>OZ019973.1:21801187-23001187 GCA_963970395.1 Ephialtes manifestator | reverse complement strand
CGAAATACAGAGGCATGTTTACACCTGGTCGAATTATACCGATGTATTTTTCGTCGCTGACTATCCAGGCATGCAGCTTGAAAACTACATCAGCAATGATTTCTCAAATGTTTCGGTAACTGTACTTGAGGGAAGTGTTACCTACGCTGAAGAAGGTTGGAAGGACAAAACTACAGTGACGAAAGGCGATTGGGTACCGGTTAAAACCGGAAGATTTCATACCATAACGACAACAAGCTCTTATCCTTCTTGCTACATGTACACGTATACGAATGAGACAGAAGCGGACACTAAAATGAGCGGGTAATTATTTATATTCCTTGGCAAGTTCAGTAACCAAAATTTGAACTGATGTTATGACTGAGTCTCGACTTATTTTTCAATTTTATTATGTTTTACTTCCTCATAGAGGAAGCTTTGTTTTCATGAAAAAAAACATTTCGAGATTTTTATGTCAGGACACTTAGAATTGTCCTAAACGTCCAGAAAAGTGATCTAGAAAAAATGTTCGTATGTATGTGCATATGTGTGTGTATGTATACAACTCCAAAAATTCGAACGCAGATAACTCAAGAACAGTTTTGTATATCGAGCTTAAATTTGGCACACAAGTGTAGCAGCAGACCCTCTTCAACTGTAGCCATTTTCGACAAAATGTGTGCGAAAATTTCGATTTTATGCCGCTTTGAATTTTTTTTAAAAAGGAGGTGGGCGCTCTAACTTTTGTAAAATTTAGTTAATTTTCTATTTTGCAAAATAGTTGGCTATAAGAGAAGGTGCACTCAATGTTGTTTGATATTGAATTTGGCTCGACTCGGTAAAGTGGTTCAGATTTTATGAAATTATGAATTTTTCAAAAAATTGACATTATCGCTCTATTATAACGTTTGCAAAACTTGAGATAGCAAGCTCAAATTTTGTATATAAATAAAACAATATTCAGCCATTATATATGTATTATTTAGTGACGAACGATACAAAATTTTTGATTTTATGGAATGCTGAATTATTTTTAAAAATATACGTTATCACATTTACTTTCGGAAACGCTTTAATAGTAACGAAATAACGGAATAACAAAATAGAAAAAGCGAATTCACAACATCTTTATTTATCTAATTAAAACAAGGATGCAAACTAGAACCTTGCACATTACTTCCTCATTATTTTTGGCTTTTTACAAAGGTTCCTCGATGAGGAAGCCAAAATTGAATAACATACTTCCCATAAAGATAGCTTTGTAAAAAGCGAAAAATAATGAGGAAGTAATGTGCAAGGATCTACTTTTTTTTCTTTATTAAAAAATTAAGGAGTTTGGTGCGTTTCATATTAATCAAATTGGTGCTTAATATTTTTTATTATTTTTTGAAAGTTTTAACGTTCACTACTCTTCGCACTAAACACAAAACAAAAATGGACCAAGAAATAAGAAAATTTGATTAAAATGACGTTCAAATTTATGTTCATAATTTTAATAGGGTAATTTGCCGGGGATTTATACAAATTTTCAAAATTGTGCAGATTTTACTGTATATTAATATATAATTTTTTTTCCAGGAGTTCAAAGCCATTACATAAGAAAGATGCTCTACCGATTCTCAAGGAATTGAAGTATAGGATAAACGCCTGGTTACGCGCTCTAGGACACATAGCCAATTCATTCTTCTACTTAGTTTACGATGTGCCGATGATTAGGAGAGTTCGGAATTATTAGATTAGATATGAAAATTGATAGATTCTTAGTGCAGCTAAACGCACTGATTTTACAATCCAGAACTCAATGAACAACTTGCGAATTGAATGACATTTATATTTGCTTTGTAAATAACTCGAGACTCGAATGAGTCCTTCGCAGACTGATCGGAGATCTCATATTAGGTTTTTGTTCAGTTCTTCAGTTTTTTACAGTACTGAAATCGATTTAGTTCGCTTTACTTAAAATCCAACAAAAACTGATGATTTATGCACAATTCCCAACTTTAATGCAGGTTTCAACTCTAAACCGATTTTTTAAATCTAGTTTTATTTCGACCCTCTATTTGTTGCAAAAAAAACTGTACGAAGGACCAAAATATTATTAAGTCAAAATGTTACTATTATTGACTAAATAGTCCTTACCAGAGTTGTAAAACCCAATTAATTCATGAAATCTAGTTTACAGTAGAGTTTGTTTTGTAATTATGATTTCATAATAATAACATGTAGTGATTATAAAATAGAGTGTAAACATTTTAATAGCTGCAAAAAATACTAATTTTCGTTAAAATATTAGAAGAAATAAGGGGACAAATGGAAGAGATAATTAATGCATTATTTTCTTAATGCATTGATTATGTTTCTTTATTTTTTCAAAAAGATTACCATACAATTTTATTACAAAATAATAATTTTTGCAGCTATTCGAAAGTTTAGTCATTGTTTTATAATCGCTACATGTTATTATTATGAAATCATAATTATAGAGCTGATCGTATTATTATCATCTTTACTTCTATAAGTATTAGGCATTCACGAATTACCGATAGTATTTAGTAATTACTGATAATTATCGACCACCAAAAAATTAATAGAATTTCAATTAATTAGTCCATGAGAAATGGACAAAGGTGTTTATGAGTTGTTCCTAAATTGAATTTTTTTTATCAACCAAAAATCATCCTAAAATCTGTAAGATTAAAGTTGGAAATTGTGTGCCATCTGGTCAAAAGTTCAGTTTGATTAAGTTCGTGAATGGTGATAACAAGGATAACACTGAGCATAGACTCTGTTTGATTTTTTTAAGTTAAAACTTGCTGTGATTATTTTTAATGCATTATATACAGTGAAAGATCTTGTATTTCGCATGAACTGCGTGTACGTGACGAGTAGCGCTCGCTGCGGCTGTTTCTCATACCTCATTGGTTTCTCTTGTCGTGTATGTGAAGAAAGCACGTGGGCTTTCTCTGCTTCATCAAGCTCGGAAACCAGAGATAGTCTGTTTAAGCGGAGAGCGATTTATTGATAAATATCTGACTTCATTATCTGCTGATTTCATTAAGAAAAATGTGTTCATTTGAACCCTGAACCAAAGATTTTTTTCTTAATAGTAAAAAAATGATAACTATTGCACGTGAGCTATGGAAAATTTATGGGTTTTTAAACTTCTTCATACTTTTCTGCGATAACCAGTAAGCCAAAAATTTCTAAAAATTGCTCGCTTGTACATAAGAAGAATTCTTCCGGAATAAATGTAGCGATTTCAGATAAGGGTAAAATTGAAAAAAAGCTATAGAATCATGTGTAAATTAAACAAATATTTCCATAAAAAAAGATACTTCATTAGTTTAAAAAAAAAATACATTTATGCCGGAAGAACTCTTCTTATGTAAAATTGAGCAAATTTTAGAAATGTTTGGGTTACCAATTATCTCAGAAAGTGTGAAGAATTTTCAAATCCCGTAATTTTCCTATAGCTCATTTGCAATAGTTAGATTCTTTTGCCATAGAGAAAGAAAAATATTTGTTTCAGTGTTAAAAAAAATACATATATTTTTTTAATAATGACATAAGCAGACAAACAATTGAGATATCTATCAATAATAATCAGCTATTTGAGTCTGACTCTTTCCCTTAAACATATATTACATATATATTTTTATTGACTCATATACAAGGTAATGTCTAGAAAAAATAATATTCTTCAGTAGGAAGGTGATTAAAGTAAGGCACAAAAAATATAACGGGAGTACAAGGTATCGATTCTTATTAGTATAAGGAAGTGAATTAAATGGAGCTTTTCTTCACACGAAGAGGACATATATTTTATATACGTTTAACTGTGTCTGCGTGAAATTGAGGCGAGTGTATAATCGTGAGCATGTAGTGTATTGAACGAGAGATTAGAGAGAAAATATTAAAATGAAAAAAAAAAAAAAAAAAAACGAAAGTATAATATGTCTGCGCGTATCACACGACATAATTCACATTTATTCGTGGCATCTTCTGTAAATCTATTATTCACTGTATACTGTATACAAAAAATGATGAAATATTATATCATGTGTATTGATTATTAATGATCAATTTTATATAACAACCTTTATTATTATTATCCTCATTATTATTATCCCGTAGACTAATGAAATAACAATGCATTTATCATTCCATTATTATCAGTATTAAAAGAATTTATTATTCTCAAACGGATAAAACGCCGTTTTCAACACAAAGTTCAAAGCAAGTATTGTACTCAACGATAAAAACACATAATGTATCATTATTTCCAGTATTATGAACTTTCAACGACGTAATTTTTGTGAAAGATCTCAAATCATATTTATTTTAAAAAATGTATTGTACTAAGTTATTTCATACACTATATAAGCATGGTTAATCGATTAAACACGGAATGGCTTCGATTCTTGTCCCATTTCTGCCATTTTAATATAAAATCCAATATTGCTCTAGGCACAGATGATAAGTCTATTGACAAATCACTTAGTTGCCTTGATCCAGTCAATTTCCAGCGCCGCGACGCCGGCTTGATTATCCGGCAAATAAGTTCCTCTGTCAATTTTTAGCCCCATATTCGTAATCGCCGTTGAGTCAAGTGGATTAGTTTCCAATGGTAATTCCTGGCCACGATGATACGGTTTAAAGTCGGCCAAAGGCAATTTTATCACTGCAAACTCATTCGCAGGCGCCTGATTAAAAAAATGATTGGTAAGTGACAACGATATTAATAGAATGTTTAAATATAAAAATATACATTAAAAATAATAATAATTACCGTAAAAACTTGGCCATAAATTGCACAGTTTTTTTCGAGACCTTTGTGCCGCAATAGCATTTTGTAATTAACGTTAATTCCTTGAGCACGACATCTCACGCTGATGTTGTTGAACTCGCCGATATTGAAGTTTGTCGGGCATTGAACGGCAGCATATCCGCTACCATTTTTTGTCGGATTTAAAAGAGTAAATAACACAGCTCTCTGAAATACTTGACTCTTTTGTAAAACCAAAGTAGCCTTTGACATCCCGTAACTCTTCGCCGTGTCAGAATTTTCCGTCCACTGTTCTAAAGCGCTCTCCGACGTAATCCGTGTGAAATCAAAAAGTGTTTGGGAGTTACTAAAAATTATAACGATATCGTAATATTGAAATCTTTGATTTATTTAGTTTTGTCGAGAGCATAGATGAGCACGATGAAAATGAAAAAAGAATTTTCCATTCTTTGTTGAATTAATTTTTATGGATTATTATGCCTACAAATCATAAAATAATAATTACTCAAAATTAAACGTAATAATTGTAAATTCATGAAAATTTTAATTTTTACATGAATTAAATGAAGTAGAAAAATGAGTTATAATTATAAGGTAAAAAAATGCAAATAGTGCCCATTTGAGGTCTCGTTGTAAACATAATTATCTACTTGCTCACCCGGACCCAGAAATGCTCGAGGCTACCATGTCACCATGTCCCGCAACGTGGAGGAAGAAGCAGATGATGAAAACCAACTGCGAGTAAGTAAGCCTAAGCTCCTAGTATCACGGATCTATACTTTCACCAATACCTAAATTCGTACAATGTCGTTTGTTGTCATGACACATCTTGAAATCGATCGCCTCAAGATTTTCCCTTTCTTCTTCTGTCTATGTAATAGATACAGTCTAGTCGTCAACGATATTTATAGATACTGTTCTTATTTCCTTTATGTAGTCGTGTATTATAGGGTTTTACGCTATGCGTGATACTTCTGTCGATTCCTAGTATATGCACGTAAACCACCAATGGTACAATGTGGTACCGCGGTTCAGTTACATAAATTGTCCTAGATATAGATTGTACTTAGGTATTTTTTTCATAGAGAGAAAGATACAAAATGTATAAATAAAAATATTTAACCGTAATATTTCGGAAGACATATAATTACAATGATGAGTTAAAAACTGCGTGTACTTATCTAAGAAATTGAATAACATCTGTTCCCTATCTTCCTATGCTTCATAAAAGAGATTTGTCCGATCTACTAAAGAAATGCAAAAAAAAAAGTAATTCACTATAATTCACTATAAGAAAAATTCATAATTTTTCGATGATGAGATAGAAGCACCAACTACTCTGAAGAATTAAATAATATCAGTTTCCTATTTTCATAAGCTTCATAAAAGAGGACCATTCCGTCTATTTGAAAAAAAAAGTAACTCGTTAAAGGTTATTTTTTATATTTTTATTAAGGGGAGGGAGTCAGGTAAAAAAAATTGATTTTGGAAATTCAATATCATCCAAATCCTATTGTATATAAAAATGCCCAACGTACTATATTGTTGGTGCTCAATGAAAGGATTTTTTACTGTCGCCTGACTTGCATATGCTTTTCAATATTATCTTAAGCAAAGTTCTTAGGTTTTTGCATTCTGCGCATGATTCAGATCAAACTACTACGCAGATTGGAATGGTTGACATCTCATTTTCTTCTTCATGAAAAGATACACCGGCTAAATGGAGCAAACTATTTTTTTTTCATTCTGAAAGCAAAGATAATCACTGATTTAGAAAACAGCATAAAATTTATTTATTAATAATTATGTCACTTAAAAAATATCACCTTTTATTAACATTTGCTCCATTTAGCCGGTGTATCTTTTCATGAAGAAGAAAATGAGACGTCAACCATTCAAATCTGCCTAGTAGTTTGATCTGAATCATGCGCTGAATGGAAAACCTAAGAACTGTACTTAAGATAATATTGAAAAGCACATGCACACACTTCTGTCTTCATCACACGATTGTCACACACGATTGCATCACACGATTGTCTTCACACGAGCAGTGCGCAGAACGATCCTTTGGCCTCGTGTATCGAACCATATTTTTCTTTACGAGTACAATGCAAAATCTGAGTTTGTACGACGTTTACAGACATGCAAAATGAGCTGCAACTTCATACAGTGAGCAAAATCCAGTGAACAGTGTGCAAAATGAGGGAGCCAGTGCGCAAAATGTTTTGCGCACTAGTGCGTTAACCGGCTATTTTGCATTTCAGTAAACGGTGGGCAAACGCGGATTTTGCATGCACGAGTAAAGAAAAAGTATGCGACGAACTTCATCTCTCAGAAAACTTCCAGCGAGCCGTTTGAAGAAAACTTTCCGAAAATTTCAGTGCAATCGGGTCATAAATATTGTATTTACCGACGATTTTATAAAAAGTGCTCGGCTAGCGATCGCGCGCGGCCTGAACGGTATATTATGCGTTTTTTGCAGATTTTTTTAACACTGTGATGATACATTGCAAAATTTATTATTTAATTATTTAAAATCTTTATATCGTTAATTATACTCACCTACCGTTCTTCTCGCCATTGATTTTTTTCTTGACACGTGTTTTTAACGGTGTTTAGATTAACTCACGCGAGTAAAATCATCAACCCCAAAGATTTAGTACAAAATTTTACGACTTCAAAAATTATAATAATAATTGCATGGAAACTCGTAATAGTTTTATTTTTTTACAAATACAAAGTGGAATCAATAAAATTGTTTTCATAATATTGTAGCGATAACTTATAAAGGTATAGAAGGATCATTGGGTGTGATTGTTGCAACGATTGTTTTAATTTCAAGAGAGGAAACACCTTTTTGCTTGATCGGCGAGTAAACACCACCGTATACTTGTAGTCCAAACATTGTGATATTGGACGTATCTAGCGGCTCGGCGTCTGGAATTTGCCTCCCGCGAAAGTATGGCAAGAATTTTGAGATATCCAGTTTAATTGTTTTAAACTCAGGGTCTAATGTCGAAATCTAAAAAATAAATTTGAATGACACTCACTTGCGAATTTATCACCTATTATTATGTTAATAATTCGTGAAAATCTTACCCGGAAAAAAGACTCATAGGATATATCCGAATCAGCGCTCAAGCCTTTGTGACGTAGTACAACTTTGTAATGTTCGTTGCTACCTTGAGCTCGACACAAGATTTCAATGTTGTCATAGCCCGTCAGATTGAAATGAGTCTCAGTTCTGACACCGGCAAAGCCTGCGCCGTTTTCTTGGGGGTTGAGTAATGTAAAGAATATTGCTCTTTGGAATAATTGTGTTTTTTGTAATGTTAGAACGGCTTTGGACATGCCAACTTGTCGGACGGTGTCCGATGATTCCATCCAATTATCGACATTCGATACTTTTGTGAAATCGAATAACGATAACATGTTTCCCCTATGGAATATCAAATTTTTCACTCCACTAAGGCATTATAAACTAATATCCAAGACTGTATTAAGTTTTTATTTATACTATAAATAATACGGGTTTTAGACAATATACCGAATAATTGTTGAGAAAATAATTGCAAATAATATATTTTTCATACACGGAGAGAAGGATCTGATAAAGTTTACCAGACGCTATGGTAAAAATTATCAAATGCGCTTGCTATTGGGAAGCCATAGCCGCCAACTGACGAAAAGTACGAGAACTATGAGAATTTCTACCATATACATAGAAGTATCAGATCGTGCTCTCCGTGTATACTTTCGCGAATTCTGAAGAAGATTTTATACATTTTAAATACATTTTTGTGATTATATGTAATACGATATTTATATTTAAATTATCCTCGAAATTTTGAAGCACAATTTTGCTTTCAATACTTTAAATCCTCCCCTAATTGAATTGGTGAAACTATGAGTTCTTAGAAACCGAGATTTTTTTGTTACCGTTTATTTTTCAACCCTAGTAAAAATAAATTATGGAGACTAATACAGATCGATAGAATTTTAATGGAATTTAATCGTATCTTATCATCTCTGTCTATTCGGACTTCGATAAATTTATACAAGTTGACTCGTTGTTATTAGTTTCCTATAGTTTTCGTTTTCTATGATTTATAAACGATAGATCGGTAGGTTATCGGTATATATTGTGCACCAACGGATTTATAATATTTTATATTGAATTTACGTTTCATCACGCGCAAATTTTTGTCCGTTCGTGGTGTATCCTATTACATCGTAAATATATGATTCAACATTAGTCATTCGTAATCAAAAAAAGCATCAATAGAGTGGTAGAAAGTATATCGGAATAAATCGTATGTGTTTAGACTGAAAGAATTATCATGATATATCATAAAACCCTGATATAAATGAGACAGTTTTCTATAATTTAGGTATACAATAATTTAATGCTGATTGACTTGTTTCTCTTCTCATCGTTTCACAGCTATAGAAAATCTATCATAATGAATCTTCAATATGATAAATATTTGAATCCAAAAAATTGTGGATGAAATTTTTTTTTTTTTTTGTGAAACATGTAATATTATTAATATTGCTCCTACGATCGTATATTTTTATTATTAATTTTAATACAAAATTTATGTTATTTATAATAATATTATAGGATATAGAAGGAACATATAGGATTTCGATCATAAATTTATGATCGTATTACTTCGTAATTCGATAGGATTCCGAACGACAGGATTTAAAAAAATAGTTTTCTATAATTTATTTTTACCAGGGAAATATACAGGAGCAAAAACATTTTATAAAGCCCCCCCCCCCCCCCCCCCCGTTCGCTAAATTACCTTCTATGCAAATTAACCACTTATTTTTATTTTCATTCTTCATTTTGTTATTTTATTTGATCGATTTTCGATTACTTATATTTTGATTTATTTTATATCCCTAGCAATTTTGCCAACCGTAAATTTCGGCTGATTTCCCGTAAAAACCACCGTTAAACCAGCGGGTGGTTTTTGCAAAAACAAAACGTAAAATAACGACTGTAAAAACATACGTTTACCGAAACACTACCGGATATAAATTTTATGAACAGTTGTTTTAACAGTCGTTACAACTGATGTTCAGGTTTTTTTTTGGTTGCGAAAAACCACCCGGTGGTTTTTACGGTAAACCGGCGATGGTTGAGATTGCTAGGGAGCGAATCTTACCTTTCACCATTTTTTTTTGTTAATTTTGTAATTTCTTATTGTTTGCTATATATGTCCAAGAGTACTAATAAATTATCTATTACATTTCATCATTTCATTGAATATATCTTACCCAGCCTCCACAGCTTCTGTGATAACAGCCGTCGATTGCGTCGACAATATTGCACCCATTAAAATAGCTTTTGTCAACACCCGACGATAAATACACATTTTATATGTGTTTATATAATCACTCAGCACCTTCAATATATCTTGAATCCGTTCCGCAGTTTCTGTATATTGGCTTGATTCACTAAATCAAAAAATATTTCGAACGATGCAGTTTGGGTCGCATTCACACAAAGAGACGAGATGCATGCGCACGTGATTGCACCAAAAATAAGGTCAGCAAAAGTGCGCGTTTATTACTGTATCTTTCTGTTTCAGTAACGTATGTTGTACGTCACGTAGATGAAAATGTAAGCTGTGATAACTACTTACAAGAGAAGAAGAACTTACCTTTAGGTGTGAGCTTTTCTGAACTACAATAAAAGTGACGCACCGCGTTGTTTGCAGTAACCAATCAGTTGTAGATTTCAATATCATTGTGACCCCTTCCGTATCACAATGTCATGTACCACGTGACTCTACACATGATAGTGTCTCTCAACTTGCGACTAAATAGCGAATCGTGACGACGAGTCTCTATAATTTCAAATCAAGTCTTCCAAAAAAATTAACCCACTGTATAATAACATTTTATATACAAAACACTGCAAAAACGCGTTGTTCCGTTTTGTGAATGTATTTGCCATCATTTATGTTTTCCGAATTACGAGAAGCGTTTTGTTAGGTCAAGAAAATATTTCAAACTGCCGCCAATACCGGCGCGGATGTATTGACGCGCATGCGCTTTAAATTTGTAGTCGCCGGCGAGATGCGCGCGCAACCTCGTATATATATTACGTATGTATATATGCACATACAACTGTACCGCACAATTTGCCCTAACAGAATCATGATAGACTCAAGATACGTAGGAACAGAAGGAATGTTGTGCATTTGAAATAACCATAAAAAATAGATATCATGGCGTCGAAGGCCCATGTGGACAGTACGGTGAATGAGAGACGATTGCGACCGATTTACGGTACATGATTGACTGCTTATTAGGGTTAATACCTAGGATAAATATCGTATGACACCGGTCGCCGGCTATTTTTCACAGACCAATCGATCATTAATTCCAGAGGTTATGTAATCGTGCCGCTCGGCTTTTTCCTATTTCAGACTGGTTGGACAATGGAAATAATAAGAAAGCGCTTCAAGAAGCTGACAAAGTTCTCAGGAAACAACCGAGCAATCAGTGCGCAAGAGTTCTCAAAGCATTGGCTCTCCTCCGACTCGGCAAGGAAGATGAGTGCCAAGTTATCATGGATGGCGTTAGGTCGGAGGTTCCTTGCGAAGACACCACACTTCAAGCCATGAGTATTTGTTACAAGGAGATACATCAGCGTAAGGATTCTTAAATTTGAAAATCATTTAATCGAGAAAGATACGCTGCCAATACCTATCGCTAAGATTACATTAAAAAGAAGTATCATTTTATCTGCAATTGAAATTTTTTTATAATTTGTAATTAGATGTTCAATGTTTATTTACATTTTTCTTTAAATGACAACAAAAACTACTGTTTTTGCAAAAAGCACTACTTTCTGATGTTTGTTACAAAGACAAAAAATTGTTCAATTTGAAACTAGTTAATCTTAGAATGGTACATCTTTTAAACCTACCATTAAAAGTACACGAAAAGAAAGTATTATTTCAGCTGCAAAACCAGTGTTGTAAGTCCCTATTATTTTAAGAAATAAAGTTTACACAACAGTTTATTTTTAGTGACTATTTGATAATGATGACATGTAGCGATTATAAGATTATATGTACTCTTTTAAATAGCTGTGAGAAAAACCTAATTTTTAATTAAATATTTGGAGAAATTGTGAGAAAAATAGACAAGCTCAGTCCTCCATTACTTTTGCAATGCATTAACAGTATTTCCCCATTTTTTCAATAAGATTACTATGAAATTTTATATAAAATTAATATTTTTTGCCTCTTTTTAAAAGTTTACACATTATATTATCATCACTAGAAGTTATTATTATGAAAACATAATTAAAAAGCCAATTGTACCATCAATTTTATATCTAAAATAATTAGGGATTTACAACTCTGTACAAAACACATTTTTTTATAATTTGAAATTAAATTCTCAACATTTATTAACATTAACATTAGTGATAACAAAAATGTTTGTTTTAGCATTTGGTATAAGTAAAAATTCTTAAATTTGAAACTAGTTAATTCTAGAAAGAGTATCTTCTTTTGTAACTGACCACTCAGAGAACACTAGAAGAAAATATCATTTCAGCTGCAATAAAAAAATTTCAATAACTTGAAATTAGTTTCAACATTTATTAACATTTTTCTTTGAAGAATGCAAAAAATTAGTGTTTTAGAACAAGGTAAGACTTTCTATTTTTTGTTATAAATAAGTAAGGATTTTAATAATTTGAAAGCAACAGTTTTTCTTAGAAGAATTATGAATATTTTGGTGACACTAAATATTGATTCTTTCAAATGTTTTTTTTTTTTTAATATAAATTGTGAAGTACTAATGTACTTTTCACATACATTCTTTGTTAAAGTTATACTTTATGTACAATTTGCAGCGGACAAAATAAGAGAAGTTTATGAAGCTGCTGCAAAAGCTGATCCAAACAATGAGGAACTCTTGACTCATCTGTTCATGGCCTATGTTAGATTAGGGGATTTCAAGAGACAACAACTGACTGCTCTGGCATTGTACAAATTGAAGCCCAAAAACCCATATTATTTTTGGGCGGTTATGAGTGTGGTAATGCAGGCTGTCCAGGCTGATGAAAAATTAGCCAAAGGAGTGATTCTGCCTCTCGCTGAAAGAATGGTACAATTTTTATTGCTTGTTCCTGTATATTGTATATAATAGAAGTGTTACATTGAGTCTAGTTATTGTTTTGGGAAGTTGAATAATTTTCCAAAAATTGTGTTAAATCATTGAAATTTCTATTTACTTTACTGATCAAGAATTGGATTAACAAAAGAAAAGATTTAGCAAAAATAATTAATTATGAACAATTATTGATACTTTTTTACGCATGAAAAGATTTTTTTTTTTTTTAAGAATCTGCACGACATTTGCAATTTCTTGCTTAATGTTATATTCTATGGGCATCCAACAGGTTTTGAAACTGGTGGGTGAGGGTAAATTAGAAGCAGAACAAGAGCTTCAGCTTTATCTGATGATACTGGAACTGCAAGGTAAGGACGAAGAGGTATTAGAGGTCCTATCAGGATCATTGGCCTCCCGTCTTTCTTCTGTTCCGCAACGGAAAGCCCTGCTTCTGCTCCAGTTGCAACGACATTCCGAAGCAGCGACAGCCTTCAGACAGCTTATTTCGCAGGAGTAAGTATATGCCTACATTTACGGGGACAAAAATCTTATTGCACAAGCAGTTGGTTGATAACGCTACAACGAAAAAGTAGCTTAAACTGTTAAACATATTTGCGGATATTGTATTTTATCAGTTAATATATTAAACTTAATACGCGTGTAGTAAAATTCAAAAACTATTGTTTTAAAATTTTCTCATGTTCATAGTATTTCATAATATATCGAAAATACTGTAATGTTACTATAATATCAAATTTAATATACAAGTTTCTTTTACATCTAATAAAAGCTCATACCAGATATTTTTAACAGCGTAAAATTAACAAACAATTTGTTCGAATTTACGAAATATTTCGTGGTATCTTTAATACACAAGTACTTTTTTAAAAATTTCAACCGCGTGTTTTTTTTCGTGCCTCTATCACGATTTATTCTCAAACTGTATCGAGAAAAGTAACTAATAATTTTGTCTTATTTTAGCTTCGACAACTGGGCGTACTATAAGGATTATCTGACGTCAGCACTGAAGCATCAGAATCCTCTGGAATGTCTAGAATTTTTTAACGACATCAGCTTAAGAAGTGCCAAAAGAGTCAGAGCTCCACATCTCGCACGATTCGAATTGTGGAAACGCGTTGATGCGAATGACGAAGTCAGAGGCAAAATCGATCTTGTTGATCTTATGCGGCAATACTTTGTGCAATTTGGCGAAAAAGGCTGCGTTGTTGGTGATTTAAATTTGTATCTAAACCTCCTCGAGCCAGCGGAACAGTTAGAACTGTTACAAAAGGTAAAATAAAATCGGAAGCTCCTTCATACATTTTGATGTTGAACGTGCTTTAAAAATAGTATGTGAATATTTGTCTTTACAGATCGAAGAAGAGGTGGGCGTAACTCCAGATCAATTTCCCAAGTCTGCCGGTCAAATGCAGAAGCACATTCACTACGAACAATTGCGGAGGATCTGTGGACTTCATCATTCGCCGCATACAGACACCGAAAAACGAAAACAGTTGGCTCAACGATTCTGCGATCTTTACGATAGCGGAAATGAAAGTTGTCCGGCTTCCGAGAGGCTACCGACGGATTTCTCGCCTGCGGATTCGTATATTCTTATGGCGTCTCATCTCTTCTTGCAATTGTGGTTCGAGACGAAAGACGCGTCTCATTTATACAAGTAAATAAAAACATTACATTGTAAAAGTACATAAATTAGGGTAAATGTACAATTTTTCGCAATCTTCGATTCGATCGTTTCAATTTAACGTTCTAAAATTCGAAAGTCGATTTGTTAACGAATTCAAGGAACTTCGTATTGATAACTTTGTAGGAAAGCAATTATAGTATTTTACGTAATAGTGAAAATTACTAGAAACGACTATATCTACTCTGCATAAAATAAAAATGTCTCTGGTTTTTATAATTTGAACTATTTTATCCTTTCAGAGCTTTGGCGTTATTGGAAAGAGGCTTGGCGTCGAGTCCCGCAAACTTTCACCTGAAAATTATGCTCGTACGCATTTATTTGGAAGCCGGTCTGGTTGGTGCGGCGGATCACGCATATACGCTTTTAGAAGCAAAGCAGATACAACTTGACTCACTTGGTTATTTGCACACTCCACTTCTCGCTCCTCTTGGTCATCTTCCTCGCGCTTCAACGTTACTTGACCTCGCAGCAAAATTTTTCTTAGCTAATTACAAGCAGGTACTAGTTCTGCTCTTAAAAATAACAAATTATATATTTTTCATCATACCTGCGCGGAAAGTTCGACTTCCCGCCCTACGAGCTTTACGTAATTCGAACTTTCCGCTGCAGATATGGTGAAAAATGGTATATGTGGTATAAGGTGCTTCGGCGAATGACGGCTTATGACTTTTTTCCTTTTTTGTGGTTTAACGTTTCGCCCTGATCAGGGCCTCTTCAGAAACCATTTATTGTTTATATTCGATGAGTTTGTGACCTCATACTTTGTTTATGTCTCACATTTGTATATTTGCTGTTTGACAAAATAGATCTTTTCCTAAGTGCTTTGTGATTGGTGACCGGGCTCCCCGGTCTTATAGGTTAAGCCTGTCTGTGTTGTATGTTCTTAAAAGTTTAACACTATGGCTTCTTTTTATACATTGCACTTGTATTTATTTTTAACTTTTGAGACCGGAGAGTCCGGTCACCATGAGGTCACATTTTTAACCAACAAAGTTAAAAATGAGTTAAAAATGTGACCTCATGGTGACCGGACTCTCCGGTCTCAAAAGTTAAAAATAAATACAAGTGCAATGTATAAAAAGAAGCCATAGTGTTAAACTTTTAAGAACATACAACACAGACAGGCTTAACCTATAAGACCGGGGAGCCCGGTCACCAATCACAAAGCACTTAGGAAAAGATCTATTTTGTCAAACAGCAAATATACAAATGTGAGACATAAACAAAGTATGAGGTCACAAACTCATCGAATATAAACAATAAATGGTTTCTGAAGAGGCCCTGATCAGGGCGAAACGTTAAACCACAAAAAAGGAAAAAAGTCATAAGCCGTCATTCGCCGAAGCACCTTATACCACATATCCTTCATAAACGGCTAAAGCAACACGTAACAATCGAAAAATGGTATATTCCACTGGGGAGTGAAAGTAGACTATCCCCAACCGCGTGTTTACCACCCTCGCCTTCGGCTCGGGTGCTAATCTTGCACGCGGTTGAACATAGTCTACTTTCCCTCCCTAGTGGCGTAATATACTATTTTGTAACACGTGCATGAACAGCGGTGCTTTTCATGGCAGTTTTGCGGGCCGAAAGTGGCTAGTTTCATAGCAGTGTTGAAACGATAGGTTGGCGCATGCGCAGTTCGTGATTCCTTCACTTTCGACCCTGCTGTTTCACTTTCGACCCTAGGGTGGAAAGTTGATAACCTCACTTTTCACTGTTCGTCCCGCAAAACCACCATTCAAAGCACCACTATTCATACACTTGTTACAAAAAATATGGTGTGCAACACGGGCCAAAATTGGCGACTTTCACTGTTGGCATTGGGACAATCGCCAACTTTCGGCCCTTGTTGCACAATATACTATTAACCCTTTCAGTCAGGCTTTTCTCCCTATACTTCCACTCTTTTTCTGGTTTTATTTTCACCTTATACGACTTTAAGGTCGAAAAGATAAATAAATGATCCAAAGGTTAAAGAATAAATAGTATTCCAAAATCGTGAATATAGATCCTTGTGCTCGAAGAATGCTTTTCCTCGTGTAGAAAACTAGAGGCTGAACTGAAAGTGTTAAAAATCGAATTATGACTATGAAACTTTACTATAATTGCGATTGAATATAATTATTCAACGATTCATAAGTACTTGGCGTGATATTTTTACTTGAAAATTGTTCGTTTAAATAGAGTGCGGATCATCTTACTTTCGCCTACAAATACGGCAGTTTCGTCAAGATCCAGGAATTCGTCGAGCTCAAAGAGAGACTAGAGAATTCATTGCACTTCGCTATGACGACCGTCGATAAAATGCTGCTGGAATTGAGCTGGTGCGACAGTCCCACGTCGCTGTTCAATACATTGTTGAATATGAGAGTTCAGCCACAGGAGGACACGATTCGGTGGGAGCTTCTCCGAGACAACCGTGATCTGGAGGTGCATATAATTCTTCTTTCATTTATTATAATAAATATATTAATAAAAATGTAATATTATATTTGCCACAAACAAAACATCTTGTTTAGTTTGAATCCAAAAAAACTGGAGAAACAAAAAAAGCCGTGAAATTTTTATTAGGAATGCATTTTACATTTTATTTCGTGAAATAAAAACGTATTAACACATAAAAATTAATATACCGTATTTTCGAAAGTATCATTATTTCCATATTTTTTATTTTGAAAAATGTCTGACGCTACAAAAAATTTGTTATTTAAAAAAAAAAGTTAAAATCACTTCGCTATTTAAGTTTCTTCACTGTAATCATATAGTGTTCTGTAATTTTCTTTAAATGCGTGCAGGTAGTCGTCGGCTGGGAACCATTAGAAAAAAGCAACGGAGATCCCAGAATGCACGAAGAGACTCGATCCTGCATGCTTCGATTACTAGCAGCGCGGAGTCTAGTCTTGAGAATACTCGCAGCAACCGTAGAGTCTGACTCTTCGAAATTACTCTCGAATCTTGCTGCTGAACTCAGAAAACTCAACAATGAACTCATACCCCGATGTCTTGAAAAATTTAATGTTGTCGAAGGTGACATGAAGAAAGCGGAAAGCGTGTTGGTGCCGCTGGATGCGGTTGAACGTTTACGTGAAACGCACGACTCCAATCAATTGAACGTCGTAGCAAGTCTTGCAGAGTCTCTCGCGCAATCCTCTCGGCCTGATACCGATTGTATGCAACTTCTGCGCTCGTCTTCTGCCCTAAAAACTCTTCCTCTTCCCGATCCTGACACATCTGTCTCTTATAAACATTTCTTCCTGAGAGCATCAACGTGTGGCGAGACTCTAGCGATTCTCGGAGCTATGTGCATAGCCTCCTCGACACAATCACAACCGCACTCTGCCAATAAGAAAAAGAACAAGAAATATGCCAAGGAAATAGTCTCGTTGACACCAGACGAGTGCCAGGTAAATACACTGTTAAACAAATTTGCGAACTTACATGACCAAAAATTTTATTCATCAGCAAATACATCAAAATTAATACACAATTTGCAAATTTCCATAGAATTTAGTAGAAAGTATTTTAATTTGAATTACACTTACATATAAAAAATATAATATACAAGTTTATGTAAAAGAGCTTTTTTTAACCTGGAATGGAAGATTATACTAAATATTTTGGACAGTCCAAGATTGTCGGGGTTTCAATTTTGTTAGGAAAACAAGTAATTTACAACTAGAGTATGATGGTTATCCAGAGATAGAAATATAAATATTATTACGATAAAATGATGGTTAATAATACTAAAAAATGGAATTAGAATTCATATCGAACTATTTAATTCAAACAAATGAGTGAATTCAATACTTTTAAACAGAAACATATGTTTTAAAAATTTTAATTCTGAAATGAGTGAGTTTTGTCCGATTTGCTAGAAATGATTCCAAATGAATCTCTGGTTCGCTATATCTACGCTCTTTACCGAATAGAAAGAGTTATTGGCTTACTCTACGAATTAAAAAATTACTCTATTATTGCAGACTTGGCAGGAGATCGGCGGTTTGTTTGCGGAAAGGATAAAGAGCCTGGAAGCGGATTTGACGGAATTGGAGAAACGTCAAGTGCGAACGAATTTGCCGACCGACGATGAGGTGGCTATGATAGTAGCAGAACGGAGCCAGGACAGCGTGAGCCAAAGTTGCTGGGCGCTCAAGTCACGCGTTCAACTTACCACCAAACTACTCAACGGCCTGAGAAGCTGAAATTCTATAACACGAAATTGTACAAAACTAAAGATTGTCCATCCGCCAATTCACACCGAATACAAAGTACTGATCAACCTTGTGAAGTAATGAAAACAAAACTAAAAAATGAAAAAAAATAACGTGTACATATTACGCTTAGTCGGATAACGATTTCACTTTTAGCTCCTCCAAGAAAACTTCCCGATCGAATATCCGATCATCTTCTTGTCTTCATCTTTCCAGACTATCATTTTTTCTTTCCCTTCGATATTCTAATTAAACCTTTAATTAAATGGACTATTGAATTTCTTCTCGTCGCCTTAATTCGAAAAATAATTACCCAAAGATCAGTTTAGACGTGTAGTGGAGAATTAAATGAAGTTCATAAATTTTTCAGCTCAATCACTGCCAATTTTTTTTTTTTTTTTTGCATTTTCCCCCGCTTATCAAGTCTCCGATGTGAGTCTTATAGCGGGTCGGCTCGGCTTTCCGCACAGTATTATTTAATTATTCGTCATCCGAAGCATTTCTGCCGCGAGCCAGTCCCCCCCCCAGATTGCGGCCGCATCCGACTTCCCCCTCTATATCGCATTCGCCATAGCATTTCTGCTATGGGCATAGGAAAACTGCGGAAAACCCATGCCGATATAGCCGGTCTCGAGTTCGCCTCCCGGCACCGGAGCTACGTCACGTTTCGTCGAGAACGTAAACACGGACTACAGCTGTATACATGTGACCCCCACAGGTAGAAATACCTGTGTGGGTCTCATGTATACATCTGGAGCTTCATCGCGTCCGTATTTATATTTTCGACGAAAATCGACGGCACCGGGAATCGAACCCGCGACCTACCGATGCTCTGGACTAGAGGCCAGTACCCTAACCACTAGACCATCGCACCGGTTTAAAATCACTGCCAATTTACGATGTATGTATGTACCTTTAATGAAATTATTGCTCCAAGAAGAAAGAAATTAACTTGACGCCCATTTGGTAGGCGCGGATATAATTCTTTATAAAAAAACCTAGCACAATCCTGGAGAGTGTTCGTGAAGCTTTTATGAATAATGAAGTAACAATGACTTTGAGAGGTTTGGAGAATAAATGCTTGTTTTTATAACCGTAATATTTCATTTTTATAAACTTATTAATTGCAAACTTAAGTTATTGTTAACGTAATAATATATTTTCTATTATTTGCGTATCCCTGGATCGCAGCTAATTGTAATTCCTCAGAGCCCAATTCGTCACTGCAATTCAATTGTGGGCGTTTCTCGGTTATTCAGTGATTTCCCAACAGCTGGGCCAACTTGTATCGTCGTGCTCGTATCACGTTCGCTGAAAAAGGTTCACGACTACTTTGAGATGACAAATTTTTTGTCTACAATATGTCTGGCCGATATAGGGTAAGGATACGTGTATTATGATCCAAAGGTTTGATTAATAAGTATTTCTTTAAAAAACCACAAAATAATAACTGGATTTCCAATTAAATTAATCCTTTAATTTTTAAAAGCATTTTCTAACAATTTTGAAATTGATTCTTTTACTTTGAGAAATACTTTAATTTAAGTCGCGAATTGTTTCGTAGAAAGGTTTTATTTCATATATAAATAGATTCAGAATCATTGAAAGAAACAGTTTTCAAACAAGAAAACAAGGATTTCAATATTGTTAGAAAATTTTTCAATAAAATAAAATAATATATTTCATGAGAAACAATAAGCCGTTTTCCATTGAATCTGTTAAACAGTTCTTGTTATTAGTTATTTTATCGGTATTATTAAACAAAATTTATATTTGCAGTATCCTCAATGACGTTATTTTTTTCATATTTAATTGTCACATAAAGTAATGGAATTCTAATTTTAAAAAACTTTAGCTTCAGAAAATATGTACAAAGTATTCTTAATAACATCCAGATAAAAAAAAAAGCAGCAAATCTACAGCACGGAAATATCTAATTATTTTTTTTCCGACAATTCGTAGAATAACAAATTTACGATACGGAGGTTACAAAAAAAAGCAAAACAATGTCACGGAAATTGCAAGAAAATAAAAGTGGAGAAAATTCACGACATGTCAGAAAATAAAGTGCCACGTTTATTCTTCTCATCTTTTTTATTTCCAATATCAAACGTCTACTAAAGAATTCAATTACCATTGTAAGGATTCAATAAACTTCCAATTTACATTTTAATATTTTTATTATTTTAAAAATCTCACCTTCATTCTCGAGATTTGCGAGTTCCCTCATAGCTTCGTCCTTCAAGACTTCCTCCACCATTTTTTCACGTTGATAATCCCGCACCGCCTGTTCCAGAGCTTCGGTCAGAGCGTACTGTAAACGATGGAAAAGTCTCAACGAATACGCAAAACCGGGTGAATCAATTTCCTGTCTGTTACGACGTCAAAGGCACCAGAAAACGCAATATCCCGATGTCGCTTACCTGGCAGAGTTGCAATCGCGTCATCCGACGTATCTTTATTTCCGGTGAGTCAGATTTTTTAGTATTAGAATCGGCGATTTTAGCTCGATTGACAGCGTTGACTCGTTCGATGGTCCTCAACTTGTTGCCGGTTTTACGACAGACTTTCGAGAGTAAATCGGACCTTCCAGAGCGAAAGTTTTCGTGCAGAAACTCGTGAACGTCAGGATTGTTCGAGTTGCAAATTGGATCGCGATTGTGAGAAGTTACTTTACGAAATCCATAAAGATTTAGCTGTCGTATAAAACTCGTGATATTGTTCGTTTTGAATATTGGATTTTTCGCACTTAGATATTCTTCCTGAAATCTGCTGTAGTCCAAAAGTATCGTACCGCCGTTTTGGCTCCACTGAATCGCTCCAGTTTTACATTCGTTTACGATTTTCCAGAGCTTCTGCGGAAATCGCATCGAAAGCATGACACACTCTTCGTACATTATCGTTTATTTATTTACTTATAGATTATTCTTCACACTAACCACGTTTTGCTTAAAGAAGCTAACGAAGATAACGAACTGCTTTGAACATGCAGTCAGAATCGTTGCAACGCTACTAAAGACGCTCGGGACGGAAAAAACAAACGTTGAAACAAAAGGGCATCGCACCTTGGCAACAATGTATGCGAGAAATTTTTTCCATGAATTTTGGCGTCTCTGCGTCTTATAGGGAATTAAGGAACGTTATGGGAAAACAAATTATGAGCGATACTTGTTAAATATACTTTACATTTTTTTGGAACACAATTTTCTTGAATTTTTATACACACGAGTATTTTATACCTAATCGCATTTCAGTCACTCTTACATTCTATTCATTGAGAAGGTATACATTTTTACAAGTCATATTAAATATCAATTGGTGTATTAAATCGAGATGAGTATCTTTTTTAAAGGTACATGGTTTCGCAATAATATCCTGCGAAGGATTTCTTAACGATCAGTATTTCAACATAAAAGTTGTAATTATTATGTGCTTTGTAACACACGCGTAAAAAATCCGATGGCATTCGTTTAAACCCGTCGAATATCTTTAAAAACTGTGCGAATTTTTCAATCTCGTTAAAAATGCTATTTTTAACGACTCATTGCCGTTGCTTCAATTTTTTCTAGCGGTTACAACACAATGCAAAAGGCAATTGCTATTCAAACTTTGTGATATACAATTGGCTGACTTTTTCAAATCGTTCCCATTGTATTTTGCTCATGAGTATTAGCGAATAATCCTCTTAATGACTTAATTAATCGCGTCAACACGAAATATAATAATATATATTTTCCACAGTTAAAATAATTACAATGTTAAGCAAAAATCTTAAACTAAACAATATTTACATCGGTGGAACGCTTTTGTTCGCTTTGGGCTTTCACGATCTATGACTGACTGTTATAATACTATTTTGGCTTCTTCTTTATTTTTAGGTGACGATGAGTTTGCAAACAAGGCGTTTTGGGCGTAGAAGGCACTGAGGATGAATATTTTGCGATGGTGTGTCGACCTGAAGATTGCTACTCGTCAGTCTGCGAGGATTTGAAGATAATCGCACGGTACGGTCGGTGCTGGCAGGAGATATCCCTCCGAATCAGGCACGTCCGGTGATCTTATTGTAACAGGCCCTTGGGGAGGCCTCGGGAGAGTTCCCTTCAAGCTCAGTTTTTCCTGATTCTTCTCTAGTATCTCGAGAATCTCTGAGAAACGAAGACGATCTCGTGGTTCGGTCTTCCAGCATTCTCGCATTATTTGACATATGAAGGGAGGACAGTCTTCTGGCGGTATGAGCATTATGCCTTGAAGAATTAGCTTCACAACCTTAAAAAAGATATTTACAGTATTGATATTAATTATCCAGACAAAGAAAAAAATTAGGACATTGTCTAGACTATACGTAAAAGCTTATCATAAAAATGTGCACTACTTTTGAACCCACTATATTCGTTTATTTCATCTATAAGTAATGTTCCTTTTTGCTTCCTCATAGAGGAAGCTTTGTTTTCGTGAAAATTTTTTTTTCGAGATTTTCATGTCAGTATGCTTAAAATTGTCTAAAACGTCGAGAAAAGTGATTTAGAAAAAATGTATGTATGGATGTGTGTGTGTGTGTGTGTGTGTGTGTGTGTATGTGTGTGTGTGAACGGCATTCAAAATTCAAACTTGCATATCTCAAGAACGGCTTTAACATTCGGTCTAAAATTTGGCACGCATGTGCGGCAGGTATATGCCATTGCTTGTGATAATTTTCAAAAAAATGTAAAAATATGTTCAAATTTTATTTAACTTTGCAATTTTCGAAAAATGTCTGTACGCGCTCTAGCTCCCGCAAATTTTTAGCTATAGAGCTAAATAATTTTTTATACATAAAGCAGCCTTAAAGAAGGATCGGTATTGAATTGGGGGCGAATCTACAAATAGGTTCCGTTTTTATGAGATTTTGAATTTTTCAAAAAATTTACGTTTTGCTCTAACTCCTGTAAAATCTCACGAAATCAACTGATATTTTCTACAGATGAAGAATAACATGCAATGCTGCTATGTACCAAATTTGGTGATGATCGGTAAAGGGGTTCGGATTATATAGGATTTTGAATTTTTTGAAAAATTTATGTTTTCCTCTAACTCACGTTAAACATTAACAAATCAGCTGAAATTTTATACAGACAATAAATAATACTCAGCGCTGCTATGTTAGATGCGAAACTCATTCCTTTACATTAATTTACATTCCTTTGTCATTAATTTACATTTTTCACAAAGCTTCCGCTATGAGGAAGCCAAAATTAGTAAATAAGCTTCATAGAGATCGCTTTGTGAAAAAAAAAAAAAATAATGAGGAAGCAATGTGCAAAGTTCAACTTTGCAACTTTTTAAATTATTCTATAACATATTAGTAATAAATTGGATGTACTATTTAGTACTCATATGTCGATATTTATTTAATGTCTTAATAATTTTGATAAGTGCAGTATATAAATTTTGTTTATTAATATATGAAGCATTCCATCCCGATTCGACCTGGATCTGACCCTCGACCTCCTTGATTTGGCTCGTAATTTGTTTGTAGGATTGGTTAGACCCTCAAATGCACCAGATTTTATTTTTTTATTTTTTCTATGCAAATTTTTTTTAAATTATTTTTTTAAAGTAACATATCGAATGCCCTAATTTAAAAATCTGAAAAAATTCTGAAAAATACTTTGTTGAATATCAAAATTTCCTAGGATTTTTAAAGTATTTTTTAGAATTTTTTCAGATTTTTAAATTAGGGCAATCGATATGTCACTTTAAAAAAATATTTTACAAAAATAAAAATTAAGAATATTATACAAAAAACTACGAGCCAAATCAAAGAGTCGAGGGTCAGACCCAGGTCGAATCGAGATGGAATGCCTCATATAAATATAATTCGCTCCATAAATTCATTAAGAAATGTCGTACAGAAAAAGAAAACAGGCTGTTACTTTGAGTTCTCTGATATTTAAAAATTAATTGTTACGGCCATGAATGCTCTTTAAACTATTGTAATTTTTTTATATAATGTTTATACATTTTTTTACTAAAAAATTGAAAATTATGGAGCAAAAATTAGAATGATCCCAAAAAAAATTATCGTTTTTAAATTATGAAGAAATGCTGGGAAATGCTGGGAGAAGAAATGCTTATGGAGAAATACTGTGAGCTTAAAATAATGAGATGTGTTTATGACTGCTTGATGTTTATTCATAATTATAAATGTATTTAGTACCTCTTCATTGTTGTGCCCATAGTAAGGTTGCTTTCCATAAGAATAAACCTCCCACAGAACGACCCCAAAACTCCATACATCACTTTCCAGCGTGAATCGTCCATACAACACGCTCTCCGGGGACATCCACCTTACAGGCAATAATCGAGATCCTCCAATCTGTTAGGAAATTAAATTTATAATCATCTGATAAATAAAAATTATAAACATAAATTCAACTTAAATTTCTAATCATCAATTAAAAAAAAATATATTAGATACATTTTAATTCATACAAAATATATTAGACGATTATTAATCCAAGACGAACCTTGTAGTAATCGCAGGTATAGACATCTCGTGACATTCCAAAGTCCGCTATTTTTACGACGAGATCCGAACCGACGAGGCAATTACGACAGGCGAGATCGCGATGTACGAATCTCTGAGCTGACAAATACGCCATGCCTGATGCTATTTGTATTGTTATCCACGGTAAAGAGCTCTAAAAACCAAGATAATAAAGAATTAAATAATGAAGGAGGTGTGGAAATGAGAATACATTGAGAGAAAATCTGGTAATTAAAAAAAATATAGTTAAACCGACGATAATCTACCTATAAACTATAATTCCCAGGAAGAACGTCTGTATTTTATGGTTATAGTAAATATAATTATAGTAGCAATCATCAAAAATGATAATAGTTTCAAAAACTATACTGTTAAAAATGCAAGTGAATTTTATTAAATTTATTAAATTTTGCTTCCTCATAGAGTAAGCTTTGTTTTCATGAAAAAAAAATTTTGGAGATCATTATATCAGGACACTTAGAATTGTCCAAAATGTCCAGAAAAGTGATCTAGAAAAAATGTCCATATGTATGTATGTGTGTGTGTGTATATATACAACTTTAAAAATTCGAACGCCGACACCTCAAGAACGGTTTTGTATATCGCGCCCAAATTTGGCACACTAGTGTAGCAGTAGGCCCTCTTCAACTGTAGCAATTTTCGACAAAATCTGTGCGAAAATTTCGGTTTTATGCCGTTTTGAATTTTTTGAAAAAAGGACGTGGTCGCTCTAACTTTCGTAAAATTTAGTCTATTTTGCTAAATAATTGGTTATAAAAGTAGGTGCACTCAATGCTGTTTGGTATTGAATTTGGCTCGAATCGGTAAAGTGGTTCAGATTTTATGGAATTTTGAATTTTTCTAAAAATTGACATTATCGCTCTATTGTAACTTTTGCAAAACTTGAAATAGCAAGCTCAAATTTTGTATATAAATGAAACAATATTTAGCCATTATATATGTATAATTTAGTGACAAACGGTATGAAATTTGTGATTTTATGGAATGTTGAATTATTTTTAGTAATATACGTTATCACATTTACTTTCGAAAACGTTCTAATAATAACGAAATAACGGAATAACGAAATAGAAAAAGCAAATTCACAACATGTTTATTTATCTAATTTAAAAAAGGATGCAAAGTAGAACCTTGCACATTGCTTCCTCATTATTTTTCGCTTTTTACAAAGCTTCCTTTATGAGGAAGCCAAAATTGAGTAACATACTTCTCAGTTGAATAACATACTTTTTTTAGTTAATATACTTTGCAAAAAGCGAAAAATAATGAGGAAGCAATGTGCAAGGTTCTACTTTGCATCCTTTTTTAAATTAGATAAATAAACATGTTGTGAATTCGCTTTTTTTAATTGAATTTATTAAATTCCAAACGATATGAGATTTACGAAACGGGTATATGAATTCCATATTAATATACTTTTGTTGTAAATTTTTTAAATAGTATGAGAATTCTTTGATTCAAGTATTTGAAAATTACCGTACGTGCGTATTGTAATCTTCATTTTATTATACAAATATTGTATTTGTTAATGGCGAATGCATCTGAAAATTAATATACGTTATATGCATCCGAGCTTTATATACGGTATATTAATTTTCAAAAACAAATGTTTTACACTGTTAAAAATGCAAGTGAATTTAATATACCAAACGATATGAGATTTACGAAACGGGTATATGAATTCCATATTAATATACTTTTGTTGTAAATTTTTTAAATAGTATGAGAATTCTCTGATTCAAGTATTTGAAAATTACAGTACGTGATTATTTTAATATACATATATCGTATTTGTCAATGACGAATGCATCTGAGAATTAATATAACGGTATATGCATCCGAGCTTTATACTGTATATTAATTTTCAAACAAACATTTTTTACAGTGTATTCTAATAGCTTCAAATATGCCGTTTTGTTGCATATACGATTTCAACGTTTATTTCCAATAACCTTGCAAGTATCGTTTATTGAACCATATTATAATCTCTTCAACCATAAAACATTGCAAGCCTTCCTATATTGGTTTTATCATGTGAAATCAGAGTTGTAAATCCTCATTAAGTTTTGTAATTATGATTTCATAATAATAATATGTAGTGATTATAAAATAGAGTGTAAACATTTGAATAGCTGAAAAAAATACTAATTTTCGCTTTAATATTGCAAGAAATAGTGGAAAAAATGGTAGAAATAAGTAATGCATTACTTATTTTATTCCATTTTTTCAAAAGGATTACTGTGAATTTTTATTGAAAAATAATAATTTTTGCAACCATTCCAAAGTTTAATCATCGTATTACAATCGCTACATGTTATTATTATAAATTCATAATTATAGAGCTGATCGTATCATTATCATTATTTCTATAAGTATTAGGCATTTACAACTCTGTGTGAAATCATTAAATCAACGCTATGCTTTTCTCTCAGTGTAGTGCGAATATAAGTAAAATGAAACCTTTGTTAAAGCCGGAAGACCCGGTGTAGATGTTCGGAGTGTTCGTGTGTTTGCCCTTAAAACTTGCGCGAGATCCCCGTAACGCATGTACTCGAAAACCATCCACGGGCTGTTTACAGAGTCACGAAGCACGACTCCTATCAACGAGAGTATATTCTCGTGACGAAAGGTCGACATTATTTCAACTTCGCGCATAAAATCCTCTTCGGCTTCCCGGGTCGCCGTTTCCTTCAGGACTTTTATCGCAACTATTTCCACCGTCCCGTCACGATGGAATTCACCTGCAGATAAAAAATGATCACGAATTTGATCAATAAAAAATGGGTTATAAAAATGGTAATCCAATTTACTAAGAGCTAATAAATATCTTTCATTAAAGCAAATTTACATTTTACTTCACTATCTATCTATTTTGGTGAAAAATCGAATTTAATTTTTTTCCCAAATCAAAATTGTCTCAGAGTACATCGATTTACAGTTTCCGATCATCTGTCATAACAACATTAATATATATAAAAGCTGAAACATAATTACAATTTTCCCTCAAGGAAAATCTACTTGGTTTGTAATCAAAATTGTAAAAGATTTTTTTTCCTACATTTCTTTTTGGTTGGATTAAAGCCGGGAATATTGCTGTTCGTCTAACAATTTTGCAGGGCATGATTCTTGACTTTTATCCGACAGAGAATTGTCAGAATAGGAAGATCAGTTTTTTCTCTTTCGCTTCTATACATAATTTACATCGGCTTAAGGTGAAATCATACCGTCGTAAAACTTTTGTGATGGTTAAGAATAGGGAGAAAGAAATTCTTCAATTTATTCTATGATACAACGCAAGTTCACTGTGAAAACAAAATGAATGGACGAAGCGAAAGCAAACTTGGGTTTCCTCTTCGAGATAATTATGCAATTTTGAGAGATAAATATGAAAGTGAAAGATAAAAATTTTACTGTATATCAAGAAATAACGAATTTGTTATGGTGTAGCTATTTTTATTGGCAATTGCAAAAACTGTTTTTACTGACCTTTGAAGACTTTTCCGAAGCAACCCTCGCCAATGTCGTGAAGCAAGAAGAGATGATCGCGCACCAAAATTGGCACATCCGGTGGTGTGCAAGCAAAGTATTGAGGATTGGGAGTGTATTTATTGGCCAGCAGGAGACCCTTCTTCAGGTTCATCGGCGATATCTAAATTTCAGTAGTAATCTTTCAATTCGCTCGACGAGAATCACAATCATTAATATTAAAGCTTAGAACTTGATACGTACGTCGGGTGTCGGATGTTGAGTTTTCTTGCTGTAACATCTTCTTCTCCAGAGGTAGAATCCCAAAGCACCGACCAACGCAAAAACAGCGATAAAAGCTATTGCTATCCCAACTGTCTCAGAGATTTTTTGGTGTGATCTCGCCACCTGCATAAAAGTAATTCAATTATTTTATTAAATTCCTGTATAAACATAATTATTTAGGTCAACATATTTGTATAATATAACAAGACTACATTTTTTTTCTTCATGGTATCGAATTTTGCCCTTCACTATCGTTCCCAAGTCGCATATTCTACCTCGAAAAGTGCCGATTACAAGACTTTTTACGGTCATTTTTTTTTAATTACTTTTTGTAACACGTGCATGAACAGCAGTGATTTTCATGGCAGTTTGGCGGGCCGAAAGTGGCTAGTTTCATACCAGTGTTGAAACGATAGGTTGGCGCATGCGCATTTCGCGATTCCTTCACTTTCGACCCTGCTGTTTCACTTTCAACCCTAGGGTGGAAAGTTGATAACCTCACTTTTCACTGTTCGTCCCGCAAAACTGCCATTCAAAACACCACTATTCATGCACTTGTTACAAAAAATATGGTGTGCAACAAGGGCCGAAAGTTGGCGATTGCGACGAGTGTGAGGTTTGCTGCCCGAGCGAAGCGAGGGCTGTAATCACACGAGTCGCAATCACCAACTTTCGGCCCTTGTTGCACAATATACTATTTTTCCGTTTCGGATTTCAGAATTTATAGATCCGACTTTCGGTCGGAAAATTTAGCCGACATTTTTTTTTTCATCAAGATATCGAATTATTCTAAGTGAAACAGAAAACAACAAACCTGTTCAGCATCCGGAAGTGCTGTTGTTCCATTGGTTGCATTTCCTTTTGGAGGAATTATATTATGTATCGGCTTCGGTGTAATATATCGAGTATCTGTATTGGGTATTGGTTTTGGTGTGACAGGAACTGCAAAAATGTAAAACTCTTGTTTTAAAAAAACCTGATTTTTAAAACATCCGTAATTGTTTCAGCTTGACGAAAGTCTTCTCAAAATGTAATATAATACTAATATTATCAGGTGAACAAATAAATAAATAATTATCAATCAGACTCACATAAAAGGCGATGCGGACATTTAAGATCCTTTGTGGGTGGCGAAAGATCGTGAGGACAGACACACTTAGAAATTCCGTTGTCCAAGTTGTGGCAAGCTGCTTCATTGCCGCATATGCGAGGATCATCGTTACAATTTTTGAACTCGCTTTCTGTACTTATTAAGCTAAGTTTCGCTAATATTTCGTCATCGGTAAGTTTTGGCTTTTCTTCCACTATCGGTTCTGCAAAAACAAAAATCAAAAGAGGCCATTTAGTAACTTTTTCGTCTATCTGATGTTCTCTATAAAAGCACAAATACGCTCGTAATCCTATTAGGAATATCCTACCCGTCAGTAGAATTGTAACAGTGTTACGACTGTCAAACAGCGTTACGACAGCTATAGTTATTATCTATGATAATTATAACTATTTATGTATTGCCTTATAACATTATCTGCATCCAGGAATCATATTATATTTCAGGGAATCTTTCCCTAAATAACAATATCGGGAAAAACCATTTCAGACTCACACAAACAGTTATGACTTAATAAAAAAATTTAAAAATTCTTGTACTTCTGATCAAAACGTTTTTCCTCCCAAATAAGCCCAAAACAATTTTGTTAATTTTACAGACAAACTTTCCTTAATTTCCAGATTTACATAAAGACATGCAAAAAATATTTATCAAACTAAAAAAGTTGACCAAAACTTGTCTACAATACATAACAAACATAATTATTAATAAATAAATTTTATGCTATCTTCTAAATAGGTGATTAACTTTCCTTTCAGAATGAAAAAAAATAGTTTGCTCCATTTAGCCGGTGTATCTTTTCATGAAGAAGAAAATGAGACGTCAACCATTCCAATCTGCCTAGTAGTTTGATTTGAATCATGCATAGAATGGAAAACCTAAGAACTGTGCTTAAGATAATATTCAAAAGCATATGCAAGTCAGACGACAGTAAAAAATCCTTTCATCGAGTACCAACAATATAGTGCGTTGGGCATTTTTATATGTAATAGGATTTGGATGATATTGAATTTCCAAAATCAATTTTTTTTACCTGACTCCCTCTCCTTAAATAATCTGTGGGCATTTATGTACATATTTTGTTGTTAAAAGTACAAAAGTTTCACGTTGGATTACGTCTACGAATAATATTCGAATAAATTTGATTTCCATATCAAACTTGGACAGGATATTACGAATGATGATTCTTAGCTGCGGTCAGCGAGAGAAAAAACGAGAGTTAGGAGTTTCGTTGCAAAAGTGTGAGGAAGGGTTGGATGGAAGAAATGGTATGAACGTATATATGCATAATCTGTAAGCTACTGTACTGTTGGGCTAAGGATAAAAGGGCCACATATTTGGATTGAGTCCCGAGCGAGTTGAATACGACAGACAGTGGGGGCATTCATTTTGCGCCCGGGGCCTCATGCGCAACGGGTCAGAGCGTTATCTCCACGGTCAGCGGGCTTCGACAACGAGTCTCGCTATGTGCGTTAAACGTCTGCGACTATACGGTAACGCGTTCTTTTCGCCCTCAAGCATATATACTACGCATATGCACAAGACACTGGACTGGACAAGGCTCATTGGGGCTAAATGAATCAAATTTTGTACCGTGATTTTCAACACTTGTTAGAATGGCAGGATACAAAATCTTAAAAAGCCAGTAATAATACTAATAAAATACATAATTAATACTAAATATTAATTATGTAAATAAATATTAATACTAAATTAATACTAAATATTAATTTAGTATTAATACTAAATTAATACTAAATATTAATTTAGTATTATCACTAAATATTAATATAGTAATAACACTAAATATTAATTTAGTATTAATTTATATTAAATCAATTTTTTATTAATATTACATGGAATTTTGTGATGTTTGTTTTTTTTTAGAAATTTTTTATGAATTAGAGAATCGTTCGACAAAATCTGCAGTTAATTGTTGCGAAATTATAACTTATAAGTCAATTATACGGCCAATATTTATGAAATTAAATTATTAGTTAATAGTACTAATAAAATACGTAACTAATATATTCTAATATACTAATACATACTAAATTTTAGTATGTATTAGTATTTAAAAAATTACTAATACTAAATATTAATCAGTAATAAATATTAATTATGTATTAGTATGTAATAATTATTATTAAATTGTTATTTAATTTCATAAATATTTCTCGTATAATCGACTTAGGAGTTTAGAACCTTGGCAATATGCCAATATGAAAGCTGGAATTCTTCAATGGTATAATCAGTCATATGATTCATCAATATTTACTAATTGCTAGTTGAATCAATCTTGGTACCGTGATTTTCAACACTTGTTGGAATGGCAGTATACAAAGTTGAAAGACGTCAATAATTTGTTGAGTACATGGTATTGAAATATAATTTTATGGTGAAATTATTCTTATAGTTATTACTAAATAATAATTTAAAAAAAATGAAAGAAACATCTGCAATAAAATGGGAAGAACAATTGCGAGAAATAATAGAGTAATAGGATCATCCATTTATTTTATTTCCCATGGAATTTTATACTGTTTGTTTTTTTTAGTATTTATTAAAGAATTTGAAAAACATTTTACAGAAACTGCAGTTAATTGTTGCTAAATTATATCTAGTACGACGATTATACGATAAATACTGATAAAATAAAATAATTGCAGTTTATAGCCTTGGCAATGTGTCAATGTAAAGCTAAGATTCGTCAGTTCTATAGTCAGTCTGTATGATGCATCAATATTTACAGCCTATCTCTTTTACATTCCATAGGGGAGATATTTTCTTGTTCCGGTCACAAGTCAATCTGTACAAATTTCTCTAGCCAGAATAAAATGGACCAGAAAAGTGTCCAACTTAAATTTATTAAAATTTATGTATAAAAATAAAGAATAAATAAAAAATAAAAATGAATAAATGTCCGAAAATTGTTTTTCCATTCGGAAACAAAATGGTAATAATCGACTATGCAAACAGCTATTTTGTTTCGGTCAGGAATATAAAAATAGCGCATTGTTAAAAAATGCTTCATCTTTTCTTTTCGTAATTGGTCTTGAGCCGTTTATGCATATTTTAATCACTCTTTAGGTATATATGTAGCGTAAGCAAATGATATTCATTGTTTTTAATGGTCGTTATTCTTTTTCTCAGACGCCTTTTCGAACTGAGTGTGCCAATCTTCAGTTTTTTTTCTTTTCTGAGAAGTTTCTGTTTGTTATAATAAATATGTGCTTTACTGTTGGAAGTTGAGAACAAAGAGAAGATTTCGCGTATCACTGCCCAATTTAGAGCTCGACATGAGAACAATACTCGTGGCAAGGCAAATAAAACCGGCTTGGATTGCTATAGGGGCTATATGCACAACCGTTAAGTTTTAATTGCTCCTGATCCATCAAGCCCCGGTCTCCAATATTCTCGGCTAACTGACCGCAACATTGTACAATATAGGTACCAACCACCTCATTTCATACGTGCTTAACATTCGCTGAACGTTTTTACGTCCGTCGTCTATTAATAGACGGTCTCGTTAATAATTTTATGCGTTCTAACGTTTTAATCCCGAGGACAGGATGTGAGAGAAATAATAATTTTTTTACAGTAACAAAATGTGTATCATTTTCACAACTTTTAGTATCGATGTTACATCACAAACAATTTATTGTAACAATTACAGCTTCAAGAATATCGACATTGAATGAAATGTTAATGGATTTTTTAAATGACTATTGATGGACTTTTTTAAAAATCGAATTATTGATTCACCAAGAAAATGTTTTGCTTATACCGAGAGAAAAGATTTCATTGACGCCAATGAAATGGGTGGATTGATTTTTTTTTCATTGATTTCAACGAAATATTTCGTTGATTTCAATGAAATAGTGCATTTGAATTTCAAAGAGAAGATTTCATTGCCTGTAAATAAAGATTTACCTAGTGAGCATATAATAAAGAAACAGTTTCATTGTTTTAAAGAGACGTTTTCATTGGTTCAAAGAAACGTTTTCATTGATCTCTCTCTCGCACCTAACCTCACTTTTTTGTTTTCCGGTTCTCCCGAACGAACGGCTTTGAGTTTCGAGGAGCCAGAAGATTAGCCTATTTCTGCCGTACTTCCTTACATACTCACAAAATTTGAGCTTTATCTGCCGCATACTTCAGGTAAAAATAGGTTTCGAATTTTTGAGCTGGTAAGAACCTTTTTCATTGAATCAAACACGATATCTTTGAAATCAATGAAAAAGGTTCATTGGTTTAAAGAAATGTTTCTGCGAGTCAATGTCACTACTTTTCATTGAGTTTGAGATCATTCAAAGAAAAGATAGTATTGAAATTCAAGTGTTTCATTTCATTGGCAAAGATTTCCGTGAATCAATGAAACTTTTTCTCTCGGTGTAAAAATGGTTGTACCTGATAAAAATAGCTGCCATTTCACGTTAAATAAAAATATTGTATTTTGATACGTTGAACATAAGTAAATAAATTACACAAGAACTTTATTATAAATAATTTTTAAAATTCACCAGGTCAATAAATTATTAATTTACCAACAAAATATTTTAATTATACGATTAAATTTATTTAACGATAAATAATTTTGTTTTGCTACAAAAGTGCGAATGTATTATTAAGTTTTTATCTGCAATGCAATAATTTGTTATAAAATCATAAAACATAAAAACGTCATCGAGGAAGGTAAACAAAATGAATATTACTTGCTGATGTCCGGCATGTTAGCATCTAGCGTTATTCACGCAATTCCACGTAAACTTTATTATCGCTTTAATTAATTAACTGTACGTCGAACGTTAAGGCCCACGTGCTCCATCCGTGATTATATTTATTGCAATCCAATGTTTGGAGACGTTTTCATTGGTTCAAAAAAACGTTTTCATTAATCTCTCTCTCGCACCTAACCTCACTTTTTTGTTTTCCGGTTCTCCCGAACGAACGGCTTTGAGTTTCGAGGAGCCAGAAGATTAGCCTATTTCTGCCGTATTTCCTTACATACTCACAAAATTTGAGCTTTATCTGCCGCATACTTCAGGTAAAAATAGGTTTTGAATTTTTGAGCTGGTAAGAAGAAGGTTTCATTGAATCAAAGACGACACCTTTGAAATCAATGAAAAAGGTTCATTGGTTTAAAGAAATGTTTCTGCGAATCAATGTCACTACTTTTCATTGAGTTTGAGATCATTCAAAGAAAAGATAGTATTGAAATTCAAGTATTTCATTTCATTGGCAAAGATTTCCGTGAATCAATGAAACTTTTTCTCTCGGTGTAAAAATGGTTGTACCTGATACAAATAGCTGCCATGTCACGTTAAATAAAAATATTGTATTTTGATACGTTGAACATAAGTAAATAAATTACACAAGAACTTTATTATAAATAATTTTTAAAATTCACCAGGTCAATAAATTATTAATTTACCAACAAAATATTTTAATTATACGATTAAATTTATTTAACGATAAATAATTTTCTTTTGCTACAAAAGTGCGAATGTATTATTAAGTTTTTATCTGCAATGCAATAATTTGTTATAAAATCATAAAACATAAAAACGTCATCGAGGAAGATAAACAAAATGAATATTACTTGCTGATGTCCGGCATGTTAGCATCTACCGTTATTCACGCAATTCCACGTAAACTTTATTATCGCTTTAATTAATTAACTGTACGTCGAACGTTAAGGCCCACGTGCTCCATCCGTGATTATATTTATTGCAATCCAATGTTTGGAGACGTTTTCATTGGTTCAAAAAAACGTTTTCATTAATCTCTCTCTCGCACCTAACCTCACTTTTTTGTTTTCCGGTTCTCCCGAACGAACGGCTTTGAGTTTCGAGGAGCCAGAAGATTAGCCTATTTCTGCCGTATTTCCTTACATACTCACAAAATTTGAGCTTTATCTGCCGCATACTTCAGGTAAAAATAGGTTTTGAATTTTTGAGCTGGTAAGAAGAAGGTTTCATTGAATCAAAGACGACATCTTTGAAATCAATGAAAAAGGTTCATTGGTTTAAAGAAATGTTTCTGCGAATCAATGTCACTACTTTTCATTGAGTTTGAGATCATTCAAAGAAAAGATAGTATTGAAATTCAAGTATTTCATTTCATTGGCAAAGATTTCCGTGAATCAATGAAACTTTTTCTCTCGGTGTAAAAATGGTTGTACCTGATACAAATAGCTGCCATTTCACGTTAAATAAAAATATTGTATTTTGATACGTTGAACATAAGTAAATAAATTACACAAGAACTTTATTATAAATAATTTTTAAAATTCACCAGGTCAATAAATTATTAATTTACCAACAAAATATTTTAATTATACGATTAAATTTATTTAACGATAAATAATTTTCTTTTGCTACAAAAGTGCGAATGTATTATTAAGTTTTTATCTGCAATGCAATAATTTGTTATAAAATCATAAAACATAAAAACGTCATCGAGGAAGATAAACAAAATGAATATTACTTGCTGATGTCCGGCATGTTAGCATCTACCGTTATTCACGCAATTCCACGTAAACTTTATTATCGCTTTAATTAATTAACTGTACGTCGAACGTTAAGGCCCACGTGCTCCATCCGTGATTATATTTATTGCAATCCAATGTTTGGAGACGTTTTCATTGGTTCAAAAAAACGTTTTCATTAATCTCTCTCTCGCACCTAACCTCACTTTTTTGTTTTCCGGTTCTCCCGAACGAACGGCTTTGAGTTTCGAGGAGCCAGAAGATTAGCCTATTTCTGCCGTACTTCCTTACATACTCACAAAATTTGAGCTTTATCTGCCGCATACTTCAGGTAAAAATAGGTTTTGAATTTTTGAGCTGGTAAGAAGAAGGTTTCATTGAATCAAAGACGACATCTTTGAAATCAATGAAAAAGGTTCATTGGTTTAAAGAAATGTTTCTGCGAATCAATGTCACTACTTTTTATTGAATTTGAGATCATTCAAAGAAAAAATAGTATTGAAATTCAAGTATTTCATTTCATTGGCAAAGATTTCCGAGAATCAATGAAACTTTTTCTCTCGGTGTAAAAATGGTTGTATCTGATAAAAATAGCTGCCATTTCACGTTAAATAAAAATATTGTATTTTGATACGTTGAACATAAGTTAATAAATTACACAAGAACTTTATTATAAATAATTTTTTTAATTCAGCAGGTCAATAAATTATTAATTTACTAACAAAATATTTTATTTATACGATTAAATTTATTTATCAATAAATAATTTTCTTTTGCTACAAAAGTGCGAATGTATTATTAAGTTTTTATCTGCAATGCAATAATTTGTTATAAAATCATAAAACATAAAAACGTCATCGAGGAAGGTAAACAAAATGAATATTACTTGCCGATGTCCGGCATTTTAGCATCTGGCGTTATTCATGCAATTCCACGTAAACTTTATTATCGTTTTAATTAATTAAGTGTACGTCGAACGTTAAGGCCCACGTGCTCCATCCGTGATTATATTTATTGCAATCCAATGTTTCAACGTCAATCCACGCATATTACACGGAAGTAATGGATGCTGTACGACGTATCGCAGACTCGTGCCCGTTCAGTGTATGCAGAAATTATCAATTTGCGAATCTTGAGTCGTCTCGTCTCGCGTAAATGGAAGTCGTAGGAGGAGCACAGTAGCTCGCACTCATAGTACAGTAACTCAGTAGCTCCCTCGTTGGTTCCTTCTACACAAACAAGCGGCTATAACGACTATATGAATATCCTCTTAAAGACTTATCAACTATCTTAAACAGTAAACAAGACAGTTTTGTCATTTATAGCACTATCAAAATATCCGTTAAAAAAAAAAAGATTATCGATCTTTCAGGGAATCCATAAATTCGTCTCTCTTAAGATAGGAGATAAGCTCGAATACGACACCACGATAGAGAAAAGGTGTAAAAAAAAGAGGAAAAATTTATTGTACCCAAAAAAATATCATTAAAGATGTATCACACATACATTCTCAACCAAAAGTCAGATTCGATAATACAATAAAAAATATTAATGATACTAAGAATATTGATTTAGAATTTTAATAATGCGGAATGATTTTAAGAAATTAATCTTTTTTTAATGCTACGTTTTCAGACAAATTTTATTTTCGTTCGGATTTTTTCGGATATATATCATTTTTGTAATATATTTTCTAAAAAAAATAGTATTTCCATTTGCGACAAAATTTAAAGGCATTTTTTAAAATTAAACGTTAAGAAAAAATTATCCAAAATGTGCGACTTTTCGAGCATTTCATAAAATCGAAAACAATAATGTTGTGAATATTAGAATTTTTTTTAAAATGCCATTTAAAAAATGTGTATTTAATTAAATGAAAGAAAAATCAGGAAATGCGTTTAATTGAAAACAAAAAAAATTAAAAACTTGATGAACAATTTAAAAAAATTAAGATGTTAGTAGGTTTTGTATTATTATTATTGGGGCCAGATTCGAACTTTTGGGTCGGAATGTACGTGATTTATCCTTAAGATAAAGGAGAGGCCACGCTCAATTTTTTTTCTTTCTCGTTTTTGTAAGAACGAGCAGCCGGGGTTGAAGTGAAAATATCGATAAAGTTTCTAGCAAAGGGAAAGAGTTTTCCATGCCCTTTACGAAGTTACCTCGTCGTTATCTGTGACCGTTTGGTAAAGACGTGGCGCTATTGCTTGAATCGGTGTTGCACGAGTTTAAAGTTTCTTATAATTCGTTAGTGACGTTTCAGCGATTTTTTAAATAAGTAATATAATAATGATCGAGGCGAGTGATTGAAGAACTGTGAAGTGGGTCATAATTCTGCATTAGAATCTCATAAAGAAGACGCGAATTCTTTATGAAAATTCATCGCGTATATAAAAAAATATTAATAATGAGAGAAGTTTTGTTAACATCGTTATAGAAATTTGTAAAGGGCGTAATATAATAACGATCACACAATTCGAGAATTGTTAAGTCGGTTAAGATTATCCACTGGAATCTTTTACAGATGGTTAGAATTCTTTATGAAAATTCGACGTTAATATAATAATAATATGAAAGAAGTTTCCTTAGCAACGTTGCTGTAATTAAAAAAAATGAAATTATAACAATGGTTGAGCGAGCGATTCGAAAACTGTTAAGTTGGTTAAAATTGTCCACTGGAATCTGACATAGAACGTCAGAATTCTTTGGGAAAATTCGACGTAAATATAATACCATAATAACAATAATATAACTGGAGTTTCTTTAGCAACGTTAATGCGATTAAAAAGAAGATAATATCATAACGATCGAGCAAACGTTTCGAAACCAGTGAAGTCGGTTATGATTGTAGACTGGAATTCTCTAAAAATGGTCAGAATTCTCTATGAAAATTCTACGTCAATATAATATAATAATATAATAAAAGAATTTTCTTTAGCAGCGTTTCTGCGATTTATAAGAAAAAAGATAATATAATGACGGTTGAGCGAGCGATTCGAAAACTGTGAAATCGGTTGTGATTGCGCACTGGAATCCTGTAAAGATTGTTAGAATTCTTTATAAAAATTCTACGTCAATATATTATAATAATATAAAAGAATTTTCTTTAGCAGCGTTACTGCGATTTATAAAAAAAAAAGATAATATAATGACGGTTGAGCGAGCGGTTCGAGAACAGTGAAATCGGTCGTGATTTTGCACTGGAATCTAATACAGAAGGTCAGAATTCTTCAGGAAAATTCGTCGTAAATATAATACAGTAATAACAATAATATAAGTGAAGTTTCTTTAGCAACGTTAATGCGATTTAAAAAAAGATAATATAACGATCGAGTAAACGCTTCGAAAACACTGAAGTCGGTCATGATTGTAGACTGGAATTCTCGAAAGATGGTCAGAATTCTTCATGAAAATTCTACGTCAAAATAATATAATAATAATATAAAAGAATTTTCTTTAGCAGCGTTACTGCAATTTATTAAAAAAAAGATAATAAAATGACGGTTGAGCGAGCGATTCGAAAACTGTGAAATCGGTCGTGATTTTGCACTGGAATCTGATATAGAAATTGAGAATTCATTAGGAAAATTCGACGTAAATATAATACAATAATAACAATAATATAAGTGACGTTTCTTTAGCAACGTTAATGCGATTTAAAATAAAGATACTATAATAACGATTGAGCAAACGTTTCGAGGACAGTGACGTCGATCATGAATGTACACTGAAATCTTATAAAAATGGTTAGAAGTCTTTATGAAAATTCAACGTCAATATAATATAATAATGATATAAAAGAAGTTTCTTCAGCAACGTTACTGCGATTTATAAAAAAAAGGTAATATAATAACGGTTGAGCGAGCGATTGGAAAACTGTGAAATCGGTCGTGATTTCGCACTGAAATCTGATATAGAAGTTCAGAATTCATTAGGAAAATTCGACGTAAATTAATACAATAATAACAATAACATAAGTGAAGTTTCTTTAGCAGTGTTGATGCGATTAAAAAAATGTTAATATAATAACAATTGAACAAACGTTTCGAGAACAGTGAAGTCGATCATGAATGTACACTGAAATCTTATAAAAATGGTTAGAAGTCTTTATGAAAATTCGACGTCAATATAATATAATAATAATATAAAAGAAGTTTCTTTAATAACGTTACTGCGATTTATAAAAAAAAGGTAATGTAATAACGGTTGAGCAAGCAATTCGAGAACTGTGAAATCGGTCGTGATTTCGCGCTGGAATCTGATATAGTAGTTCAGAATTCATTAGGAAAATTCGACGTAAATATAATACAATAATAACAATAATATAAGTGAAGTTTCTTTAGCGACGTTAATGCGATTAAAAAAAAAGATAATATAATAACGATTGAGCAAACGTTTCGAGAACAGAGAAGTCGGTCATGATTGTGCACTGGAATCTTATAAAGAAGCCTAGAATACTTTATGAAAATTCTACGTAAATATAATATAATAACAATAATGAAAGGAGTTGGCGATTTCATTCAAGGGGAGTTAGAGTAACGTGGTGCGCTCTTGCTTATCTTTATTTCGCTATTTATCGCGGCTCATTAATCGAGACAGACTGGGCGTTGCAGTATCATAATATTTAGTATTAGTATTAGTACAAGTAGACCCCAGTGATTTTCTCGTAATAGTATTATGAACGTTGAATATAGCAGCAACATCAACGGTTTTACTAATTATTGATAAGGTCATCAAAAGGGCCTCGTACGCTCCGATATCATCTTCTATCTCTTTGCCTCCCTCTTCATCTTCTCCTTCAACGACCGACGACGAAATTTGTTTCTCTATTCACGCGTGCTCCGTCGATGCTCGTTAAAACCGCACGTTCGATCTTACGCTGTGTTCTCAAGCTTGAGTGTTCGTGCTGTACCTCGGAAGCTTATCGGATTTAGCTACCGCAACGGGACAAACAGAGAGGGATAGAATACCCTATCGCTTACATAGACTTTAGATACATGCATTTTAACATCGCTTAGCACGTGTCCCAGAAACGTCGCTCACTTCCTAAGCTTTCGATGCGTTTACATTTAAACTCCTAAATTACAATTTCGAGAATTTGAACATCTTAATTTATTTGTAAAGAAAAGTAGGAAAGGGACGAATTTATGTGTTCCAATACATTGCGCACTTTCCAAGCATTTCACGCATTAACATTTAAGCTCCTAATAACAATTTCTAGAATTTGAACAACTTAATTTATTTGTAAAGAAAAGTAGAAATGGGATCAAATTTTTGTGTTCCAAAATTTGCGCACTTTCTAAGCATTTCACGCATTAGCCTCTAAGCTCTTAATAACAATTTCGAGAATTTAAACATGTTAATGTATTTGTAAAGAAAAGTAGATATGGGAACAAATTTTTGTATTCCATAATATTGGGTACTTTCTAAGCATTTCACGCTTTCATATGTAAACTTTTAATAATGGTTTAGAGAATTTGAACATCTTAATTTATTTGTAAAGAAAAGTAGGAAAGGAACAAATTTATGTGTTCCAATTCATTGCGCACTTTCCAAGCATTTCACGCATTAACATCTAAGCTCTTAATAACAATTTCGAGAATTTGAACATCTTAATTTATTTGTAAAGAAAAGTAGGAAAGGGAAACAAATTTTTGGGTTCCAAAGCATATTGCGCATTTTATAAACATTTCACGCGTTCATATCTAAATTTTTAATAATGATTTCGAGAATTTGAACATCTTAATTTATTTGTAAAGAAAAGTAGAAACGGGAACAAATTTTTATGTTCCAAAATATTGGGTACTTTCTAAGCATTTAACGCGTTCATATCTACGATTTTAATAATAATTTCGTAAATTTGAACATCATAATTTATTTGTAAAGAAAAGTAGAAATGGGAACAAATTTTTATGTTCCAAAATATTGGGAACTTTCTAAGCATTTAACGCGTTCATATCTAAGCCTCTAATAATAATTTTGTGAATTTGAATATCTTAATTTATTTGTAAAAAAAAGTAGGTAAGGGAACAAATTTTTGTGTTCCAAAATATTGCGCATTTTCTGAGCATTTCACGCGTTGATATCTAAGCTTTTAATAATAATTTCGAGAATTTGAACATCTTAATTTATTTGTAAAGAAAAGTAGAAACGGGAACAAATTTTTATGTTCCAAAATACTGGTCCCTTTCTAAGCATTTCGCGCGTTTACATCTAAACTATTAATTACAATTTGGAGAATTTGAACAATTTTATTTATTTATAAAGAAAAACTTTTAATTACAATCTGAAGAATTATGATATTGCTATTAATTCTTTTTAAAGTGGGAAAGCGAAAAATAGCTTAGCCTCACTAACTGTTGAAGGTTTAATTAATCATTCTAGATGTACTGAAATATGTTAAAATGAATAATACCCGTGCAGAAATTAGTTCGGGCAGCCGCGATTAAATAAGGGGCCTGTTTAGGTATAAACGTGGCATCCACAATAGGGACTCCACTCTAGAACCCTACTAAGCTCAACAGAGGCGGCCACGACACACTTCGGGGCCTAATCAGGCTTAAATGTGGAACCCTCACTAGGGTCGCCCTGATTGAGACTCTAAAGGCCCGTACTTTCAAGCGTGACTAGCCTAGTAGGGCCCCTACTACAATTAGGGCCATCTAGAAAGGGCCAAGTTGGAGCCCAACTATATTTCTGCACGGGTAGTAATGCCAAACAGTTTTATATAAATTAGTAAAAAAAAAAGTTCATCAAACTTTCAGGGAACTTTCTTTTCTTATGAAATAAATTTGCAGTTTCATTCGGATTCATATGATTTAAAAAATAAATAACTCACAAATATAAATTTTTTCAATTTCGACAAATATTTGCTAAATCACAAATTTCGGTTATGTTGTTTTGTAGAACGTTTCAAAATGCTTAAAAATCAAAAAATGCAAATGATGTTAAAAAAAATCAGCGATGGAAAAAAATACAGTATTTCCTATATTTGCAGCACAAATTTATAAACTATTGAGGTAACTTTTTTACTTTATTATTTTTATAAATTAATATTTCCAGTGTTGTCAATGAAATTGTTTACTTCTCATTTTTTTTCTTGTCGCGAACTATTTAAATTCTAATCATATCAAACGTTTGATTGAAAATGTCAAACATCCTTAAGACAATCAGTAGGTATAACACTTCGTTTTAAGGGGAGACAAAACATGTGTGAGTGCAAAATAACTAAATGGTGTTTCATGGCGAAATGAGAGAGATAACTAATTTCCGTAATTCGTGTTTGGGTAATTAGGGTTCCATCCTTAGAAAAAACTATTTCAAAGGATGCCGAATGTTTCTGCATGAAAGCAAATGCGTAGCGCCGTCGGAATTCAGAGACGGAGAGCATACAAATTTACTTATGTAAAGAAACGTCGGACTCTCTTTGAAAAAAAACTGGATTACAGATTTCGTTACCGACTGCGGTATATAACACTGCTTTAAGGGGAAGCGAGAGCTCTTTTCGCAACACATGAATGCGCAACAAATTCCGCCTCTCTTAGGTGGTCGAAATGCGGGTTCAGAATCCGTATTTTATTTACCAGGTATTTTACATTAATACGAAAAAGGGTCCACCACAACTCAATGCTTTAAAGTACTTCTTTTATATTTTACATTAATAATATTAACTAACATCACGAACTCATAAAAATTGCTTCTATACACGTAGCGAAAAATCTGATTAAAAAGTTGCAAAATAGAACTTTGTATGTTGCCTCCTCAGTAATTTCCATTTTTTTACAAAACCACGTTTATGTGTAATCTTATTTATTAATCTTGGCTTCCTCATAGAGCCTTGTAAAAAATGAAAATGAATGAGGAAACAATGTACAAAGGTCTACTTTGCAACTTTTTTCGTTGCCTATATACACGGAATGAAATGTTTGGTTGTGGCAACTACGTTTTCGATTTGCTGTACACAATATCTAAAAAATTAGTTGCCTCAACCATATCGAATAGTAACCTCAACTATTCTCAAAATTAGTTCTCGCGAGATTAGTTACGTTAACTAATCCAATAGTTGGGACTACCATTCGAATCGTCGGTATTACCATTGGAATCGTCGGTATTAACATTCGAATCGTCGGTATTACCATTCGAATCGTTGGTATTACCATTTGAGTTGTAAGGGAAATAGAATAATCGATTGGTTGTGACAACTCATTTCTTGGTTATGGCAACTAATCTTTTTTTTCCGTGTAGTTCTTGAAAAATCCAAAATCACGTAAAATCCAAACCGCTTTACTGATCACAACCAAATTTGGTAGGTAGCAGCGTTGAATGTTATTTTTCATCTATAGAAAATTTCAATTGGTTTGGTGAGATCTTGCGTGAGTTAATGGGAAACGAATATTTTAAAAAAATTCAAAATCCCTTAAAAACCGAACTTTTTTACCGATTCGTTCCAAATTCAATACCGATCTTCCTTTAACATAGCTTTATTCATAAAAAATTATTTAGCTTAATAGTTAAAAATTTGTAGATGCTAGAGAGCGTACAGCCATTTTTCGAAAATTGCAAAGTCAAATAAAATTTGAAATTATTTTTGAATTTTTTTTTTAATTACCACAAACAAAAGTGTCGACCCCTGCTTAGATAATCCTATTTAGACCAATAGGATGGACAAAAAACACCATTCATACCGATACAAACCGATACGATTTCAATAAGACTTTATGAGTTTAAATGGGATCAATGGGATTTTTTAAACAGAGACCTCCCGTGCAGAAATTAGTGCGGGCAGCCGCGATTAAATAAGGGGTAAATAAGGGGTTTTTAGGTATAAATGTGGCATCCACAATAGGGAATCCACTCTAGAACCCTACTAGGCTCAACAGACGCGCCCACGACAAACTTCGGGGCCTAATCAGGCTTAACTGTGGAACCCTCACTAGGGTCGCCCATATTGAGCCTCTAAAGGCCCGTACTTTCAAGCGTGACTAGCCTAGTAGGGCCCCTACTACAATTAGGGCCATCTAGAAAGGGCCAAGTTGGCGCCCCAACTATATTTCTGCACGGACTGCGTCACATATTTGCCAAATTTCATCCCGATTGTTGAAGCAGTTCCTGAGGTATGTAAGTTAGACTTTTGAGTGACGGCCACACACACGCACGCACATCCATTAATTTTTTTTCTAAACCACTTTTCTCAATGCTCTCATTTTAGACCACTTTGAGTGTACTGACATAAAAATTTCGAAAAAAAAACAAAGCTTTCTCTATGGACAAGCCAAATTATTATAAATTTGCTAAAAGTTTCTGTGTACACAGTATAAATTATTGGTTTGGTGGTAAAAATTCCTCTACATCAATAAATGTTTACCTCTTTCATGTAATAACGGAGCTGTAGAAGCTTAAATATATAGTTTTCAGCACGTACAAAATTGAAAATACGCCAAAACGTTATATTTACAACGTTATTAAAACTTTATTACCTGCATGATGGGCCTCCACCGAAGCGAGGCCTCTTTTTCTAGGTATCCTCCTCTTGTCCATAACTCAGCACTCACGAAAAATTTGCAACAACCAGCAAAACTCGTTATCACTGTAAACCGTTAATTAACACTCGAGGAGCACCGGCTCATTCTCGAGTCTTTGTCCAGCATGTTCTCTCCGTGTTTTCCGTTCACTGGTTGCAATTTGTGGTCGGAGATACCGACTCGTATAATCGAGAAGATGTACGCGACGCGTGCTACCCTCGTACCAGATAATTACGAGCTGAACGTGACGCAGATGAAGTCATGAGGCTCCTTGAAAAATTTTTGCTTCGTTGATGACACAAGCACGAGTGTTAATATCATCGCTCTCGTCGCTCTTCTCAGCCCTTAACCTTTGTAGCATAATAAACCACCACTATTATTATTATTTTTTTCAACCCCTCTGCAAAGTTCTCAGCGTTGACACAATTTTCCACAGTTGGCGTCTCGTGCAGCACGAGTATCGGTTCGATGAAGAGGAAGAAGACCTTTAGCCGACAATTAATGCGGCAATATCGCTGAGCGTCCGTCACTCCTCGACATCAGAGAGCTCACGATAAGAATATATGTTTTCCCCGCGTATTACGCTGCCAATAAGCGGATCGTCGACCCTCGATCGCGCGAGTCTCTAGAATTCATTATTATCGCAACCGATCGTTTCTTATACTTCGAAATATTGCAATAAGACACTTAACAGCACAACAACAACAACATCAACAACACAAAAAACCCAAGTGTTGATGGTTTAAAGTCTCAAAGACACGTGAATGTATTATACGACGCTTCGTTACAGAGTCGCGATAAGAATCTCCTTCGCAAAGAGTCGACACTTCACAATTGCACAACTTTTATCAGCCTCGTATAGCTGTCGTCATCATATTCTTCATAGCTATTTTATTTTCGATTCTTTCGTTGAATAAATTTGCAATTAATATGCTAAAGACGTCAACACATTGGAGACGTTCAATCAATGGCAAATTCTGTTCCTGTTTATTCCATCGAAAGGAAAATATTTTGGAACGCCGATTTTGTTAAAATCGCTTTGACAACGAAATCCCCGATGTCCTGGTGGGTCAGACGTGACTGCACGGAAGTAAATATTACGTGACCTATGCACCTCCCTGTTGCTGTCCTTCCCTTCGTATACTTAGCCGGTTTTCCGTTATATCGTTCCTCGAGACACGTGCGGACGAAGAAATGACAAACGAGCGTGTAATAATACCTTGAGTGGAATCGGCGAAGAGGGACAAAAAAAAGCGCGAACTGGCGAACGGAGCCTCAGAGACGATCGGCGAAGAATAAGAAGGAGAGAATTCGAAAAGAGGCAACGAACATACATCCGAGAACCACAACTTCCTTCGCGCCACTGATGACTGACTGCCTTTTCCTACTCCGAGAACTCCCCGGCGATCGGCCGGCACTCGTGGCAATAGGATCTTTCACCCACACTAAAGTAACTGCAGTAGGACAGTAAGAATAAGAGAGAGAATGGGTAGAGACTTACAACGTTGAGATGAGGTTTTGTCTGTGTGTACATGTGTGAGTAAAACTCATTCGTTCGAAGCGAAGAGAGAGAGAGAGAGAAGGAGAGATAATACACCGTGTGTACCACTCCTACGCTGAAGCTCATACAACATCTCTATAGCTCATACTGTCCTATATATACGACTATACATGTATGTATTATCTACGGACTTTCTCGGAGTCTGCGGGGTCTTGAACACGGGGCCGTTGGGTCAGCGGTACCGAGCTATACAAGCCGAGAATTCTCAATCTTTCTCACTCTTTCTCTCTCGTAATCTTATAGCTTGAGGAAAGAAGCGAAAGGGAGTGGGAAAGCAAAAAAACGATAAAGATTTCTTTTCTTTTCTCGGCGGGATTTGTTGGTTACAAGTAAGTGGAAAGGGTGGCCCACCCGGTAGACGCCAGTATCCTGATGGGTCTCGTTAACGTTATTTTTTTGTTGTTTTTGTTGTTTGACTTTTATCTTCCTGCGCGTCAAAGAGCCATTGAATTTTTTAAAATAGTGCACCGTTATGAATTTTGCAAATTTTTTTTTATGTTTGCTAAGCGTCGAATTTTTAGTTTCAAGATTAAACTTAAGTACGAAATAATATATAGAATTCGATGTTAAGTACGAACTAATCTTGCGTCGTGTCAAAGAACCATTGAATTTTTTAAAGTAGTGTACGATTATGAATTGTGCAAATTTTTTTTATAATGTTTGCTAAGGGTCGAATTTATAGTCTCAAGATTAAACTTAAGTACGAAATAATATATAAAATTCGATGTTAAATACGAACTAATGTTGCGTCGCGTCAAAGAGCCATTGAATTTTAAAAAAGTAGTGCACCGTTATAAATTTTGCAAATTTTTTTTATGGTTGCTAAGCGTCGAATTTATAGTCTCAAGATTAAACTTAAGTACGAAATAATATATAAAATTCAATGTTAAGTACGAACTAATCTTGCGTCGCATCAAAGAACCATTGAATTTTTTAAAATAGTGTACGATTATGAATTGTGCAAATTTTTTTTTGTAATGTTTGCTAAAGGTCGAATTTATAGTCTCAAGATTAAACTTAAGTACGAAATAACATATAAAATTCAATGTTAAGTACGAACTAATCTTGCGTCGTGTCAAAGAACCATTGAATTTTTTAAAGTAGTGTACGATTATGAATTGTGCAAATTTTTTTTTATAATGTTTGCTAAGGGTCGAATTTATAGTCTCAAGATTAAACTTAAGTACGAAATAATATATAAAATTCGATGTTAAATACGAACTAATCTTGCGTCGCGTCAAAGAGCCATTGAATTTTAAAAAAGTAGTGCACCGTTATAAATTTTGCAAATTTTTTTTATGGTTGCTAAGCGTCGAATTTATAGTCTCAAGATTAAACTTAAGTACGAAACAATATATAAAATTCAATATTAAGTACGAACTAATCTTGCGTCGCGACAAAGAGCCATTGAATTTTAAAAAATAGTGCATCGTTATGAGTTTTGCAAATTTTCTTTTTTATGGCTGCTAAGCGTCGAATTTATAGTCTCAAGATTAAACTTAAGTACGAAATAACATATAAAATTCAATGTTAAGTACGAACTAATCTTGCGTCGCATCAAAGAACCATTGAATTTTTTAAAATAGTGTACGATTATGAATTGTGCAAATTTTTTTTTGTAATGTTTGCTAAAGGTCGAATTTATAGTCTCAAGATTAAACTTAAGTACGAAATAATATATAAAATTCGATGTTAAGTACGAACTAATCTTGCGTCGTGTCAAAAAAGTATTGAATTAAAAAAAATAGTGCACCGTTATGAATTTGGCAAATTTTTTTTTTATGTTTGCTAAGTGTAGAATTTATAGTCTCAAGATTAAACTTAAGTACGAAATAATATATAAAATTCGATGTTAAGTACGAACTAATCTTGCGTCGTGTCAAAAAAGTATTGAATTTTTAAAAATAGTGCACCGTTATGAATTTGGCAAATTTTTTTTTATGTTTGCTAAGTGTCGAATTTATAGTCTAAGATTAAATTTAAGTAGGAAATAACATATAAAATTCGATGTTAAGTACGAACTAATCTTGCGTAGCGTCAAAGAGCCATTGAATTAAAAAAAAATAGTGCATCGTTATGAATTTTGCAAACTTTTTGTAATGATTGCTAAGTGTACAATTTATAGTCTCAATATTAAAATTAAGTACGAAGTAACATGTACAATTCGGTAGTAGAGATAAAATTAAATTCAAACTTGGGACTATACGTTCGACCCTAACTCGCAAATTTTAAGCATGTTGTTTCGTAGAGCAGTGTAATCAAAATACCACAATCATTGAAAAAGCAATCTCATAAAAACATCCTTAACCAAATCTCGAAATCTAAAATATTAACGACGTAATAAAAAAACGTAAAAAAAAATAGCAAATTTAATTCACAATTGAACTAATTAATCTATCGCAATCGTTAAAAAATTAATCTCATAAAAGGCACCGTAAGCAATTCTCGAAAAAGAAAATATTAAGGGCGTAAAAAAAGCTAAACAAAAAATACCAAATTTAATTCGCTATTAATTCATAACTAATAGTTTTAGTGTCTTAAATGATGACGATCTTTTTTCCAAATTTCATGTCGCAAAATTTCTCTCATTTTTTCGTAATCTTTACGTTTGATTATGTTGGTTACAATTAAGTTGAATGGACGGCTCACCCGGTATACATCAATATCCTGATGGGTCTCGCTAACGTTATGTTTTTTTGCTTTTGTTATTTGACTTTTATCTTGCTTCGTGTCAAAGAGCCATTGAATATAAAAAAATAGTGCATCGTTATGAATGCAAAGTACGAAATTTAAGTGCATGTAAAATTCGATAGTAAGACCAAAATAAAATTAAAACTTGGGACTATACATTCGACTCTAACTCGTAAAATTTTGAGCATGTTCTTTGTAAAGTCATCTAATTAAATTATCTAAATCGTTGAAAAATCAATCTCAAAAAAACCACCGCAACCAATTGTCGAAAACGAAAATATTAAAAGCGTAAAAAAAGTTTTAAAAAAATAATAAATGTAATTCATAATTACTGGTTTTAGTGTCTTCAATTATGACGATTTTTTTTTTCAAATTGCATGTCGCGAAATTTCCTTAATTTTTTCGTAATTTTTATAGTTGAGGAAAGAAACGAGAGGAATGGGAAAGCAAAAAAAAAAAAAAACAGTGAAGATTTATTTTCTTTTCACAGCAGATTATGTTGGTTACAACTAAGTTGAAAGGGTAGCCCACCCGGTATACGCCAGTATCCTGATGTCTCTCGTTAACGTTATTTTTTTTTTTTTTTTTTCGTTGCTTTTGTTCTTTGCCTTCTTCTCCTTGCGTCAAAGGGCCACTGCAGGTATTACTACTCTAAAGAAGCGGTGAAAAATTGCGCTTGTGTTTATGGCACTGTTTATGCGGCTCTCTTGTGAAGCCCGCCAACACTCTCTGTCTGACTCATCGGCAATGCATCTCGTGCAACCCGGTGAAACTTTATGCACGAGCTAGAAAGCTTCGATGTATTGCTATGTACGCGCTGTGGTATTTTCGATACCCTTTATCGCTCTCTCAATGCACTGCCGACGATCGTATGGTTTTCAAGACGATGAAAAAGCACTCAGAAACGCGTGATGCATTTATTTTTCGCATTCACATTGAAATTCTCGTGCTAAAAGTTTTAGCCCTCAAATGTCCACAATTTTTTCTGTTTATTAATTCTACAAAAGTAAAATTTTTTTTTCAATTTACAGTCACGGTAATATATACGAAATAATTAATATAATTATAAAGATAGTCACATGAACTATCGCAATTGACATTTGTTGCTTAATATCATCGAGAATTATTTAAATTATCAATAATATCCTCTCCGTGAAACCAACACATTTCATTACTTAAAACTAATCTCTTTTCCTAGTAAAGCTATTATTCTACGCCTAATAATTTCTAGAAATGCCATAAAATGCTGTCTATGGGCGAATAATGTACTTACGTCACGCATTTCCTCAAACAAGCTAATAATCCATTCCGAACAGTGAAAAGGAAGTAAAACCCTATTATCAGCTACTTGGAAACAGTAGATAAATTTAACAAAAAAAAAGTCGTTAAAACTTATCTCCATCCTAAACCAGTAGTAAACGTCTCCTTTGGTCGGCCTCCTTTTCCAAATGACTAAGGGTTGCCGAAAAGTGACCTTGCCCCTTAGAATTCGCTATTGGTAACTGAGTAAACAATTTCATGACTCGAACTTCGAGTATATAGCCGAAATTTCAACATAGGATCGACTCACTGACCAAACGAGACTATCAATTAGTAGTGCCCAACCCGCAAGAGAACTTGTCAGTGCCATTCACAGAATTTCCGGTTTATCGTCTTGTAGTATTGTCCGGAACGTTCACAGGAGTGTGGGCTCAGTGCCTAGCGAGAATCCTATGCATATATAAGTATAATGTTACATCAAGTCGTAGAAGATTAAATGCACAAGATTATCGGAGACGACTTGATTTATTTTAGATTCCTTGAGAGATTAAGAGAGCCAGAGGTGCGAGGAAGAAGGAGACGATTTTACATCCGTAGTAATGCTGTTCAATATTGACGCGTGCCTTTTGAAACCGTTAAAAGTGTGTGCACTGTTTTTTTGTGTCTGAGGGCCACAAAACTCTGCAGCGCCTTGTAAGCATGTATGAGTCGTTCCGTATCAGAACAGCTGCTAAAAAAACAAATTCTCAAATAATTTATAAAGATCAAGTTACATCCAGTAAATATACAAATGGAATTAAAAAAATATATATGTTCAGCGGGTATTTTTAATTTATTACATTTTTAACTCAAATAATGTTACTAGAAATAATACACAAAAAAATATGACATTTTTTATGGCATATAAGAATAAAATGTATGCGGGTCTTTTTGTTATTTAAAATATCATTTTATGATAAAATGATCAAAAATATATTTTTCTAATATAAAAAGCTTAACTTTTCCCCATTTTTTAAATACTTGTCGTCAATTGAGTGAAAAATATGTAAAAATTGAAAATTGGATCCTAAAATGAAGAAAACATTTCACACTTTGTGTAAATATTGGATTGTAGAAACTGATTCTTCGAAATATTTTGAAGTAGAAAATGTGACACTTGTTGCATTTTTTTGGAATTGTATAAATTGATTTTTAGAAATTTTGTGAAGAAATTTTTTTTTTTCAGGCTCAATGATTGGAATGCTTTATATGTTGTTACGTTCACTCACTTATCGCCGGCTGGCCATTGCCAACACCACCTCGAGACCATGAAAGTACGTCAAGAACTATAAATATATGTGTTGTGTGCTCCACGCAGTTTAAGACAATTTATTTATACCAACCGTCATCGACGTTCGACGATCTTCGTACATTTTTCATTGAAATCACCGCGACTATGAGGAAGATTCTTTCGCAGCGGGTGCTCGTAACAATAATCGACGGACGGAATGTATTATAGGAATAGATATTAGAATGATGAAGTTCGCTGCTGTTGATGAGATATTAACTCTTTTACGTTTTCTTTCAGAATCATGGAGTTTATTGCTACATTAATAAAAGAGATTGGCTGCCAACTTGATTAGCTCGATTTCTTTCAGTCAAGAAATTGGCTGTGAAAAAAGTTAAGGTAGTTATTGCACTTCAAACTAATTAAGTTAATGATCATTTTTTTTAATTTCGCAATTTTTTGTGGTTTAGTCAAATGTTTTGAGGGGCGTCTTATGCAGAAGTGCAAATGCTCAATGCATAAATTCCTTCGCAGCAATGTTATAAAAAAAACAATGGACGAATGTACGCGAATATCCGATGTCTTTTAGTTGAGTATTTTTAAAGAATAAATTATAAGATTAGTCCGATTATGACGAGGAATAGCTCATTTTACTTATTAGAAGATACTTCATTAATTCATCACTGTGATTTTATATATTATTATTCGTTGAACAGTTATAATCGTTTCTGTTTCCTCACCTAACATTTGACGTTTAAATGGTTGTAAATAAAGCATCTTCGAATAAACATAATAAGGCATCGCTCATCATAATCGGACTAATACTATCGTTTATTCTTCAAAAAACAATGAAACATTTTTTTTCTGTAATAACCGATTATTAGTTTAATTTATAAAAATTCCAAGTCTATGAACATTTGTCTATGTTAAGAATATATTCTGCAATGCAATTCATCCTCCAAAAGAATAAGTAAATTCACCAAAATTTATTTAAAAATGATTCTGATTTGACTACTGTAAAGTGCAGTAGCGATTGGTTGAATCAATCAATCAATCTCACGATTAGATGCAACAGCCAATTGCAGAGCCAATACAATTTGCCGCTCCAACTAATTAGTTCGTTGCGTTAACAAATAATGACGAAAATGCTAATTTTTTTTCTCAGGTCCAAATTGCTCTAAACATATTAGCCGTGACAGCCAAACCTTTTTTATAGTGCGCCTCTCCCAATGAATCATCTATCATGTTCTCGATTAGATGTAACAGTCAATTGCAGAGCCAATACAATTTGCTATCCCAACTAATTAGTTTGTCGAGTCAACAAATAATGATTAACACTGCCAATTATTTCTTACAGCACTAAATTACACAAAATATATTAACCGTGGCAACCAAACCTTTATTTTAGTGCAACTCTCCCGGTGAATAAATCAATCAGTATCACGATTAGGTGCAACAGCCAATTGCAGAGCCAATACAATTCACAGCCCCAACTAATTAATTCGTTGATTCAACAAATAATATCTAACACGGCCAATTTTTTTCTGCAGCACTAAATTACACCAAACATATTAGCCGTGGCAACCAAACCTTTATTTTAGAGTAACTCTCCCGATGAATCAATCAATAATTTTCACGATTAGGTGCAACAGCCAATTGCAGAGCCAATACAATTCGCAACCCCAACTAATTAGTTCGTTGATTCAACAAATAATATCTAACGCTGCCAATTTTTTCCTGACAGGACTAAATTACACTAACCATATTAGCCGTAGCATCCAAATCTTTATTTTAGTGTAACTTTTCCGATGAATCATTCAATCGTTTTCACGATTAAGTGTTCCAGCCAATTGCAGAGGCAATACAATTCGCAGCCCCAACCAATTAGTTCGTTGAGTCAACAAGCAATGACTAACACTGCCAATCTTTTTTTTGACAGGACTAAACTAACTATATTAGCCGTGATGGCCAAACCTTTATTTTAGTGCAACTCTCCCGATGAGCATCTCTTTTGTTTGACTGGCCGAATGAATGAATGAATGAATGAATGAAATTTCCATGTTCCCTGCACTCCATCGTTGTCATGCACGATCTACCTGACGGATTATGCGGGCGCATTACGCCTCGACGCCAGCCAGATTTTCGGATAAGAGAACGGGGCGTGGGTGGGGTGCCCGACGGCTCAAGTCCGAATAAGGATCTCGGCGGTGGCGTCACTCAGCCCCGAGCAGATGAAGCAGAAGCAGCAGCAATCGTGCACAATGCAATCAGTACAAAAGTAGAGGGAGAGTCAAAAATGGAAAACTCATCACACTCTCCGCCCAAATTTTAAGGATGATCTCAAGCCGGTGGCGATTACTATCGAGCTTTTGAATCGTTGAGTAATCTTCTCTGGATTTAACTAAAAAATCTTTTCTCAGAGAAAATTGCATTATCATAATCGTCATTTTATTCACCTTCAATAAAAAAATCAGTACCAATTTCAGTAAACAAAATTAAATGATAGATGGATCTTTTTAAATATACATTTTTGTTTCCGGGTTGAAATTTTTAACATTAATGTTACATTTGAGATATAGAAATGATAAATTGATTATATAAAACGCAGTTATTTATATTTGCGAGTTTCATAGATTTTTTAATATTGGACCATTTATTTTTGCAAGTCATTTAATTAATTGGAATATTACAATCAAGTGATGGTGCAAGTGATAACAATAGAATATTTAACTATTTTTAGAAAGCAGTGATGAAACAGTGTAAGATTAAGATTGTTCAATTTTCTTTCGATGTAGATTTAAAAAAACAACGAAATCGAAATCGTTTTGGAATAGAGATTTTATTTAGAGAAATTGAAAAAAAAAATGATCGTGCAATTACATGACTTTTTTCCTTTTGGAACAGAAACATTATTATGGATTCGTGTACTTTTTGTTTTTTTTTTTGTTATATCACATTGATAATTCATAAATTTCTATTAATACAATGAGGTAAAGAGAGGCGACATAACGTCGAATATTTTTTTAAGTCGTCATAGTTGTAATTTTAGTCTAGGATAAGAACTGGCATGTGAGGCTTTCTAGGTCACAAGTGTTAGACCACTTTTCTAGAAGCAGCTTGTAATAGTGAGATGTATTATGAAACAATGATATTGCATCTTGATGCAATATCATTGTTGCACTTGTGCATCAAGTGTTGCATCAATTATATTTATTGTAATTGTTATTATTAAAAACTTTAAGAAATTAAAAGACGAATATTGTGAACATTATAAAAACTTTTCTGTCAACAGGAACTTTTCTGTAACGTAAACTCAAACATAAACCAAATCTAATAGTGGGTGCCATAAACTAAAAATAAGTAATTGTCACTCAATAATAAATACAACTATTTTCTAGACGGCAATTATTCAAAGAAATTTCAAAAATGAATCCTAATAGAAATTAAATCAAATTCTAAAAGAAATTTTGTCGGATTCTTGTGACACCGACAAAATATTTTTTTAAATACTATATAATAATAATTAAATTCTTTTCATACGTTCATTTTAGTTACTACAACTATTTTCTGGACGCCAAATACTAAAAGACACTTTGTCCTATTCTTTTGATTCCAACAAAATTTTTTTAAATATTAATAATACGCTTTCTTTTCCGTATAAAATTCTTCGCGTGTATCGGTTCGAAAGATTTTTGCAATTATATTGCATGTTACGTTGTTGCTGTTCGAGTCACGCAAGCATTATCAACTCCTTGTATGACAAATAATCGCATGCACCCAGAAATGTCAATCAGATTTCAAGTACGCTGTCACCTTGACGTTTTTTTTTCCCTCATGCCAAGTCCACGTTATTCAGAGCGTGTTGGGCGGCTCGGGAAATTGTCAGGCCGTGCATATTTGCGCGTCGACGTAGTAAGTAATTCAGGTACATCCTCGTGGTATATCCACGTGGAACCGGAATATAAATTCACGCTGGAATTGACGCTAGGTGCTCGCTGTAATTAAAACTGTAACTCGGTCTCGGGCGAAGCTTAAGCGTTAGCTGAACTTGCTGAGGGTGGCCAACTGGCCAAGCGTAAAGATGAGACGAACAAGACGACGAGGGGTCGTGAAGGAAGCAGAGGCGGAATACAATAATAATACGCTCTCTGAGATATAGGACCGCGAGGAGAGGCTGGGTTACGCTGAGAGGGAAGAGAAACCTAGTGCTCTACGTAGACTATAGCGAGAAGCAGCCGCTTTTCAAGAGTGCGCGGTCGGACAAGTGTGGTATGTTTATGCGACGCTACAGCCTCACACCTGGAGACAGGAATAGCGCCAGATTCTTTGAACGGAAGTGTTTGCTCCTCCGTAAACAACAAAGGGATTCTATTTCTCCACTCGTTCGCCCCACACGTTCACATGCGTTGAATCGAAGTTAACGTGATGTCGAAAAATAATGGAGCTTACTCACTCTCTTTTTTTAATTACTTGAAAAAAAAAAAATGTTCTGTCGGAATGAAACAAGAGAAAATATAAATAAAAAATGATTGGCCTTGAAAATAAACAGATTGTACCAGAGACAGAAAATATTTTGGCTGTATTCAAGATATGGACAGGGTTCACACGGTTTGTGTATTTACGAAAACAAGGAATGAGATTTTGTTAAAATTAAAATTAAATTCGATTTGATGCAAGAAATGTTGGTATGATTGTCAAAATCGGGATTTTAAGATATTCTACGTGTTAAAAATGTTTGTATATTTTACAATAATTTTGCTTCCTCATACAGGGAAAGAAATGTTTGGTTGTGGCAACTACGTTTTCGATTTGCTGTACACAATGTCTAAAAAATTAGTTGCCTCAACGATATCGAATAGTAACCCCAACTATTCACGATTAGTTCTCGCGAGATTAGTTAGGTTAACTAATCCAATCGTCGGGACTACATCTCGAATAGTTGGGACTACCATTCGAATCGTCGGTATTATCATTCGAATCGTCGGTATTACCATTCGAATCGTTGGTATTACCATTTGAGTTGTAAGATAAATAGAATAATCGATTGGTTGTGTCAACTCATTTCTTGGTTATGGCAACTAATCTTTTTTTTTCCATGTAGAGGAAGCACTGTTTTTGTGTGAATTTTTTTTCGAGTTTTTTATGTCATTACCCGCGTAGAAAAAAAGAATCTTGTGAAGAATCTTTTAAAGAATCTTAAAAAAAGTCTTCAAAGAATCTTTACAGGAATTTTGAAAAGAATCACACATAGGAGCCGGAGCAAGATTCTTTCCAAACGAAAGCGTTCTGAGAATCTTTTAAAGAATCTTCGAAAGAATCTTGAAAAGCGTGTTTAAGAGAATCGTGAAAAGATTCAGTCCATTAAATAGAAAAATCGTTGAAAAAATCTTAATGAAATTCTTCAGAGGAATCGAGCGAAACCTGTTGTTCTTTTCCTTGGTGTCGAGACAGTACATTTCGGTACGTCAACGAAGGGTAAACCCCTCGTGTATAGTCAAACTCAGGACAGCTGTGCAGTCTTATATACGTTCAGGCTTCAAGTCACTTGCGAGAAACGCTTCGACCGCTCGCCATCTACCGGAGTATTGAATATAAGTGTTTCGTACGTTGCCACTAGATGGCGAGCGGTCGAAGCGTTTCTCGCAAATGACTTGAAGCCTGAACACTGTATAAGACTGCAAAGCTATTCTGAGTTCGACTATACACGAGGGGTTTACCCTTCGTTGACGTACCGAAATTTATTGTCTCGACACCAAGGGAAAGTAACAACAGGCTTTGCTCGATTCCTCTGAAGAATTTCATTACGATTCTTTTAATGATTTTTTTGTTTAATGGACGGAATCTTTTCACGATTATCTTAAAGATGCTTTTCAAGATTCTTTCGAAGTTTCTTTGAAAGATTCTCAGAACGCTTTCGGATGGAAAGAATCTTGAAAAGAATCCTGGAGAGAATCTTGCTCCGGCTCCTATGCGTGATTCTTTTCAAGATTCCTGTCAAGATTCTTTCAAGACTTTTTTAAAGATTCTTTAAAAGATTCTTCACAAGATTCTTTTTTTCTACGCGGGTACATTAAAAATGATCTAAAACGTCGAGAAAAGTGGCTTAGAAAAAATGTATGGATGGATATGCGTGCGTGTGTGGCTCAAAATTCAAACTTACATATCTGAAGAACTGCCACTGAAAGAAATGATTAGTTGCCATAACCAAAAAATGAGTTAGTACAACCAATCATTATTCTATTTCCCTTCCCTAACACTCACGAGAACGGTCATAATAACAGGGAAAATGACACAGTCGTTTTTGTACACTTTAATAACGGCGCGTTTTGCCAAAATAACAAAAAAAATGACGGTGACCATAAGAAAAGTCATGGTCACCGTCATTTTTTTACTGTTTTCACCGTTATTATGACCAAAATCGCACCGTTATTAAGGTGTACAAAAACGACTGTCATTTTTTCCGTCATTATGGCCGTTATATCACCGTTATCGTGAGTGCTAGGGTTACAACTCAAATGATAATGCCAACGATTCGAATGGTAATACCGACGATTCGCATGGTAGTCCCAACTATTCGACCGGTAGTCCCAACGATTGGATTGGTTACCCTCGCTAATCTCGCGAAAACTAATCGTGAATAGTTGAGGTTACTATTCAATATGGTTGAGGCAACTAATTTTTGAGGCATTGTGTACAGCAAATGGGAAACGTAGTTGTCACAACCAAACATTTCTTTCCGTGTACTTTAACAATCGGTCTTAAATTTAGCAAACGTGTGAAACAGGTCGATGCCTTTGTTGTGTCCAGAACTTGTGCTAAATTATTTTAATTGTTATAATTGCAGAACGGTCACTCGGCTTATGTTTAGCCGAAAAATAAAAGCATCAATACGCATGAATTTTTTCAAATTTTTTAATTCACTTTTAATTTTTCGCTTTTTTACTTGGGAAAAATCGCAATATTCAAAGTGAATAAATAAAATTTGAAAAAATTCATGCGTATTCGGAAAAATAAAGGAATTATTTTTACCGAAACAAAAAAATTAGGTTGTCGAAAGATTTGTTGAACAATTTTATTTTTCATCAATTTGTTAATAACATTTTGGAATTATTATTATGTAAAATTAATCTTTTCCACACCTTTAATATGCATGATTTTTTTCGGATTTTTGTAATATCGAGAAGTGTTTGCAATTCCCTCTCATTTTTCGAAAACTTGTGCGAACTCGATACTATTCGAAAAGACTACCTTAATAAATAAGCTTACTCATGGCTTTGTGAAAAAGGAAAATTAATGAGTAAGCAATGTGCAAAGTTCTATTTTGGTCCACTAATTAATAATACAGAGACAACGACCAGCTCATGCACTTTCTCGCTGATTATTCTACGAAATGCATTATGAAACGTTATTTCCACGGAGCAGATTATTATGAAAACAGGGATGAAGGGCTCTCTCAGTCAGTTTGGGTGTAACGTCATAAGGTATGCGCGCAGATGGTACACGAGCTGTAGATAGGCTAGTATAGGCAGGCGCCTAGCTGATGGGCACCGCTGGGTCTCCTCCGAAACCCGTCCCCCAGATCCCCGGACGTCTTAGTCTAGAATAATAAAGCGGCGCGGTTCACAAAGATGCTGAGTGTTTGTGTTTCTAGACACGATGGGTATACACGATCCATGAATTGACATGAACCACTTGGTGTACCTAGCACTGTTCCAGTCAGCCCAACACGGGACATAAGTGCATAGCTTTCCATCAGCTGCATATCTGCAACATTTATGCTAAAAAATAAAAGCATCATATTTTTTTTTTGTTAGCAAAAGTTGCAACATAAAACCGTCATAAATATGACCGAGTCATCTAAAAATAATGAAAATTAAATGGTCTCGTAATTAAGGAGGTTGGAGCGCTCCACACTAGTCAAATCAGTGCTAAATTTTTAAAAGCGTTTCTACAATTTCAGATGGTTTAATAATCTGTTCCAAGGTGTTAATCACATAGCAGCATTAGTTCTTGATACTCAAATACATTCACAGCTGTCATATAAACAGTAAACCCTAGCGGATCTGAAGAACCACAAAATAACCGAAGAGTGACCGGTCGTTATGGAACAAAAAATCACTCCAGAATAACCCAGAAGGAACCTAGTGACCGGCGGGTAACCGTAAAGTGACCCGTAAAGTGACCCGTAATGAACTCAATGTTCCGTTTCGGGTTACTATTCGGTTATATGAAGATCTTTCAAATAACCGAAAAACAACTTTTAACAAACTGTCGGTTACTTCTGCGTTACTTTAAAGTTTGTTTTTGGTTAAAACATTGGTCGCTTTGCAGTTGCAATCGGGTTCTTTTTTGTTCCAAAATAACGGTCGCTTTGTCGGTTACATTACAGTTGTTTTACGGTAAAACAACTGGAAATGAACCTCATAATGACGGTTACTTGTATGTGACCGTAAAGCAACCACAAAATGACGGTTGCTCGGATCCGCTAGGGAATCGATCAACACCTCCAAATTTCCGATGTCATGTTTTTTCATCCAGTTTTGTAAAAGGGTAAATCGTAATATCAGTCAGATTATGACGAAACATAGCTCATTTTGATCAGTGGAAGATCCTTAATCGATTGACCGTCCGGATTTTCTATAGTATCAGGCATTCAAACGTTACAGCCATTTGTATACTTGATGTTAGGTTATGATAGGATAAACAAACGGTTGTATCTTTTGAACTACTAATACGATTTAAAAAATAGACGGCCAATCGATGGAATATCTTTTTGTAAACAAAATGAGCTATTGGTCGTCATAATCGGACTGATATTACGGTTTACCCTTTTAAAAAACTGGATGAAAAAACATAACATCGGAAATTCGCAGATATTGATCGATTTATTGTTGATATTACAGCTGTGAATATATTTGAATATCAAGAACTAATGCGGCTATGTGATTAACACCTTGGAACAGATTATTAAATCATCTGAAATTGTAGAAACGCTTTTAAAAATTTAGCACTGATTTGACTAGTGTAGAGCGCTCCAACCTTCTTAACCAATAAACGATCGGTCAATTTTATAAAAATTACATGATTACGAATATTTCTCCATGGTAAGAACATATTCTAATAAGAGCATAAAACACCCGTTACAAACCTTTTCACTGTGATAAAAAAAAGCATTTTTCGTCGTTTTCAATTTCTCAATTTTACAGCTTTGAATTCCAGTTGGAAAATTCAATCCAAATCACATAATGACAACCCGAAATTCAGATTTACTATTTGTAAGAATACACTAAAGTTTATGAAGGCAAAAAAGTGTTAATCAATTCTCTGTAATCAGTATAAATATTGTATCAAGTTGCGTGATACCATTGTTATACACGTTAACGAGTGTAAAGATCGACGAGGATAAAATAAACGATATTTCTATGGGCACGAATTATCATTCTGGTCACACAACCAGCAACTAGTTCCAATTCTCATAAATTTAACCGCAGTTGAAGCCGCGTTGCGTTTTCCCTCGTTCGGCTTTTTACAATTCTTAATAAATTCGTCTTGAGGTGAATAATTAATAATACTCATTATTAATTATGGTGAACATTCAGTATTACCTTCCATCGTGGAAAAAGCTCCGGAGTAGCTTGCGTCTTCGCAGCAGAGAATTTCTTCGTGAAAACACACTTCACGGTTTCGCATATTTTGTAAATCCTCGTCGACCACTATGGGACAGGTGAATTTCCGTTTCGCTATCTTTAAATTTCCAATACAGGTAGTGACAAGTGTAATTGACATTTTACAGAACTTTTTGGTTCATTGCCACAATGGCGTCCATTGGTTCCTCCATTTTTATGATGGCAACGATTTATAATACGTTTCAATCGCAGCCAACACTCACTCGACTTGATACCGAGACCGAAGAATTGGTTACCTATTTTCCTGGCTTGACGCTCTGCGGTGTGAATCAAACGATGAATCTTGGTCGATACGAAGCCGTACGTTAAGTTGTAGCGAATAAAAATTCAAATTTGAAGAAATTTTATAGTAAAAAATTAATTGGAATATCTGTTCTTTCAACATAATTTTTCTGTCCACAAAAAAATTCTGTCACATTTATAGAATCTTTGTGTCACTTATTAAGTTTTAATTTAAAAAAATACCAAAAAATAAATTTGTCATAATCACATAATAGGTCTTTTACCTACGAAACTTTTACCCAATTATTTTTTAGTGTGTAAATTAAAAAAAGTGAAAATACACGGCGAGAAGTTTATGTGTCATGACAACATAAAACGGTGACAACAAAAATCGTTACGTTAGGCTGACAAATCAGTTTTGCTATGCTGATAAAACTTTTGTTCGGCTGACAAATCATTTTTCTGGGCAGACCAATTTTTTTAGATTTTTGTTAGACTAACAAAATGATTTTTATTGTCAACGTTTTATGTTGTCATGACACATAAATTTCTCTCCGTGTATCGAATAATCAATGGTTGAGGTTTAATGACAAATTTTTCAGGATTCTGAGCATTACAACTTGATGTACCATTGGTCATGGCATGTGACCGACACTTTGAAACCGGAAATACCTCTCACTGGTGAAACTTACAGTGAATTTTTTTATCGTATTACACCAGAGTGCAAGGATTTGTATGAGAATTGCACGTACTTGTAAATAGGCTTAAAATACTATAATATACAATTGCATGGGCTTTAATAATGGATAGAAGTAACGGTGAGCTTGAATTATTTTAGTGGAAAAGAAGTGCCTTGTGCCACGATATTTGAGAAGCAAATATTTGGTCGTGGTATATGCTGCTCCTCTAAAGCCACACAAATGACAAAAGAAACTGGATCGCGGGCTATCGAATTTGATTCTAAGATTTTCCCCATCAGGTAACGTGAGCCATTTTTAAATAAAAGCACAGTGAATAAGGTTAAGGGGATGGTATAGTTTCCAGTTTATAAAAATCGGAGTTTTTCAGAATGGGATTTAATAAAAAGATTTTTGATCAATTCACTTGAAACTCGTTAGGAAATTTTTACCGATGGTTATAGATTAGCTATATTACCTACATGAAAAAATATACATGCGTAATATGTGTTCAATATACGGCGCCAAAAAGTTGTAAATGTCGCATATATTTTGCATGTTTGTGCCAAAAATATATCTCGTATGTACGGAAAATATATATAAAACGATAAAAAGTTAGATATGCCACATACATTTCGCATATATACTAATTACCGTACGGATGGCCTTCCAGGTAAAAATAAATGATAGAAAACGATTTTAAAAAATCCTATCGTTCGGAATACGGACTTTTGTTCATGATTTTTTAAATACTATCATAAATTATGATGTTTCTTCTATATCCTATTATAATATTGATATATTATTAATAATAATATTATAGGTTATAGAAGAAATTTCATTAAAAAAAGTTCATTCACAAATATTTGGATTCAAATATGAATCATATTGAAGATTCATTATGACATACTTCCTATAGCTGTGAAACGATGAGAAGAGGTTCAATCAGTATGAAATTATTATATAAATGATAGGAAACTATTTCATTTACATCAGGGTTTTACGATAGATTATGATAGTTCTTTCAGTCTAAACACGTACGATTTATTCCGATATAATTTCTATAATTGAGAGACGATAGAAAATAATAAGATCACTCTATTGATGCCTCTCTGATTGCGAATGATTAATGTTAAATCATATATTTACGATATAACACGATAATCCACAAATGGATTAAAATTTACAAGTGAAGAAACGTAAATTCAATACAAAATATTATAAATCCGTTGGTGCACCACACATACCGAGAACGTATCTATCGAATTTAACTCATAGAAAACAAAAACTATAGGACACTAATAACGACAATTCGATTTGTATAAAAATTGATTAAAGTCCGGATAGACAAAGATGATAACATACGATTAAATCCCATTCAAATTCTATCGATCTGTATCAGTCTCTATAATTTATTTTTCTCCCGACTCCGCTAAAATAACCCCATTTCGTGTCCGCAACGCGGGCGGGAAATCGCTCATTTTTTACCAATGACGTACGCATGCACATACCGCTTTCATTACCTCCCATGGGAGGTAATCAACTCATTCATGGAAAGGAAGGCTTGGTTGAAACAACCAAGTGCTATGGTTATATATGCGCCAGCCGATTAATTGGTCCGATCAACCAAGTAATTTGTTAGGCTACCAATTTTTTGATTGGACTAACCAAGGAACTTGGTTAGTCCATCCAAGAAATTGGTAAGCTAACCAAGTCAGTTGGTTAGACCAACCAAGAAATTGGTAGTCTAACAAATTACTTGGTTGGTCTAACCAATTTAATCGTGTGGCGCATATATAACCATAGCACTTGCCTGTTCCAACCAAGTCTTTTTTCCGTGTTCCTGTCCGGCGAGAGTAATAAAAACTCTACTACGCATGCGTGTCGTCATTTGTTAAAAATGAGCTTATTCTTCGTCCTTCTTGCGCACACGAAATGTGGTTATTTTTTACCGAAATCGGGAGAAAAGTATAATACGTTAAATGGGATGTATGCAACTTTTCACCTCGTCTGAATTTCTGCCCTCACTTCGATCAGGCATCAAACTTCACTCTCGGTGAAAAGTTGCACTTCCGTCCCTTGTAATGTAATGTACTATTTATCAGGGTTGATTTCCCAGGTAAAAATAAATTATAGAAAACTATTATAAAAAAATCTATCGTTCCGAATACGGACTTTGGTTCGTGAATTTACGATATACTATCATAATTTACGATCGAAATCCTATATGTTTCGTGCATATCCTATAATATTATTATAAATAATGTAACTTTTGTATTTAATTTAATAATAAAATTATACGATTGTACGTATATACCCATGATGTACTATTCCAAGCAAAAAAAAAAAGAAATCGACCGGATAATTTCGTTTTCTTTCTGGTCACGCATCTTTGTAGTGACCGCGGCCCAAGTTGCTTAACTTTCATGATCTCTGATAGACTGCCTAACTGTTCCATCCAAACTCGTTCTTGCAATATAATATTCATCAATAATATATAAGCCGGTTCACGTACTTATGAGTAACAACAGTAAATTGAGCAGTTTTTTAGCATCTTTCTTACTAAATTATTTATGATAATTAACTCTGTAAGAATACTTCACGTATACATTCCTTACCGAAAGATTTATTTTATCCGTATTTGAGTACTTCGCGATACGAGAAAAATCTAATAAATAATCAAGCATATCAAGATACTAATAAGAGCATTGATTTCGGATAATAAGAGGTCTAAGAATTTTTTAAAAAATCAGTTTAAAAAAAAATTATAAAATATTATAAATCCGTTAGTGTACCATACATCCCGATAACGTATCTATCGTATTTAACCAATAGAAAACGAAAACGGAAGAAAACTAATAACAACTATTCAATTTGTATAAATTGATCAAAGTCCGAATAGATAGAGATGATAACATACGATCAAATCCCATTCAAATTCTATCGATCTATATCAATCTCTATAATATATTTTTACCAGGGCTACAAACTCCCAGGCTCAAGTAATAAATTATATCTCTGACGATTAATTAATTGTTTTGTACTCTGTTCAGCTTGGACCTTCTGACGGATGGCGATCGGCCACCAGGACGACATGCTGCTTTCACATATTTACTACAATCAGGTACGACGGTGGGAGTCTCCATAAAATTCACTTACTCTACACCCGGTGTTGAGGCTCTGCGAAAATCTCAACGCGCGTGTCTTTTCCCCGAAGAAGATCTATCGTACGGGATATGCTTTCAGAAGTGCGTGAAAAAACGCATTCTCGAAAAGTGTCAATGTCTGCCATGGTTCATGATGATGAACAATAATACCATAGAGTGCTCATTGGCACAATACAGTTGCATCACAAATAACGTATCAAAAACCTTTACGAACTGCAAATGTTATCTATCTTGCAATCATACAACTTATAACTTAGAACAAATAGATATGTTCAAAAACAATCGCGTCCGAATAGCAATACCGAATTGGCCGAATGTCACTTTTAAACGCGATATCAGATTTGGCTGGTTGGATCTTTTGGTTTCGTTCGGTGGTATAGCCGGCGTATGTGTCGGCTACTCGCTTTTGACAACGGTAGAACTCGCTTATTATATGATTTTGCGTACCTATTGCGGCGCTGTACTCGACGGATCAGATAACACTATAAAAGCAAAAGTAAAAAAGTCGAAAAAAGCTCCACGACTCAGAGTAATAAATGTAGAGGACTTGAAGAAAGGTTACTACAACTACGTTCAGTGAGAATAAGGAAACTGCAGGAACAGTCGTTCTACAATGGAATTAATAGACTAACGCTGTTTTACTAAAAAATACTTGACATTTTTTTCTTTTCATTTATCGGCGACGGAGTGACAAATAGAGACACTTCGTGGAGAGAAAAATCGTTTTATTCGTATAAACCTTAAATTTCTACACTGTAAAAAAGATCTACTTGGAATTTAATGTACAAATACTCAACTGGTATACTAAATTTTATATATAAGTGCGATGTAAAATATTTGGTTGCTTAAAAATAAAAGTAAAAAGTCGAAACAACTTCCCAGCTCAGAGTAATAAATTTAGTGGACTTGACGAAGGATTCCTACGACCATGAGTGAAGATTATAAGGAAACTGTAGGAATGTTTGTTCTACAATGAAATTAATAGAGTAACGATGTTTTACTAAAAAATACATGATGCTTTTTTTGGTTTTATTTATCAGCGACAGAGTGACAAATCAAGACACTTCAAGTAAGGAAAATGGATCTATTCGTCTAAGCCTTAAAATTCTACACTGTAAAAAAAGATCTACTTGAAATTTAATGTACAAGTACTGAACGTTTTTATGCATCAACGGGTATATTTAATTTAATATATAAGTGTGATGTAAAACTAATAAATGTTACAGTAAATTAATTTTTTTTTATTTCACTATAAAAGTACTTTAATTTTATATCACAATTGTACATTATATTTAATTGAATAAAAACTTTAGTCCTATTCTTTTTAGATTGATTTATGTTGATGTCAGCATGAAAAGAATTGCTTTATCGAATCCGAAAAAAACGATAAAAATAAAAGTAAAAAAGTCGAAAAAAGCTCTACAACGCAGAGTAATAAATTTAGTGGACTTGATAAAGGATTTCTGCAACGACTACGAGTGAGCATTATAAGGAAACTGCAGGAATGTTTGTTCTACAGTAAAATAAATAGACTAACGCTGTTTTACTCAAAAATACTTGATGCTTTTTTTCGTTTTATTTATCAGCGACGGAGTGACAAATCAAGACACTTCGAGTAGAGAAAAATCGTTTTATCCGTCTAAGCCTTAAAATTCTATATTTAATATATAGATTTATTTCTCTTGTTGTCGGCGTAAAAGGGATTGGTCTATCGAAGCTTGTACGTTTTCTCTCTGGTTTTTCATTTGTTTTAATATCATCTTGTCTCGTATTTAAATAATTAAACAATTTACCGTTATTATCGTCCTAGACTTTGCTTTTAATTTACGATTGCTTTTTTTTAAAAACGCAGTTCCTCGTTCGTATGTATATATATATATTTATATAGATCCTATCAAAAGTTAATTTTACGATAATTCAAAGTGGTCGGTCTTTTGTTTATTAATTACATCTTCATTATTATTGCGTCGAGCCCATCTCGTGTGTATTTTGTTTGCGCCGAACCTGCTCGGAACACGAGCACCCCACGTTACTATTATTCAACCCGCAGAAGCCACTTATACTTCGTTATAAGTACAGTATATTCACTATTCCTCGCATCGACATTACGAGGTTAAACGAAGTTGGAAAAAACGTGTAAAATTCTTTCAGCGAATGAGGTGAGGCCGATTCGATATTATCGACGATCTTCTTTTTTTAAATATATATATATATATGTTTTTTTTACTACGATTTCTCTAAGCGTTTTCAACCCTTCTCTCATTTGCACCGCGATGCGCGTTCGCCCTCGCTGATTTTCTAACTCGCGACTGTTCTACCGTCCAGCTCGCATTTCGAGAATTCGCGAGAATGGCAGAGTTGCCGGGAGAGAGAAAGAGAGAGGTGAGAGGGAAGGAGATACTTTTTTTTTAACTATATTACAATGCACTCGACCTAAGTGAGTTCTAGAAAGCATCGGGGCTACGTAGTCCGGAGATTAAACCCCGGAATCGTTCGCTATTGAGCGATTGAAAAATCCACGGAACCCTGACCCGATGTACTCGAACTTGGCGCTATCGTAACTTGGGTACCAGCCACGCTTAATAACGCTGCGTTCTCACACGACGTCTCCTCGCTCTCCATCATCTCGATGTCCTCGCCGGAACCTGGTGAGTTGTCCGGATCGCATTCCACCGTAACTATGTTCATTCAAACAAACAAAATTGAAATAATATCATTAGTCATCACATTGTTATCAAAATCATACTACACTGAGAGAAAATTATGGTATTAGTAACTATAAAGTGACAACTATTCATTTTTAGTTCGTGCGACCAATTTTTTAATAGTTGCCATAACTATCAAATAGTTACTATAACTATCAAATAGTTACCATAACTATTTTCATAGTTACCATAACTATTTTCATAGTTACCATAACTATTTTCATAGTTACCGTAACTATGAAAACAGTTGCATGGACTAAAAATGAATAATTGTCATTTTATAGTTGACTGTACAACTACGATTTCTCTGAGTGTACAGGGATCCGCGATTGATGTTTTATGTCAACAGTTAACGAAATGGGTCCCTAAAAATGTGTTCCCGAAAAGTCATTGAAATTAATTTTACTAGCAAAATACACGTGAAGAAATCATTGACCATCTTTTCAGCAATATACCACTTTTTTTGTCGTCTCGCAGGAATAATTGTCTTTTTTTTTTGTCCTGACAAGGCAAAAAAAGTTACGTCCTATTGATGACACGTGACTTTGCTTATTTTTGTTAAAATATGACCTTAAACTGACTTGTGAAAGTAAAAAAAAAATTGAACGCAAAAACGTTTCAACGTCAAGTAATTAATAAAGTTTAAAAGTTCGCCACGTGGCGTTACGTTTTAAGGGATGAACTTTCACTCCAAAGTGGAATTTTTCAATGCGGTTTTAAGAGAAAGTGATGCTTTGTTCAGGTCTTTTTATTCAAGTGTGTATTTAATGCCCGCTGGCGCATATTTTAAATTTAGACTCTAATGATGAAATGATTTTCCAGGGATCAAATTTTTTAGGACCACGTTAGATCGGGTCGTTGAAATAAATCGGTTAAATCGACTGTTCACCAGCGGATTTTTCGAAGCCGACGTTCAACTCCGTACCCCTGAAGCCCGAGGATCTCTCGAGGTTAACGTCCGGCAGATTCGGCACGATTATCACAACCCCGTCGTCCCTCGACGTGGACATCGAAGACGGGGAATACGTTGAGACCGCTCTCATACAGGTTGCCTCATCCAGATTCACCATTTGTGGAGATACTGAACTAATTTTTTTTTAATGAAAAAAAAACGATAAATTAATTTTTGCGATCAGTGTAACGGTCATTTCACTTTTTATACTGAGAAAAATAATCGGTTAGGAATTGATAAGGTCGTGACCTATATATGGGGCATTCTATCCCGATTCAACCTGAGTCTGACCCTCGACCGCCCAGATTTGACTCGTAATTATTTGAAGGATTGGTTAGATCCTCAAATCCACCAGATTTCAGTTTTTTTGTTTTTTCTATGCAAAATTTTTTTTTAATATTTTTTAAAAGTGACATATTGAATGCCGTAATTTTAAAAAACTGGAATAATTCTAAAAAATGTTTGACCAGTGGCCTGTAGTAGATTAATCATTTTTTTTCTATTTTATAATAATTTTTTTAATCAAAAAAGCTTGAAAACTATAAGAAGAAAAATCCTGCCCAGTTTGGCTATAAGCTAGAAATGTTTTTAATTTAACAAAGTATTTCACAGAATTTTAAAAGATTTTTAAATTATGGCATTCGATATGTCATTTTAAAAAATATTTAAAAAAAAGTTTGTACAGAAAAAATAAAAAATAAAAATCTGGTGCATTTCAGGGTCTAATCAATCCTACAAAAAATTACGAGCCAAATCGGGGAGGTCGAGGGTCATATATTAAAAATCGGTTAGGCCTAACAAATATGCGTTTGTGGGTGGCGTAAACAATATTTCATTGATTAGAAGAAATACTTGGTTGAACGAACCAACGGATAGTCGAATCGATTTTTCGTTCGTTCGTTCAGTCAACGAACTGTTTATACGCAAAAAAGGCTTGGTTATATATGCGCCAACTAAGTTATTGGTTAGACCAATCAAGTTATTTGTTAACCTTCACTTTCCATTAGTCAGCATATCTCGTATATCAGTGGACGTGCGTTGCGCGTTCTTGGTAGTGATGCGGACGAGCGAGATGAGCGAGAAAATGTCGAGATCAAGACTAAGACTCGGAATTTGACAGCTTGATTGTCATTTCAATTCGAGATTATCGACATAGCAAGATTTTTCTCTCGTTCTCGTCTTGGATTTCACTCGAAATCTCGTCTTGACAGCCGAATATTGTTTTTCTTTATTTCCCTATTATCTTCTCTATTTTTAAATTATTTCCAATGATATTAGTGTTTCAGAAAATGGATAACGCGGAGAAGAATAGAGTAAATTGTGAAATTATTTATATTAAATATCTGGTGCTGTTATTCTAGCCTTAAATCAATTAAATTATTAAATCATTGGAGTACATTCACCGCTACATTAAAGATGAAGGTCACGTTTTTTGTTCAATATTAAAGAAAGTTTTTTCACCTCGTAGAACTACGCTAAATTTTTGAGGTTCCAGGATGATGGTTTCTTAATGATAGACGTTTAGATCGGTTTTTAGGTAGACCTCATCATGTACAGGACGCCTTTTGAGGTGTAAGTCAGTTTTCAAGGACGATTCCATGTCTACGATGTCTACGATGATATCCAGAATTTCAGAACAATTCGAAGTCATCCGTAGTCCTCGTGTAATTCGAGACTGAAATCCATTTTTACGTAGTTGTCGTATTCAAACTCGACCTGTACCTTGGAATCTAAGGAGACGACGTATCAGAACGTCGTTCTGATACGTATCTTCGCCAATGAAATTAAATACGTATCAGAAAGTCTTTCTCATACGTATTTAATTTCATTGGTGAAGGTTTCCGTGATTCAACGGAACTTTTTCGCTCGGTGTAGTCCGTTTACACTAGACAATCAATGTTTAAAGCCCTTGGAAGCCTACACCATACCAAAGAATATGGATGTACATAGAAGTGCAGATCCTATGCTTCGCCTGAAGCTGCGCAGAAACTGGAGTACGCACCAAAAATGACGAAAATGCGTAGTACTCCAGTTTCTGCACAGCTTCAGGAGGAGCATAGGATCTGCACTTCTATGTACATCCATATTCTTTGACCATACTTCTATGCCGACATTTTGGAAAGCTGTTAGGCACACAATTTCATTTTCGTGGTCGGTGGCAGAGCCTAACGGAGCATATCCTATCGTATCGTGCGATGCTGTCGCATTCAGAACCATAACATAGCCTCTATTTTGTTGACAGTTTATCTGTCATAAGCTTCAAGATCTCGCTCGATCTCGCTTGTTATTTTAAGCAAGATCGAGCGAGACTATGATTTTTTTTTCATACCGCAAGCTCGAGACGAGAACTTCAGACAAATGACAAACGCAAGAAAAAACGAGCGAGATTCAAGATAATCTCGTCTCAAGCCGCATCACTAAGTTCTTGGTTTCATAAGGCGTAACACGGTTGAATTCCAAAATTTGCAGACCCTTAAAGTTCTATATTGTTCGATAGTTCGCCCCATTTTGGAATATGCGTCAGTTGTTTGGTCCCCCTCTTATTTGGTTTATGTCAATGCAGTCGAGCGAGTTCAGCGGAAGTTCGTGCGATTTTTGTGGTTTAAGTTTGGAGTGACTGGAAGATCACATAATGAATTCCTGCGTGCAGAATTACATATGTGCTCTCTAGCTTCGCGTAGGCTGAAAGCAGAATTAATGCTGCTATATAAAATAATCCACGCAGCGGTTATTTCTCGGTTCCATTGCATAACGTGCGTAACCATCGAATCTTTGTTTCACAAGTTCACCGAACTAATTATGGTTTTAATGAGCCGCTAACTCGAATTTTTCGGGATGGAAATACTGCCTCAGTGTGGTTAGATTTTTTCATTTCTCCTCCGTCAATATTTTTGTGCGCCCTAAACCAATATATATCACTTATTGATGTTCCGTAAGTTAGGTAATTTTTTTTTGTTTTTTTCATTGTATAGAGTTTAAAGTATGTTTATGTAAATTGTTATAAGAGTAATTGATTGTTTCGCCATTCTTTTCGTATACAAGGGACTTGTCCCGTTTACCGTAGAATAAATAAATAAATAAAATAAAATAAATAAATAAACCAACCAAGTTATTGATTGACTAACCAAGATGATTTAATTGGTGTAACCAATAACTTAGTTGGTCCATATATAACCAAGCGCCTTGGTTGATCGAACTAAGCCTTTTTCTCCGTATTTTGCCACTCACAGCGCACATTTGATAGGACTAGCCATTTTTTCCCAATGTATTAATAAGACGCGTCACTCACCTTAGAGTTACTCTTTTTTTCACCCTACTACCGAGATCAGAGTAACCCCGATGTATCTGCCTCGGCTTCGTCTGCTTGACATCCCGACAAGTCTTCGAGGTCGGTGAACTAGGCTCGGACAACTGTTTGTCGACGAGAATCGGCTTGAGAACTCCCGTGACTACGCTCGCTACGTCGTCGGACGTCGTCAGTGCCTGGCTCACCTGGCACTCGGTACTCGGCAAAGGAAGTGTCAGTATCCTCTTACGGTCCTCCATGTAAAGCTCTATTAGTTGGTCCAGTTTAGTCTCGATGTCGTCAACCTAGGCAAACAATTCAAGTGTCGTATTAATTCTTAAACCTACTCGATAAATTAAATATCTTGGACATTACTTTCAGCTTGATAACAATTATTGTTATTTGATATATATTTTGAAGTATTGATGTGTTAATAAAAAGACATATTTAAAATGAAATAACGAATAAACACAAATTAAACTATGGGTTTGTTTCCAGCTCGTAATTTAATCCTATTACATGGGACACGTATTTTGCCACGAAACTCTTAAGGGAATGAGTTAGATAAAAATCAGTGATATTTATTGATGCATATTTCACTCGGTTGACTGTTAATGTGATAGAATTAAATATTTCTTTTGACTCTTTGATTAAAGAATTTTTTGCTGAGTGTCAAAAACATTTGAATATTTTTGGTCCCTTATAATAAACTTTCTTTGCACTATTTTTTTATAAGAAATCCAGTAGGTCAAATATTCTTCAGTAAATTCAATTGTGCCAGAGATGAAGTCTTCTGCCATTAGCTCAGCCATATACGATATAATTAAAATGAAGGAAATGCCATGAATTAGAATAATGAGAAAAATAAAAATTTTAATGCTAAACTCGTATACATTGTATGTACGACTGAGTATTATTTGGAAATTGTTGTTTCATCAGTTCTCTTATAAAATTGTGCAAACGATGAAGAAAAAAATTGTATGTGATCATCCATAGTGAGATACTTTTCCAACCTAAAAAAAGATGGTTTGCTTAAGGGGTCAAAAGAAATTTTTTTTCTCATATCATATCAGCAGCAAAAAAATGAGATTTCCATAAATCACTCATTTTTGCTTTACTTCTTGGCACATTTGCCTCTGCAAACCCTTGGGGACTGAGCCCAGACAATGTAACGCTGGAACAGAATACCAAGTACATCGACTGTGTATCTCACCTGGGATAAAATGTATTCCTTGTAAATATTGATTTTAACGTTCTCACCTGCCTCTCGACTTTCACGACCCTCGAAGCAAGACTGATCTTCGAAGCGTAAACGTCCCTCGCCTTGGATCCTTGCTTCCCAAGTATCTGGTCTAATCTAAGCAAAAACATTAGAGAAATCGTTTGTTCCGCCTTAAAGTACTACATTTTTAGCATTTTTCTATTGGCTTTATAAATAATTCTTTTCTTTTTCAACTACAAATTTAATGAGTGTTAAACAGGCAAGCAGAGCACTACAAAACTAATATGCTATGCATGTGTATTTACTAATTGTGCGAGCGACAGCAAGGCAGACAAGCAGAGAAGATGGAGATTTACTAAAAAAAAAAGCAACGTGCTTTTGGGATTCGTTATTTAATTCGAATATACAATGCTGACACGTCGAATCGTGGGGTGCTGCTGGTAGTTTCACTAATCCAATTATACGAATGGTGTGAGTCGATCATCATCGTTCATTGTCGAGAAAACTGTCCGAAAGTCACCGATCATCGGTTTGTCGAGTCATTTGTTTAATTTATACGTCTAGTAACAGTGGCGTTGGTCCATAAAATTTTATTCATTTGTTTTTTTGCCTTCCAATTTTGTTCCTTTTTTTTCATTCTTTTTCACCTACCGAATGTGGAAGTGTGTGGCTCCAAACGATTCAAGAAGCATGGGCACGAGGGGGAAGGAAATCTTGCATTTGCCTGCGTGGGGACACTTCGAGGGTAAGAAATATATATATATAAAAAGCTTGGTGGCGGTTACGCTAATTTATTGCCATGGGAAGTACCACTCATTGTGAGGAACGTACAAAGAAAAGAAAAAAACGAACTTTCGCGAATAGCTCGTCGGCGACGATGAGGAGGGAAGTGAGAGCCAAAAAGAGGAATACAAACGTGGGGCGGACGAAAAAACTTGAATAAATAATCCACCAAAGCTCGTGGATGACAGAGAGTATGAGAGGATTGGGACCGAAGTGGGCACGTTCATTGGGGTGATTAAGCATCGTTCATTAACGACGGATTAAAATGGAATAACGATTAAAAAACGTAAACGACAAAAAACAAACAACTAAAATTTTCTAACGAGTATAATTTGTTCTGGAATATTTATTACGGGGCGAAGAGCTTGATTGAAGGTGTGCTTGAAGCTTTACTCTTTATTATATTACTGTTTTCTTCAAAATATTATTGTGATTGTTTTATTAATCTATTATGTATTCTATTATGAATCATCGAAACGCTGCTGCAGTATTATTGAGCATTGAATCGGTGATTTGATTTACAAACGATTTGTTGATTAACAAAATGAATTTAAATAATTAAAATAAAACAATAATGGGTACTCTCGATCTAATTAAGGTACCTGAACTGCAGGTTTCGTACGCGATTCAGTAGATCCGCGTGCCCAGAGCTGTACTGTTCGATCACGTCCTTGACGTCGTAAGGTTTCAGAGCTTCTCTGAACTTCTTGCGGGCCACGAAGTACTTCAGCTGTGAAGTACACAGCACAGGCCGTACATATGTTTTTCAGACTAATTATTAATACACTTCATATAGAATTTTTTTCTTTTTTTTTCAATATGGCAAGAAATCTTGAATTTAAAATTGGAATTTTAGCAAACAGGTGAACGTACTTAAGGTAGTGCGTTTACGTGTTTTTTTTTCCACGGGCGTAAATCCTCCCTCCCTGAGGGAGTAGAAATAGACGACGAGGACAGGCGCTCGTGGAAAATGATATACTTTTACACAACACACACAGTAATAATGTACGGTCGTATGGTCGTATAAAGCGTGCAAGCAATTTCAGATTTTACTCGAAAACTTTACTTCCACCCGGCCGATATCGAAGGTTCGAGCTTGCGATTTTTAACACGGCGGTGGGACACTTTTTACGGCTCTCTTTTCTTTTTCTTTCTTTGCTCTTCTCTGTCTGTGGTTTTTCTTTTTTTGAAATTTAATTTATGTCTATATTTGTTATGTACGAGCGACACTGATCAACGGGACAAATCTGGGTTCGTATAGTGGATACACTTTACTGACGCGTTTGCGTCGTTGCAAGTATGGGCTATACGACCCTTCGACATATATAAATAAATAAATAATTAAGAGAAACGAGAAGGAATGAATAAGCATACTTTCGCCAGGGTAAGATTTTTTGTGTCGCTGCTTTATCTAATTTTACTGTGAATTAAATTAACACTACAGCATACAACATTGCATACTACAGTAGAGAATAAAAATAAGGCCGAAAGCATGATTTAGATATATTATAGAAAAATAGAAATTGAGGCAAAGATGCCAAGTTTCGTAATTCGATTTGCATATTTAACAAGTGAATTTTTGTTAAACAACAATTGACAGTTTATTGACTGATCAATTGATTGGTGGACATTTTGAGAATCAAGCGATATATCATTTATTGATTAATGAACTTTTGACGAAAAAAGTAATGTATACCACTTCGCATACTCATTTGTGTTATGTGAAAAAACATCTTTCAATGCATTTTTAGAGTACGTTGAAATTTTATTTACGATTTTTGTTTGAATTTTACTCTATTGTACATTTTTTTTTCTAGAAGGGCTGTTCAGTTTTTTAAATACACTTTGCTGCAGTTTACAAATTATCCGGAAGAGTTGTTACACTGTTAACAAATTTGATATGTAAATTAATATAAAGTATTAGAAGTTTTTTTGCGGATACGCGTATATTAAATTTAATATACAAATATTAATTAATATGCAAAAAAATTGTTCTAAAATTAATATACAATATATGTATGAAAAATTCCAATAATTATGTTATAAACACACCTTTTATGAAGTGTTCACATTTAATATACAAATATTAATTATTATGCAAAAACATTGTTTTTTTTTGCATATTAATTAATATTTGTATATTAAATGTGAAAAACATTGTTCTAAAATTAATATACAATATATGTATATTAATTTTAATGTAATTTTTTTGCATATTAATTAATGTTTGTATATTAAATGTGAACACTTCATAAACGTTGTGTTTATAGTATAATTATTGGAATTTTTCAACATATCTGTATATTAAATGAAATTTTCATTAAATGAAATTTAATATACCGTATCTGCAAAAGAACTTCCAATACAAATATTAATTGTCAAAATATTTTTAACAGTGTATCCATTTTGATTCCATTTGTTGGCCAAAAAAAGTGCTTCTAAAGATGTTTTCTCATAAAAATCTTGGCAAATATGTCAATAAATCATTGATCAATCAATAACTAATATACCGATTAGTAAACTCGTCACATTAAAACTGTTTACCGAAACTTTCTCCAAATAGAAACTGGCATCTCCGGATCAACAAACAAGACGCTCACGCATTAATCCCTGTGTTCAGAATTCTCATATTTGTTGAGTTGATTGTGAGCTTTGACCCTAATGAGTCAAAGAGGGCTCCAAAAAGTCAGGCAGAAAGAGCGATCGCTCGATCATCCGTGGAAAGAGAGAAAAACAAGCGAATCCGGAATGTGTATGCACAACGAAACAGTGAAGAGAGTGATTGGTAGGTAGTAAGGTGGTCGTGAATCAAGGAAGGAAAGCGGCTGGTAGATAGCAGCAACCTTCCTGTCAACGTTGAAAGATAATTAAACAGGAGAGCAAAAGAGGGAGAGAAAGAGAAAGATAGAGGAAGACAGAAGAAAAAGAAAAGTGGGTCGTCCGTAATCGATCTACTCGGGGAAGTTGTTCCGCACGTCCGTACCACCGTACTATCCGTAGGACCGTGTCACAGGGCTGCTATTGTCGTTGCAGTTTGCTGTCTTCATCGTTATCATTTCACTCTCTCTTTCATTATTATTAAAACTCCACATATATATATATAAATTCTAATTTTTTTTTTTTTTTTCATCTGTGCGTCTTCAGTCTTAGTAATATTCGTATAATATACAAAGGTAATACACTCGTTTGTCTGAGCTCTTGTAGAAAATATGTGCTTCCTGAACACGTGTGTATAGGCGTTTGAGGATTCAACGAGATCTCGAAATTACGTGCTCGCTAACTGGGTCACGTTTGTATATCTCGGGGAATTAATGCAACGCGGAGTGGGAGACGTGGATCGGTTCGGTTTCGGGGGGTTGGCTTCGTTTGGGTCGTTGCTTGGCTGGAGAATGGTGAGAGACAGGATTATATGTATATATATGTGTGTGTAGGTATATATACGTTGTTGGATTTTCCACAGTGGCACTGCAGCTTTAAGGTCAGAGGGCAAGTTCGCCGTCCTGGTGCCATCCTGATCGAGATCCTCTACTACGTCAGGGCCTTCCCGAAAGATTCGTATTACTCACTCACAGACACACAGACACACACACACACACACACACACACACTTACACACATCCTAGTTATAGATACAAGTGTAGATACACAGTAGATGCTGCATAAAGATATACAAATATATATATAGTATATATGTAATTATAGGCTCTGTACACATATGTATATGCTGGAGGCACATACATTTGTAAGTACTTGTGTATATAAGTAAAGTATTAGGTGCTGAGAAAATTACATATTGCGTTTTATCGTGTACATGTGTGTACTATATAAATAAATGGTGCTCAGATATGTATATATATATCACAGACTCACAGATTTACAGAGACGATACAACGAGAGAGAAAAGATTTCATTGGGTTAAAAAGATTGCATTGAAATTTTGAATTATGTAAATTTTATTATATGTTGGATTTCTTGATGCCATAAGTAAAAACAAGTTTCCAAGAGAGTCACTGCACGAAATTGTAGATGATTGAAAAAATTAACTCATTTATTCGCAGACCTGGGCAGTATTTGGAATACAAGTATTTCAAATACGTATTTGGAATACATTTGTATTCGTATTTGGTATTTCAGATACAATTCATCATTGTATTTCCCATTTTGTATTTGGAATACAATTTTTTAAAGTATTTTGTATTTTGAAAAGTTCGTGCAAGATACATACTGCGAAATACTTTTCAATGTCGTAATAGGGTAGAAGTACCGGTTGTGGCCACTTTAAGAATTTTCTCATTTTCAAGTACTTATGGTTGGGACCAAATATCATAAAACTGTTTTGGACCTATACTTTTCATATCTGAGAAGAATATAATTTCAGATTTCTAGCATTAAAATCTTCATATGTATCGAGAAAACACTGGAAAATAGAAAAAAAGTAGGAGCATAGCCATTTCACCAGTTCTGGCCACCTATGCACCGGTTTTGGCCACAGTAATGTACCGGTTTTGGCCATCCTTAAAATTAGAATAACTCAATATTCATTGCACTTCAAACATTTTTTAAGGTGTGTTTAATAAATCAAAATTGTATTCTTATGAAAGCATCCAATTCCTCTACACGAAAACGTCTTTAAAGCACAGATGCCATCTGTGAACCTAACTAACCTTTTTTGACATTCGTCTCCTTCGTTTTGCACTTTTTCGTAGCAGCTTTCTATGTCACAAATAGTCATACATTATATTAATGTTTTACTCTTTACACTTTTATTTTTACTTTTATCAGAGTTCTTTCCGAAAGTAGATTTTCGCATTGAATAATGATGGGAATCTTCAACATGAAAGGTGTTCCACCGCTTTACCTTCTTTTTTACTATACATTTCTAAGGATATATTTTTCTTAGCGTTTTTTCATTTTTTTTTGTTTCTTCTTTACGAATTTATGAATTGATTGTGTAATAATTAACGAAAAATTAATGATTATATTATCATGGCCATATCCGGGGCAACATGCTTATTCCATGTACCAGTTGTGGGCATCGTATTTTTTATAAATGTATAGCTTTATTTCAAACTTTTAGTACATCAACATTTGCAGTGATGACTCTTAAGATTGATATGTGCAAAGCTGCATGCAATTCGCCAACTATATAATCCGAATATGTATCTAGAGCTTTCGTCAAAATCTTGTCGAATTCCGTAAGGAGTTGACAATTTGATGAATCAGCTGATGATACTTTAATTACTGACACAGTACTTTTTGTAATGGAGACGAACGGACGTCAAAATGACGATAAATGTTTCCAAAATACACAACGTTATGAAAAATTATGATTAAATACAGGTACAGAATTAAAATAGCCACGAAAACGTATTTAAGTGTAGGGGTGGCCACAACCGGTACTGTGGCCACAACCGGTACTTCTACCCTACCCGCGTAAAAAAGATGCGGCGTCCAGGATGGAATACAGGACAGAATCCAGGATGGAGTCTGGGCACTCCAGGATGGAGTCCAAGATGGACAATGGGATTGGATTAAATCCCATTCTCCATCCTGGACAACCCGGACTCCATCCCGGATTGTCCAGAATCCACCCTACACAGCCATCAATACAATCATACAATCAACACAACCATACAACTCCATTCTGGATTCCATCCTGGACACCGCATTTTTTTTACGCGATAAGGTTTTAGATTTATAAGATTTTAGTTTTATAAGGAAAAACGACCGTGTGATAGTTGTAGGTTGTGATACTACGTTAATCATTTAGTTTATGTGTATACGTAATGCTGTTACGTAGTTTAAGAATCTATAGCAGTCGTTTATTTGTTCGTTTTACACCGTTGCGGACAGTGATTTACGAATGTAACGTACATAAAGGTTTTAAAAGTATACTACGTTAACCATGTAAATGGTAAAAAGATATTAAATACAATGTTCATAAGTTGTGTTATTTTAATAATTGCTTAATTCCTTTATTCTTCTCACATTATCAATTATGAATTCCCAAAACTTATAAAATGTATTTTGCGTATTTGAAGTATCTTACAATACGTATCTTATATTTGGTATTTTAAATACTGGATAAAAGAGTATCTTGTTTAAGTATTTTAAATACAGTATTTACAAGTCTTTGTATTTTGTATTTCAAATACATTTTTTACTTGTATCTTGCCCAGGTCTGTTTATTCGGTTATATTTGGTTATAATTATAATAGGAAATATTTTTTGAAACAGTACGTAACTTGAATCAACCAAATTGAAGGATTTCGGTCAATGGCCTCTGCCAAAAAAAGGTTAAGAAGCCTGATTAACTTGTAAAGAAAACAGTAAAAAATCTCTCACTGCTATCATTTTATTTGCTAGATCGAGAATTCCATAAAATTTAGTATTATGAATAGATGGGAATTTTAATTAAGCTAACCAATTTTTTTCTCTTCAAGGAATTTTTATTAAGCTAACTATCCCTTTTCCAATGGCTTTGAAGCATTTTTTATTTGGAACAAAATTTTTTATGCTCAAATCTTGAAATGTGAAGTTGATTCAGCAAAAAAAAATATCAATGTTCTTTTTTTTATTGAACCAATGAAATTTTTTTTTCACGGTGTATATATTCATTTAGTAACAATAATTGCTAAACATGCGATCATTATTTCAAAAAATCGTTTATTTTTATTCTAATGCTTCGTTTTTTTTTTGGTTATTATTCCTTCGAGATCGCGTGATGAAGAAAAATTATAGATCGGAAGTAATTAATGAGCGGTTGTCGTGTACGAAGCCGATAGTCCGATTAACTTTATCGGAGGGCACGTTTATCGCAATATGTAGTCTCTTTAATTGTAACAAGAATCTAGAGTACTCGATCCTGCAGCGTTTAGGAAAATTAGCTTTGCCTTAATGGAGGCTGCTCTAGAGCGAGAGAGAGAAAGAGATAGAGAGAGATGCAGATTGAGTAGAGTGAATATTCTCGTGACACGATCTAATAAATGCATCGCGATAGAGTCAAGAGAGTAATTGAGAGTGACGCTCGTGGAATAAATCAGAAGGATGTTGGCGAGAACGAGGCGAGTGCTATGGTCATTCACTGTTCTGGACTGCAACCCCACGAGTTTGTACCATCAAATAAATCTTCGACTCTTGACTACAGACTTGACACACACGATGGCCAATCGTATGTGCAGAGTACATAGGACGAAGATTGAAGAGCTAGTAAAATATATATATATGTATATATATATATATATTAACTCTGGGTTCCTCGGCACCTAAACTGTCGCGGATGCGCGCATTGCAGAAATAGTAGAGGCGACGAGGAAACGCTTTGTCTTTATTTTTAATTAAGGTAGTATGGCCAATTTGATTATTACATACATTACCGATTTTTTTATATGATATAGATAAAGAATAGACGAGTCTGTGTGTAAAAATTCAAGCAAGGTTACCGACCATTTACGGTAAGTATAAAAATTCAAAGTCTAGAAATTTAACAGGGGTCCTTATGGAAACGACGCTAAGATCGACCTTTATTGGCCTCTAGTTTTATTTAGCGATTAGATGCATCTAAGAACAAATGTTTAACTTGGTCTCGAGACTCGAAGGATTACAGTGATGTTGGAAATAAAATGGGTTACCCAATGTTTTAATGAAAATTTAAGGGTTAATGTCCGCAATTAGTTAATGAATATAGAACTTTCAACCTATTTGATAACACCGTGAATTCCGTCAAGTTACTGAATTATTAATTAGGTAACTAATTACATTAGACTGGCAACTCATAACGATAAAGAAATACGTAATAACGCAAAGATTCGCAAATTTTATTCTAACGTTTGCGTTAAAAACTTTCTGTCGTTCAAGCAATCGGAGTAAAAGTTAAGGCTGTCTTGATACTTTGCAGTTCATAAAAAATAGGAATGTCGTGCACATGTAAAGTCATTCTTTGTCAAATAACTATTTTTCTAAAATTTTAACATTTTTATAATTCAGCTCTGATTTTGCTAATTATTCTGACCATACTACCTTAATTATACTAATTTGAAAATAAAAAATTTCTCTCATTTTTTTGGTAAATAAACGATCACGATCACGAGAAAGAAGAAAAAATAAAACAAATCTCTAAGTACTACGAACAGTGATTGATGATGATGGTGACGATGATTATGATGGCGATGATGAAGAAAAAGAGAAACGAGCACAGGCACGTATCTTTCTCGTGTGATACCTATTTTGAATATTTTTCACGCGGCTGATGAGGTCGACGTGGCCTGCGCTGTACTGCTCGATCACGTCTTTAACGTCATACGGCTTCAGAGCCTCTTTGAACTTGCGTCTTGCCACGAAGTACTTCATCTGATACGACAAGCACACACACCAAGTCAATTAGAGTCGGACTCTTTGAAAGCGCCAAGACTCGCTCTATGGCGCGAATTACATATATCGTCTCAGGCAGAGCGTGGCAAAAGTATACCATAATAGTATCTAGTAAAAGCCTCTAATAAAAATTTGCTACACTCAATTAAATTGTGATACTTTTACCTAGTAAAACGTAAGAAAAGTGGACGCGAATCCATTAATTTCTTTTTTCCTTTTTTTTTCTCTACTATAATAATATTGCACAGATCGAGGAAAGTGGAGGTTTCATTATCAAGATCCAGGCACTCAATCCTCATTCATCGTCAATCACAAGCACTCGTGCTACCGATTGAAACACTCAATTTCCTCAATTTTCTGTAGCTCGTCCTTCACCCCGTCAATAATTCTCTGCTTCACAGCTACGTCGTTATTCATTCATTCCAGATGAGCAAGCCACGATTTTTTTTTTTCATTCATTAATATGTCCCTTTCAATTTAAGCTCGGCTCGTCAATGTAAACGCGCTCACGTCCCGCGATGCTTATTCACTGTTCGAACCACTATGAAGATTGGATAGCTTTTGTAACGGTGATGGAAATCGTGGGTCTACGGGAATTAGTCTACTCTAGTTGGCCATACCATGTAAGAATAATGTGCGCATTAAGGGATGACTTTGTAGTTCCATTCTTTTCTTCAACTTCCTTCACCAATAATCGCTTCAAATGATTACTAGAATATTCTACACATTTAGAACGGCAGTATCCTGAAAAATCAGGTAATTTGATCGTAAAGTTTTCAAGATAGAAAATTAAATTGAAAATTATATTTTTATTAGATAATAAATATTAAATTTCGTATTTTGGCACATTAAACTTTACGGATTCATTAAAGAGTAGATGATTTGTATTTTCTCGTTGTGCACTTAAATTCTGTTTCCATTTGCATTCAATGTTTCTAACTTTTTAAGGACCAACGAATTTGCTACATTAAAAGAAGACTTTTTGGAACTTTTTTTTTAATATCAGGCCAAAAATTGTCAAAAAAATTGACAGGCAGTGGAAGATAATTAGGAATGAATCCTACATTTTCAATTCATAAAATAAAAATGCGTTTAGGTATAAAAATTGAAAATGTGTAATTTGGGTACTACAGTGATTTAATGAAGTGTCAAATATTTAAGAATTTTGTTAATGGTAAAGCGGCCCATTAAAGGGTTAAATATCTTCTGGATTTAATAAAAAGAAAATGTTTTATGTCATGGCAAGGAAATTAGCAGTTCTTGCAACAAAATTATTGACAGCTGTCAGTTTTCTTTTTTAATTCTGAACCTCCCGGGTATTCCTGTTACCTCAATTTTTTTGCAACTCTCTGAAACTTTGGAGTCGGTGCTGGAATTATTTTGCTTAAATCGTACGTGCGGAAAAGTTTTAACGATCCGTCGTGATTAATGATATCGTTGCAGCAAGAGTGTCACGTTCCTAATCCACAGAATTATAAGCCCCCATCAATTTTCAAAAACAAAATGTATAACAAAATTCATAAAAACAGTATTATACTATAATAATAAACTGCAGTGCTTCTTTTAAATTTAATTTTTGAAATACATTTTTATTACAAAATGTCCCGAAAAGTTGTAAGAAAAAGTGGAGAGGCACCATTTATTTTTCAGTGCATTACTGAAGATATCAAAATAGTTTAAAAAAATTTTACATGAAATTCCCTGAAACTTATTTTTGTCTCAGTAATTATTAAAAGTGTTGAAGATTGTGAAATAACATGTGCAGATAATAATTGAAAAATAATAACTATTAATCCAATTGACCGATAAATATTAATCAACTGATATAACGAAGGTTAACAACCTTGCTAACTTATAAGCCAGTTTCTGCCACCGATTTGACAAATAAAATACGTATGTTAATAAACTATTATTTCTCTACAACTAAGTCTCCCCTCAAACAAGAAGAATATTCATTAATCTACGTCGTGTAAAAGCGAGGGTTGGACATCTGCATCAGGAATAATGGAAGAAAAAAAACGCGACCGCTGCGGTTTGCCTCTCATTGCAGTTTTTCCGCGATATACGGGTGCATGTCTGCTTATATATCAGCTCTATCGTTCAATAATACCGTGTGTACGTTCTGCGTTAGAAAAGAATATATGTATCTGTTGTTTGTATGACGAACTTGGTAAATAGAGCCGAGAAACAGCAGAGTGCCGGGATTGGAAAGCCATTATCACATCGATCTACTCGTCCCACGCTCGCATAATAACTCTCTGGATTCTCGGGTCGTAACTACATAGCGCGGGGTTGGATTCGTTGCCGCTAACAACGTACAAGCCGGAAGTGTGCGACGCACGCTCAGATTGAGCTTTTGGGTAGAAGCAACCGAGTCTCGTGGTGTGCACTTTCGCTACGGATCTAGCTACTGTTATGTACTTAAACTTGCTTGCTTTTGCTTCTGCTTGCCGAGTAGAAAAGTTCAACAACATTGTTACACACCGGATGCGGAGAATGAGTTGGCTTTATATACGAAACTTCTCATTGATGCTTTTCTACCGAGTATCTCGCTTTTTCTCGTTCACTCTTTCTCTATCGTCGTTTATAACGCTTGCACCTATCATTCTTCCATCGTTCTCTCGTTTTCTCTCACTCACTGGGCACTTTTCCAAGCTACGTGAAAGAAGTCAACCGTTGGTCGAGAAATCTGTACGTACATGGTTTTATATATGTATATACATATTTCCCATCTTTTTGAAGAATTATTTCTCGAGTAAAGAGTCCATTCGCTGAATTGAAATTTAATTTAGGAGAGTTGATCTTTAACACAATTGTCTCTCGACCAACGCAAGACGTCGTGACAATAATCGTATTACAGCGAAAGAATGAATGAAGAAATAAGTGAGTTAACTTATTAATCGTGAATAGCGGAAGGGGAGGCGCATTCCCCGAGGAAATTTCAATCCTTCGAAGCCTCGGCTATGTACGTTTTATACGTACGCATTTATACTATACGTTCCACATGACGCGTTTGACATACAAAGAAATTCGAAAATATTATAGGCGTCGATACTACGTAGCTTATTTCTCATTTGCTTTTTTTGTTTCTTTTTTTATCTTACGTTACCTATTGTCGATTTAACGACGAGGAGATAGAAGAGTAGGTACAGAAATCACATATTTCAAACGGATATTTCACATAGTAAATTTTAGAGAGGAAATGCATGTCGCGATTTTTGCTATTTTACGGACAACGACTCACCTTGCGAATCGCTCTGATTGCTGTTTTGTGTTGATTCGTGAGATGAACGCATCGAGGCTCTTCCTCCTCATCTGTCGAAGGAAAAATGAGCAATAATTTATCGTTGCTGCTTATAATCAATCATTTTATTTATGATGATCCGTCACTCACCGTCAGAATTTTTTTTTGACAACGCCGTCTCGGCTACCGAGTCTTCCGAGTAGCTTGCGTTTAGATTTTTCGTTCCTATAGCTGTCTCGTTGTTGTCGTTGCAGTTGCCATGATTGTTGTTGCTTCCACCTACACGTAATGCAGCTGTATTTTAAAAAACGAGGAAAAAGAATTCTTCCCGAGCTTACGTTGAGGGTGGAACTTGTTTTGAATCATCCTCGTCCGAAACTGACCCAAGTTCTCCGCAGAAGCGATGAGGTCCGCAAATCCCCTGGACGCTACTGGACGATGGTAATTTTGATTCGCCGTTTTGTGAGAACTTGGACTATGAAGCGACGTACTCTTGTGACGTCGTATTGTCGGCAAACGACTTACGAAGGATGCGTTGTGTTTGAAGCTGGAAGACACGCGACTGTGTGACATAAAGAGAAAAGAAAAAAAAGTAGATAACGCGATGAGCAAGAACGGCGATGAATATAAATTTGAATTTAGTTTAGTGTTTTCGACGTACGAGTTTTTTAGTACTTCGTGCCGGAAGAAATATATAAAACGATTCAATCTTTTGAGATACTAAAAACGTTGGCTTTGAATAATAGTAAGATAGAATTGCACTCGTTTAACCATTTTTCAGAAAAGTTAAACGAGTTCAAGCAAACATTTTTTTTTGCTTGAAGAATTCTCGTTTTTTTAAATATTTTTAGAACTTTGATATTTTCGAGCTCTCGTAGTACTTTAACGAAGTTTCAGGATTGTTAACAGTTTCATTGGAAAGACCCTACTTTTTTTCTTGAAAATATGAAATCTGGTAAAATTAAAAAAAATATTTTTTGGCTCATCGACGAATTTATCTTATAAGTCCAAATGAAACGTTTTTGAAAAAAAAACAGCAAATTCATACAACCCAATTAAAATGTCTTGAAAATCAGTGAAATTATTTTCTTTAAAATAATTTTTTAATAACTTTCTTAAATTGTGCATTTTATTTACTGTAATGTAACTAGTCTAATTTATAAGTCGTTACCGTTTTATACCAACATTTACACTACCAAAACTACACTGAGAGAAAATTATGGTATTAGTAACTATAAAGTGACAACTATTCATTTTTAGTTTGTACGATAAATTTTTTAATAATTGCCACAACTATCAAATAATTACTATAACTACCAAATAGTTACCATAACTATTTTCATGATTACCGTTACTATGAAAATAGTTGTATGGACTAAAAATTAATAGTTGTCACTTTATAGTTGGCTGTACTATTACGATTTCTCTGAGTGTACTGACAAGAAGCGCATGCCCCGTGAAATAAGTAAATGAGTAATAATTAATTATGGAAAATGGGAAATAGATAATTGAACAATATCTAATTATCATAAATCAACGCTCTTAGAGCCTTTAATGACATTGATTTTTTGTTCATTTCCCTTGTCACAAAATATTCAAACATTAATCGAATCACATTTCTGATTAAGAATATATCTCTGATAAATTCTCATTAAATTACAGAACTCTTCACATGTTCGGCATAACTTGCAAACAATCCTCACCTGGGTGGACTGGACAGTGGAATTTGATGAATTTTCCACGTGGCTGTGCTAACGCTGTGTTCATCTGCGGCATAACACCGCCAAAGCGCCTGAATCAAACTAGCTGCTGGTTGTCTTCTTCTTATCATGTGCTTTTGTCTTTGCTGCTGTTGAACCTTCAGGGCAAAACCCGAGCCCAGAATTCCCTGAAAAAGTTGACCAAGAAAAATAAATACAGAAGCCAAGGATCCACTTCATATCGATTTAAAATTTAATTCCATCGACTTATATTGTCTGTTGAAAATGAGTATTCTTAAAAAAACGAACAAGTGAAATTAATAAATGTTATAGCACAGAAGATATATTTAAATTGCTGAGTTCTTTTGACATATGCATAAGATGTAAATCGCAATCTGTTGCTCTTATTCACTGCCACAAGATTTAATTTATGCATGCGCGTAAATATTAAATTTTCAGTTAAATGTTCGTATATTTCACGTACAGCTGGTAAGGCGAAGAAGGAAATTCCGAGGAGGGCGCAGAACGAAGCTATAACTTTTCCCTGCCAGGTTTTGGGCACAGCGTCGCCGTATCCTACGGTGCACAGTGTGATCTGTAAAATGAAATGATGTTTAAAGCGATTCGAGCTTCACAAACGTGACATAAATCATCCTGACTGGTTTCTCTTATTCTGTCACGTGTGGACCAATGCCAAATTTTTATCGCCCGTTATTCATGAGGCTGTTGATTCCCGGGTATAGAAAAAAGCCAAAGGAAAGAGAAATTTGCTGAGGAAGGGAGTGAGAAAGATACATAGACGAAATAGATAAGGAAATAGATATATATAGGTATGTATATATAGCAAGAAGGTAACCGGAAGACAACTTGAAGGAGTTGCACAGTAGCAGCAACGTAGAATCTTACCACTCCCCACCACAGTGCCTTAGCGAAGTTGTTGAAGTGTTCGTCGTCTCTCTCGGCAAGATATACCAAGAAACTTGCGAATATCAAGCCAAGGAAGCCGATATACAGCGTCGTAATGAGTTCCTGAAGAAAAAAGATAGTAGATATAAGTTTTCGTAGTTCTAGAAAAATTGCTTCAATAAATTAAGAACAAATTCTCGCGAACCTGACGATGGGCGTAAACCACGCTACCGAGAAGCTTCCACGTTCCGCCACGACGATCCATTCGCACCATCCGAAGAATCTGGAAGAATCGCAGACCTCGAAGAGCGCTCGCCGCAAAAACTTGGCCGCTGCTTCTCATCGCCAGGACAACCACGCTCGCGAGTATCGTAATTACATCTAGAGAAAGAAAATAAAGTATTTTTTATTAGATAAAGAATTTTATTAACTCTTTAACTGCCAATACAGCATATTCGATACATTGGAGAAAAAACTTTTCTTTCAGCATCTTTTTTTTTTAATTTCGATCAAAAATTTTTGGGAAAATATAATAAAGCGTGATATTACAGTAAAAGTAGGGATCCAAGATTTTCATTTCATTAAAGAAAATGCATTTACGTGTAAAAATGAAAAATGACTCAAAAGTTCAATTTTTCTACTATTTTAATGCAGACAAAAATACATTAAAAAATAATGATTTTATGGAAAACGTCCTTCGCTGTTAAGGTAGTTCTGTCGGTACGCCGGAGTCATAAATCTCAGAGTCTACTTGACATTAAAAAATAATCATACGCATCACTTTGACTGCCTCAATAATAATATAAAAAATAATTGAGAATCCTTCGAAATTGTCGTATTCAAATAAAAACGATTATTTGTAAATAGTTGATATGTTTAGTGCGGATTTGACTTCATTTTTACGATAATTAGGTTAGGAAACGTCATTTGGCCCGGTATCGTGCACTTTGACCTTGGTTCAATTAAACATTATTCCGGAGACTTCACCTTTTTTCATGATGCATCAAGTCCTGAATGATTTGCGAATCCGTAGTACTTTTTATTTTTTCTCTATCTTTGATCTAAGTATGTTAATTTTCGATTTAAAGATCAATTTTTACAGCCCTTCCGTAAGCACCATGTAAAAAAGATCGATTTTCAAGTTTTAATTGTTCATTCAAATACTCGGCAAAAGCATTCAAGATTTTGTGCAAGTAAAATTGAATAGCTAAATTACAACATGTCAAAAATTCATGCATATGAGTTTGGATTGCCTTCGCGACAGAACTACCTTAAAAGGTTGATGATTATTAAGGGATGCTTCATACGTTCAGTCAAGATTAAATCGATTAGAATTTAAGTATGCGACAAGCGAAGGATTTAAAAAAATCAATGCGTCATTGATAACTTTCAGAACCTTGATTTTTAATAATCATAAAACCAAAAAGTCATTGTCTTTTTTTATGGGTTTTCTTTTTCAATTTTTGTCAATCGTTGGCATGTTTTAGTAGAATGTTTCCATATTACATATAAGAAGGTATAATATCATTGAACTAACAATTATACGAGAACATTATAAAAGTAATTTCACATTAAATTTTTTTATCGTATCTGTTTAACAATGTATTTCATTCTGTTATTAATAATACCGGCGTTGAATTTTTTTTTCAGATCTTTTTTGTAATTCTGATCGAGTCAATCTTGTAATTAAAAATGTGTGTGCTGAGGATCCTTAATTTAAAACAATGTTTAAAAAACTACCAATAGAAATAGACTAATCTTGTACACTTATATTTTTTATTTTATCTGAAAATACTATTTTCTGGGGCCATGCGTTCGCAACGATTCCTATGGTAAGATCGTAAGCCGCTCGAAAAACGCGACGCGATTCAATTATTTTCTGCACTTAGAATATTTTTGCTGCTAGTGGACTTAGAAAAAAATCGCATATGAGGGTCTCTGACCACATTTTTTCTATGCCAGACATAGAATAAAAATGGTATTCGTTGTACAATTATTGGCCTTCCGTCAGACGTAGAAAAATGTGGTTTCCTACATCACTTTTTTTACTGACGCAAAAACAAGGCTATACATAAAATCGACCTAAAACCGATTGAAACTTTTCGTCGTCCAATGCTATCACGCGTCGAAGGGAGAAGGCAATTGATGATATAAGTACATTAAATTAAGCTTTTTAAAAGCTTCATCGATTGTAGGTCGACTTTTTTTCTGAATTCACCGGCAGCAAAAACATTCAAAGTCCAGAAAACAATTGAATCGCCTTGAGTTTTCCAAGCGACTTACAATCTTGCCACGGGGAATCGTTGCGAACTGCACGACCCTAATGATAACTCACCGATGATGCAGAAAGGCCTTCGAAGGAACTTGAGCCGACCAACGGCAGTTTGATAACGAGAACGACATCCTGAAGACCAGAGTCTGCAAAAGCAAAGAGAAGGATATGACTCGTAACAGGATGAACGAGGGAATAGCGTTTCCCTAGGGTTTCTCTTAAGAGCGACCCTCTCTTCAAAGACGAAGAAAGGCATTGTAATTCCACGTCCTAGGGGGGTAGTGGCGGTAACAAGGATGCAGAAGGCGTAGCATTCGCAGAGATTACTGTTCCTGTCACGTGAGTCGAATTTAATGGTTAGCCCATAACCTTTCCGATGTTATCCGCTTCTCTACCAATCTGCAGTATCACACGTTTGGTTTACGTTGATTTTTATATCGCCCACGAATGCTTACATGCGCTTCATGTACAAAAACATCTGCCAAGTCATTTTCTAGCTAGGCGACCCATTTGATCGACGGGCGTAAAAAAATCAAAGGAATAATATACTTAAAATTTTTCTCTGCTACGATCGTCACTATGTCTTATTTTTATGACTATATTTTCGTAACATTCAGGTACACTGCATCGAATGCTGCAATGCACACGCTGATGAGTTTTAAATATTGAGAACGTTCAATTAATCAGCGAACAGCTGCCGAATTTAATCACGAAAGCTTGGATATAACTCGGAGGTGAATATTTTCGTATAAAGAGAGAAATTTTTAGGATTTCGGTGGAAGGCGTCGTTATTATATTGCCATAACCGAAATTACTCTGAAACTAGCCAAGTTACTGAACAAGTTATGCACTTTTTGGCAAGCATTCCATTAGATCCAGTTCGTGATAATAAATGTAGATTTCACGAGTAATTTTAGAGTCTGCAAACCTCGGATTATTAGACAGTGTTTGAGTGCATCGTCACTCCATGCACAATTTCCCGGTCGTTGTCTTCGCTCTCAGTTTCCTTGCTTTATTTCCGATCCGCAGTTTATATCCTTCACTTTGCCCTAAGTAATTTCAAGGGAAAATTCATCGTTGACTTTCTTTTTTACCCTGAAGTCTACTGCCTCTTGAGTGAGCTAAAGAAAAAAGTGGAGTAGAGAGAAAAAGAAAAAATGGCAAGAGAATCTGGATTCTCTCTGGAACCAATTATATATTTACTGTCTAGGTATATATACACCTGCTGGCGGTGTCATTTCGTAAAATCTCTTTGTCGAGAACTGTCGACGCTTTTTCAAGTCGCTGCTTCGAGTCTCTTGAACTTTTTTCTACACTTCGATTCCTCTATCTTTTTTGTAGCATCTCCTATATTTTTTTTACTCTCATGGACTCTTGAACTCGCAGCCCCTTTGACTCTCATGGTGCCTTATATATCACAGTATACAATAATATGTAAATACTGTACTTATTGTCCAATGTTTGACTCTCTGTGACTCCTTTGATTTTATTGATTCTGCTAAATACATGTCATTTTTTACTTAACAAATTGTCCTTAAAATCAAAATCACTTAGTTTTCCTTTAGAATCCGTTTGCATGTGTTTTTGTGGAGAAGCTTTTGCGTTAAGAAGTTTCGGAATCATTAAGAGCCTTAAAAAGTTTTAAAAAAATGTAATCGGAAAGGATAAGATTTAAAAAAAAAAAAAAAAAAAAAAAACAGCCGATTTAAATTTGAAACCGTCAAACCTCGGTATTAAAATTTTTATTAGTGTACTGTGAATTTTGCAGATTATCGTGGCTGAAATAACTTGCATTTTCGATATAAGAACTCGTGCCATTTTATTAGTTTCGTGAATTCTGAAATCAGAAACGGAAAAAAAACTCGATTTTTTAAATCATGATAAAAAGGCATACAGCTGGTACTTTCTAAGGTCGATATCTTGAAGAAAAAACATGTAGGTTGGATTTTCCGACCGAAATCAAACCTGTGAATTCTGAAATCAGAGTCGGAAAAAAGTCACGATTTTTAAATCATTTACAACTGTCAAAATGAACAGCATGTCTGAAATTGTTCGCCGACGAGTATGAACTTCACGCTGGTACGACAGCCATTTACGGAACGAATAAAATGACAACAATACTTATATCGAAAATGCGAGATATTTCATCCACTGATTTTTTGAAGAGGGAGAAAATTAAATTACAGTTTCTTGAAAATTTGTATTTCTTTTCAACTTATCTGTTAATAACTATCTTGCATTATGTACTCTTTGGCTGCGAGATATCTGGTCGTGAATGAATGGAGAGTTTAATAGATCCTACTTTTCATTTTTCAGATATTGTCAAAATGCTGTATTTATTTTTGCTTACCTATACAGAGCAAAATCAACATTTTGCCTTAATAAACTGTGTACACATTGTTACCGTTTCATATCAGTATTTACAGACTAGCAATGCCACTAATTGTAAATAAGATATGTACTGTGAAATACATGAATAAATAAATAGTTTATTATTATTCAAAAACAAAGTTCTAAAAATTAGTGGCAGTGTCGTATCATGAAATGTCTTTATCGCGGTATTTGTCGTGAAATTTCGCTTTCACGTCGAACATGTACCACTTTTGATCTTTTCTTCTGCCCAATAAAACCTAAATTGAAATTTGTGTACTTTAATCAAAAGTTTTTCTCCTCAAAAAACCACAAAAAATGCATAATATTACAGCCAAATGTTGGTCCATTTCCAATTGTACAAAAAGAAAGATAAAAAATAATTTGTTACAATAGAAATTGTTCAAAATTTATCTGTAAAATATTTTTCCGGACATTAATGTACAATGTACCTTTTTAGGTCAAAAGTACAAGAGTTCGAAATGTAGTTTTTACTCTGTACACTTCAATCCTTCTTTTTATTCTATGGCTCGCCCTCTATTTTCGTGACTCTCATCGTGTACAGCATATATACTATATAATAGTATGTAAATACTATTCTTTTATCTTTATTTTCCACCGTTTGCACGTGTTCCGTCGTAGTCGAGACAAAGCACCGACTCTGACTCCTTTGTGACCCCTTTGAAACCCTTTGGCAACCCCTCGCATTTCACAGCTCTCGCAGTTTCGTCTCTCGCGCCTCGCAGCCTTTCAGCCTTGACGAATATGAACGCGTTACCCAAAACCATCCCCTGTGTGTCGAGGTATCGGCGCGTGTACGGCCGACTCAGCGACTCAAGCTTTCCCATTCCCTCAAGGCTCTCTTCGTCTTTCCATATCCTATGCCAAAACCGTTCCACACTAATAATCGAGTTTCCTCGAGAACGTCCATAGAAGGTTGGTCTCTGAAGCGTCTTCGACTAAGAACGATGGCAACGACGACGTACATAGCATAGTATGTAGTACAGAGCTGTCTGTAATGTCTCGTCTTCATCGGGACGTGCGCCTATATCGTTATTACCTGTAGCAGGAATAGATGTAGGGATGGACATTGGCTATGGCAATCACGTCTTCATTAAATTAAAGCTCGAGATGTTTGGCAAGTGTAGCTATGGTGTAAGGGCCTTTGGTAAATAACATTACCTGAAGCAAAACTCGAGGCTGAACCAAACGACCACTACGAGCTCCATGTAATACAATAGCAAACCAGCCTCCTTCTCGTACTCGTCGATCGTGCTGAAGACCGACAGTACCAGGCACATGAAGACCATACAAAATCTGTAACAATAATTATAATAGATAATAAGGTGAGTTAATATCGCAATCTTTGGCAGGGATATACATTACAAAACGTTAGCTATAAACTTGAGAGTATTATTACATTGCTGAAGAATGTAATTATACTCTCAGGTGTATATTACAAAACGTTATGTACAAACTTGGGAGTATTATTACATAGTTGAAAAATGTAATAATACTCTCAGGGATATATTACAAAACGTTATCTATAAACTTGAGAGTATTATTACATTGTTGAAAAATGTAATAATACTCTCAGTTTTATTACATTGTTGAAAAATGTAGTAGTAGTCAGTATTATTACATTGTTGAAAAATGTAATAATACTCTCAGGGATACATTACAAAACGTTAACTATAAACTTGAGAGTATTATTATATTGTTGGAAATTGTAATAATACTCTCAGGGATACATTACAAAACGTTATCTATAAACTTGGGAGTATTATTACATTCACTGTTAAAAATATTTTGAAAATTAATATATGTATTGGAAGTTCTTTTTCAGATACAGTATATTAAATTTCATTTAATATACTTTATATTATATTATATTATCTGTATATTATCTGTATATTAAATGAAATTTAATATACAGATAATATAATAATATACAGATATGTCGTAAAATTCCAATAATTATATTATAAACACAAGTTTTACGAAGTATTTAGTATACTGTATATTAATTTTACAACAATTTTTTTGTATTTTAATTAACATTTGTGTATTACTTTAATATACGCGTTCCCGCAAAAAAACTTCCAATACTTTATATTAATTTTCATACAAAAATTTCTAACAGTCTTGTTGGAAAATGTAATAACACTCTCAGGGATACATTACAAAACGTTATCTATAAACTTGGGAGTATTATTGCATTTTTCAACAATGTAATAATACTCCCAAGTTTATAGATAACGTTAACTCAGGGACACATTACAAAACGTTATCTATAAACTTGAGAGTATTATTACATTGTTGAAAAATGTAATAATACTGTCAGGGATACATTACAAAACATTACCTATAAACTTGGGAGTATTATTACATTGTGAAAAATGTGATTGAAGTTTTGTAACAAATGGTTATTACCTCGAAATAAAAATTCGAGTGGTTATTTTCGACATTTTATTACCGGAAGTGAAATTCTGATGGCAGACACGTCGTTTTTTTTATCTCTGTATAAAAGTTTGAAATAGGCAATTCCTGTGGTAAAATTATAAATTGAGTTCGATAGTTAAGGCAGAAAATCAAAACTACGCGAAAAAAAATTGAACGATTGATTGTGGTATTTTTAGAGCGGAAGTCATATCTATAAATGCTGACATTTTTTTTATATCACCGTAAAACGGTTTGCAATAATTTTCTGTGGTGAAATCTCGTGTTCAGAACAATAGTGAAGGCCAATATTCGAAATCTGTGAGAAAAAAAATGCCCATGGTCGTTTGTGACTTTTTCGACCGGAAGTCGTATAGATAAATTCTGGCATCAAAAATATCGATTTTTTTTTTTTTTTTTTTGGATCCCCATAAAAAAAATTTGAAATGGTTTTGTGAAATATCGCGTTAAAACCGAAGACCAAGCTCGATACTTTCATATCGTTATTTCTAACATATCTTGACCGGAAGTCGTATCTATAAATTCTGGAATCAGAAATGCCGACATTTTTTTTAGATCACCGGAAAAAAGTTTGAACCGGTTTTCTGAGGTGAAATACTGTGCACTATAGTAAATGCCAATATTGGGAAATAAAAAATAAAAAAATTCGCATCCCCACGTCCTGACATCTTTCAACCCAAAGATTTGTCTATAAATTCTGACATCAGAAACGCAGAAATTTTTTGCAGATCCTCATAAAAAAAATTGAAATGGTTTTCCGTAATGAAATATCGTGTTTAAAACGCGAAGACCAAAAATCGATGTCTTGCCAATTACAGTTTCCCAAATTGTGTCACATCAGGCAACACCTCGATTCTACAGAGCCCATTTCTACACAGCCTCATTTCTACACGAGCATTTGTACACCGAATTTTACTACACGCAACAAATTTACATGATGAAAGTTTTACACGCCGCGAGCTCTACAAGCAAACGTCCGACACCGCGGAATTTCAACACGCCATAGTTCGACACCGCAAAAGTTTGACACGCAAAAGTTCAACACGAAAAAGTTCTACACCTTAAAACTTCTACACCGTAAAAGTTTAACACTGCAAGAGTTCAACACGCAAAAATTGTACACGCAGAAGTTTGACACGCAAAAGTTCAACACGAAAAAGTTCTACACCTTAAAACTTCTACACCGTAAAAGTTTAACACTGCAAGAGTTCAACACGCAAAAATTGTACACGCAGAAGTTGTACACGCAAAAGTCCGACACCGCAAAAGTTCAACACGCCAAAGTTCTACACCGCGCATCTCTACACCGTCATAGTTCGACACAGCCTCATCCCTACACATGATCATCTCTACACGCGCCATATATCTCCAATTTCGGTCGGTAATGCACCATATTTTACCAGTTTCGGTCGGTAACGCACCATATTTGAACAGTTTCGTTCGGTAACGCACCATATTTGAATAGTTTCGGTCGGTAACTGTTGAAATATGGCGCGTGTAGAGATGAGCATGTGTAGAGATGAGGCTGTGTCGAACTATGACGGTGTAGAGATGCACCGTGTAAAACTTTGCGATGTCGAACTCTGGTGTGTTGAACTTTTGCGGTGTCGGACTTTTGCGTGTACAATTTTTGCGTGTCGAACTCTTGCAGTATCAATCTTTTACGGTGTAGAATTTTTAAGGTGTAGAACTTTTTTCTGTCCAACTTTTTCGTGTTGAACTTTTGCTTGTCGAACTTTTGCAGTGTCGAACTACGGCGTGTCAAATTTTTGCAGTGTCGAACTACGGCGTCTCGAAATTCCGCGGTGTCGGACTTTTGCGTGTAGAGCTCGTGGCGTGGACAACTTTGGTCGTGCAAATTTGTTGCGTGTAGTAAAATTCGGTGTAGAAATGCTCGTGTAGAAATGAGGCTGTGTAGAGATGGGCTCTGTAGAACCGAGGTGCTGCCGTCACATCATATCGACGGAGAATATTGAGTTGTAAATTATTATTTTTTCTTCATTGAGCTCATAGAAGTTCGCTTACACGATCATGTGGTAGGTGATGGCATAAACGCCCCGGGGTCGCTCCAGAAAATTATAGAAGCTCGTCTGAATTCTCCGATAGCGAGCGTCCCGACGCGTTGCCCTGTAGTTTATAGGGCGTCCGAGCAGTGACATCCTCGGTGCCGTCAGTCGCCCACCGGAGCCGCTGTACCTAGGCAAAATTCAGTGGTATCACACTCTCGTATACGTAAACACACAAACACAAGCATAGAGTAGTTATAGAGTACAGAAGAGCTGACTACATCGTCGTCAATTAATTGTTTGGCATGCGGTGGAGGCATCGAGGGAGCTTCGATGATCCGCTTCCAAGTGCCATGTGCGACTAGAACTCGCTGCGAATGTCGTCAGCGTAGGCTTTTGCCTGATGCAGGCCTATGTCCGCCTAAATTCTAGTTATACTACTTGCCGCTTGCGTACGTAAACCTGTTTAGTCGGTCAAGTGTGTATTTGAAGTTAAGTGCTGATGCTTACAGGCAACGTCAACATGCGGCAGTCACTCCAAGTTTCATTACCTTGGGATATTGTCACAACAATCTTGAAAATTAACCATAAAAACAAAAAAAATTAATTATGCACTTTGAGGCAAACTACTGCAGGTTTTTTTTGTTATGGTAGGAAATAGGAGTTACTTTTTAGTATGGAATACTTTTACAAATGTTAGATGAAAACGCATGATATGACATATCAAATTCACTTTTAATACAAATTGCGTTGAAAAAGTTATCCTATGTTTTTAATATTTTTTTACTCTACACGATGGTGATCATGTGGATCTTTTTAATGGTATAAAATGTTATCATAGAATGAATGGATTCAATATTTAAACTTAAAAATGTAAATCGTGACACAAATAACTTAAAGGGTGATCAAAATTAGTGATAGTCATTGATGCATGTATAGTTTTTTTTATGCGTTGGTATCATATGAATAAGTATGTGCCATTGACGCCTCAATCAAAGAAGTTTTTGCTTGGTGGCGAATGCATCGAAATACACTGAGTCACCATAATTTTTGTTGTTGTTTAGAATCTTTTCAAACTTCTATGAAAAGGTAAGTCAAAAATTCTCAATTACCTTCATTCTAAAAATTGATGAACTTATAATGCATTCAAGAATATTTTTTAAAAGTCCTTTTCAAATTCATGGCATTCTCGCTGTAAGGATTCATCTTTGGCACAACGGGCAATTATTGTTTAATATTCGGTGTATGAATTTTTTTTATAAATGAGTGCAGAGCGTAAAAATAAATAGTGTAGAGAATAGTCATATGCTTTTGCCACCTAGCAAAAAAAAATCTTTTAAGGGGGTCATCAAAAGCACATATTTTTTTACACCAGCATCCAAACAAGAAATTCCCAAAATAAATATCGCCCAACCGCTCAAAAAAAAATGCAATTCGTAGGAATTTAATATATTTCTTGCAGCCCGTAAAAGTTCTTACATTTGCCTTCGCAAAGGCGTAGGTAATCTTTATCTTGACAGTTTAGAAAAAAAAACTTTCAAATTTGAAAACCGGACAATTCCATAATTAATAAATAGAGATTTTTGATACTCGACAGATTTGCTGTAACCGCTACGTGATAACCTCATGTTTGTAGATCTTTGCAGACAGTAATTTCCTGAGTGGATGATCTGGTATGGAATGCTGTATTACAAAGAGGAAACGGCGAAAAGCTTTTGTACACGACACGCAAAAAGACACGCATATACATATAGTAGTAACAAGTAGAGGGTGCAAAAGCTTTCTCCTTGATTCTTTCGCCTCGTTTATATCCGCATCCTTGCAAGCTCCGCTCGTCCTCCCCTTCCTCCTTCGACATGCAGTAATGCTTTTTGCCTCTGAAGCGGCACAGGAAACGCGAGAAAAGGAGGGAAAAAAAACACAAATTCGACGGTGAGGGTACTATTTGCGAGCGAGCCAAACCGCGCGCGCCAACTTCGGCATTCAGGATCCCGAGCGGGTTTCCCATCTGGGAATCGGTGAAGCGAATCCAGCCAGGACCTCCAGGAGCAGCAGCAATAGCAGTACCGCACAAGGCATTAACGCTTGCGTTTATCGCTCGGGACACGATATCCGATCGCGGCCACCACTATGGGATATACCTATTATCCCCACCGCAAACCTCAACCAATTCTCGAGTGACCAAAACTATTTCCGACCGTAACTGAATTATTTTCAAACTCGGGCTATAACTCGTCGGAACTGCCCTATCCAACTCGCTATCATATCGCGGTTTCTGCACTTTTATTGTAACGTATTGCCTATTTTTTTTTTCTATTGGTATTTTTGTGGTTGAGCTTTACCGCAAGCTTAAAGGAAAATACTCGAAGTTGGGCAACCAACTCGATGACACAAGCTGTTTATGGTTATCAGTTTTTAAAATCTTCTATTTGCAACTTTTTAAATTTGTAAAAAAAAGGGTTTCCGCTAGGGTAATTTTTTAAAAAATTTATTGCATTTCTCGAGGACTTATTTCAAATAATTAGGAAGACAGAAATACTTTTCTTGCATTTATCATTCAATTGTCTCAATAGTTATTATTTTGCTGAATGAATTACACCATAAACTTTTATTTTGCAAGTAATGGGACTTAAAAATGAAAGAAATTATATTTAAAAAAGTATATTTTGCCACATTGATTCCTGTGTAAACTCCATTTTTTACACTTTTGAAAAGTGGCCTCTTTTAGCAGAGCATTAAAAAAACATTGGCATTAACGACAAATTGGAAAGTAATAAACTCGCTCAAAAAATAAATTACCAATGTGACTGTATCATGTATGGGAAATTGAAAAGTGTAATAACTTCCACAGGCCCTTATCGACCTAGTTTTCCAATAAAAAAAATTTCAATTTTAACCTGTCGTTCACAAAATTTAATTTCCATCAAAGTACCAAGCTTCGGCATATACTACCTCGAAACTCAAATACAAATTTCCCATTTACATTAACTTTAAAATCCGTTAATATTTGAACGAACAAAATTTACATTCATTATTAATAAAGGCATATGTACAAATGTCACGTTAACTAGAGTTATTTCTTGGTCAGTTTTGGGAGCAAGTGTTGGTTTCTTGAATTAAATAGAGTGCTTATATATTGTTAATTTTTTATCTTGTTCATAGAAAATACGGCATACAAAATAAAAACTAAGTGTAAATATTCCCAGTGCACGTTAACAGGCGAAGAATCGCTTTTCTTTCACAATTCCGTCATCGCTATATTTTACAATGCAAGATTTTTGCAACGAGTTATTCGAATGAACCTCAAGGAAGTTACGTAATTGTCAATAATGTGAATCGGTAATACTATTGTCATTTTTTTTACAAAATTATTATAAAGATACTAATTTTTTTTGTCGTTAAATGTGGCAATTCTAGTCAGACTAATATTCAATATACATTGTTAGTAAGAAGCCTGCGGAGCTACATCGATTTTAAATCGTCCTTGAGAAAATTAAATTAGGAAATCCAAAGTTTTTCATTTCTTTTTGTTGCCGATTACGCAAAGTATCCGGTAGAATTTCATCGATTTTAAAGGATCGGCGGAAAAAAACGTCACAAATATAAAAAATTTGCCAATTTTAACTATTCTTGTTCAAGACAATGTCTTGCATATGAGGCAATCTTCGTCAATTCAGCCACTTTTTTTCGAACCATTTTGATTAGTCCCATAATTGGACAAATTATAGTACCACTTGAAATTAATCTCTCCCAATTTTTTCAGATTTTTAAATCCAATATTACGGAAAATGGGCTATTTCTTTAAAGTCAATAAATCTTGAAAAATTAAAGTCATAGAAAAAAATTGTTTCAACATAAAAGTTGTAGTTTCATGTGAACTTTTCAATGAAATTTTCCAAATAATTTTGTCGGCAGAATAACAATGCTTTTTCGCTAAAATATATCAAGATTATTTTTTTAATCAGAAAATGCAATTTTCTTTTGGCTGAAAAAATTACAGAATCCTTGCGCCTATCTATTGATAACATAGAAAAATTGTCAGAGTGGGTCCGATCAAAGTTACGGAATAAAAAAAATAATTACTTCAGAGTAAAAAAAATTTTGTCCAGATAACATTTTTAAAAAGTCTATAATGGACCAACTATTTTATTTATTTATCATCGCATGGACTACAAGTTTCAAATAAAAGCGTTGTTAACATTTTTCTTTTTTTTTTCTGTACAAATTTTTTTTTACCTTGAACAAATGATGTCTTTACTCCGGAACTTTGATCGGACCCACTCCGACAATTTTTCTATGTTATCAATAGATAGGCGCAAAGATTCTGTAATTTTTGTAGCCAAAAAAAAATTGCATTTTTTGGTTAAAAAAATAATCTTTATATATTTTAGCGAAAAAGCATTGTTATCGGGCCGACAAAATTATTTGGAAAATTTCATTGAAAAGTTCACATGAAAATACAACATTTATGTTCAAACAATTTTTTTCTATGACTTTAATTTTTCAAGATATATTGACTTTAAAGAAATAGCCCATGTTTCGTAATATTGGATTTTAAAATCTGAAAAAATTAGGAGAGTACTTTCAAGTGGTACTACAATGTGTCCAATTATGGGATTAATCAAAAAGGTTCGAAAAAAAAGTGGCTGAATTGACGAAGAATGCCTCATATAGTTTCATCATTTTTAATACATCCTCAGAATCCTGATTGTTGTGGAGTTGAATCGATTTTAAAATTATTGGTGACGCAATACGTTTTTGCAATTGTACTAAATCGTTTGCGGTCTATATAATCTATCGTCTAATCGGGCGCATATCAAATTTGCAGGCATCGTTGTTCGTGCGGTAGACATCAGGCATGAAAGCTCATATCCAGCTGGCAGGCAGAAGGTCGCAGAGTCGGTCTCGGGGCCACTCACCTGAGTGACTTTTGGTCCATGTCGAGGGTGTGAAAGCGCACTGCCGCCGAGGTCGAGTAGTAAGGGGGTGGGCTTGCAACGACGCAAGCTTCCGAGTCCCGCTCAAGGGTTGCGGAACGTAATACGAAGTGCGAGGTGAGGAGAGGACGGTGAAGCAATGCCGGACTGCCACCTGCCGATAGCGGCTCCGACGTCATTATCGCTGAAACGTACACGTACACGTATACTCGAGCCCGAAAGATGAGGACGCGAGGAAGGGCTTGAAAGAGCGGTAAGCGAGCGGAACAGCATATATATATATATATATAGCGAAGAGACCAAAAGTGAGAGAGAGCAAAAATGGAACCAGACTGAAAGAAGAAGAAGAAGATGCGAGGCGATGGAAAACCAAACAAGACGATGGAAGCGCGAACGATAAAGAAGACGTTGAGATGACGTCAAGTGATTTTTTTATACCTTGCATTTTATTCTGATTTTAGTCAAATCTTTGAATTGTTGCTAATGATCAAATTCAAACTAAAGATTTTTATCTTACCGGGTTCAACAAAAGGTCCGAATTGTACAAAAAGCCGTAAAAGCCGTAAAAAAAAAGTTTCTCAAAGAAACTTTTTTTTTACAAGGCAATCTAAGAACTTTTTCGGACAGTTCACCCTTAAGTCGTTTTCCGACAGCATAATATACAGTCTTTTTCTGACAGTTTAATCTAAGAACTATTTTTGACAGTTCAAGCTACGAAATATTCCTAAGAGTTCTATCTGGGAATTTCTCCTAAGAGTTCAATCTGATAATTATTCCTGACAGTTCAACCTAAAAAAAATGTCCTCGCTATTCAACGTAAGAACTTTTTCTTAAAGTTCAACGTAAGAACTTTTCAATGTAAGAACGTTTTCTGACGTTTCAACCTAAGAAATTTCTATGACAGTTAAATTTAAGAACAGTCTAAAAGATCCAACCAAATTTAAAAACTTTCTAAAAGTTCAAACGAACCAGTTCTTCTAACAGTTCAAAGTAAGAACTTTTTATAACAGTTCACACTAAGAACTTTTTTAGCATTTCAACCTAAAAAATTGTCCTGACTGTTCAACGAAAAAACTTGTTCCGACTGTTCAACCTAAAAACTTGTTTCGACTGTTCAACCTAAATACTTTTTCCTGATAATTTATCCTAAAGACTTTTTCAAGGATACGTGGACACGATCAAGGGCTTGAAAGAGAGGTAGTGCGAGCGGAACAGCATATATATATATATATAGCGGTGATACCGAAAGTGTAAGAGAATCTAAGCCTGGAAGAAGAAGCTGCGATGCGATGGAAAAACAAACAGGACGATGGAAGAGCCAGCGATAAAGACGATGCTGAGACGACGTCAAGTGGTAAGAAAAAACTATGAAGGCGGAAGGGATGAAGTGAGTGAATCGGGTGCACGCTCGTTCGATCAGCGAAACGTCCATCCTTCACGCTGCTCTCGAGTCTTGAAAAATAAGAAGACAGAAGAGAAAAGTCGAAAGGTCGAAGTGTGCCGCGAACGAAAAAACCACTGCGCGGGTATAAGACGAGTGGTTTGAAGTAACAAAAAAACGACCCGAAGTCAAGAGATGCAAGAGGATCACGAGAAAGAAGAATAAGAAACGGAAGAAGGACTGGGACGCGAGTATAGCTCGCGAATCTCTCTCTTCATTGAATATTTATGAACATAAATCTTCGGTTGAGCCTCAGACAGTATTATGATGACATATCCGAGCTCTTTCAAGATTCGACAATTTTCACTCATAATGTTGGGGGATAATGTCGACGGACGAAACGAAAGCTGAAGGGATGTGCACGACTTTGTAGGTGTCCTTGTGAGTTTGTGTGTATGTGTGTATGTGTGTTTTGGCGAGGCAAGAGGGATGCTCACCACTCGAGTGTCAGCTGGTCGATCTGCTCTCGCCCGGATGAGTCATGCCTCAGAAAAGCTCAACTTCCGGCTGTTTCCATCTGCAACATTGAAGAATAAACAAGAGCGTTATAAAAAGTGATATAAATGCATAAACGTCGGTTGGAATTAATTCCGAAGATGAAATATGAATTATTAATGTTAATATATGCAAAGCTTAAGAGAATCTGGAAAGGTGAACGCGACGAAACAAATTTGTTCACTGTTCACCGGAACCAGGATATTTTTTTTATATTTAAAAGAGATGTTCCGTGAGGCCATGGGCAGAATAGGTAGCTTTGCAAGAACCGCGAGCAACCGACGGGCTTGAAGTTAGTAATGTCGCTAGGGATTTGGTACTCCTTCGTTTCATAAATTAATAATAACTAAGGGAAGACCTTGTCAATTACGTCGATCCTTTCCTTACGCAAACTTGAGACCTTAATGCGCATGTTTTCGGAGTATCAAGACTCCTGGAAGTTTTGTAAGTTAGTGGTTAGAGAGGGAAGAATTACAATGCTACCATTATGCCAGAAGGTTGTAAGTATTTATAACATCCTTTTATCCATATGGAAAAGAAGTGCATTTATAAATTTTAAGAGGGTTTGAGAATTTTTGACGCGAAATATATCTAGTATGAATCTTTAAATATTTATTTATAACGATATATGACCCTCCCCCCTCAAGATAAATAAAAATGTATGTGGATTTTCTGAGCAGACGTCGAAATAAATTTCCCTCATATTTCAACCTAAGTGCGTTTTCCCTGACGGTTCAACCTAGGAACTTTTTCCTTGGCAGTTCAACCTAAGCACGTTTTTCCTGCCTAGTGAAACCTAAAAACTTTTGCCCACATTTCAACCTAAAGACTTTTTTCTTACTTTTTCTTAAACAAAAGCCAAATGAACTCTCCTAATCTAAAAAGTTGAACTGTCAGAAAGAAGTATTTAGGTTGAACTATCGGCAAAAATCTTTAAGTTCAACTGTCAGAAAAACTCCTTAGGTTAAATTGTCAGGGAAAAAGTCTCTAGGTTGGACTCGTGGTATGAAAGTCTATTGGACTCTCGTTTTCTCTGTTAAAACAAATCCTTAGAGTGCTTTGGGCTGTCAGGCAAAAGTCTTTATATTAAATTGCCGGCAAAAGCCTTTTGGTTGAAATGTCTGCTAACGTCTTTAATTTAAATTGTTAGGAAAAAAGCTTTGATCACTAACACCAATTATAAAACTAGAATTACATCAAAATAAAATCCACGCTATAAAAAATTATGAATAAAAAATCTTTTTTCCCACGTGGATCTGCATAAATGTCAAGGGACTATGTCTGTTGCGGTCAATCTACCAAGTCGAGTCAGGGTGTAATTTAGTGTTCTATAGTCAAAGGGTAAACGAGGCAAAGCTTAGATAAACAAAAATGTATGTGAATTTTCTGAGCAGACGTCGAAATAAATTTCCCTCACATTTCAACCTAAGTGCGTTTTCCCTGACGGTTCAACCTAGATACTTTTTCCCTGGCAGTTCAACCTAAGCACGTTTATCCTGTCTAGTCCAGCTAAAAAATTTTGCTCACATTTCAACCTCAAGACTTTTTTCTTACCTTTTCTTAAACAAAAGCCAAATGAACTTTCCTAATCTAAAAAGTTTAACAGTCAGAAAGAAGTCTTTAGGTTGAACTATCGGCAAAAATCTTTAAGTTGAACTGTCAGAAAAACTCCTTAGGTTAAATTGTCAGGGAAAAAGTCTCTAGGTTGGACTCGTGGTATGAAAGTCTGTTGGACTCTCGTTTTCTCTGTTAAAACAAATCCTTAGAGTACTTTGGGCTGTCAGGCAAAAGTCTTTATATTAAATTGCCGGCAAAAGTCTTTTGGTTGAAATGTCTGCTAACGTCTTTAATTTATTGTTAGGAAAAATGCTTTGATCACTAGCACCAATTATAAAACTAGAATTACATCAAAATAAAATCCACGGTGTAAAAAATGCTGAATAAAAAATCTTTTTTTTTCCACGTGGATCTGCGTAAATGTCAAGGGACTATGTCTGTTGCGGTCAATCTACCAAGTCGAGTCAGGGTGTAATTTAGTGTTCTATAGTCAAAGGGTAAACGAGGCAAAGGTTAGTTATACACGTGAGCCCAACTAGCGAGGGGAAACACGTTGTTGCGTGGGTGTCGACTACCGGGAATGGCATTGACGTTTTTTTTTCTCACCCCACTGCAATAATGCAGGGTGGAAAGTCTTTCTTTCTTTCCCTCGAGTTCTCCCCAGCGAGAACCAGGGCTGCCGACCTGGAAGCTCAAACATCCATTCATCCCCTCGAGCTCGAACATCAATGTATACCTCTATTACCCGGTAAATATACCGTACACACAGGCCATAGAGCCGAGAGGCATGTAAAGAGTGCCCCATTACTTCCGTTCTTTATTTTAGCCGGAAAGATAAAAACAAGCATTGCGAAATATAAACGTATGTGAATACCGGCGAACGAAGGCTATACAAAACAAGAAATAAGTACCGCATTGATGGCATGTATCAAATATCAAATATTTGTACGTTACGGTCAATATTGATTGTGTCATAAGATGAATATGAATTCGTTTATTTATGAGGCAATTGTAATGGGAATTTTACATTGAGGGGAGACTATAAGTGATATGTACACGGAGAAAAGGATCTGATACTTTTTATCATATTTCTACACCGAGAGAAAAATATAGTACTCATTCCTAGATTCGTATAGTAATCGGGATCCAAAGTGGAAACAAGGCATTTTTGTTCAGACACATACAAAGATTTACTAGACGTCGTCCGGTATACTAGTTACGCTAAATACGTTAGCGGGCGAAGACTAGTAAATCTTTGTATGTGTCTGGAAAAAAATGCCATGTTTCTATTTTGGATACCGATTACTATACGAATCTGGGAATGAGTACTATAATCCTTCTCTCGGTGTAGTAAAAAGTATCTTCTAGTAAACAGAAAATTCCTGGTAGAGGGTCATATGACGCAAGAAGTGCGAGAACTACGAGAATTTTTACCACGAAATATGGTTAAAAATTCTATGTATATGGTAGAATTTCTCACAGTTCTCGTACTTTTCGTCAGGTGGCGGCTATGGCTTCCCAATACCAGACGCGTTTGATTAATAAAAAAGTAAAGTCATAGCATTTCTATCAACGTTAAAAATGCTAGCAAATTTAATATAGATAAATAATTACGATGCAGAGATATTTATTTTTCGATAAATATTTATGTATATTGAACATTTTTATGTAGTTTTATTTTTACATCGATTTTGTACATAACATTTAATGGAACAGGAGGTGGAACGGTGATTCCTATCCAAGTATATTGATTTTCATCAAGAAAATGTGTACAGTATGAGGGACAATCTGTTCACCAGTTTAATTAGTTTTTAAAGCCGATTTTTTTTCAATATTCTAAAGCGCGATTATTGGAGAAAATTCGTAGGACTTCTATGTCATTATTTGTGGATTAATTATTTGTCACACGAAGTTTGCCTCGCGCTAAGCTAAATAAATACAACTAAAAATTATAATTATTACAACAATATTGGGAAATTTGCAACACGTTTTCTATTTCGAGTTAAATCAAAATTTGAAGGAAGTATGTGAAATAATAATGCATGGTTCTTGTGTTGCTACGTTGATGGAACATGAATTCCGATACGCCGAACTGGTATTCAATATACACATTATTGAATATTGATAAACCGTTGACGAATTTCAGAAATGTGTGACCTATGTATTTATACATACTCTTTACCCATAATAGCTAAATTTGCATACCTATTAATTTATCACGTATCGAATACATGTGTACAATAATATTGCTCTTTGAAGAGCATGTTTAAAAAATATTAACAAATGCGCGGCAAATGTAAAGCATGGTATTGATTAGAAAAAAATGCCTACAATATTATATTATTTTACCACAGGTTTTTTAAACAGTGTACATTACGGCATTTGAAAAAAAAAACTTCTTTTCATTGTTGATCTGCTCGTCGAAATTTTCTTTTCTTGCCAGAAAAAAACTAACATAACACGAAAGGTATGATTTTTATAATTTCGACGAAGGTGTAATTGCTGCTCATTCTCAATGTCGTTAATGTTCACTCTAAAAAAATACTCGAATTATTGTATTTCAACACTCTTGTGGATAATTCGTTCTTTTGATGGTTTTGAAGTGAGTTAAAGCCAAACGTGCACTTTTTAAAATAAACTTTTTTTTTAATAGAAAAAAACACTCTTTATGTTTTCCATAAATGTTGAGTTTGCACGGAGAAAAGTAATCGGTTATAGCAGCATGAGATTAGCTACCGCAACAAAAATTATTAGCAAATGTAGTGACAGCAAAAGTACTCGCTTTTACAAAAATATTTATTTGCTCTATCTGATTTGCTACAGTAGCAATAGCAATTTTCTATTGCAGTAATAGCAGTTTGCTGTTGCAGGAATTGTAGTTTGTTGGAAGCACAAACAATTTGCTGTTGCTGCAAAAGTAGTTTGCTGGCAGCGCAAACAGTTTGCTGTTGCAGCAAAAGTAGTTTGTTGGCAGCAAAAGTAGTTTGCTGGCAGCGCAAACAGTTTGCTGTTGCAGCAAAAGAAGTTTGCTGGCAGCGCAAACAATTTGCTGTTGCAGCAAAATAAGTTTTTTGGCGGCGCAAACAGTTTGCTGTTGCAGCAAAAGTAATTTGTTAGCAGCGCAAACAGTTTACTGGCAGCGCAAGCAGCCAGTGTTACAGCAGAGGTATTTTTCTGGTAGCACAATCATCTTCATGTTGCAGCAATAGTGATTTCCTAAGAGCAGAAAAAATTCTCACTATTACAATTCCAAGAAACGATTCTTGTCATATATTTTACGCATCAATATATAAATTCCAAATGTTCATAGTCCAAGACTTTTAACATCGATAATAATTTGTTCGTAATATTAAGGATTTTGTGGAACAAACAATTCCTTGTAATTACTCATAATACACGATCGATGATCAGAGAATAATAATTATTAAATTTGGGGGATAATACAAGGTTTTTAAAAAGTGCGAAACAAGATAATTTTTTTCATTAACCTTTTTTATTCTTTGAACTCTTCTTAAATACTGTAACGAAGGATAACATATTTTTCTCCATTTGCCATAGTGTAAATCGAAATCGGTTATGGGTCCAATAAATCTGTAAATTTTATAGCAATATATTAATCGGAGGTCTTTACATGGTAGCCCCACATATGTTTACATAAACCGAGATTCTCAAAATACGCACACACGAAGATCGAGCAATCGTCCTCGGCCATAAGAATAAGGTTGACCTCCGCAAATTTTGGACAAAGGTCAACCGCCCCTACCGTGACTACCATCCCGGCTTTGAAAACAGTGCCTTTGAAATCTACCCATTTAGGGGAATACATATGTATTGTTCTTTTCGTTCATACCGATAGCTTTGAGACTTTCGAAATAAGGCATGCCGTTGTTCAAATGAAGCACTTCTCCAGGACCAACTAGATTATCGGAAGACAATTTTGCATTACTCTTAAATAGGTAACACATATTTAATTGATGTTTCACCGCAAATGAGTACACTGAAAGAAATGATTATTTGCCATAACCAAAAAATGAGTCGCTACAACCAATCATTATTCTATTTCCCTTACAACTCAAATGATAATGCCAACAATTCGAATGGTAATACCGACGATTCGAATGGTAGTCCCAACTATTCGACCGGTAGTCCCAACGATTGGATTGGTTAACCTCACTAATCTCGCGAGAACTAATCGTGAATAGTTGAGGTTACTATTCGATACAGTTGAGGCACCTAATTTTTGAGGCATTGTGTACAGCAAATGGGAAACGTAGTTGTCACAACCAATCATTTCTTTCCATGTATGCAATATTAACACGCGACATATTTGGAGCAGCTGCTAGTGTCAAATCTTTATGTTTCGCTTCGTAGCGACTGCTCGTGAACTTGTCAGTTCACGAGAGGATCACTCTGATCGAATATACCCGGATAATTCGTGGGAATGTGATGTTTGGGTTTAGTTTAGTACTCGCAACAGAGGACTAACATATTTCGGCAATCGTTTAACATAGTTGAAGTTGCGTATATCACGCAATGACACGTAAAGTTTCCAATACGGATTACTTTCCGAAACTGAAACCCCTATGATCACCCCGAATAGTTTCACGAAACACGTTGTGTCTGCACCTGTCATTTTGAGCTTCGAACTTTTTAAACAGTTTACACTTATAACTTCTTTGTATAACTTCTTCACTAATGCCCCACGTTTTGAAGAAAGATCGCAAGAATCCCGGCGCTTTTGGTAAATCCATCGTCAAGACAGAGTACGCTGACGATGCGGACTGGGCATGAACGAACTTCGTACTAACAAAGCAGTATTGAAAATAGATCACGACAGAACAATGGCGCTGCGCATAACGTGTTAGGTCGCGCAACCCGCCTTTTTTGCAGCAGCACATTTGCTGGCGGAACTTTCTTCGATTGGTTACGCTAGCAATTTAAACAAATTCGCTCGAGTGCCAAACTTTTTTTGTGGTGGTAGCAAATGTTTGTTTATATGCACAAATATTTCGATAAATGAAACGCCGGCGCTACAGCAAATACTCAGTTGCTAACGGTGCGAAGCCCTTTTTACTAATTTGTTTTTCCAGCAAAATGTATAAGTTCCACCCAATGATCATTAGTTGGGTCCGCAAATAATCTGGGACATGCAGTTTTCGTTTCCGCAACTAACGCTTATTTGCTGAGAGACCAAATTAGCTGCTGCATGAGCTAAATGAAAGGCTATTGCAGCAAAATAGACCTAGCAAACCAAGACTAGCTGCAACAAAAAAAATTATTTTTCTCCGTGTGTTGTAAACAATATAGTTATCAAAGAATATCCGCCGATATGTGTTTAAAAAATTGGCCAAAGTAAAAAAATAAAACTTTTTTTATTCAAGAATATTTGCGCGGTAAAAAAATGTTTCACGCCTTTTTGTTAAACCTAAAACCTTGCTAAAATTAACTAAAATCGGCATGGCTGGATAAAAAACCCTGTTTTTATTTTCATCTAACTTTGGTTCTTTTGATACCTCCATCAATCAAATTCGTACTAAAAAAAGCTGCAGATATAAGCTCTAAAAAAACGATAACTTTGATAAATTTTATTTGTAAAAGTGCATGCAGGTGGTTGGGTTCGCCTATGGCAGAGAATCTCCGTTGGACGCCGAATATCTATCCCGATAATACGGGAGTCCGTAAATCAGCTTTAGGGTCCTAACGGGACCGATAAATCGTGTTCCACCTCCAGGTCATGAATTTTCCCAGTTCAATGCTTTAGAGAAACGGCAGAGGGAGAAAGTCGTTGTGCATGCAATTGCTGTGAACCACTCGCAGATCGTCGGAGGATAATTTCAACCGGCCAAGCTTTTCTCCAGTTGTTCGTGTTCAAGTGCAGAGGAAAGGAGTGTCAATCGAGGCACAGACACGGTTGTAAACTTGGACAGGCCAGGGCAGTCCTCTCGTATCGGAAAACTGTTGGTTTCGACTTCTGGCTTCCATTCCCTCAGGAATATAGCGAACGGTAGAAACAGTTTTGGTCCTCGAGGCGTATCTTTCTCCTCTCGCCAGCAATCTGCCTTTCCCCTCCTCGTTGCTTTCGCTCCGTCAGTTCACGACGAACTATTTCGCTGCTCCCAATCAGTTTCCTCGATGGCCAGACAATTCGGCACTCCCGGAAACGAGGAACGAAGGGAGTGAATTACCTAAAAAAAAATAAAGAAGAATGCGAGTAAAAAGTAAATGGAAGTAATAGGAGAAAACGCAAAGAATATATATACACACGAGAAGCAGTAAAAGAAGTCTTGGGAATGAGAGGACAACGAAGTAGCAGGAGTTGACGACGTGAACGCCTTTGATGCTTCCAGCTACCTGGTATACCGCTACTAGTGCTGCCACCGTCGCCACCGCCACCGATAAACGGCAATCGTCGAGCTCATGGAACTTTGCCAACTAGTCTTTCAGCGCAGCTATATTTTATGACTCTCTGTGTATATCCAATGCACATATACAGCACATACAGCACGTTCAGATCCTTATTTTCCGAGTTAATAGATGTTCTTTCGTGCTCTTTTTCGTCTCATTCTTACGACGTCTTTTGAGGTTATAAAATATGATTAACTGCAAAGTTCTCTTATCATGACTTGTACATAGCTAAGGGCTATGACGAAGAATAATTCTACGCAACAAAAGAAATCTTGTGGAGAGAAAAAAAAATAGAAACTCGAGAGAAGTGGCCACCAAATTGGAGACCTTTGTCTATTGTTCCGAAAATAATTCTCCTCATCCAATTAGCCAGATCCAACGGCGTGAAACTTCACTGCACCAGGCGCTGCTAAAGCTTCACGTGGTGCTCTAGTGTATACTGAAAACACACGCGATTTTCACGCCGACGCAAGTCTCTATATGACTCTCTCTCTCTCTGTGTCCTCTGATGCGGTGAGTGTACAAATGTGAGTATATACTGTAGTACGGCTGATGTAGTATATCCAGCATATGTGTACATTGCACTGGTCACATATTTGTGGGTTGAAGGGTGCGCTGACGTGGATACCACGCTTCTGCCGCACACTATTCGCTACTGCTATCTTTCTCTCCCTCTAGAAAAGTTGTGCGGTTGTCCCCCGGTTGCTCTATAGTATTCATAGCGGTAGTTTATACGTCGAGTATAGCTACTGAAAATTTCTCGTCCCCGGACTCTCCCGACCGCCTGGCGCCACGGAAATTTTCTTCGCCACCCTCTCCTCACCGCATCCGTTTATTCGGCTAACCCGAAAACCCAAAAATGTACTATTTTCCTCTGTGGAAAAATCTTCTGCCGTTGTGGAATTGAAAAATAATGAAAAAATCATACACGCATTTCTGTACTATTTTGCTTCCTCGTGAACAAAGCTTCGTTTTCATGAACATACATTTTTTGAGATTTTAATTTGAAGTTAAAATCTCTGAAACGACGAAAAAATGTCCGTTGGTTTTGTGTGGGCGATGTTCATCTGTGGAAAATCTTCTGGCTTTGTGGAATTGAAAAATAATGGAAAAATCATATACGCTTTTCTGTATTATTTTGCGTCCTCATGAAGATAGCGTCGTTTTCATGAACATACATTTTTTTAGATTTAAATGGGAAGTTAACCTTTCTGAAGCGACGAAAAGAATTGTAGAGAAAAAATGTCCGATGTTTTTAAGTGGGCGAAGGACTTGACTCGTAATTGTCCTCTTCCCGTTTTAAGGTTCCTATATTTGTTCGGAGAAACATCTCCTGGAATAGTTTTGTAAAATTATAGAGAAATATTACATACTTATCGGAATTATTTTACTTCCTGTTAGAGGAAATTTTGTTATCATAAACATATTTATTTTCGAAATTTTAATGTGAAGAAATGTTTAAGTCTCTGAAACGACGAACAAAATTGTACAGGACAAGTGTCCGGTGTTTTTGTGTGGACGAAAGACTTGACTCGTAATTGTCCTCTTCCACTTTTAAGGAATTTAAGGACTTTTATATTTCTTCGGAGAAAAATTTCCTGGACGTCCTCTACCACTTTTAAGGAATTTAAGGACTTTTATATTTCTTCGGAGAAAAATTTCCTGGACGTTGTGGAATAGTTTTGAAAAAATATAGAGAAATATTACACACTTTTCGGAATTATTTTACTTCCTCATAAAGAAAGTACTCTTTTCATGAACATATTATTTTTCGAGATTTTAATGTGAAACAGCTTAAAATTATTCGAGACAACGAAAAAAGGGGTACAGAAAAACGGCTAGAGTTTGTGTATGCAAGAGATTCACTCTTAATAATCTTATTACTCGGGAATGGTTTGAACTTTTAAACTTGGCACGCTAGTAGAGTAGATATTTCCCTTTATGCATGATAATTGGATCTCGAACTCATTCGCTTTACATCCCATCCTGCAAGATCACTACTTTTTCTGGGTTTCATTGTTATAAAGTCGACATTTTGGTTCTTTTCAAAACCCGAAAATCTCGAATTTTTCTTCAGAGGAAAATCTCCTGATTAGAACATTTTGTGCAAAATCATCGAAAACTGTTACTTAACTTATCTTCTTTTACTGCTTTCAATAACATTTTTTTCGAGATTGTAACGAGAAAAAACTGAAAAGTGATCGAGGCTAACAAAAACGTGATGTAAAAAATGTGTATTTGTGTCTGCAAGGGATTCTCACTCAATTACTTATAACTTGAGAATTCCGAGAACTGTCAAAGTAAAACTTGTTACTAAAGCAGACATTCCCCTTTATTCCTGGTAATTGGACCTTGAACTCATTCCCTTTACGTCCCATCCTTCAAGATCACCTTTTTTCCGAGGACATCCATTATTATGGCGTCGAAATTCTATCAGTCATTCCCTTGAATGGTAATTGAGGACTTTTGGCCCAAGTTTTTTCGTGTCCTTTAGGTTCTTTTCGAAAACCCGTTAACGTCCAATTTATCTTCGATAAAAAATCTCCTGACGTTGTGGAATAGTTTGGAAAAATAATGTTATACATGTTTTTCTCTTTCTCTGGTTTCCATGGAAAAAACTTTTTTTTTCGTGAAATATGTTGTTTAAATTTCACTGTCAAAGTAAGTAAAATTGTCTGAAATGACGAAATAAGTGGTCTAGAAAAAATGTCCGGAAATTTTGTGTGGGCGAAGGATTTCACCTTTAAATCTCCTATAGTTTGAAAAACGCTTGAAATATGAGGCTAATAAAATTCGTTACGCTACTAAAGCAGACATTCTCCTTTATTCCTGATAATTGGACCTTGAAGTGACTCACTTTATGCTCTATTCTTCAGGACCACTACTTTTCAGAGGTTCATTCATGGTTATGACGTTGAAATTCTGGCAACCATTCCCGCGGATAGCGACATGCAAAGTCTGCTTCGAGTTCTTCCGGTGCAATGTCGTTACTTGTCGTTCAATGTCGTTACTTGTCGTTCAATGTCGTAACTTGTCGTTCAATGTCGTTACTTGTCGGTCAATGTCGTTACTTTTTAACGACGAGGGTGTGAATCAGTTAAGATAGTTTTATTTATTAAATTCTGTATATCTTTTGCAATGATATTATTCTCGCCTACTTTGATCTTTGTATTGATTTTTGCTTTGTCTCTTGATATGCTACAACGAGAGAAAAATATAGTACTCATTCCCAGATTCGTATAGTAATCAGGATCCAAAGTGGAAAAATGGCATTTTTTTCCAGACACATACAAAGATTTACTGGGCGTCGCCCGCTGTACTATTTAGCGTAGAAATGGCATTTTTTTCCGGACACATACAAAGATTTACTAGTCGTCGCCCGCTGTACTATTTAGCGTAAATAGTAGCGACACCTAGTAAATCTCCTATTTACGCTAAATAGTACAGCGGGCGACGCCTAATAAATCTTTGTATGTGTCTGGAAAAAATGTTATTTTTCCACTTTGGATCCCGATTACTATACGAATCTGGGAATGAGTACTATATTCCTTCCGTCGGTGTACGTTTTGAATGACGTATTAGACTCTCAGTGAATGTTAACCATAGAGCCTCATAAGAGATAAATTAAGAAATCGTTTTTGTTGAGACAAAAGTACAAAATTTTTGCAAATTTTTTTTTTTTAAATATCACATGACGTAAACGAGTTTTGTCGTGCATATTTTAAACTTAAACACTCTACGTACGTGAAATTGGGACGAAGTTTATAAGTACCACATTTAATCGGAGTCAGCAAATGTGTACGAAATTGATGGCATTTAAAAAATGTTATTACTACAATTGGTTTAACTTTTATAACTCGAAAATGATCAGACATATCGAGCGTAAATTTCGCATGCAAATGGAGTAGTTACTAGTCGATCACCGCTGCGAGTTTCATAAAATTTGATGAGGTCGCTGAAATGTTACGTCATTTTTTTTTATGCGGAGCGCCGTAAATTCGTAGCTCGTGGTAATGTCAAGCTATCAAGCTGAAATTTTCTGCAAAAGTTTAGATCTGCACAAGGTGATTTAGGAATAAATTTGGCTAGGTTCGACAAAGAGGCTCAAAAGTTACGAAACTTATTATTCAAATCAAGAGTGCAAAGTCAGACTTGCATATAACTTCGTAATTATTCTGCACATTTCACAAAGCTTTTTCTCTAAGGGTGACAATGTTTTTTTACTTGTTTTTTAGCGCCACATAATTCCAGGTCATGCAAAAATAAGAAATCGTTAAATTATACACTGAGAAAATTGATTGCTTGGTTGAACGAAATCTGGTGGATATTATCAACTAAAAGTTTGGTTGGGCCATCGGAATTTTTGGCTGAATCAACAATCGTTTGGTTGAGCAGACGTGCACATGTTTGTCGTGCACAGACGAAAATGGGTCAGTGTAAATCAAATATAGATCTATTCGAATCAATAAAAAAATTGATAAATAAATAAATAAAAAATAAATCTGTCAGTTTCAGTTGAAACACCGACTTTTTCTTTCTCGGTCTAAAAATGACATTCTAAAACAACACATGTTCCAAATTATGTTTGATTAACATTCCTAAAAATGTTAATCATTTAGAGGATTGTTACTTAGTGACATCCTGTTTTATTTTATGATTTAGTTCAACAACATTCTTTTATTTATTCAAATGTAGATCTATTTGTATAAATAAATAAATAAATCCGTCAGTTTCAGTTGAAATATCCATTTTTTTTCTCGACCAAAAAATAATCATTCTAAAACAACACGTGTACCGAATTATATTCATTTATAAAATATGCTAATTATTCAAGGGATTTAATGACATCTTATTTTATATTATAATTTAATTCAGTGACATTCTTTTATTGATTCAAGTGTAGATTTATTTGTATAAATAAAAGAATCGATAAATGAATAAATAAATAAATAAATTCGTCAATTTCAGTTGAAACAGTCGTTCGTTTCTCGGTCTGAAAATGATCATTCTAAAACAACAAATGTTCGTAATTATGTTAATTTCTAAAATATGCAAATCATTCAAAAAATTGGTACTTAGTGACACTTTATTTCATGTTATAATTCAATTCAACGACATTATTATATTTATTCAAGCTTAGATCTCTTTGAATAAATAAAAGAATTGATAAATAAATAAATCCGTCCGATTTAGTTGAAGCTCCTATTTATGTTTCTCGGTCGAAAAATAATAATTCTAAATTAACACGTCTTCCAAAATTATTTTCATTTCTAAAATATGTTAATCATTCAGAGGATTGTTATTTAGTGGTATCCTATATTTTTGATGCTATAATTTAATTCAACGGCATGCTGCTACAAACTAGTTTGGTATTTGAATTCCAAGTGACTAGTTGTGCTTACGGCTCTGGGAAGTCTTATAACTATGTATTCTCGATTGTAGGTAGATGCTCGAAGTTAAGCACTCGTCTTCGTCCGCAAACTATTTGCATCTACGAGCAATCATCAATTAATCACGGTAGCTCGTTATTTCGACCCTCGTGCGACGTGGACTACGTAGTATAATCGCGCGGTTGGCTCCAACGCTCGCTTGTCTACGTACTCCTCGCGAAATCCCTCGTTCACTCTCGAGCCTCCAGTGTTTGGTATTAGAGGCTGCGAGGTACCTTTATTGGACTGAAACTGCTTTTGCACACCTTGAAGCTACAGAGGAAAATACGTATGTGGTTCCGGATTAATAAAGAGCTTATTGGTACGTAAGTGAACGCATATATACGTCATTTAAAATACCTCATCGTCGTCAAAGTCCTCATGTTTTCACTCATAACGCATATACGCTTGAAATATTTTTATCGCTTTTCAATTAACCTTGGTTCGTTATTTCGACCCTTGACTATGCACTCATATTGTGTACAACGTATGCATAATCGTGACGCACAGTAGAGCTGACCTTTCACAATGGAATGCCTGCTATGCACACATGGCTCGGTAATTAAAATTTCTGACAAAAAAATATTTAATTGCAATGAATAATATAATTTCAAGCTGCATTTGAAATTATTCTACTTATTGCTTATATTATTGCCCAAAAATACAATCTCGAAAAAATGTAGAGACGAAGATACACTGTAAAAAATCATTCTTAAAATTAATATACTTGTATTGGAAGTACCATATGCATAAACCGTGCATTAAATTACATAAACCTTTATATTGAATTTTCATATGAACGGGGTTGGAAAACATGTAGCTTTCGATAACATTACGGCACAGTTGTTTCTGGTTTTTCCATCGCTGCAAGATATTTTTCGATGCATATGTTTGAAAAATTCATAGACATTACTTTTGATATTTGATGACCTTGTATATTAAATTTCATAAACATTTATGTTGAATTTTCATATGAGCGGTATCTGAAAATTCAAATACACCGAGAGAAAAAGTTTCATTGATTCACGGAAACCTTTGCCAATGAAATGAAATACTTGAATTTCAATACTATCTTTTCTTTGAATGATCTCAAACTCAATGAAAAGTAGTGACATTGATTCGAAGAAACATTTCGTTAAACCAATGAACCTTTTTCATTGATTTCAAAGATATCGTCTCTGATTTAATGAAACCTTCTTCTTGCCAGCTAAAAATTTCGAAACCTATTTTTTCCTGAAGTACGCGGCAGATAAAGCTCAAATTTTGTGAGTATCTAAGGAAGTACGGCAGAAATAGGCTAATCTTCTGATTCCTCGAAACTAGAAGCCGTTTGTTCGGGAGAACCGGAAAACAAAAAAGTGAGGTTAAGTCCGAGAGAGAGATCAATGAAAACGTTTCGTTGAACCAATGAAAATGTCTCTTCAAAACAATGAAACTGTTCTTTTATTATATGCTCACTAAGTAAATCTTTATTTACAGGCAATGAAATGTTTTCTTTGAAATTCAAATGCACTATTTCATTGAAATCAAAGAAATATTTCGTTAAAATCAATGAAAAAAAAATCAATCCACCCATTTCTTTGGCGTCAATGAAATCTTTTCGCTCGGTGTACATATGTGTTGGAAATTTAAAATGGACATAAAAACCATTTAAAAAATATAAATATTAGTCGGACATTATTTTTTTACACAAATTATGTCATCAGAAATTGTTGGGAATTGGTTTTCGCCACAGAAAATTCTTCGCTGACACTTGGGTTTGAACCTACGACCTACCTACCTAAGTACCTAACAACGCACGCACGCTACCAACTACGCTATCAACGACTTAGTAATTTTGGATATCTAAATGACATAAGAGTTGTACAACTATTATTCTCTCAAGCATACTCATAATTGACGCAACAAAATATTCAATTGATTGCAATCAGAGCGCAAAGTAGGTTGGAAATATTTTCAAGTGAACATAATTTTTGGATGAACGGAATCTTTTTAAAAATCTCGAGTAACTTATCAGAAGTCGATGCTAAGTGGTAAGTGTTAGCGATCTGGTGCGGGTTTTTTTCGTTATTGGAAAATGTGTATTAAATTTCAAATCAGTCACTAAAATTCCAAAAATTCATGTTGATTTTCATGTACTAATTTAGTAATGATTGATTTAGTAACCATGTGTTGTAATTTTATATCACTAGTTTGGTAAAATCCATACACGTATACTAAATTTACTATGCAACTATATTAATGTTTATTTCCTATAGCGAGTTTTGTAAATTTCTCACACTTTAGTGTAGCAAAAACGCAAACATTTTTCATAAAGTAATATACCCATATAGACAAAATTGCAAATACTTCACTTGGTATTTTTCAATATCAGCAACTGTAATTTGAATAACTCTGATCTTACATTTAATGGAACAATGTATATTAAATTTAAAATCGGGTACGAAAATTCCGAAAATGCATATTGATTTTCATATACTAATTTAGTATATGATGATTTAATAATCATGTGGTGTAATTTTCAATCACCGGATTATCAAAATTCATATATCTGTATTAAATTTATTATGCAAACATATTAATTTCGATTTCCTATACCAAGTTTTGCAAAATTCATACACGTTTGTATAGGAAAAACGCAAACATTTTTTACAGTGTATGTCCCTGATATGTACATATATGTCAATATTTAACAATTTCTGACACAAAAATATGTTTAATTGCAATGAATAATATCATTTCCAGCAGCATTTGAAATTATTCCACTTACTGTTTATATTATTAACCAAAAACACAATGTCGAAAAAATGTAGACAAGAAGATTTACATAAGTGGCCATCGTCGACACTTAGTTAGAAAAACTTGTGAAACTAATTGTCGGAATCGAGTTCAGGTTGTTAATTAATTACACTTGACGGAAGATTAGTTTTATATTTATTGTACACGCAGAAAAAAATTGGTTGCCTCAACCATTCGCGTGGTTAAATACGCTCCAACCGACAAAATTGGTTGGGAGAACCAACTATTGGATGTCACATCTAATCGGTTGCTTGTGACATCCAATAGTTGGTTCTCCCAAATAATTTTGTCGGTTGGAGCGTATTTAACCACGCTAATGGTTGGGGCAACCAATTTTTTCTCTGCGTGTATATGGGGCATTCCACCCCGTTTCGACCTGGATTTGACCTCGACCTTTCTGATTTAGCTCATTATTTTTTACAGGCTTAGTTAGACCCTCAACTGCACTATTTTTTTTTTCAGACCATTTTTTTTTTAAATATATTTTTTAAGTGACATAGAAAAGCCCCTAATTTAAAAATCTGATAAAATTCTGTAAAATACTTTGTTCAATAACAAAATTATCTAGCTTATAGTCAGAGTGGGGAAGATTTTCCTTCTTACAGTTTTTAAGCTTTTTTATTTTAAAAAATTATTAAAAAATAGAAGAAATAATTAAGGGGAGGGAGTCAGGTCAAAAAAATTAATTTTGGAAATTCAATATCATCCAAATTCTATTGCATATAAAAATGCCCGATGCATTATATTGTTGGTGCTCGATGAAAGGATTTTTTACTGTCGTCTGACTTGCATATGCTTTTCAATATTTTCTTAAGCAAAGTTCTTAGGTTTTCCATTCTGCGCATGATTCAGATCAAACTACTAGGCAGATTGGAATCATTGACGACTCATTTTCTTCTTCATGAAAAGATACACCGGCTAAATGGAGCAAACTATTTTTTTTTCATTCTGAAAGCGAAGTTAATCACTGACTTAGAAAATTGCATAAAATTTATTTATTAATAATTATGTTACTTAAAAAATATTACATTTTATTAACATTTGCTCCATTTAGCCGGTGTATCTGTTCGTGAAGAAGAAAATGAGACGTCAACCATTCCAATCTGCCTAGTAGTTTGATCTGAATCATGCGCAGAATGGAAAACCTAAGATCTTTGCTTAAGATAACATTTAAAAGCATATGCAAGTCAGACGACAGTAAAAAATCCTTTAATGGAGTACCAACTATATAGTGCGTTGGGCATTTTTATATGCAATAGGATTTGGATGATATTGAATTTCCAAAATCAATTTCTTTAACCTGACTCCCTCCCCTTAATCTACTACAGGCAATTGGTCAAATTTGTATTTATGTAAAACCGAATAATTCAGAATTTTTTCAGGTTTTTAGGAAATTGTTCAAATTTTTCCGAACTATGCAATTTTTTTTTAATATTTTTTTAAAGTGATATATAAAACCCCATAATTTAAAAATCTGAAAAAATTCTGAAAAATACTTTATTCATTAACAACATTATCGAGCTTATAGTCAAAGTGGGGAGATTTTTCTTCTTATAGTTTTTAAACTATAAGTAAAAAAATCTTATCCACTTTTCTTCTTATAGTTTTTAAACTATAAGAAGAAAAATCTTCCCCACTTTGGCTATAAGCTAGATAATTTTGTTATTGAACAAAGTATTTTTCAGAATTTTATCAGGTTTTTAAATTATGGGGTTTTCTATGTCATTTTAAAAATATATTTTAAAAAAATGGCTTAAAAAAAAAATTTGTGCAGTTGAGGGTCCAACTAAGCCTGTAAAAAATAATGAGCCAAATCGGAGAGGTCGAAACGGGGTGGACTGCCCCATATGTATTATCAGGAGTAACAGCCCGTCCAGTCAAGAGCAGACAGACAAATCGTCGTGTGAAGGCAACATTAATTTCTTTTTTAACTTGGCGTCGAGTCGCTACCGCGATTCTTGATAAACTAACATCATATTATTTCATGGGTATTAATCGATTTATTTACATGTTCCTGAGGTAATACGATTCTAGTTTATAATATAATAAAGTCAATATATACATAATCTTCCCTCGAATGTAAAAAAATAAGAAATACCTACTACAAAATGTTTCACTTTAAGTTACAACTTTTTGTTAAAAAAGGTAACCACTTCTGTAAAATTGCTTGTCTCAAATTATTTTACATTTCCTTTTTCTTTTTCAAAGATTACATTGCCGAAGCAATTCATGATTAGGCCGAACGGGATGTCATTTTTTATAATCAGGCGTTTGTTTTTATATAATAAATATAAAAAGCCGCAGTAAATACGGTGTTCTTCCAAAATTATTCCACTTGCTGTTTATTTTATTATAAAACTTTTTTTATAATAATTTGGTAGTTTATACTGTGATATTTGAAACAGTATAAATGTATACTGTATGCTAAGTACCGCCAGACAGGAGCCAATCATTTTTTTCAGACTGTAAATCTAACTTTGTTACGAAAGTTTATAATCGTCTGCATTCGAGTAACGATTTACACAGATTTACTATGAAGTGTGTGATTTTAACTTGCGAACAGCATGTGTCATGTGTAAAAAGTTATTGCAATAGAAAAGTAGGAAACTACGCACTTCGTAATATATTCAGACTTGCAGTGCATCCAGGAATCTTTAGGTAATAATTTTTCATGTAATTCAACAAGATTTTTTCGTCGAATAGGTTAAACATCAATAAAACAGTTAAAACTTCAGTGCTGAACGGAGTATACTACAAAACAACACCTCATTAACCTTCTTTTTTTATTCACCTCAGAAGGTGAAGTTTGTTTTAATGTAAATTTAATTTTAAGTTGACGGTATATTGTTCCCAATATGAAACAGTGGCAAGTCAATTTGCATGGTGAACTTGTGTTAATTGCATTTTCAGTTTACTCCCATGTATTTCCGTGAAGTTCAACACAGTGTAGAAACACCTGTTGTAACAACGTGTAAATTTATGAACAGTCGAAACGTTGCGAATATAGTGTGTCGACATTTACGACTTTTGGAGAATAAATTACAATGAGAAATGACCTAGAATATATCAAAACCTTCCAGACTTCTGTTTTTTTAAACACAAAAATAATCTTCTTTTATTTCTATTTTTGCTTCCTCATAGACGAAGCTTTGTTTCATGACATTTTTTTCATTCAGTGGTTTTCATGTCAGAATACTCAAAATGATCCAAAACATCGTGGAAAGTAGTTTAGAAAAATTGTCCGGATGTATGTATGTGGGTGTGTATGTATTTAACATTCTACCATAACTCGTGAACTACTTGACCGAATCAGCTCTAATTTTAATGACATCTAGAGTACAGGTCAATCTCCACTTGATATTAATTTTATAAAAACCGATTGACGCATTCCGTTTTAGCTTCCTCATAGAGGAAGCTTTATTTTTGCGAAAATTTTTTTTTTTTCGAGTTTTTCATGTCAGTACACTCAGAATGGTCCAAAACGTCGGGAAAAGTGATTTAGAAAAAATGTCTGTATGTGTGTATGTGTGTGTGTGTGTATGTTACATGCTCAAAAAATGTAAAACTTTATAACTCGGGAACCCCTCGACATATAGAGCTGAAATGTACACCGTAGATAGAGAGGTCAACCTTCATTGTTCATACCAATTTTTGTTAAAATCCCCATGATCGTTAAATTTTTACGCGGTTTTGAATTTTTTCAAAAATGTCTGTTAACGCAATAACTCTTTTAATTTTCGAGATATTAAGCTCACAATTGGTATGTATGTGTGCTTTCATACACCGGTGATCCCTATTAAATTTGGTTACGATCGGTTGAAATGTTAAAATTTTATGAGATTTTGATTTTTTGAATTCTTTGATATTTTTTCTGCTGTGCGAATTTTGGTATCAAATATCGAGCTGGGAGTTAAATAGGTACCAGATTCATGATTAACAGAAAAATATGTCAGGTGTAGCCCAAAAATGTTGAATGATACCATATTTTCATAGCGATATTGTACACTCTATATTTTGAAAAGTTGCGATTTATGTCGTATAAACTAGCTATATCCTTGCTTCGCAATGAAATTTCAAATGTTTCAAATTTCAATTTTTTTTTTCAAATGACACAATCATAATTTAATAGTGTTCTGAATATACAGGATGCAAAAGTAGAAAGGGACGAGACGTTTAAAGAATTATTAAAGATTTTTTAAGATGTTTTTTTATGTTTTTGGGGACAGTAATTGAAAGCATTTTGTTAGATTTTTTTTCAAATGACATAATCACAGTTAATAGTGTTTTGAATATACAGGATGCAAAACTAGAAGGGGACGAGACGTTTAAAGAATTATTAAAGATTTTTTAAGATGTTTTTTTATGTTTTTGGGGACAGTAATTGAAAGCATTTTGTTAGATTTTTTTTCAAATGACATAATCACAGTTAATAGTGTTTTGAATATACAGGATGCAAAACTAGAAGGGGGCGAGACGTTTAAAGAATTATTAACGATTTTTTAAGATGTTTTTTAAATGTTTTTTTGGGGCAGTAATTGAAGACATTTTTTTAGATTTTTTTTTCAAATGACACAATCACAGTTAATAATGTTCTGAATATACAGGATGCAAAACTAGAAGGGGATGAGACGTTTAAACAATTATTAACGATTTTGCTTCCTCATAGAGGAAAAATTTTTTCATGAAATACTTTGTTTTCATGAAAAATTTTTTTTATAGATTTTCATGTCAGTACACTCAGAATGGTCCAAAACGTCGAGAAAAGTGGTTTACAAAAAATGTCTGTATGTGTGTGTGTGTGTATATATGTTACACGGTCAAAAAATGTAAACCTTTATAACTCGGGAACGCGTCGACATATAGAGCTGAAATTTACACCATAGATAGAGAGGTCAACCTTCATCGTTCATACCAATTTTTGTTAAAATCCCCATGATCGTTAAATTTTTATGCGGTTTTAAATTTTTTCAATAATATCTATTAACGCGATAACTCTTTTAATTTTCGAGATATTAAGCTCAAAATTGATATGAATGTGAGATTTCATACACCCGTGATCCCTATTGAATTTGGTCAAGATCGGTTGAAACGTTAAAATTTTATGAGGTTTTGATTTTTTGAATTTTTAGATTTTTTTTCTGCGATGCGAATTTTGGTATCAAATATCGAGCTGGGAGTTAAATAATTACTAGATTTATGATTAACGGAATAAATACGTCAGATATAGCCCAAAAATATTGAACGATACCATATTTTCATAGCGATTATGTACATACAGTCTATATTGTGAAAAGTAGCGATTTATGTCCTCTATACTAGCCATATCCTTGCATCCCAATGAAATTTCGGAAAACACCGATTTCTATTGTGTTCCACAAAAAAAAAAAAAAAATAGAGAAGATAGGGTATTGAAGGAAGTTTCTGGACCGTTTGTCCTTATTATATTTTCACAAAGCGGGAGTGTGCGCTTATTTATTTATTTAAAACAACGTTGCAAAGTAGAACCTTGCACATGCTTCCTCATTATATTTCGCTTTTTACAAAGCTTCCTCTATGAGGAAACCAAAATCAATTACCATACTTCCTCTTAGAGGTTGCTTTGTAAAAAGCGAAATATAATAAGGAAGCAATGTGCAAGGTTCTACTTTGCAACCTTGTTTATAAGATGTTAAAGATTTTGAAAAATATTTATCAACGTTCTAATTCGAACAAATTTTTAGCTATTGGGCTGAAATTGCGTATGGAAATTAAACAAAGTGATGCGACGTTTCGTATTGAATTTGGGCAAAATCGGTGAAGTCGTTCGTATTTTATGGAGTTTTGAAATTTTCCAAAAATTTACATTAATTCCATAAACTTTTGCGAAACATAAGATAGCGAGACCAAATTTTATGTATAAACAAAATAATATTTAGCCATTACATATATATAATTTAATAACGAACGGTATAAAATTCGGATTTTATGAAAATTTGAATTTAAAAAAATTGGGGATCTAACTTATGCAAAACTTGAGATAGCGAGTCCAAACTTGATATGTAAACAAAATAATATTCAGCCATTATATTGTCTTCTTTTAATTATATTTTTAATACGTATTAATTCCCAAGGCAAATTCCTGAAATTTTGTTGGTCTTTGAACTTGGTCAAAAAACGACAAACATCAGCACACTGAGAGAAGGAATACAGTACTCATTCCCAGATTCGTATAGTAATCGGGATCCAAAGTGGAAAAATTGCATTTTTTTCCAGATACATACAAAGATTTACTAAGCGTTTCCCGCTGTACTATTGACGCTAAATAGTATAGCGGGCGATGCCTAATAAATCTTTGTATGTGTCTGGAAAAAAATGCCATTTTTCCATTCTGGATCCCGATTACTATACGAATCTGGGAATGAGTACTATATTTTTCTCTCGGTGCAAAATCCACGTGTTGCTAAAGATCGAATTTAATTACCATAATCCAAAAGTATTTCGTGCTAGCCACATGTAGTTAAGTCTATCAGTGTCTAACAAAACCATGGAAAAAGGAAAAGCTTTCAATTTACCGTATTAATCTTGGAGCTTAAAATTCGTATACTGTTCAGGTTTGTAAGCTTCTACATATATGAGGTCAGTAGTCCAGAATAATGATATAAATTGTCCTAGGCGGCGCCAGCTGCTCAGTACTCATACCAAATTGCATGTCTAGTGCGTACAGCAGTGAGTTTTAACTTTCAGGTGAGCTTCGTAGTACTATGTGTCTATACATCGCCTATAGAAATCACCTACAATTTATCAGAAACTTCAAAATTTCTGCGGTTAAAAAAAAATTGAACATCATTTTTCAATATTTTTATTTTCTTCATATTGTCTATACGTATCAATTTCCAAACATTCCTAAGATGAATTTAATATAAAAAAGAATACAAAGTAAATCTTGATTTTTCTATATTTTAATTTTTTTTATATTGTCAATACGTATCAATTTCCGAAAATTCCTAAGATTAATTTAATATAAAAAAGAATACAAAGTAAATCTTGATTTTTCTATATTTTAATTTTTTTTATATTGTCAATACGTATCAATTTCCGAAAATTCCTAAGATTAATTTAATATAAAAAAGAATACAAAGCAAATTTTAGATTTTTAATATTTTTATTATATTTTTGATACGCACCAATTCCGAAAAGATCCGCATTAGAAAAATTAAGCTTTCAATTTACTATTATAAGCTTGGAGCTTAAAATTCGTATACTGTTCAGCTTTGTAAGCTTCTACATATATGCTTAGAGGTCAGTAGTCCAGAATAATGATATAAATTGTCCTAGGCGGCGCCAGCTGCTCAGTACTCATACCAAATTGCATGTCTAGTGCGTACAGCAGCGAGTTTCATCTTTCAGGTGAGCTTGCTGGTACTATGTGTCTATACATCGCCTATAGAAATCACCTACAATTTATCAGAAACTTCAAAATTTCTGCGGTTAAAAAAAAATTGAACATAATTTTTCAATATTTTTATTTTCTTTATATTGTCTATACGTATCAATTTCCAAACATTCCTAAGATGAATTTAATATAAAAAAGAATACAAAGTAAATCTTGATTTTTCTATATTTTAATTTTTTTTATATTGTCAATACGTATCAATTTCCGAAAATTCCTAAGATTAATTTAATATAAAAAAGAATACAAAGCAAATTTTAGATTTTTAATATTTTTATTATATTTTTTATACGCACCAATTCCGAAAAGGTCCGCATTAGAAAAATTAAGCTTTCAATTTACTATTATAAGCTTGGAGCTTAAAATTCGTATACTGTTCAGCTTTGTAAGCTTCTACATATATGCTTAGAGGTCAGTAGTCCAGAATAATGATATAAATTGTCCTAGGCGGCGCCAGCTGCTCAGTACTCATACCAAATTGCATGTCTAGTGCGTAGAGCAGCGAGTTTCAACTTTCAGGTGAGCTTGGTGTCTACTATGTGTCTATACATCGCCTACAGAAATCACCTGCAATTTATCAAAATCTTCCAAATTTCTGTGGTTGAAAAAAATTGAATATAATTTTTTTATATTTTTATTTTCTTCATATTGCCTATACGTATCAATTTCAAAACATTCCTAAGATTAATTTAATATAAAAAGAATACAAAGTAAATCTTGATTTTTCTATATTTTAATTTTCTTTATATTGTCAATACGTATCAATTTCCGAAAATTCCTAAGATTAATTTAATATAAAAAAGAATACAAAGCAAATTTTAGATTTTTAATATTTTTATTATATTTTTTATACGCACCAATTACGAAAAGGTCCGCATTAGAAAAATTAAGCTTTCAATTTACTATTATAAGCTTGGAGCTTAAAATTCGTATACTGTTTAGCTTTGTAAGCTTCTACATATATGCTTAGAGGTCAGTAGTCCAGAATACTGATATAAATTGTCCTAGGCGGCGCCAGCTGCTCAGTACTCATACCAAATTGCATGTCTAGTGCGTACAGAGTAGCGAGTTTCAACTTTCAGGTGAGCTTGGTGGTACTATGTGTCTATACATCGCATATAGAAATCACCTGCAATTTATCAGAAACTTCAAAATTTCTGCGGTTAAAAAAGAATTGAACATAATTTTTTAATATTGTTATTTTCTTCATATTGTCTATACGTATCGATTTCCAAACATTCCTAAGATGAATTTAATATAAAAAAGAATACAAAGTAAATCTTGATTTTTCTATATTTTTATTTTTTTATATTGTCAATACGTATCAATTTCTGAAAATTGCTAAGATTAATTTAATATAAAAAAGGATACAACGTAAATTTTCATTTTTTTATATGTTTGTTATATTTTTTTTACGCACGAATTACGAAAAGGTCCGTATTAGAAAAATTGAGCTTTCAATTTACTATTATAAGCTTGGAGCTTAAGATTCGTATACTGTTGAGCTTTGTAAGCTTCTACATATATGCTTAGAGATCAGTAGTCCAGAATACTGATATAAATTGTCCTAGGCGGCGCCAGCTGCTCAGTACTCATACCAAATTGCATGTCTAGTGCGTACAGAGTAGCGAGTTTCAACTTTCAGGTGAGCTCGGTGGTACTATGTGTCTATACATCGCCTATAGAAATCACCTGCAATTTATCAGAAACTTCAAAATTTCTGCGGTTAAAAAAAAAATTGAACATAATTTTTTAATATTTTTATTTTCTTCATATTGTCTATACGTATCGATTTCCAAACATTCCTAAGATTAATTTAATATAAAAAGGAATACAAAGTAAATCTTGATTTTTCTGTATTTTAATTTTCTTTATATTGTCTATACGTATCAATTCCCGAAAATTGCTAAGATTAATTTAATATAAAAAAGGATACAAAGTAAATTTTAATTTTTTTATATGTTTGTTATATTTTTTATACACACCAATTACGAAAAGGTCCGTACGAGAAAAATTAAGCTTTCAATTTACTATTATAAGCTTGGAGCTTAAAATTCGCATACTGTTCAGCTTTGTAAGCTTCTACATATATGCTTAGAGGTCAGTAGTCCAGAATAATGATATAAATTGTCCTAGGCGGCGCCAGCTGCTCAGTACTCATACCAAATTGCATGTCTAGTGCGTACAGAGCAGCGAGTTTCAACTTTCAGGTGAGCTTGGTGGTACTATGTGTCTATACATCGCCTATAGAAATCCCCTGCAATTTATCAAAATCTTCTAAATTTCTGCGGTTAAAAAAAAATTGAACACAATTTTTTAATATTTTTATTTTCTTCATATTGTCTAAACGCATCGATTTCCAAACATTCCTAAGATTAATTTTATATAAAACAGAATACAAAGTAAATCTTGATTTTTCTATATTTTAATTTTTTTTATATTGTCAATACGTATCAATTTCCGAAAATTGCTAAAATTAATTTAATATAAAGAAGGATACAAAGTAAATTTTAATTTTTTTATATGTTTGTTATATTTTCTTACGCACGAATTACGAAAAGGTCCGTATTAGAAAAATTGAGCTTTCAATCAAGAGTCGCGGTAGCGACTCGACGCCAAGTTAAAAAAGAAATTAATTTACTATTATAAGCTTGGAGCTTAAAATTCGTATACTGTTCAGGTTTGTAAGCTTCTACATATATGCTTAGAGGTCAGTAGTCCAGAATAATGATATAAATTGTCCTAGGCGGCGCCAGCTGCTCAGTACTCATACCAAATTGCATGTACAGTGCGTACCACCAGTGAGTTTGAACTTTCAGGTGAGCTTGGAGGTACTGATGTGTCTATACATGGCACACGGCAAAGCTTCGGGTCTACCACCGCTACAAAACAATGTCTCACACATACATGTGCAATAGGAACCAGCCGTGCAATTGCTGCAGCAGCCACAAGTTGAACGCACTATCGACCGTCCAACGTACCAAGCGGCGTGTCCTCATCGTCGACGATATGTGACGTCACGTACGATGAAGCATTAACTCGACGACGCAACTAGCCACCAGCTACTATATATCTATTTAACGGATGTACCATGAAGCCCAGTCAAGCACTACAACCCTTTCGATCATTGGCTGCTTTACGAGAAGCATTTGTGAGCACCGCAATATACCCAGTGACACAATAAAAATATTGACGCGTCAAGTACGAACAAAGGTCACGTTTTAAACTTTATGGTTACTAGTGCCACGATAAATGGGCTGTTATTTCTTCATGCAATATTTTATTGAATGACGGCGTCGTATTTATGCGAATCGAGTGCAGGCTTGTTTGATCTTACACCGAGAGAAAAAGTTTCATTGATTCACGGAAATCTTTGCCAATGAAATGAAATACTTGAACTTCAATACTATCTTTTCTTTGAATGATCTCAAACTCAATGAAAAGTAGTCACATTGATTCGAAGAAACATTTCTTTAAACCACTGAACCTTTTTCATTGGTTACAAAGATATCGTCTCTAATTCAATGAAACCTTCTTCTTACCAACTCAAAATTTCGAAACCTATTTTTTCCTGAAGTACGCGGTAAATAAAGCTCAAATTTTGTGGGTGTGTAAGGAAGTACGGCAAAAAATAGGCTGAGCTTCTGGCTCCTCGAAACTCGAAGCCGTTCGTTCGGGAGAACCGGAAAACATAAAAGTAAGGTTAGGTGCGAGAGAGAGATCAATGAAAACGTTTCTTTGAACCAATGAAAACGTCTCTTTAAAACAATGAAACTGTTTCTTTATTATATTCTCACTAAGTAAATTTTTATTTACAGGCAATGAAATGTTCTCTTTGAAATTCAAATGCACTACCCGTGAAGAAAAATATTAGGGTTGCCCTAAGATAACTTAGGGCCCTATCGGGCTTTAATGTGGACACCATAAAAGGGAGTTCCATATCACTCCCAATTAGGGACCTACTAAGGAAACTGTAGGGTTTCATGCCGATATTTAATAGGGCTATATTAGGGCAATTAATTAAGGGCCCAGTCAGGCTTAATCATGGCACCAAGTAAATAAATCAATAATAATTTCGCCACGTAAGGGCCTCATAAGGCAATTCTAGGTTGCCACGGCTAAGTTTAATAAGGGCTTCATAGGGTAATCACTTAAGGGCCCAGTCAGGCTTAATCATGGCATCATATAAACAAATCAATAATAATTTTGCCAGATAAGGGTCTCCTTAGGCAATTCTAGGTTCCCATGTCGAAGTTTAATAAGGGCTTGATAGGGTAATCACTTAAGGGCCCAGTCAGGCGTAATCTTGGCATAAATTAAACAAATCAATAATAAATTTGTCAGATGAGGATCTTATATGGCAATCCGAGGTTTCCGTGGCAAAATTGGTGGACACCTATCCAACTAATGACCGTCAAAGTCAGCCAGGTGGTCACCCATTCTAATAGTGGCCCTCAGGTCAGTCAGACAGTCACACACCTAGATACAAACGAACTATTTCGCGCAAACGATAAAACAAGCAATTTTTTGGAATATAATTATAGATGACAACAACGATACAATGTACCCTATTCGATATAACCAATTTCTGTAAAAAAATAACTGAATGTGCTTTCATTTTTACACATCAGACGCAGTCATGTAAATCTATCAAGTTCTGACTATATTACATTAATTTTATTTCATATTTCATATTACAGTCATTCAAATAGACAAAAAAATTGCATATTCATATCATCTGAATGGCCAAGAGAGCTAAAGCGCAACGCAACTACACCATCCGGAGGGTTCTGGGTTCGATTCCCGTCAATGTCAAAAAAAAAATGTAATATGTTTTTTCAGCGATTAATATGTACCATCGGGTAGAGAAAGACGAAATATCTAATTAAAAGTGCAGCATTACTCAACTAAATAATAACAAATATATATTTTTAAATTAAATTTCTTTATTATTTTAGTAAGGCCTTAATAGGGCAGCCTTAAAAGGCCCTCATTATTTTGCCTTTAAAGGCCCCGAAGAAAAAAGCGTGACCATCATTTGCGAAGCCCGATGAGGCTTCCACATAAGGCCCCTAAGAGAATTAGGGAATATTAATCGGGGCCTTGGAAGAACCCTGATAAGATTTCTTCACGGGATATAGTAAGATCATGCGTTATTGGCTAAGCTAACAAATCTATTAGCTAGGCAAACAAATAGCGCATGTTGTCACTTAATAAGCAAAACTAAAAAAAAATCTGGACCAGCAATATTTTTTTCCAGATGAGTTTTTCTCTATACCAGTTGAAGTTTCTTAAAAACTTTTATAGTTTTACGAAATCTATCACTTTTTCACACTGTTTTTGAGTCAGCGTTGAATGTTGGTCATATAGTCGGTTTTAGAATTAGTAAATTTTCTGTGCCTGATGTTCGTATGTCCAATTTGTACTCTTATGATGACACATTGTTCCCTTCTCTTTTTTGTGTCCGAAGCTTTTCAAGGATGCAGGAGCTCATATAATGCAGCTTAAATAGGGTATTTGTTATCCAGGTCCCGTTCCATTTCTTCGTTACAACTTTGAGGAAAGAGACCTTCAATTGGCGACTGAGGATTGTAATGTTTGCGGAAGAACTTAGGTCGTGGGTTGTCGTGTCGCTTGCGGCGAAACCTGCCTTGCGCTTTCACTAATTCCCTGGTGATCATGTGTCCACTCGACATCCAGAATCATACCCAGAAAAATATAAGGTTGACACTGCTATACACATGTTTCCTTGCGAGGATAACAATATGTTTGTGGTTGCCACAACAACAAATAATCCAACCAGTAACTAAATTATGGTACGAGTAACTATACAGTAAAACTCACTATATTCAACATTCTACCCTATACATTTTCCCTATCTTTCATAATAGCTAGAAATATTAGCATTTGATTATGAGACATTAATAATTAATAATTAATAATGATGGTATAATTACCTATTTATGTAGTAAAACTCACTACACTGAGAGAAAAATGTGGTAATTTTAAAAAAATAGAGTTAGACCGACGATAATCTAACTAAACTGAAAAAAAAAATGTCATTGATTCAATAAATCCATCGTTTGCGGGCTGCCAAAAGAAGGGTTTTTTAATTAACTCTAGTTCTTATTCATTCAATCCTATTTAACATTGAAATAATAAAGTAAGTATAATAATCAATAAGGAACGAACATCCAGGCTGAAGGACTTCGGTCAATGGCCAATTGGCCTCCACGCTGGTATATATATATAATAATAGTAATAATAATAAGATGATACATACAGATTGTAAAGAGGTCAATAAACTGTCGTTTTACCATTACTAATAAAATATTATTCTGCTTATTTTAGAGTTATTGTTTCGATCTCGTATGGAATTGGAGGAATTAGAATTCAAATTAGGTTGATAACGCTTGTTTTTTTAATTGAATCAATGACATTTTTTTCAGTGTATACACTGAGAGAAATTAAGATCGTCCTGGTAATTATTAAGTGATATTTATTAGTTCAGGTGACTGTTTTCGTAGTTACATTAACAGTAACGTAGTTACGTCAACAGTGAGGAGAGTTAATGTAACTACGAAAATAGTCACCTGGACTAATAAAATATAATTATCCCTGAATAGTTGCCAGGACCATCTCAATTTCTCTCAGTGTAAACTACAATTCCCAGGAGGAACGTCTATATTTTATGGTTATAGCAAATATAAGAAAATAGTTGCATGAACCATTAATATTATTCCCAGGACCAACGTCTCTATTCTATGGTTATAGCAAATATAATTATAGTAGCAATCGTCAAAACGATAACAGTTTCACAAACTATTCTAATCGTTTCAAATATGCCGTTTCGTTGCATATACGATTTCAACGTTTGTTTCCTATAACCTTGCACGTATCGTTTATTGAACCATATTATCATCGCTTCAACCATAAAACATTGGAAGCCTTCCTATATTCATGTTATCATGTGAAATCGTTAAATCAACGATATGCTTTTCTCTCACTGTATATTCAACATTCTATTCTATACATTTTTCGCATCTTTCGTGATAGCTAGAAATATTGGATTTAAGGAAATTTATCATCGGATTCCGGAAATTATGAAAGCATTTGATTCTGAGACGTTGACAATTAATAATTATAGTACGAGTAACTATTTATGTAGTAAAACTCACTATATTCAACATTCTACCTTATACATTTTTCGAATCTTTCATCATATGTAGAAATATTGGATTTAAGGAGATTTGTCATCGGATTCTGAAAATTTTTAATGCATTTTATTCTGATACATCAAACAACTAGACTAATTACATCTAACTACGAAAGAGATATTAATGCATGTAATATTAATGCAACGAAACTCAAACATAATGAACAAAATGGTTATGACCACTGCGGGAAAATAATTGCCAATATCCCCTCGATTGGAGCACTACGTTTTCGTTAAAAGCTACATCTCGTTAAATCCTGCTAACAAATCCGTGCTTGTCCTCTGGCACCTTCGTTCCATGTCAATTCCCAAAGCTCGCATGTGTCACCGACCCACGATATCCCTTTCTCTATAACTCACCCTAGCGGATCTTTGCACGGTCATTTCGCAACAGCACCCCAGCCTCATAGCTCTCAAGGCTCCTATTCAAGCACGAGGAAAACCACGAGGGGAAAGAGGCTTGACTTGGACGTACAGGCCAAGCACATCTCACTCAGCAATTGGACTCGCAATATAGCGCTTCATCCACCCTTGCGGAATTCCGAGTTCATCTTGGCTTGATTACCGCACCACTTGGTTTTAAGTGACGACCGGATTAGATATAGTACGTGCTGTACTCGACGGTTTCCTCACCGTGAAGTTGTTCACTCAGTTATCATGGATGGCCAATATTCGAATTAAAATATATTTAGAATGCTGTTTCATACGAAAAATTATGATAAAATACAAACTGATATGAGATTAGTAATTCTAGTTTAAAAGAAGAAAACTTAATTTTGCTCTTTTTAAAGAATTATTCCGTTTTTCAAACAAATGTATTTTGCAATACATTTTGCTTCCTCATAGAGGAAGCTTTGTTTGCGGGAAATTTTTTTTTTTCGAGTTTTTCATGTCAGTACACTCAGAATAGTCCAGAACGTCGAAAAAAGTGATTTAGAAAAAATGTCTGTATATGTGTGTGTGTGTGTGTATGTTACATGCTCAAAAAATGTAAACCTTTATAAATCGGGAACGCCTCGAGATATAGAGTTGAAATTTACACCATAGATAGAGGGGTCAATCCTCATCGTTCATACCAATTTTTGTAAAAATCCCCATGATCATTATATTTTTACGGGGTTTTGAATTTTTTCAAAAATGTCTGTTAACGCGATAACTCTTTTAATTTTCGAGATATTAAGCTCAAAATTGGTATGTACGTGAGCTTTCATACACCGGTGATCCCTATTAAATTTGGTTAAGATCGGTTGAAACTTTAAAATTTTATGAGATTTTCATTTTTGAATTTTTTGATTTTTTTTTCTGCGATGCGAATTTTGGTATCAAATATCGAGCTGGGAGTCAAATGAGTGCCAAATTTATGATTAACAGAAAAATACGTCAGATATAGCCCAAAAATGTTGAACGATAACATATTTTCATAGCGATGTTGTACAGTCTATATTGCGAAAAGTAGCGATTTATATCGTATAAACTAGCCATGTCCTTGCTTCCCAATGAAATTTCGGAAACCACCGATTTCTATCGTGTTCTACAAAAAAAAAAAACAGAGAAGATAGAGTATTCGAGGGAGTTTCTGGACCGTTTGTCCTTATTATATTTTCACAAAGCGAATTTATATTTATTTAAAACAAGGATGCAAAGCAGAACCTTGCACATTTCTTCCTCATTATATTTCGCTTTTTACAAAGCTTCCTCTTAGAGATTGCTTTGTAAAAAGCGAAATATAATGAGGAAGCAATGTGCAAGGTTCTGCTTTGCATCCTTTTTTATATTGCTATCAGTTACCATGAATTTCAATGGAAATTCTATAGCGACCCTAAAGTTGAAACTTGAAATAGTTCAATTTTTCTTGAATAAAATAACCAATTTTAAATAATGAATTTTTTAAATCTTATCACTTCCTTTTTTTATTTTATTAAGTTATTAAAACAAAAGTATTTTACAATACATTTTTATTCAAATATCGCACATCCCTATCAATTGCCATGAGTTTCAGTGGAAATGCTAGCGACGTTACTGTGAGAACTAGAAATTATTAATTTTATCTTAAACGAAGAAAACTAATTTGAATTAATCGATTTTTAAAAGATAGTTGCTCTCTGCTTAGAATTAATCACAATTATTCAAACAAAAATATTTGCGATACTTATTTATTCAAATTCTGCGCAATCCTTTTAGTTACCATGAGTTACAGTGAAAATTCTATAACGACCCTAAGGTGAAAATTAAAAATAGTTCAACGTTTTTCGAATCAGAAAACTAACTTCAAATAATACATTTTTAACTCTTGTTTTTTTATCTCTCTTTTTTTAATTATTAAGTTATTTAATGAAAAGATTTTTGTAATATATTTTTATTCAAATTCTACTTATTCGTTCAGATACCACGAGTTTCAGTGGAAATTCTACAGCGTCTCTAAAGTGAGAACTGAAAATAGTTCAATTTTTCTTGAATAGGAAAACTAATGTTAAATAATGCATGTTTAAGTCTTATTACTTCCCTTTTTTATTTTATTAAGTTATCCCATCAAAAGTATTTTACAATGCATTTTTATTAAAATTCTGCTCAGTCGTTTAATTACTACGAGTTTCAGTGAAAATTCTACAGCGACTCTAAAGTGAAAACTTAAAATAGTTCAATTTTTCTTGAATTGGAAAATTAATTTTAAATAATGCATTTTTAAGTCTTATTAGTTGCTTTTTTTATTTTATCAAGTTATCCAAACAAAAGTATTTTACGATACATTTTTATTCAAATTCTGCTCAGTTGTTCCACGAGTTTCAGTGGAAATTCTATAGCGACGGTAAAGTGAAAATTTTAGCGAGTCTGTCAGTTTCACTATACGGATGCGGTACATTTATATAGTGTATAAATGTAGGTACAAGGCAGTCTGCCACCAAGTAGGATATACGTCCCGCAGAAACGCCCTGAACCCGTTCCTCTTTCTCTCTACTGCGGTAAGATGGTGAGTTGCATATTACTCGACGCGCAGAGGTAGAGAAAAGCTATATAGCTGGTGAGAAGAACGACGATGACAAAGACAAAGAAACTATACGAGCGAAGACGCGACTACGTTGGCTGTAAATACCAATAGATAGATTCTAGAAATTGGCTACCCGGAAAATTGCAACTTCCATACCTTCGGCACGGAAGTTGGTACACGTACTTCCCTTGCGATATTGTGTGTTCGGTAAATAAAGTGTGTTCCGGGAATAGTTTTTCAAGTAGGAAAATTGATCAATTCGCACAACTCGGTTTACCGCACGAAGCCAGAACACCAATGAACGAAGGATGTGAACCTTCGATATGGCACGTCTCGGTAAGTCGTATCGCGATGAAAACTGAATTGGCAATCGGAAACCTCGTTGAACGACAGTAAACAACGTGAAAAGGCATTTTGAGAGCTAAAAATCGCTGCACCACGGATGAAAATATTACACTGAAAATATCGGTAAAGTTATCCGGAAACCCGAATGATGGAATTTTTTTAAAAACTCTGTAAATTATTTTGTAAAAAATCGCTATACTGTTTCCAAGAGCAGATATTTTTTTAAATTCCAAATTTCTCTACACGTTTTAAAAACTGTTAATTCAGAATTTCTCTAAGTCTGAAATTTTTCTGAACATCTCTGGTATTGTCTGATTTTCTACGTGTGTTAATATTGTTTAGAGGAAATAAAAATTTCCGGAAAATCTAATGATTTCTAATTATCCGAAAAATATCTTAATTTCTTAGACGATTACGTTTAAAATCTACACCGAGAGAAAAAGTTTCATTGATTCACGCAAATCTTTGCCAATGAAATGAAATACTTGAATTTCAATACTATCGTTTCTTTGAATAATCTCAAACTCAATGAAAAGTAGTGACATTATTCGAAGAAACATTTCTTTAAACCAATGAAGCTTTTTCATTGATTTCAAAGATGTCGTCTCTGTTTCAATGAAACCTTCTTATTACCAGCAAAAAATTTCAAAACCTATTTTTTCCTGAAGTACGCGGCAGATAAAGCTCAAATTTTGTGAGTATATAAGGAAGTACGGCAGAAATAGGCTAAGCTTCTGGCTCCTTGAAACTCGAAGCCGTTCGTCCGGGAGAACAGGAAAACAAAAAAGTGAGGTTAGGTGCGAGAGAGAGATCAATGCAAACGTTTCTTTCAACCAATGAAAACGTCTCTTTAAAACAATGAAACTGTTTCTTTATTATATGCTCACTAAGTAAACCTTTATTTACAGGGAATGAAACGTTCTCTTTGCAATTCAAATGCACTATTTCATTGAAATCAAAGAAATATTTCGTTGAAATCAATGAAAAAAATTAATCCACCCGTTTCTTTAGCGTCAATGAAATCTTTTTTCTCGGTATATGAAAACCTTTTGTTTTTTCTCCTCATTTCAATTTAAATTTCAAGACTTTTTTCTCAGAAACAAAAATTCATTCTAGCTTTTTCAAATATACTTCCATAGTTTTAGGAAAAATCAGGATTTAAAATTTTTAGAAATTTGGAATATTTTCTAACAATCTTTGATTTTTCCCAGGGAATATTAACGAAGAACTCCCGTTTTTTTTTCTGAAATGCTCTAAACCTGGAGTATAAAAAAATCAAAGCGTCGCTCTGGATTTTGTAAAACGTCAGAAATCATCAACTTCGTCAAGAATTTTCATCTTTCGCAAAGCTTCCTCTATGAGCAAGCCAAAAATAAAATAAAGAAACTTCCTCATACAGACGGCTTTGTAAAAAGCGAAAAACAATGAGGAAGCAATGTGCAAGGTTCTACTTTGCATCCTTTTTAGGTATCAAGTAACAATCGGAAAATCTATAAAAATCTTTAAAACGTCCTTCTTTTAATTAAAAAAAAAGCATCCATCACCAATAACAAACGACACTATAATTCATCGTTTCGACGGACAGATCGGCTTAGCTTTCAAGAATTCCTACTATATTTCATTTTTTCAGCATACATTGTATGGCATTGCCAAAGTGTAACGAAGCATGAAGGAAACTACATCACCCGTGGCGATCACAACGCACGTAGCGATGACATAGACGACGAGTGATCAGCATCGTCACGACTTTTATTCCCTTTGACGTTGGATTCATAAATTAATCAAGTGCTAAACTGGAAGAGATTGGAGCGTGCAAAGGGATGGACAAATAAGCCGGAGGTAGAAAGGGACGTTCAGACCATTCGGAAAATAGCACCAATTTTTTTTTTTTTTTTTTTTTTTTGCTTCAGGCCCGCGAGCCCTCACTATAGTATTGTATAGCAGATATAAATATATATTATATATATCTATATATATATATTTTTATATATATAGTAAGCTATCTAGTTTCCGAACCGTTCCGATCACCGGAGCGACAGAGTTATCGATTCGTCCCGGGTCCTACTAACGAGCTACGTGACGACGGGAGGTAGGCTGGAACAGGATGAGGTGGAGCAAAAGCAAGCAGTATTACCAGGGAGAAATTCGATCCACAGGGAAGAGTAGACGACCTCAGCTAAAGTCGATCTTCTTTCCTCTCTGTACCCAAAGCTGATATTTCGATTTATCTCGCGAGGGCTCCTAAGGGTTCGTAGACGCCACTCGACGATCATAAATCGACCAAGGATCTCCTTCGAAAAGCGGATTCACTGGCTTCACGAAGAAAAAGATTAGTTGTGATTACCGATCATAGGTTAGACTCACCAAAAAGTTGGGAAGTTGGGCTTCGATTTTTTTTTTTGCAAAGAGAATAACTATCTGCCACTATTTTTTGTTTCGCTTCGGCAAACTTAAACATAACTTAAAGTACAGAGGTTGTAACGAACGATGATGAAAAAATATATATATTTTCAGTAATTTAACAACTTTTGGTTGCATCGTTTATGAGATTATATTTATTTCTAACAGGAAGAAAGATTCTTGTGCGAAACGATAATAGTACTTAAAATTACTATAATAAATATTGTGCCGTCTTTCATAGCATTTAAAAAGAAATTATTTTGTTTTGTATTTTATCAATATGGTAAATTTTCAACTGGGCTCCAACTGAAAATGGTTCAAGATTTTTTTTGCTATTTAACTTCACACAAAAAGAAATTGAGGCATTCAGAAAACTTAAGAGAATTTTGATAGTAGGATACTAAAACTATAAATTTTTTTTTAAATTAGCTATTTACATCTTTTCCGTCCTTACACTTTGAACTACAGTTAATCATAGTTACTCCTTTTCAATTTAATCAAAACTACTTTTTAATTTTTACATGTAATTGCGTTGTTTGTTCCAGAAATAAAGAAAACAGTGTTCATTGCTACTATTTGTCAAAATTTTCCTGAATTATTAATTCAAAATTTATACAGATAAATTTTATATAATACAAAAATAAATATTCCGAAAATCCAGCAAATATGGTAAGTGGGCTATGAAAGGTTTAATGTTTGTTACTTGCAATTTATTGAAACATCACGTGATTCAGTTTGTAGCATCATTTTCAAAGGGCATTAAAACAATATTTTTGAAATTGTCAATAACAATCATAAAGTGATGAGTAAAATCGATTTTCCACCAGTAAAACTCTGCACATGAGTGATTTACGACCTACTCTTCATATGCTTTCTATAGGAAGTGATGCTGCGCTACAGTTGGTATATTCGAGCTATACAGGATATATTTACCTGATAAGATGCATTCGAGCGAAAAATCGAGCTGCGAAGCGAACAGTTTTCTGGGGCGAAACGGGGCGATACACACGAGAAGTAGAAACACTAGTGAAGAAGATATAGAATATAGTGACAACGAGACCGACGGCAACGGCAAGAGCCTAATGAGCTTCGCGCCGTGGTTCTCTCGTCTGAAGTAATAAAGAATGGTGAAAAGTACCTTGAAAAAAAAGTCGATGGAGAGGGAAAAGAGTAGTAGAGCAGACGAACGAAATTTTTCTCTCGTGTGGATCTTTCGCGGAATTCAAGGCAGTATATCTACAAAAACTACGACTTGCTTTGCTATATACTTCTGTGGCTGCTTCTGCTGATTCTCGAGACACACAGCAACTCTCCTGACTTAAATTCACAGCCGTGAATATCTAATTATCCAGTTATCACTCGACGGCTCTCTAACGAGTCGAGTTCCCCAGAAAAAAGCCCACCAAAAATATATCTAATGAAATGCTACAAGGAAAAGAACTTGGGACGTAAAACTTTGTAGGAGCAAAACCGACAGGGCTTCAAAAAATCTATTTTGTTTTTTTGGAAACTTACGACTTTTACAGCAACAACAACAAAATTGGAAAGTCGGAAAATCAAAACTCAATTTATTTTCTTCAAACTATCGAATTTTGGCCTTCACTATCGTTCTCAAGTCGCACATTGTAGGGGAAAGTGGGGTACAATGTGTCACGGGGCACAGTGAACCACTTGGAATTTCTCGGAGGTTTAACGTGCATAAATAATGTTTTTTTTTATGTTGGGAAATGAGCTAAATTGAGTTTCAGTCAACGTGAAAAAACAATGATCAAGTGTTATGAATAATTATTAAAAAATAAAATAGGTTTGGATCCTTCAAAACTAAATTTTTGGGCTGTCAGTAAAAATGTAATATCTCAGTTTTTTCTCCAAGCCTGTTTGAGTTTTCGATCGTAAATGATAGTCCAATTATCGCTGCGTTGCTCAATGACCATGTTTTGTTAAATTTAGTTGGATAAATGATTATTTTTCGTTAAAAACTTTGTTGATGCCTAATGGGGTACAATGTGTCACCTGGATCTTGGGGTACAATGAGCCACCGAGCGTTAGACAGAATGTAGGGTGGAATACAATCTGTCACGTATTTCGACGATGGCCCGTGAAAGAAAATCAAAAATACTTACTGATTTGCACCCCTGGAACAGAAATTTTTCGCGTTTTGGAAAAATGTGAAAGCTAACCTCACCTTTCTGAGCAGCCCACATATTCGGTCATGATGGGTGGTATTATTGGTCGCGCGGCACTATGTGCGCATGTTTTCTATTTATCAGCATTATGAATAATCGGTTTTCAAAGCAAAAGTATTATGAACTCACCTTGCAACATTTTTTACATTACATGACACACTATACCTCACTAGTGGGGCACAACGTGTCATTTCGGAAATTATTTTCGATTGAATTATTTTTATATCCTCGACCCTTTTTAACTGTTGATTGCAGTTTTTTTCTATGCCCAAAGGTTCAAAGAAACCAATTATGATTGGTTTTTAGTCGTAACTCTACTCTAATAAATATAAAAAATTATAAGGAAAATAGTGACACACTGTGCCCCATTCTCCCCTACCTCGGAAGGTACCGTTTACATGCCTATTTACGATGATTTTCGAAAAAGTCACTTTTGGTCGTTTCTGATTTCACACTGACAGAAAAATATAGTACTCATTCCCAGATTCGTGTAGTAATCCGGATCCAAAGTAGAAAAATGGCATTTTTTCCCAGACACATACAAAGGTTTACTAAACGTCGCCCGCTGTACTATTTACGCTGCTGTTCAATGCTATACAACGCATCTCATACTTTTCTTGTATTTTGCGCCCACAAATGTTCGGAACAATCTTCATACGCATACAAGGTAAAGCAATTCACGTTACGAAAAATAACGCAAAGTCTATTCGCTTCGTGTGTTAGTGTACTATAGCATGCCTGTTAGAACACAAGCGCTGATGGTGTCAAATTTTCGTACTTCCAGACAGACTCTGAATAGTGCAAAAAAAATGACAATTAGGTTATGTTTATATAAATATAACCTAAAATCAAACGGAAAATTGAGGTACATGCATTACAACTTCACCGTAACCTGAAGAATATTTTATCGTTATTGCGGTTTTGGTTGTACTAACTTTCTACAAAATAATTTGATAAGGAAATTCGTGCGGTTCCATAATAAAAATTCCAATAGCTCAAAACCCTATACAATCAGGTATATGTAGTCCGTCTGAAAACGCAAAATTTTACCGCGCCTAGCGCTGTTTGTTTCCCGTACAGAGCGAATTGACAGCGTGCAAAACGTCTGTAGTTTCGCACGACATGAAATTTAGGAAAGATACAACTCCCGTGTAGCGTCGATCGTTCAATGTTCGCCGTTATAAGTTGCCCGAAGTATAAGTAAACATTTCCAAACTTCCAAGATCGATCCCACTTACTATGTTGTCTGGGTTTTTTTACCAAACTATTTTAGATATCTTAACTATATTTATCTCTCGGTGCAGAATTTACAGATCCGACTTTTGGTCGGAAAATCAAACCTAAAGAACGTACATTTTTTTTCTTCAAGATATCGAATTTTGGCCTTCACTATCGTTCGTAAGTCGCACATTCGACTTCAGAAATTACCGGTTACCAGCATTTTTACGGTGATTTTAAACGAGGATGCAAAATAGAACCTTGCATATTGCTTACTCATTATTTTTCGCTTTTTACAAAGCTACCTCTATAAAAAAAGTATGTTGATCCATTTTGGCTTCCTCATAGAGGAAGCTTTGTAAAAAGCGAAAAATAATAAGGAAGCAATGTGCAAGGTTCGACTTTGCATTCCTTTTTTTCGTAGTACCTACTCAAAACGAATCGAAATCGATTATGAATAATTTTTAACAATTTTAAAAGCTGTTAATTTCACAAGATTTCTAATTCTATTTTTTAAATACCAGCGTTTTCGATTTATAGATTTTGAGACAAATTAAGCCGGTGCCAATAACCGGTGTTGTCTTCCTTTAAAAGTATGTTTTCCATTTTTTTTTTTGGTTAAATGCATTTACGATACTTAATGTATATCTACAAAACTATAAAGAGTATTATATAGTATATATGTAGAAAAAATTATATTTTTTAAATCTCTGTTGGTTTTGCCCCACTTTGTTCTATTTCTGCACGCAACGCTACGCTATTTTACTGTTACTTTCACCCTTGCAATGTGATATTTAAGTGCCTATCTATTCAACCGCCAACAACTGGGGTGAACGAGATTTCACTCTGTGAGAAATGTGAAATTTACAAGTATGGGCGTAAATACGGTGGTAAAATCCACGAGTAAGAAGGGGAAAAGGGGTTAAAGAAACATAGACAAAACCACGGAAATATTTCATTTTCCCTGGAGGAATCCCATCCTTCTGAGTGCGGAATGGAGCTACTCAGAAATTTATTAAAGGAATCAAGCGGGGGAACTCGAGAGAATTTAAGATGCTCGTTTGCGCGCTCCTCTTGCGACCGTTGGCCTATTTGCATCTGAGCATCTGGCAAATTCTCCGTTCATTCTACCGTGGGATATTGGGATAGCTCTGATTCGATGAAAGCATAACGAGCGGAGCTCGCAGTCTCCATTCCTCATTTGGTAATCAAGCGACTGGTCAAAGGATGACCGAAAGTTGCACTCATTGCAAATATTTATTCTCAGTCCTTTAATATTTTCAGAGCCGCAGTCGTTCGTCCTTTAATATTGATAGACATTTTTTTTCATTAATTAACGTGAATATTAAAAGTATATATACTATATTTTTACTAGTTAAGCTTAACGTTATAAATTCTGTTAGTGTATAAAAAAATATCATCGCATTATACAGGCTATAAAAGGGTCAATAAAATGTTAAGTCAATATATTCTATAGACAAACTAAAAATACTCAAATATTTAAGGTGATGTTTTAAAAATTTGTAAAATGCATAAAAGTTAAAAAGTTGTTTATTTACACTGAAAAGAATTGACTTAAAATATAATGTGCGAGTCACGATATCGCCTAGTTTAAGGGGACCAAGTCACATAAAAAAAGTCATAAGAAAAAAAATACTGTAAATGATACCCGTCTTTTAAAAAATCTTACATTTAAACATCATTAGGTACATAACAAGCATTGTAACTCTGCAATTTTGTAAAGACATTCAGTGCACAAGAAAGGTATGAGGTCAAAAGTAAAATTTTTCACTTGTCGTAGCTTTCAGACCAAACCGGTGAACAAATTTTAGTGTTCGATGTCTGAATTTATCTGTCGAAGAGTGCATTCTGGATTGAATATAGCAATTAATGCAGTGAAAATTAGATTTACTGTAACCAATTGTTTAGTGAGTTTTTAATAGAGAGAGATTTATTTACACATTTAAAATCATAGCTTTATCATGAAGAGCTGAAATAAAATTGCAGAATTATAATACTCATTATGTATTTAATGAGGTTTTAATGTAAGATTTTTTAAAAGAAATTTATTATTTATACCATTTTTTTTTCTTATGACTTTTTTTAGGTGACTGGGCCCCTTAATATAAAAGTTATTTAATTTTACATCATACTTATGCAGTACATTTACTATTCCAATTTACACATAAAAGTATAAGGATATCATCATTTTCTAGAAATTATTATTATTATTATTATTCCAAATTTCTTTTATTTTCTGTATGCATTATATACCTGAAAGCTCTGTATTCCTAGAGGCTTTATCCCAGAGCGGAATTAAATATTTTATTCTACTCTAAAAACTTTCTGTACCGCAACATTAAATTTCCATATACTTCAAATCATATAAGAGGAATGGAATTATAAAGAGCTCTGGAAAACACGGTTTATAAAGTATATAAGATACCATATATTAAAAAAAAACTATTCCATATTTTTACAATCTATTCGGTCTTAGTTTCACGTTCTGCTTTGTTAGGATAAAATGCTTAACATCTTATATAAGAATTAACTAAAAAAAAATAATAATAAACATTCGTTCTTTGATTCTACAGTATATTAGAAAGCGCTCGAGGGTATTACAAAATCTCAGGAGTTTGGCTTCGCCATCGTGGAAAGGAAAAGGAGCGAGGAGTTGAGTGTGTCTATCAGCCGCTGCAGGAGGTAAGCATCATTAAACTACGATTCGAGCAAATCGATTTACTCGTCTATAGGACAAGAGATTAACGAGAATTACGTAAACGGTCAACGAAATGAGATAAGCTTTTTGGCTGACTGCACTATTATACGAGTTTTTCCTCCAACGCTTTTCTTGCACGTTTTCTTCCTCTAACCAAACGTTTATTACGCTTCGGTAATTTCTTATCTGACATAATATATTACCCAAGATTTATTGAATTAAAAATGGGGAGGAAGATGCACTAGAATACGATAGTATTGATCGTAATAGTATAGGATATTCATCGACGACATTCTTTATGAATGGAAAGTTGCAGAGCACGAGCTTTTCATAAATTATACTTTGATAGAAATTTATTCATATTTAACTAAGTAATTACAAAAAAAAACATTTTATAGACGAAATTATAAAAAATATCCATTTTTTTCATACCTTGTGAAGTAGAATTTTGTACGATAGTCGTACGTCGTAAAGTACTATTTTGTTACGGTGAAAAACACTCGATACGGTGTCGACATGTTTTTTTTTTAATTAGAGAAAATCTATTTTTTATTTAATTTTTTTTTCTAAGGGATCGAAACGATTCAAAAGTGGAAAAGATTTTTATTTTAAAAAAAATTAATACTCGGCAAAAACGAAAACTGCAGAAACTTCCTAACGAATTCGATTCCCGCATAAATAAATAATAAAACTTTATTTTTTGTTTATAGATTTTGAGAATATTCAAAATGACTTTATTATTTTAGCAGTTAAACATCATTTCGAATTAATAAATTAAGTCTAAATAAATTTTCTTCCCATAAATCAATTTTTCTTCCTCTCATCGAGCGTTCATTACGCTTCGGTAATTTTGAGAATATTCAAAATGACTTCATTATTGTAGCAGTTAAACATCATTTCGAATTAATAAATTAAGTCTAAATAAATTTTCTTCCCATAAATCGATTTTTCTTGCTCTCATCGAGCGTTCATTACGCTTCGGTAAATTCTTATAAAAAATGATATATTACCCAAGATTTATTGAATAAAAAAGGGAAAAAAATGTAGTCGAATATGATATTATTGACCGTAATAGTATATGATATTTATAGACGATATTCTCTATGAACCGACGGTACCGAGAAGGAACTTCTCATAAATTTTGTTATGATAGACTCTCTCCTAGTGGAGGCGAAAGGATATCGGAGGTGCCCATCAGACTACGAATCCAGTAACACCAGCAGGATAAGAAAAAGGAGAAGCTTGCACAAGGAAGAAAGTATACTCGTTCTAGATTTATAGACGGGACAGCTGTCTCGAGCCAACAAACTTCGCATGATTTTTTATTAAGGCTTATATCGCGCGTTCACTTGGACTTGTCCCACCTTTCACAGTAATGCAAAGCGGCTCGTTGCTTGCGATTTACTGTAAAACATTGAGCGTATATGCGTCGTTCGATAACGCACACACACACAGGCCTTTATATGTATATTTGTCGTGGAAATAATATTCCAGTTGGGGAAGAAACGGTCACGACCAACTTTTCCATGTACGGGTTTTCTTTTAGTTTGATTGATGGTCACGTGTACCAATCGGCCGTCGACTTGCGTGAGCCTTTTGCGAATGGACACTGATGGACGTGAAGCTTTAATAAGGTATTAAACTAGGATAACTGAAACCGTTTATCATAAATGTCACATACTGCGATGCTTATTGTGAACGACTTTGATAAGACGTTCATATTTCTGTCGTGTTTGGAATTTTTTTATTTATTGCATTGTAAGTCATTTATTATAACAATATGATGCAGGTTGATTTATGAAGTTTTGGTTTGTCGAGGAAGATTTGTTAACGTGACAAATTTTATTATGCAATTTTTTATCAATGTGAACAGAATGTGTGAAATAATTTTGAAAAATCACGTTTGGGGAAAAATAAAACTTCTATAACGTGGAAACGAATTGAGCTATCGAACTGAAATTTATATGCTGGTAAAGGGGTTGATGTTCATTGTTTGTTCCAATCTTAAACGAAATGCTATCAGCCTTTACGATTTTAATTGTTGATGATGATTTTGACCGCTTACGATTTTACGCAACTTTTAATTTTTTTTGCTTCCTCATAGAGGAAGCTATGTTTTCATGAAAAATTTGTTTTTCGAGATTTTTATGTCAGGACACTTAGAATAGTCTAAAACGTCCAGAAAAGTTATCTAGAAAAAATGTCCGTATGTATGTATGTATGTGTGTGTGCGTGTGTATGTATACAACTCCGAAAATTCGAACGCCGATAACTCAAGAACCGTTTTGCATATCGCGTTCAAATTTGGCACACAAGTGTAGCAGCAGACCCTCTTCATCTGTAGCAATTTTCGACAAAATCTGTGCGAAAATTTCGATTTTATGCCGTTTTGAATTTTTTGAAAAAAGGAGGTGGTCGCTCTAACTTTCGAAAAATTTAGTCTATTTTGCTAAATAGTTGGTTATAAGAGCAGGTGCACTCAATGTTGTTTGGTATTGAATTTGGGTCGAATCGGCAAAGTGGTTCAGGTTTTATGGAATTTTGAATTTTTCAAAAAATTGACATTATCGCTCTATTGTAACTTTTGCAAAACCTGAAATAGCGAGCTCAAATTTTGTATATAAATGAAACAATATTCAGCCATTATATATGTATAATTTAGTGACGAACGGTATGAAATTTTTGATTTTATGGAATGTTGAATTATTTTTTTAAATATCCGTTATCACATTTACTTTCGGAAACGCTCTAATAATAACGAAATAGAAAAAGGGAATTCACAACATGTTTATTTATATAATTAACACAAGGATGCAAAGTAGAACCTTGCACATTGCTTCCTCATTATTTTTCGCTTTTTACAAAGCTTCCTCTATGAGGAAGCTAAAATTAAATACCATACTTCCTCATAGAGGTAACTTTGTAAAAAGCGAAAAATAATGAGGAAGCAATGTGCAAGGTTCTACTTTTTTTTAAAGTTTCCACGTTGATCTTATAATTTTTTTGCCACGGGGTAAAATAGTTTTACACATTAATCTATTATGGACAGATGAGCAGTATTGAATTTGGTGAGAATCGAATCAAATGTTGAAATTGTATGAGCAAATTTTTATATTTCGAATTTAATGAAAAATTACTATAATGTTCTCGAATTAATCATTCAATTTCGAGCTATCACACTAAAATTTGGTACAATCGGTCAAATGACTTATAGTAATACTAGAATCGAAGATGGACATAACGGCACACAGTGAGAGAAGAGTTTGTTAACAGTTAACAAATCTTGGTTAAATATGGCGAAATAAACCATTTAGTTATTTTTATTGAATCGCACTTGAGCCAAATAAGATTTGTTAACTATTAACAAATGTCAGCGAGCTTCATTTGCAACAAGCAAATTTTATTTAGCTCAAGTGAGATTCAATAAAAATAACAAAATGGTTCATTTCGCCATATTTAACCAAGATTTGTTAACTGTTAACAAATGTTAACAACCGTTTCTCTCAGTGCAGGCATACTAATTTTTTCACAGGATTTTGAATTTATGGACCATCAATATTTGGATAACAATAAAAAGCCTCAATTCATAGTTTTCAATGTTTTCAGCATTTTGTAAGATGTTGAATTCGAGCAAATATACCAGCATGTATATTTAACAACAAGAAAATCACTCTGATATATTTCAGTCGCCTGAACTTTCTTTTCCTCACATTTTTAGCTAAACATTAATTAGATTGATATATTTTTAAATGTCACCTTCCAGTGAAAAATAGTAAAGAAAACAATGAGTATCATTTGCTTTTACTGCATTGAGAATAAAAACAAATCTGCTGTGGATAACTTTAAAAGACTCATTAAACCTGTGCAGCTAGTGGTAAATAACAAAATTAGTCTCTACCAAATTGGCAATTCCTTTCAACGCGAAGAATAAAGATTTAAAAGTACGATAGATCGTTCTACCTCGTAAAAATAAAAAGCGGTAGGAAGGAAGTGAAGGTTTGACTTAATAGATATAAAGGATTAAGGGAACTCGTGGGCAACATTAGTGAGGCGAGGATGTGGGCGTGAGGGACGCATGCACAAGACAGAAGGCAAAAGGATATAGAGGTAATCCAGACAGGATTAAAGGTACAGCGACCTTGGAGAATTAAAGCTCGAGTGAATTAACTCCGCAGAACCCATGAAACCAAATGACTAGAAAAACGAAATAGAGGGCAACGACCAGACGAGACACGAATCCCAAGTAAATCTAGCAACGAGAATACACTGAACGAACATTATCTTATTTGAGCCAATTGAATTTACTTTAATCCAACGGAATTTACATTAAATCACCAGAATTTACTTGAAGCCACCTGAATTTTGCCGGCTTCAACTAAATCATTTTTATTTTTTTCAATATAAAATCTATGCGAATAAAAAAGTGTATAGTAAAAAAAAACTCGAAGCAAGACCAAGAAAAGGGAAAAACTAACATTTATAATTAAGGCATCGATTCCTAAATAATTACTATCTGACAATGATACGAACCTTAAAAATTATATGTCTCGGTAATAGAAGTTCTCATTCATAAATTGATGCACTAAATTTAGGTACAAGCATGAGAAGAAAAAAATTTAAAAAAGGATGTAAAGTAGAACCTTGCACGTTGCTTCCTCATTATTTTTCGCTTTTTACAAAGCTACCTCTATGAGGAAGTATGGTATTCAATTTTGGCTTCCTCATAGAGGAAGCTTTGTCAAAAGCGAAAAATAATGAGGAAGCAATGTGCAAGGTTCTACTTTGCATCCTTGTTTTAATTATATAAATAAACATGTTGCGAATTCAATTTTTCTATTTCGTTATTCCGTTATTCCGTTATTCCGTTCTTTCGTTATTATTAGAACGTTTCCGAAAGTAAATGTGTTAATAGTTAACAAATCTTATTTGGCTCAAGTGCGATTCAATAAAAATAACTAAATGGTTTATTTCGCCATATTTAACCAAGATTTGTTAACTGTTAACAAACTCTTCTCTCACTGTGTGCCGTTATGTCCATCTTCGATTCTAGTATTACTATAAGTCATTTGACCGATTGTACCAAATTTTAGTGTGATAGCTCGAAATTGAATGATTAATTCGAGAACATTATAGTAATTTTTCATTAAATTCAAAATATAAAAATTTGCTCATACAATTTCAACATTTGAATCGATTCTCACCAAATTCAATACTGCTCATCTGTCCATAATAGATTAATGTGTAAAACTATTTTACCCCGTGGCTAAAAAATTATAAGATCAACGTGGAAATTTAAAAAAAAGTAGAACCTTGCACGTTGCTTCCTCATTATTTTTCGCTTTTTACAAAGCTACCTCTATGAGGAAGTATGGTATTCAATTTTGGCTTCCTCGTAGAGGAAGCTTTGTAAAAAGCGAAAAATAATGAGGAAGCAATGTGCAAGGTTCTACTTTGCATCCTTGTTTTAATTATATAAATAAACATGTTGCGAATTCAATTTTTCTATTTCGTTATTCCGTTATTCCGTTCTTTCGTTATTATTAGAACGTTTCCGAAAGTAAATGGGATAACGGATATTTTAAAAAATAATTCAACATTCCATAAAATCAAAAATTTCATACCGTTCGTCACTAAATTATACATATATAATGGCTGAATATTGTTTCATTTATTTACAAAATTTGAGCTCGCTATCTCAGGTTTTGCAAAAGTTACAATAGAGCGATAATATCAATTTTTTTTTAAATTCAAAATTCCATAAAATCTGAACCATTTTGCCGATTCGATCCAAATTCAATACCAAACAACATTGAGTGCACGTGCTCTTATAACCAACTATTTAGCAAAATAGTCTAAATTTTACGAAAGTTAGAGAGACCACCTCCTTTTTTCAAAAAATTCAAAACGGCATAAAATCGAAATTTTCGCACAGATTTTGTCGAAAATTGCTACAGTTGAAGAGAGTCTGCTGCTACACTTGTGTGCCAAATTTGAGCGCGATATACAAAACGGTTCTTGAGTTATCGGCGTTCGAATTTTCGGAGTTGAATACACACACATATACATACATACGTACGGACATTTTTTCCAGATCACTTTTTTGGACGTTTTGGACTATTCTAAGTATCCTGACATAAAAATCTCGAAAAAAATTTTTTTCATGAAAACATAGCTTCCTCTATGAGAAATCAAAAATAAAATTATATCAAATTTCTAAATTTCCTCAGTTTACGATAAATCCCTCAATTATTATGAATAAAAACGTCGAGTACTGTAATATAATAATCTAGTAAAATTGTTTGATAGTGCAGTCACATCCGAAAGATTTGAACTAATTTTCCGGATAACATCTCAGGCAACCGAAATTCCTCCTGTTTACCTACTGAATAAATTCAAAGCTTAAGGCGTCAATTGGTACCAATCTGACATTAAGTATTCCGAACGAACGCCCTTATAAAGTCAAGAGGGGCACGTTTAAATATCCTATCAAAAAATCCGAATACTTTATAGAAGCACTCAGGAAAATCGGGATTTAACAAGAACTGGAAAATTAAGATCCCTCGCTCGTTCTCTTCCACTTCTTCATTTTCTTCTCCTCGATTCAGCCTCGAGTGTAGGGGTTACGCGAAGTTGCCTCCATGAATTCCGAAAATGGGATGGGAGCAAGCAACTTTCCTGCACCCTATCGCGAGAGCGCATCGCCGATGATAGATCGCAAGTCGGTTCTCTTCGTCTTTCCTTAGTCTCTCACTCACTATTCCTCTGCAAGCCTCCAGCTTGACCTTTTGAACCCTCCATCTCCTCCTCCTTCTTCTTCTCCTTCTCCTTAACGTTCTTCTCCTTTCCTTGTAACACAGACGAGTTATGCCTGTTGGTATCAAACTCCTATAATATACATATATCACGTTGACCATCTATCCACTCCTTTTCTTTTCTCCCCTATGGATCCATAGCTGGTGTCTTGTCGTCTCTCGTGTTCCCTCACACACCAACGACTTGTCTTTTCTCTCAGTCAGGCTCATGGATAACACAGCTTTTCTACGCCGAAGGTTCCGAATCCTTTTATTATACGTATATCCTATAGTGTAACCATACAGACATTGATCCATAAATTCGAAGCAGCATATCCAGAACCGAAAACGAATTTCGGTAAGACTCGTTGTGGAAAACGAACAGTTGCGGGAATATAAAAACTGAAACAATAAAAAGTAGTATGGAAATAAAAGCAATATGGAAAACCAAATGTTTCGCAACAAGTTACAAGCAATTTTTCCATAAAAGTTCACTCATTTTTAAAGGGCTGGAAATTCACTGTATTTCGTTTGGTAAAGATTCATTGAATAATTTATCGTATATAGTTACTATATTGCAATATTTACCTTCTGGTTAGGTGAAAAAAATGACATTGTTTTTATTGCAACGATAAAGTCACTTTTTTATGAGAAAAAACGAGGTAGAGATTTCATCTTGCGCTTGTTTTCTTCGCGATAAATCAAGGTTTAAAATGCAACGTGACAAATTAGGATTCATTGAATTTTACATTTTTTTGCTGAATTTATAGTTGGAGCAGTGAAGATTTCAAAATTTTGCACACCGTTTCCCTTATGTCCGGTAGTTTTTCAAAGTGGTTTCACATTCCCAAAAATGGAAATATCGTCATGAATTTGACGCCATTTTCTTTACTTGGGTGAAGTTTTTCAAGCGAAAAAGAAAATTGAAAGTCGCTCATCCCGGAAAAAAATTATCCATCAGTAAAATATTCCGAATTTTTGTGACTTTGACTTTTCAGGATTCGAAGTCGGTACATTGAAATCTACCGATTTGGAAGCTCCGGCGAACCGTAGACGAAAAACTTTGTCGAAATAATGAAGCGGATGTGAAGTGGTTGAATTCGATTTGATATGAAGCTGAAACTGGCAGGTTGGGAGCTAAAAGGCAAAACTATTGCGGCAAGTCGGCGTCTGCTAGTTCTGTCTGCCAGATTCAGCGCTATGATGAGAGAGGATTGAGGAAGAGGTGACCGAAAGGAAAGAGAAGACCCTGCGTGACAGACCCTACCATTAATCGTGATAGAGAATCGAAGCAGAGAAACCGAAGAGACCCGCAATCTCCTTGGTAGTCCTTTGCCCTCTCCAAACTTTACCACCTTCACACAGGGAGTTTCGGCGGAAGGAGAAAGAGAGAAAGCTGTGGAAAAGCCCCACGTTTTTGTTCTCTTTGGTCTTTCGAGGAAGAGAGATAGAAAATCTCTCTTCCTCGTCTTTCCCTTTGTCACTTAGTTGTTGATTCCCCGAATGCTTCCCGTCGCATCGATTTTCCAGTCGTGACGTTCTCGTCGCGACGTTCGGTGATGACACGACGATGAGACCAGGAAATAGGAAGAGATGTTCAGACGGAAAACGACGCTGATAGAAGAGTATACTAAGTCGTCATTTCGTGCGTTATTCTCCAGTTCTCATTAAGGTGGTAGTGAGAACTTCGGCATACGTTTCCCCTATTTCAAAACTTTCGATGTATTACCTACATTCTGAGCTACTGTGTCGTTAATTCTCATCAGGACGTGGATATCATATTTCGATATTAGAATCAAAATGTCATATCTGCGTTTTGATGAGTATTTCAACGATTATTTTGACATTTGTAGCGAAAAGCGAAATTTCAATAATATCATTATGTGAATCTTATTTTACTAGCTGTTCGAACCATACTACCGCCAAATCAGCATAACTTCAAACATAGCCTAGGTTCAAGTGGGATATGGTTGAAGTTATGCGGGTTTAATTTAATGTAGTCGGAATAGACTGCCAAAGGCGAATTACATTAGGAAAATATAGTTATATGGTAAAGTATGATTTTGCATTTGCATGAGATTACTTGAACTCACTTTTTTGAGAAATGAATAATTCCGTTTAGTGAAACCTTTTTTTGAAGAACACTGAGAGAAGAGTTTGTTAACAGTTAACAAATCTTGGTTAAATATGGCGAAATGAACCATTTAGTTATTCTTATTGAATCTCACTTGCCACATAAGATTTGTTAACTATTAATAAATTTAGCTCAAGTGAGTTTCAATAAGAATAACTAAATAGTTCATTTCGCCATATTTAACCAAGATTTGTTAACTGTTAATTAAATTTTATCAAACTTTTCTCTCAGTGAACTGACAAAAATTGAACTGACAGATAATGCTTCTGATGTGAATTTTTTCATACTTGTCCCAAAAAAAGAGTAACTACCCATGCAGAAATTTCGGCAGGGATCCAGCTGGATCCTGCCTGGTATTCCCATCTTTCGATCGGATTCCAGTCAGCCATCGGATCGGATTCCAGACTTGGGATGTAACGCGCGGAAACTGGATTCCGATCGGGATCTCGAACTGGGATCCGATCCGATGGCTGACTGGATTCCAGCCGTTAAATGGGCATCCTAGGCTGGATCCACCTGGATCCTTGTCGAAAGATGGGAATACCAAGCTAGTTCCAGCTGGATCTATGTTGAAATTTCTGCATGGGCAGCGACGAGAACGCATATGGGGACACATGAACCGCACACGTTGTTAAAATCACGCGAGTTAAGGAAAAGTTTTTCGTACGTGTATTCTACGACATTTTACTACATAAAGGGTGAAGTAAAATTAGTTCCGCACAAATCGTTGAGTAACGAAAAGACGATCCGCATTTTATTCAGAATCCTAGTAGAACCCCTCTTAGGGTAACCCTAACAAATCCCGATGCACGGTAATACAGCTCGTCCTTCAGAATTGGGTTCCGATCCAGAATCCATCCCGATTCTAAATAGGACGGCTCTCTTAGGGTAACCCTAGCAAATCCTAATCGATGACAAACTATCATCGAATTCAGATTCGAAGTTGGATAACCCATTTAAGGAAACCCGAGCCAATCCCGACCAGGATCGAATTTCAAACTGGGACGCCCAGACTGATATCTACATGGGTACACTCTAAAAACCAGGCGTGTTGCAAATAGGTTGTTTGCTATCTTTTATATTGTGACGACTTTTCACACACTTTAAACATATTATATTTTACATGGTAATGATATGTAAAATGCAATAAGTTCTACAGATTCTGTACAGAAGTGTGAACGTTAGATAAACTTAAGAGCAAAATAAGAAGTGTCATGAGTAAAAGAATAAAATAAAATTAGAAAAAGAGTGACTGAACTGACAAAAAATGTCTTCTACCCGAATTGTTCTAAATTCATCCCCCCCTATTTATGTTAAGTATCGCGATGCTATCTTAAAGCGTCCATAATTACTTCCACGACATTGTTTGAAATGTTTACTCTATAAGTATTTCCCTCTTAAAGGAAAATAGCATCTGAATAATATTTGAACTTTTGAAAAAAAAATCTGAAAACCTCCAAATATTTTGTTCCAACTCTGTCAATTTTAAATCTGTACATAACTCTAAATATTAGATTAAATTAAGAATAAAACAAAAAGTATTCTCACGAGGGAAAAATATAAAATGAGAAATAAAATGGCTGAAGTGGGAGAAAATGTCTTCTACATGAATTATTTACGATAAGTATCGTGATTCTATCTTAAAGTATTCACAATTACTTTCACAACATTATTTGCAATGTCTGTTTTTTAAGCATTTCTCTTTTCGTGCAAAGGAACTAAGTACAAGCGTTATTTTCACAAAGGAAAATAGTAGAATGCAATAAGGTTATAAGTGGTTAGGTAAACACAATACTGATAACATTGTGGTCGTAAGGAGCACGTTTTTCTCTAATGCACGTGGCGATATGGTGCTTCTGCTATTGAAGGAAGGAACAGAAAGGATGTTGAGGATATAATAACGAGAGAAGAAAGTCTTCTGAAAAGGCATCATGAAAAATTCTCGTTGCCAAGAAACGCGAGCCCTCAAGTGCAGCAATTCGCTTGTTTCTCAGCAAGTCTTTTCCTATTCTGCTGGTTCATTCTTCGCTGCGCTGAAATGACGTGAGACGAATAGCCGCCGGTGGAACAAATGCAGGGTGAAAAGGAGAAAGTGAGTGACAGATAGACAGAAAGACAGAAATACTGCCTAGTGAAATGATACGTTGAAACGGAAATTCTCGCGGAGCACTGAGAGTGCAAAGTGTGAAATGAACAGGTACATATTTTGCAAATGGTACAGTAATGTGCCCTTTAAGCGTTACGGAAACAGAACGGAAACAACATTTGGAATATTCTCGTGAGGAATAGCCGCTGGAGAAATAAATCGAGGATGGGAAGGAAAAAACCAGTAGATAAATGGACGGAAGTTCTGCCCGTAGGCCGCCATTTTACCGGTGATATGATACGTGGAAACAGAATATCTCGAGGGGCACTGAGAGTACAGAGCGTTAATTGAACAGGTAGAGTAGATATATATATACCAGTTGTGGTTACCCTGCGGATATCGGAATTGTTAACCGCTATCACTATATATGATACGCTGCAGGTTAATAACCTATATTACTTATGAAACTTTTTTTTTTATTTCAGATAAATGTCAAAGAATTTTTTTATAACACGTTCAACGATATTTTTTTAACTACTCAATAATTGCCGACTTTTTTTCTGTCATAACTGCAATGAAAAAAATATTTTATCTTTTAAAGAACTGCAAGGAAAACGATTTTCAATAGAATTTTGGATGAATTGTGAGAAATAATGAAAAAATCTTGCCCTTCATCTATTTTTTAAATGTATGCCCATTTTGACAATCAATCAATATGGAATGTTGTGATTTTTTAGTTATTATTTTTTCTTTTTACAAAAAAAGTAATAACTTTATCAAATTAAATAGTAAAATAAACTTTACAATCCTGGATGCAACGACAATAAAGTCTATTAATTAATTTTAAATAATAAATGATTTGATATGAATATGTTTCAGTATGTATTATCTCATTGTTTGTAAAATGCATAAAGAAGGTATTTAAAAAACTCATTACCATAACAGTTCATTACAATATCCCATTAAACAAAGTACTGGAGAAAACAATAACTATTATTTTTGCTATTTAATTTAAATAAAAAGTTCTTGCTTTTTTCCCTATATACGAAAATATGCATAACAAATAATTAACATCAAATAATTGCTAAAATACATAAACAAATAGAGTGAGTGTGAATAAATTCGAACTCACTCCATTTGTTTACTCCACGTATATTCCATACATGATGTCATAATTTCATTATCAGAAAACCAGTTTCCTACTCACAGCCAGAATTACAACCATCCCATGGGATCGGAAAAAATCAAATCATGTTCCTGCACATACGAGCACGTAAAATATTTATAATACATTATTTCACAAAATAAAAAAGCCTTTGAAGTTTAAAAAAAATAAATGTTGGTCACTACTGATCTACCTTAAAAGCCGAGCAAATGTGGTAGTGGCAGATCCTTTATTTTTGTTCGATTCGGCTTAACAGTTCTGAGTGGTCTTCACATTTATTCGAATTCGAGTTAATGGAAATTAAAAAAAAACATTAAAGTTAAAAAAAATATTGTTCACTACTGATATATGAAGCATTCTCTGTCAGTTCAGCCACTTTTTTTTCGACCCTCTTGAAAGCACTCTTTGTGCTTTTTTTCAGATTTTTAAAACAATCCATTTGAGAAATGTATTTTTTTTTTATTATTCATATAACTTCGATGGAGTAAGTCTGACAAAAAAATATACATACAAAAGAATGTTTTTTTTTCACTCAACTTTGTAATACAATAGGTCTCATATTTTTATTCGTGTTGCAAAGGCGATATACAGCAAAAAAAAAAGTTAAACTATTTTTTTCATTCATTTGGACACCTTCGACATTATTTTCAATTTTTTATAAGCTGTAGCCATTTATTGGATCGAAAATTTTGGAAAATATTTTTTTTCTCCTTCAAATAGTCGAGGCCTACTATGCCAATTTTTTTGTATGTTTTTGACATATCCCTGTAGCTTGTATTAAATTGGCAGTGATATCGAAGGTGTCCGAATGAGTAAAAAAAATAGTATAACAATTTTTTTGCTGTAAATAGCTTTTGCAACACGAATAAAAATATGAGACATATTGCAATACAAAAGTGAAAAACAACATTTTTTTGTATGTGTGATTTTTTTTGTCAGGTTTACTCCATCGAAGTTATATGAATAACAAAAAGAATATACATTTCCTAAATGGATGAATTTAAAAATCTGAAAAAATTCACAAAGACTGCTTTTAATTGGTACTAAAATGTGGCTAATTATGAGATAGATCTGAGAGGGTCGAAAAAAAAAGTGGCTGAAGTGACAGAGAATGCCTCATATCCACTCTAAAAATGGCGTTATTGTCGCAGTGACGTATTCTTGATTTTTTTCAATTAGGCCTAATAATTCTGTTGCTCATCACATTTATTCGAATTATTCGAATTCGAGTTGTTAGAAATTTAAAAAATGATATTAAAGTTAAAAAGAAAATAATGGTCATTACTGGTTTATCCACTCTAAAAATGGCGTTAATGTCGCAGTGACGTATCCTTTATTTATTTTGATTGGTCTTAAAAATTCTGTATGCTCGTCATACAGAACTGTTAAGCCCAATAAAAATAATCCAGCATATAATTAAATCGCTTGATGCCTTCGGTCTACTGAAATCTTTCAAAGAGTTTGTTGGTAAAATGATCGAAATGGCCCATTGGTTCATTTCATCCATTTAGTCAATTTATTTTCCAACCATCAACGAGTTTGTTGTTATTGCAATGTTACGGAGAAATAAGGGCATCGGGCCATACACCGTTAGAATACCTTGATGTTCAGCAGACTATATGTCCACTTCTATTTCCACCGATATATTTCTTTCTTTATTGCTCGTGTCTATTTTTTTTTCGCCTTATTTTCTCCGTTCCCATTGGGTTCCTGTTCCAGAATTAAATCCCCTACTTGTACCCTCAATACCAATTTCTTTTTGGTGAACCGCGAGCCTGTGGAAGTCAATAGAACGATTCTCATCCTATTCGCGGTTTGCTGAGACGGCCAATACGACTTCTCGGAAATAAAAACCTCAAGAGTTTGAAGGGCTTTTACGAGCAATAATTCTAAAGCTACATAATACAGTAGAAAGTTCGGTTCTTGGCACCCCACATGAAAAAATCTGTATGTAAGGTATATGTATGTCAAAAAAATGGTATACTTTTCCATATATTTCTCATATATAAATAAACCATATTTATATAGTCAAAACAGCAAAAAGTTATATATGTCACATATGTTTTATTTTCGTGTGGGCCCGAATGGAAATAAAGTATATACAAGATATATGAAAGATGTATCTTAGATTTACAACATATATATATTTCCCAAAAATTCTATATGTCGGATATATTTTAAGATATTTACGAAATTTATGGGAGCGAAAAATGCATCTCAGATACATCCAAAATATATTTAAAATGCACGGAAAGAAAAGATTAGTTGCCATAACCAAAAAATGAGTTGGCACAACCAATCGATTATTCTATTTCCCTTACACTGTAAAGATTTTTTGTTTGACAATTAATATACAGTATATAAAACTCAGATGCATATACCGTTATACTAATTTTCAGATGCATTCATCATTGACAAATACGATATTTGTATATTAAAATAATCGCGTAATGTCATTTTCAAACAATTTTCAAATTCTCTTGCATTTTTAACAGTGTACAACTCAAATGATTGTGTCCACGATTCAAATGGTCGTCCCAACAATTCGAATCGTAGTTCCAACGATTAGATTGGTTACACTTACTAATTTCGCAGGAACTAATCGTGAATAGTTGAGGTTCCTATATATTCGAAACACGGAAAGAAATGTTTGGTTGTGGCAACTACGTTTTCGATTTGCTGTACACAATGTCTAAAAAATTAGTTGCCTCAACCATATCGAATAGTAACCTCAACTATTCACGATTAGTTCTCGCGAGATTACTTAGGTTAACTAATCCAATCGTTGGGACTACCACTCGAATAGTTGGGACTACCATTCGAATCGTCGGTATTACCATTCGAATTGTCGGTATTACCATTCGAGTCGTTGGTATTACCATTTGAGTTGTAAGGGAAATAGAATAATCGATTGGTTGTGTCAACGCATTTCTTGGTTATGGCAACTAATCTTTTTTTTCCGTGTATGGTTGGGGCAACTAATTTTTGAGACCTTTTGTACAGAAAATTGGAAACGTAGTTGTCCCAACCAAATAATTTTTTCCGTGTGTATTATGATACCGCTAGCTCCGTATGTCAGATATAATTTCGTATACATTACTTTTCCATGGGGTAAGCACGATACATGCAGCTTGCGAATTTTATTAAGCGTTTTGGCGAACCGCGAGCTGTAGAAGTCAATAGAGCGCTTCTCATCCTGTTCGCAGTTTGCTGAGACGGCCAATAAAATTGCTCGAGAATAAAAACGTCGAGAATTCGAAGGGCTTTTACGAGCAACAATTCGAAAGCAACATAATACAATGGAAGCTCGCTACTTGGCACAATGCGTCTAAAAGACCGTTTTATTATTTCGCAAAAAAATTGTATGCAAAAAAAAATTGCGTCCACGATTAAGGTTATGAGCAAACATGAAAAAAAAATTTGTACACGATTTATATGTTTCACATTATTTTACATTATTGTTGTTTACTCTTTCAGAAAGTGGAGATGTTATGTATATTGTTAAAACGAGAAAAGTGCACAATGTCGTCTTTGTGAATTACGTGGACATTCTTGCTGTGATCTGGGAATGTCTGAATTGTTATTTTCTTTTTTTTACGATTTGGTGTGTGGGTATTCAACGAGGAGATAGTCGGTGGGTATGAAGACAGCGTTGCATTTTTCAGTTGAGGGATAAAGATATTGTTGAGTTATGTTTGAATGCACGATTTTTAGTGACATTACAATGCTCTGGTTGTTTTTGTTTTTTGTATTTGGCGTCATTTACCAAATAGGAATAGTGATGTGTCTTTATAAAGGGAAGAACTTTGCTCTGTCAAGTTGGTACAGTGATAACAATTATTTAAATGAAAAAAAAAACGAAAAAAAAAACAAATTGAAATTGAAAAAACGAAACAGACAAATTTAGAAATTCTAAAAAAATTGACCAGTAGTGGGATTTTATTATGAATATATTCAAAACTTTTGTATGATAGAAGAAAAGCGCATTTACACGTTATAAGTGAGAAACTTGATTTTACCAAATTCCATTTGTTTACTATATTTAATCAGAAAAGTGCCGAAGAACAATTACTTTATTAAGAAAATCTTTTTTAAGAGATCTTGGAAATTAAAACCTGAATTATCTACAGTACTTTGTGATTATGTAAATAAAAGACTTAAACCCCTCAATTGTCAATGCTGCATATTTACCATATTACAGGAAGTGCCAAATATCTCTTCCAATATTTAGTAATGAATTCTGGACACATTGGGCACACAGTGGGATTTTATTAGAAGTGCATTCCAAATTTTAATATTATGGAAGAAAAGTGCATTTACACGTAACAATTGAAAGAGCGCATTTTTCAAAAAATAATTTATTCACTATTTAAAACCAGAAAAGTGTTCATATTTAAAAAATATTTTTTTTTGTCAACAGAAACGGACCTTGGACTTTAAAAGCTTCATCAACATTATTTTGTGATTAAATCATTATCAATTATTACGACTCCGAAATATTATTATTTGTTTTAAAAGAATAATTATTGTGAGTTATTAATTTTTTTAAATCATACGAATACTTCTTTATTTCAAATGTTGCCTATTTCTGGGATGAAGAATCCGCATGAAATACGGTTCTTAAGGTAGAAGCAGAAAAAATTGTGCATTGCACTGTCAAAAACACGGGTATGCAGGAATGTGAAAAGAAATTAAATAAAAATAAAGCGTCGTGCGAATGACGTTGTAATACAGACAGAAGGAACGCGAAGAGTTTAATAAAAACGAGAAAGTAATTCCTGCAACTCAACTGAGCGTAAGCATAAAAACAATACAAAAGTAAAAGTATTGTATAGAAGAAATGATGGAACGGAAATTGGTGCAATTTGCGCCGCTGGCTACATATAGCTAATCGAAGAAAATTGAGGGAAACTATAACTCACATACAAATTGCAGTTTAATCCATCAAAGCTGAAATCCATGAGTGTCTTCTGACGAATTTGAAGCTAAATATATTGTAGTCGAGTAGCACGTAATAATTGATCGGCGTTTATATTGATTTTCCTGCTGAACAAAAGCAGTAATGGCCGTAGAATTTAATCACCGAGATTTAATACGTAACATATACATTAACGATACATTTATTAATGACATAACCATGCATTGATCATAATATTACTAGCCTGCTACACAGGGAGCCAGTACTCTAATTTGTTTTCAAAATTTCCGCCATTGGATGAACATAATTTTTTGAGCATAAAGCGTAAATGTATGGAAAAATTTTTCGAAAGTTTGCACGCTTTTGGAACAATTACTATTGCAATAATTATGTCACTGGCGAGATTTTGTAGGCATAATAATTCACAGTCTATTATTTCAATAAATATAAGGAATAACTAAAATACAAAACTTCCTCATAGAGGAAGCTTCAGTAGTTTTCATGAAAATTTTTTTTTTTCGAGATTTTCATGTCAGTACCCTCAGAATGGGCCAAAACGTCAAGAAAAGTGATTTAGAAAAAATATCTGTATGTGTGTGTGTGTGTTACACGATCGAAAAATGTAAACCTTTATAACTCGGGAATGCCTTGAGATATCAAGCTGAAATTTGAACCATAGTTAGAGGGATCAAGCCTCATCGTTCATACAGATTTTTGTTAAAATCCACTTCATCGTTAAATTATTACGCGGTTTTTAATTTTTTGAAAAATGTTTGTTTTCCGCGATAACTCTTTCAATTTTCGAGATATTGATCTTAAAATTGCTATGAATGTGAGCTTTCATATGCCGGTGATCGCTATTGAATTTGGTTAAGATCGGTTAAACCGTTAAAATTTTATGATGTTTTAAATTTTTCAAAAAATTGACATTATCGCTCTATTGTAACTTTTGCAAAACTTAAGATAGCGAGCTCAAATTTTGTATATAAATGAAACAATATTCAGCCATTAAATATGTATAATTTAGTGACGAACGGTATGAAATTTTTGATTTTATGGAATGTTGAATTATTTTAAAAAATATACATTATTACATTCACTTTCGGAAACGCTCTAATAATCACGAAATAACGTAATAACGAAATAGAAAAAGCGAATCTACGACATGTATATTTATCTAATTAAAACAAGGATGCAAAGTACAACCTTGCACATTACTTCCTCATTATTTTTCGCGTTTTACAAAGCTTTCTCTATGAGGAAGCCAAAAATTGAATAACATACTTCCTCCTAGAGGTAGCTTTGTAAAACCCGAAAAATAATGAGGAAGCAATGTGCAAAGTTCTACTTTGCATCCTTGTTTATTAAAATCTTGCCCATTCATACTAAAATCTCTTTGATATTTCATAAAAGCAAATTTATTACTATGAAAATAATTGTACTTTCTTCTTCAACTAATTTGTAAGCTAAAAATAATTTAACACTAATTTTAACTCGTAAATCTACCAAAAAATCCACCGGTCTTACTTATGCCATCTATTTTTGTTTTCATAAAAAATGAATCGCTATGAGTGACAAATATAAGCCAACGTGTATTCAAGCATCGCAGAATTATTTTCGGATCTGGAAAAAAGAACGAAAGCTCAACACGTATCTTAACAGCCAGTGGTAATAAAAAATTCTGCTCCGGTATTTAATTCCATATAAAGATCCAGCATTTCAACTTGTTCGTCGCCCTCATAAATGATATCGCATTATCGGATAAGCTTAATTGCCCTCTAATAATTAATAGGATGAAATTGGTATGTCATCAAGATAATTGATTTCTGATGAGACCTAACCAATATTTTTCTAACCGTGAAAGTAGTAAAAGCTTATTATATATATATATTAAAATGCAACACATGTGTTGTATATTAGTGGAAAGACTTTATCATGAGATGCATGCGCGGCAGAGCGTATACACGTGATACAAGAAGTATAATGGAAATTATGACGACATCAAAGTTTTATGGAAGCATGAACCCCGCGTGGGGCGCTACAATTGCGGTCAGTCTACCGGCTAACGATTCTATAATGAGGTAAAAGATTCAATAAAACGATGCCGAGGAATCGGAACGACAAAGAAAAAAAAAATAAGGGCGACGGGGCGGCAGACGGCGAGACGAAGATCGCGAGTGCGAGAAGAGCGAGAGTAAGAACGACGCTATATAATATTATAAAAACAGACGCAACCCGCCAGCAGCGGCCTTGTTTTGTCGTCGTCTCTCTTTCCTCCAGCCCCGTTGCTTTAAAAATAGCAAATGCATCGGATGTAAACCAAATTGATTTATCTCCGGTCGGGGGACATTGGGGAGAGGCAAAAGCAAGCAGGACGTATGCTGCTTGCGGATTTTATGAAGCGTGCCGACGGCGTGCTTGCAAGTCGAGCCTCAGACTCGAATATGTATCGGGCTCCGGAGGTGCATAAAGAAACCGGCGGGAAAAACGGCAACGAGCGGCAACTATGATGGCGCCGAACTCCGGAAATTTTTGGACTGGTTCACTCTCAAAATCAAGCATGTTGTGCAAGTGTGTTGTTTCCTATCCTTTACATTCTGACGAGTTTTTCACACACTTACAGGCGTGTTGCTTTTAGATATCGACGGCTCCTAATGAAGCTGAAGTAACTCACGGAAATTATTCAAACTGCGGTATCTCAAATGGTATTATTAAACTGACGTAACTCGAAAGGCATTCTGAAAAGACCCAACTCGGTTCAAGCATAGAGAATTAATATTTGTTATGACAGCAGTCAGCTTCTGGCGTAGGGGAGAGTGAGGTACAATGTGTCACGGAGCACAGTGAACCACTTGGAATTTCTCGGAGGTTTAACGTGCATAAATAATGTTTTTTTTTATGTTGGGAAATGAGCTAAATTGAGTTTCAGTCTACGTGAAAAAACAATGATCAAGTGTTATGAATAATTATTAAAAAATAAAATAGGTTTGGACCCTTCAAAACTAAATTTTTGGGCTGTCAGTAAAAATGTAATATCTCAGTTTTTTTCTCCAAGCCTGCTTGAGTTTTCGATCGTAAATGATAGTCCAATTATCGCTGCGTTATTCAGTGACCATGTTTTGTTAAATTTAGTTCGATAAATGATTATTTTTCGTTAAACCCTTTGTTGATACCTAATGAGGTACAATGCGTCACCTGGATCTTGGGCTACAATGAGCCACCGAGCGTTAGCCAGAATGTAGGGTGGAATACAATCTGTCACGTATTTCGGCGATGGCCCGTGAAAGAAAATCAAAAATACTTACTGATTTGTAACCCTGGAACAGAAATTTTTCGCGTTTTGGAAAAATGTGAAAGCTAACCTCACCTTTCGGAGCAGCCCACATATTCGGTCATGATGGGTGGTATTATTGCTCGCCCGGCACTCTGTGCGCATGTTTTCTATTTTTCAGCATTATGAAAAATCGGTTTTCAAAGCAAAAGTATTATGAACTCACCTTGCAACATTTTTTACATTACATGACTATACCCCATTAGTGGGGAACAATGTGTCATTTCGGAAATTATTTTCGATTGAATTATTTTTATATTCTCGACCCTTTTTAACTGTTGATTGTAGTTTTTTTCTATGCCCAAAGGTTCAAAGAAACCAATTTTGATTGGATTTTAGTCGTAACTCTACCCTAATAAATATAAAAACAAGGATACAAAGTAGAACCTTGCACATTGCTTCCTCATTATTTTTCGCTTCTTACAAAGCTACCTCTATGAGGAAGTATGTTATTCAATTTTTGGCTTCCTCATAGAGGAAGCTTTGTAAAACGCGAAAAATAATGAGGAAGCAATGTACAGACATTTTTTCTAAATCACTTTTCTCGACGTTTTGGCTCATTCTGAGTGTACTGACATGAAAATCTCGAAAAAAAAAATGTTCATGAAAACAAAGCTTCCTTTATGAGGAAGCAATGATAAGGAAAATAGTGACACACTGTACCCCACTTTCCCCTACGCGAATTTTGGAGCATTAATTGAGAGATAAAAACATAACGATTACAAAACCGTGATTAAACCGATTATAATTAATTGGAATTAAACAGTAGTCAATCACCTTCATCGAGTTAGGCCTTTTCAGAATGCCTTCCAAGTTACGTTAGTTCAATAATGATATTTGAGATAAGTTTGTTTGTTTCTGAATCGTGAGATGAGTCAGTTTGGAATTGAACTCTGAGATACCTCAGTTTGAATAATTTCTGTGAGTTACTTCAGTTTCATTAGGAGCCGTCGATATCATTTAACATGTAACTTCCAACACGCTTGAAAATGTGTTAAAACTTGTTACAATCTAAAAGATAGGAGCAACACGCTTGATTTTTAGAGTGTTACATGCAAGAATTTAGGAAAATGAAGGGTGTTAATTGGGGTCTCGTGTTTTTAAATATTTAGTATAATTTTTTTATAATGTGTATCGAAAGATATCGAAAACTCTAATTGGATTAGAAGTTAAATACTGCACGGGAAGAAAAATCAGTAAAAAATCACAGACTTTTGGTCCAAATCAATATTCATAATATTATGGATACTAATATTCATTTATTTATTTAAAAAAATGATAAATACATGAAATTAAGCTTTTCTTCCATAGATTTTCAGAAGCCTTCTTTTTTCTTCTCATGAAATAAATGTATTGATCTTTTCGAATACATATAAATTTTTCTACTATTTTGAAATTTGAGCGCTTCACACGTAAACAGGACATATAGTGCTTGCGGATTTTATGAAGCGTGCCGACGGCGTGCTTGCAAGTCGAGCCTCAGACTCAAATATGTATCGGGCTCCGGAGGTGCATAAAGAAAACGGCGAGAAAAATGGCACCGAGCAGCAACTATAATGGCGCCGAATTCCGGAAATTCTTGGACTGGTTGCATGCACTAATTTAGGAAAATTAAGGGTGTTAATTGGGGACTTTTTAAAAAATATATAGTATCATTTTTTATAACCTGGGTCGAAAGATACCGAAAAGTTTGATTAGATTAGAAGTTGAATACTGCACAAAAAAAATAGGCAAATAATCACACACTTTTGGTCCACATCAATATTTTTAGTATTGCACGAAAAAAACAGGTTAACTGGAATAATCAAGTTACTGGTTAAATATATGCCAGTCGATTAATTGGTTATACCAACCATGAATTTGGGAGTCGTAACCAATATATTGGTTGATCGAACTAATTAATCATCTGGCGCACATTTAACCAATAAATTGATTGCCCCAACCAACCTTTTATTCCCTGTATGGATACTAATATTGATTTGGATTAATAATAATGCCAAACATTGATAAATAAATGAGATTAAACTTTTCGTCCATAAAGTTTTTTAAAATTTCTTTTTTCTTCTCATGAAATAAATGTATTGATTTTTTCGAATCCATATAAATTTTTCTACAATTTTGAAATTTGTGCGCTTCAAACATAAACAGGACACATGCTGCTTGCGGACTTCAAAAAACGTGCCGACGGCGTACTTGCAAGTCGAGCCGCAGACTCGAATATGTAACGGGCTCCGACGGTGCAAAAAAAACGGCGGGAACAACGGCAACAAGCACCAACTACGGTGGCGCCAAATTCTACAAATTCTTAAACTGGTTGCATGCACGAATTTTAAAAAGTAAAGGTTGTTAATAGGGTACTCATTTTAAAAAATGTTTAGTATAATTTTTTATGATTTTTTATAACCGGTGTCGAAAGATGTCGAAAAGTTTGATTGGATTAGAAATTAAATACTGCACAAGAAGATAAAAACGGTAAAAAATCAGAGACTTTTGGTCCAAATGTATATTTTTGGTATTATGAATACTAATATTGATTTGAAATAATAATATTGCCAAAAATTAATAAATAAATGAGACTAACACGAAATGTTTTCTAGCGAGTTTCGTCAAAAATGTAGGTGAGATATTAAATTTCGCAATTTTGGACCTTCCTGTATACACCATTCAGAGCTTCAACCCTGCCTCGTTTTCTGGCGAATTTCGTCAAAAATGTAGGTGAGATATTAAATTTCGCAATTTTAGGCCTTCGTGTATTTACCATTTGGATCTTTAACCCCGCCCCCAATATTTTTATTCGTGTGTTTCAAACGTAATGGCATGTGCCATTACGCTCCTTGCGGACTTTATTCAGAGTTTCAACGTGCTTGGAAAAAATTAATGTACTGGTAAAACGCAGCATACAATGATTATGAAAAATGCCATGTGTGCAAGGTACTAAACCTTGCTCCGAAAATTTATTAAAAAATCGAAATTTCCCAAGGTTTGGAACAAAAAGTGAAATGTAGAAAAATGCTGCAACACATCATCTATGTATTATTCAAAAATAAAAGACAAGAAAGAAAAAGTACTTTTCACAAAGTTTGCAAATCTATGTTGTTTACTAATTTATTTAACTTTTCGGCATCACCATTATTCAAAATACATGTTCGTTAAAGTTGATTTTCTGTTTGGCAATGCATTCTTAATGCAGAGAAAGAATGGTACTACTAATGGTAGTAATACTGAAAAAGTATTCTTTGATTTCACTATTTTAAAGCATAAACGATGTTAGCGATTTGGATATGATAATCCACGGCTTATTTTATTCATTTATAGCGGGTCTATGGAAACATGGTCAATTTTTATCTTTATTGTTCGTCGTTAAAAAATGACAACCAGTAGTTCGTTTAACGGTCAATTCTACTACACTGTAAAAAAAATCTATTTGAAATTTAATGTACTTTTATTTGAAGTTTTTATGCATAAACTAGTATATTAAATTTAGTATACAAGTGTTAAGGGAAATTAATGTATGGTACAGCACATTTAATAATTTACTTTAATTTTACAGCAAAAGTACTTGGATTTTAATAATTTTCTTTAATTTCCCTGGAAAAGTACATAAATTTTATACCACAATTGTACATTAAATTTTGATGGCGAGTTTATGCATAAAAACTTCCAGTGTTTTCTAACAGTGTAATTATCGGTTTGGTAAATAAGCAATTATCCTCTCATAAATAAATGAGCTATTACTGGTCATGCATATACTGATATCGTGTTTAATTCTCCTGAAAAATAGGATTAAAAAACATCCATTAGACATATCATATTGTTAATTATCACTTGTAGAAAAATCGCTAGACGCTTAAAAAACGTAATCCTAATTTTAGTACGAATTGTTCCAAGTCCCCTTAATACAAGTCTCTGTATGGTGCCTCGATTCCAAAAACACAGATATCTCCAAAGTATTGACAGATAATTTACCATTTATTCATGCCCTGATTTCTCAACCAGATAAAGGGAATGTAAATTTCTTCCCATCCCAAACTTCCTCAGTTTGCGGCCACTAAAAAGCTCAAACCTCCTCGAGAGCTCTTAACAAACATCATACGAAAACTTTAGCGAATGTTAAAACCGTAAATGAAATAAGAGCGAATAAAGCAAGTGGATGTATAAAAAGGAGCGTAGCACAAAAAGACGTGCAGCATATGAAAATAACACACGGAGCGTCGGTCTTATTTCGTTCGACGAAAAAGCAGAAGAAAAACAATAACGAGACCGTTTCAAAGATATTCACGATTTTCCAATATTTTAATCAAAAATTTTTTCTGATATTTTCAGAGTATTTCAGCCATTCTCTATACTGCGAAAAAAACTTGGTTAGGGTTAATTTGTTAGGCGCAACCAAGTTATTGGTTAGACGTACCAAATACTTGTGGTTGTATTACAAAATCCTTGTTAATATCAACCAATAACTTGGTAATGGCCACCAAGTTTCCTTGGTACCATTTTTATCCAATTTTTTCGTAGCTCTAACCAAGCCATTTTCTCAGTGCTCTGAAAATTTATACGACCAAACACCTCGAGTTGGGACCAAAAAAAAAGTTAAGGAAAAAAACAACATAAACAGGAAGACGAAGTGACTTATCTCTACACTGAGAAAAAAAATCGTTAGAACCAACAAAACGTGCGGTTGCGGGCGGCGAAAAGAATATTCTTTTGATCGAATGAAATATGTAATTGATCGAAGCAACAGCTAATCAATCCAAAAATGATTCGATTACCATTGTCAAATATTTTGTGCAATCGACAAAATATTCTTTTCGCAGCCCACAACCGCACGTTTTGTTTGGTTCTAACGATTTTTGTTCTCAGTGTAATAGGATGAAATTTATCGACGTTTCATCTTTTATATTTTGTACACATCGTCCAAAAACGTTAGCGTATGGTCAAAAACGTTAGCGAATGATCAAAAACGTTAGTGAATGAACAAAAACGTTAGCGAATGGTCAAAAACCCAAATGAAATGAGAGCGTGGTACAAAAAGAGCTGCAGCATATGAAAATAACACACGTAGCGTCGCTCTTATTCCGTTCGACGAAAAACCAGAAGAAAAACAATAACGAGACCGTTTCAAAGATATTCACGATTTTCCAATATTTTTATCAAAAAATTTTTCTGATATTTTCTGAATATTTCAGCCATTCTCGATACTGCAAAAAAGGCTTGGTTGGGGTTACTAAAATCGTGATTAAAAATTTTACCAAGAAAAATTTGTTAGGCACAACCAAATTATTGGTTAGGCGTACCAAATACTTGGATATATTACAAAATCCTTCTTAATATCAACCAATAACTTGGTAATGGCCACCAAGTTTCCTTGGTACCATTTTTATCCAATTTTTTCGTAGCTCTAACCAAGCCATTTTCTCAGTGCTCTGAAAATTTATACGACCAAACACCTCGAATTATGACCAAAACAAAATTAAGGAAAAAAACTACATAAACAGGAAGACGAAGTGACTTATCTGTACACTGAGAGAAAAAATCGTTAGAACCAACAAAACGTGCGGTTGCGGGCGGCGAAAAGAATATTCTTTTGATCGAATGAAATATGTAATTGATCGAAGCAACAGCTGATCAAACCAAAAATGATTCGATTACCATTGTCAGATATTTTGTGCAATCGACAAAATATTCTTTTCACCGCCCACAACCGCACGTTTTGTTGGTTCTAACGATTTTTTTTCTCAGTGTAAGAGGATGAAATTTATCAACGTTTCATCTTTTATATTTTGTATACATCGTCCAAAACCGCGTATAGTCAAAAACGTTAGTGAATGATCAAAAACGTTAGCGAATGGTCAAAAACGCAAATGAAATGAGAACGAATAAGGCGAGTGGATGCATAAAAATGAGCGTAGTACAAAAAGAGCTGCAGCATATGAAAATAACACACGGAGCGTCGCTCTTATTTCATTCGACGAAAAAGCAGAAGAAAAACAATAACGAGACCGTTTCAAAGACATTCACGATTTTCCAATATTTTAATCAAAAAAATTTTCTGATATTTTCTGAATATTTCATCCATTCTCTATACTGCGAAAAAGGCTTGGTTGGGGTTACTAAAATCGTGATTAAAAATTTTACCAACAAAAATTTGTTAGGCGCAACCAAGTTATTGGTTAGGCATACCAAATACTTGGTTGTATTACAAAATCCTTGTTAATATCAACCAATAACTTGGTAATGGCCACCAAGTATCCTTGGTACCATTTTTATCCAATTTTTTCGTAGCTCTAACCAAGCCATTTTCTCAGTGCTCTGAAAATTTATACGACCAAACACCTCGAGTTGGGACCAAAAGAAAATTAAGGAAAAAACAACATAAACAGGAAGACGAAGTGACTTATCTGTACACTGAGAAAAAAAATCGTTAGAATCAACAAAACGTGCGGTTGCGGGCGGCGAAAAGAATATTTTTTTGATCGAATGAAATATGTACACCGAGAGACAAAGTTTCAATGATCTACGAAAATCGGTGCCGATGAAATGAAATACATGAGTTTCAATACTACATTTTCTTTCAATGATTTCAAACTCAATGAAAAGTAGTGACATCGAATCAAAGAAACATATCTTTAAACCAATGAACCTTTTTCATTGACAGCTAAAAATTTCGAAACCTTTTTTTTCCTAAAGTACTCGGCAGATAAGGCTCAAATTTTGAGAAAATGTGCAGAAGTACGGCAGAAAGAGGCTAAGCTTCTAGCTCCTCGAAACTCGAAGCCGTTCGTTCGGGAGAACCGGAAAACAAAAAACTGAGGTTAGGTACGAGAGAGACAGTCTGTTTGAATCAATGAAAACGTCTCTTTAAAACAATGAAACTGTTTCTTTATTATATGCTCATTAAGTAAATGTTTCTTTACAGGCAATGAAATGTTCTCTTTGAGATTCAAATGCACTATTTCATTGAAATCAAAGAAATATTTCGTTGAAATCAATGAAACAAAAGGCCATCCACCCATTTCTTTGGCGTCAATGAAATCTTTTCTCTCGGTATAATTGATCGAAGCAACAGCTAATCAATCCAAAAATGATTCTCGATTACCATTGTCAAATATTTTGTGCAATCGACAAAATATTCTTTTCGCCGCCCAGAACCGCTCGTTTTGTTTGGTTGTAACGATTTTTTTTCTCAGTGTAAGAGGATGAAATTTATCGACGTTTCATCTTTTATATTTTGTATACATCGTCCAAAAACGTTAGTGAATGATCAAAAACGTTAGTGAATGGTCAAAAACGCAAATGAAATGAGAGCGAATAAAACGAGTGAATGCATAAAAATGAGCGTAGTACAAAAAGAGCTGCAGCATATAAAAATAACACTCGGAGCATCGCGCTTATTTCGTTTGACGAAGAAGCGGGTCAGCGAGATGCTTCCGCCAGACTCGCGAGGAGAAGAAGAAAGACTCTGGCCGTTGCTGCGAGCAAATGTAAGAGGAAAAGGACAAGAAAAGGAGCTCAATAAGAGATAAGCTTTGGGACGAGATGAAGGCACGGCAGTAAGGTACTCACAGCAGACAGCGAATTGAGAGCCCGGGTTGAGAGGAAATACGCGGTTCCTGAAATGCTTATGGTGAAGCAGCCTAGCGAAAAATACTTGCAGCATTGTACCGAGGATTAAACGCGGCAAGGTTGCTGAGCGCGCGGAAGCGATGCGGTCACAAGAGCCCCGGAAATTCCTGAATGCCACCGTCGGGGATTCACTTTCGCGGGCTACGCGCTCCTCCCCTCGTTACGATATGCTAATTCGACTTCACTGCGGCGGATCTCGCGGCTAAGACCTCACTTTTCAGCACCGCTCAAATGTCCTCTGTCCTCTATCGCCCGGCGGCTGCATTAATATACATATACGTATATATGCCGTTATCTACGAGCGGCTGAATTTTCAAACCCTCCGTGACTTGACTATATCGCGATCGAAATCTTTCCGCATCATTATTGAATGTGGGAGCTCAAGCGCTCCAAGTGTCGTGTATTCATAAAAGAAAAAAAAAATTACGGTACTGCCATAGTCCCGAGCACTTTCGTTAATTAAACTCGTGTGACGCAGGTACGAGTTTCAAAAAGATAAGATTATCATGGATATTTTTGATACGTTCTATTTACAACTGTATAATTTGCTATACAGAATTTTATCGCAAAAATAAATCCGGTAAATTAGTACAAGTTTGTAATTTTTGTACTTAAAAAAAATTGAAATCTTTATTGAATAGATTGAGCAGTTTGATAAATTTGTCAAATTTTTTTTTACACATTGCAAGATAATTAAAAAAAAACAGAATTTGATTATGTACAACTTTTATTATACGGGGAGGATAGGGAAAGAAATTTTAATTTTATTTGTAATTAAGAAAATGTACTGGATACATATTTACTATCAGAACGAAATATATGCGGCATTCCATCCCGATTCGACCTGGGTCTGACCCTCGACCTCCCCGATTTGGCTTGTAATTTTTTGTAGGATTAGTTAGACCCTCATATGCACCAAATTTTATTTATTTATTTTTGATATGCAAATTTTTTTTTAAATATTTTTTTAAAGTGACATATCGAAAGCCATAATTTAAAAATCTTAAAAATACTTTGTTAAAAATCAAAATTTTCTAACTTACAGCCAAAGTGGGCAAAATTTTTCTTCTTATAGTTTTTAAACCTTTTTTATTTAAAAAAAATTATGAAATAAAAAAATTAATCTACTACAGGCGATTGGTCAAATGTTTATTCAAGTAAACCCAGATTTTTTAGAATTTCTTCAGATTTTTAAGAATTTGTCAATTTTTTCTGAACTAAGACTAGTCTTTTGTTAAAATCATGATAACATTACATTATTTTCTAGCCTAGCTAAAAAATTGGTTAGCCTAACAAATGTTCTTGCTATGATAAAAACTCTTCTTGATAACTTCGTTAAGATTTATCGACGCGTACTACGTCAGCGATTCAAACGCTGTCTTTTCTTTTTCAAGAAATGACAAGCTACTTCTTCTTTTGTTTAGTTATTGAAAAATCTAGCTTACGCTATGACATATTTTTTTTTCGTACCGTTTTCTTTAAACTGAATAAATCTAATGTATTCTCAATCTCTCACGTAATAACTTGGTTTACGTCTTAATTTATTGAACAAAGTTAACAAATCTTTTTGCTAAATTTGCTACCACCATTTTAACAAAAGCTTTGTTAGCCCAACAAAATCGTTTTCTCTATGTAGATTATGCAACTCCAACTTAACACACAAACATAGATGTTTGTGGGTTAAGTTAAAGTGGCCTCTCCGCAGTCTAATTAGAAGGATTTTACGAGACGTTTTCACTGACATCGTGAATTTTAGTCGGCACATTTTTCTTCTCCATCAAATATACTTATAGATAAACTTTTAATGCGACATTATGCATAATACCCCAACTACTTAAAACTTTGCTTCAGTGAATTTCAATTTGTAAGCGCTTAAGTAAGGTAATTCAAAACTTTACCTCCCATGTGGTTGAGAGAGTAAAATCATCGCGTAAATGCAATTAATTTAAGAATAAATAATTGTTTAAAAAACTATTTTCTTGTACGCACGAAAAAAAAAATGTTAGTGGTATCTGAAATTTAACAATGTACAATCCCATTAAACAATTAAATATTTAAATAAATAAATAAATAATATCCACTCTCTTTGTAATTCTTACATATGGGGGATTCCACGGGACTTTCGCCACCCCCAAAAAAAAAATCTCAAATTTCATCTAAAAATCAGATTCAATGGTGTCTATTGATGGACCAAATTTCAAAATTCTAAAAAAATATTTGACCGGATATGCAAATTTTTCCGTTTTTTATCATTTTTCATTTAATCTGTAATATCTAAGAAACTATTGATCGTATCGAAATCATTAAAAGAAGAAAATGTGCATTTTTTTATTGCCAACAAGAAAAAAAATATATTTAAAATTAATTGTTTAATTTCAGGTCACATTTTATGGAAATAAACAACAAAATTATTATTTTTTTATGGTTGGACTTCAGATTTTTTCATCGGACAAATTGCCTCGGAATCTTTGAGTGATCGCCGAATTTTGAGTATTTTTTTTTTCATGGGATGGCCCAATGCTGTGACGTTACAGCAATTTGAATGTTTTTAATATATTAAAAAAAATCCATATTCAAAATTAAAATTAATTAAAATGGTTGGACTTCAGATTTTTTCATCGGACAAATTGCCTCGGAATCTTTGAGTGATCGCCGAATTTTGAGTATTTTTTTTTTCATGGGATGACCCAATGCTGTAAGGTTACAGCAATTTGAATGTTAAACATTCAAATTGCTGTTATTGCAATTTGAATGTTAAACATTCAAATTGCTGTAACCTCACAGCATTGGGCCAATGTTAAACATTCAAATTGCTGTAACCTCACAGCATTGGGCCATCCCATGAAAAAAAAAATACTCAAAATTCGGCGATCACTCAAAGATTCCGAGGCAATTTGTCCGATGAAAAAATCTGAAGTCCAACCATTAAAAAAAATAACTTTGTTGTTTCTTCCATAAAATGTGACCTGAAATTAAGCAATTAATTTTGAATATATTTTTTTTCTTGTTGGCCATAAAAAAATGCACATTTTCGTCTTTTAATGATTTCGATACGATCAATAGTTTCTGAGATATTATAGATTAAATGAAAAACGATAAAAAACAAAAAAAATTGCATATTCCGGTCAACTATTTTTTTAGAATTTTGAAATTTGGCCCATCAATAGACACCGCTGAACCTGATTTTTGGATGAAATTTCCCCCATATACATTTCGAATCACAGATAATGGATAAATAAATATAACTGATAATTGGAACAAATTGTTTTTTTCTACGTGTAATAAAAAATCGTAGTTACATGTATGCTGAAAAAAAAACGAGGTAACAAATGACATCACGCAGTGTCGCGTGCCCCACAAAAGCTATAACCACCACAGCTGATTTTTTTTAACGATGTACCTCGTTATTGCCTAAAGACCCTACGAGGATCGTAACGATATTCCGCAGGAAGCTCTTTCCCTCGGGACGCGTGACTATTATACAGGAAACTGCGGTCGTTACGAGGAATTATAAGGATTTTCGGAACACGTGGAGGCAACGAGCGACATCTACGACAATATCATCGTTGCTCTGTGCGCCTGACACTGATTCTCTTTGTGCTTTGTATTTCCATAAACCAATTCCATTTGTCGTTATACGTTTGACGGGGAAATGAGAACTCTCGGGTCGGTGTATTTCCTGACAATATTCACAAGAATGTAATAATGTAGGAATATATACGATGAACGGTAGGAATAGTAGAAGAAGGCAGAGAAGAAGGCTTTAGGATGTGAGTGCTATCGATTAATCTCTAGTCGTACGTGACATGGCATCACATATTTCTCTCTCACTCTAATCTCTCTCTTCTTAATCCAGAACGGACACAAACCACGGGTCGTTCAAACAAGTGCTATATGATTCTGGATCATCTTACCCGAGGTTTTCCTATCCTCCGTGTCTCTCCGGACGTCGTTAAAATTGGCTGCTTTACGCACATATCCTACGGCTAATTCTCATCTCGCAAACAAAATTACACTCAAAGAAAATTATGTCGTCGTAGGTAACTATTAAGTGACAGTAATTCATTTGAGGTATATTTTTTAATAATTTTTAATGACCATAAAATAGTCTTCGCGACTATAAAAATACAGTTAAAATAATTTTTTAGTTACCGTAACTACAAAAAAAAAGTTGCATGCGTTAAAAGTGAATTGCTGTCACTTTGTAGTTATCAGCGATTCCACAATTTCTCTGAGTTTACTTTTACTTTTTTTATAGATATGTATTGTTTCACTTACGAATCTTTCAACTATTTACATCTTACACGGGGGAAAGTTTATAGGGTACTTTTTGGGTACTGCAAATGCAGGCAGCAGGTTATTGAAAATTTCTAAGTATTATGCCTTTCATGTTTTTTGAGCTAGGTGCTATTTTTTTCCATTACGTTCGTCTTCACTTCGACTACAATTCTGATGAGGGAAAATTATAGGTTCCTATTTAAGATAATAAAGTTGACCTTCTTATGACCTTAAAGTTGAACCAGAAAAATGTAATGATATGGCCATTGTATGACTCCCGCAAAATCATACAACTTTTGTATAAATCATTTTTGTGTAGGACCGTTATTTCCATAGTTATTTTTATGTATTTTTGAAAATGGGACACCCCATTTAAATGGTTACGCGTAACATAGTTTAGAGTCCCTGAAAAAATGACCCTGGAAAACACACCCTCAGAAAAAATAACCCCTGGAAAAAAATACCACCGGAAAAAGGCACCCTCTGGAAAAAATCCCCCTGTCAATGGAAAAACACATTTGGCGGGGTTTTTTATCCGGGGTTTTTTTCCGGCTATGGAACTCCACACGGAAAGAAATGTTTGGTTGTGATAACTACATTTCCAATTTGTTGTACACAATTTTTCAAAAATTAGTTGCCTCAACCATATCGAATAGTAACCTCAACTATTCACGATTAGTTCTCGCGAGATTAGTGAGGTTAACCAGAGTTGTAAATGCCTAATACTTATAGAAATAATGATGATGATACGATCAGCTCTATAATTATGATTTTATAATAATAACATGTAGCGATTGTAATACGATGATTAAACTTTGGAATGGCTGCAAAAATTATTATTTTTCAATAAAAATTCACGGTAATCCTTTTGAAAAAATGGAAAAAAATAAGTAATGCATTAAGAAAGTAATGCATTACTTATTTCTTCCATTTTTTCCACTATTTCTTGCAATATTAAAGCGAAAATTAGTATTTTTTTCAGCTATTCAAACGTGTACACTCTATTTTATAATCACTATATATTATTATTATGAAATCATAATTACAAAACAAATTGTACTGTAAACTATATCTCACGAATTAATGGGGATTTACAACTCTGCAGGTTAACCAATCCAATCGTTGGGACTACCACTCGAATAATTGGGACTACCATTCGAATCGTCGATATTACCATTCGAATCGTTGGCACTACCATTTGAGTTGTAAGGGAAATAGAATAATCGATTGGTTGTGTCAACTCATTTTTTGGTTATGCCTTCTAATCTTTTCTTTCAGTGCAGCGTTAGGCATCTAACCACATTTTCGTCTCAGTGTATAATGACTGTTCAAAAAAGCGCTATATCCTTCTGATGGAGTTTTCGATTCACTCTATGAGAAATAGTCACTCGCGTCAGCTCTTCACGCACATATTCTATGTCTAATCTTCATCTTGCAACCAATTTTCTACGTTCTCCACTAATCTAACTCACGTTATGCTTATACTTCTATACTTATTTACTATTTTACTCACAAACCTTTTAACAATTGTCATCTTAGTTCTTAAGTTAGAGCGTAAGTTTTTTATTCGCATTTATACTAGTTCTTCAAAAAATTACATGGCAACAAAAAATGAAACTTCACTGTTATGACAGCCCATAAAATCGTAGGGCTTTAACCCTTAGATCTTTCATAAAGAAATCATATAAAAATTCTCAATTACTAGTTTTTATTTTCTTCAAGCAGTTTTCCTTTCAAATATTTAACAATATATGTTGATACACTGGAGGCATAAATAATCATATTAAAAATGCCTTACAATAATAGAATCATTTTTAACTCTTGCTCTTGCGTGTAAAAGTCGTTCAAAAAAGCGGTGTATACTTCTGGACCACGTTAACCGAGATTTTCCGATTTAACCTTTCTCCGCACGTCATTAAAATTCGGCTCTTTACACGGAAAGAAATATTTGGTCGTGACAACTACGTTTCTCATTTGCTGTACACAATGTCTAAAAATTTAGTTGCCTCAACCATATCGAATAGTAACCTCAACTATTCACGATTAGTTCTCGATTGAATTAGTTAGGTTAACTAATCCAATCGTTGGGACTACCACTCGAATCGTCGGTATTATCATTCGAATCGTCGGTATTACCATTCGAATCGTCGGTATTATCATTCGAATCGTCGGTATTACCATTCGAATCATTGGTATTACCATTTGAGTTGCTAGGGAAATAGAATAATCTATTGGTTGTGTCAACTCATTTCTTGGTTATGGCAACTAATATTTTTTTTCCGTATGAGGTTAACCAATCCAATCATTGGGACTACTAGTCGAATAGTTGGAACTACCATTCGAATCATCGGTATTACCATTCGAATCGTTAGCACTACCATTTGAGTTGTAAAGGAAATAGAATAATGATTGGTTGTGTCAACTCATTTTTTGGTTATGGTAACTAATCATTTCTTTCAGTATAGGCATATATCCTATGGCTAATCCTTATCTCGCGAACCAAATTGTGACTATGTTCTCCACTACTTTCACTACTATTGTCTACTTGATAGTGAAGTTAAAATGTAAGTTTTTTATCCACATTTCAAATTAACAAAAAATTTCTGTCAACATTTCTGTAGAAAATATTTTTCTTGAATGAATGAAAATTCAAATTAGGTTTTTACTGTTTAAAGATCCTGGATCATATCAACGATGTAACTCTTATATCCATGACTCATCAAAACAAATATCGCATTTCCTCTTTTTTCATGCCTTTTTTTTGTCTCATCGTCAAGATACGTGGCCGCAAATTCACAGCATCCAAGTCTAAAATAAAGAGTAATAATTGGCCTAACGCTCGAACGATCTTACGGGCGGAAATGAAAGAGGCCCGCGGGACACTCGGAAATAAGGGTTATCATCCCCCGTAACCTTTCGCCGCAAGGGTCTTACGAAATTGAGCCGATATATACCTGGGAACCCAGATTAAATTAATTAAAAGTTCATGTAAACTTTCCAGGCACGAGTTGGTTAACACACAGACACACATGTACGAATATATATATGATATAAATACGTATATAGAAGTTGGTACACAGAATTCGGGCTCCTCGACTCTGAGTATAAATGGCCATCGTTCCGCCAGAGCTAAAAAGAATTTAATATTCCAGTCGGCTGAATAAAAACGATGAGGTGATAACTAAACCGGCCCTCTTGTTGGCCAGAGACACCTCGAGCTACAAGCAAAAAAAAACCTACTGTACAAAGAAAAATTATAGGGAAAAAACGATAAAACGAGAAGACGAAAAGACTTATTAATAAGACCATGAAATTTTTCATCGTTTCATCTTTTATACTTTGCTCCGTTTTTAAGCATACACCATCACTTTGTTCCTTCTATTCTCTTTCATGGTTTCATGATCCACTAAAAATAGTAGAAAAGAATTTCTTCACTTTAACCTGACTTTTTCTGACCATATTTTTATTTTTCTTTGACTAAAATACGGAGTCATAGATTCTTTTGAAATTTTTCTAGTAATATCCCTGGAAATTTCACTCAAAGTTTCTCTGATAATATCCCTGAGAATTTCTCCCATAAACTGTAATGAGACCATTTCGAAGGTATTCACGATTTTCCAATTCTCTAAAATTAATTTTTATGATATTTTCTGAATATTTCAGCCTTTTTTACTGAAAATTTATAGGGTTTTTAACAATATGTTACAATATTATTGAAAACATTATGCAGAATATTTTGCATCAAACTATTTTTTTGTTTTTCAGAGATTTTTATTTCTTTTTCAAACAGTCATGTTCTCGTATGCTGAAGATTTAGGATATATCAAAAGAAAAAATTGGAGTTCCTCTAAAAGATGTCATTATCTAGAAAAAAAAACACAGAGACTTCGGACGAAATCGGGAAGTTTATAATCGATGAATGATACCAAGAAACCAAGAAACTCTAAGAAATTTCTGATTTCCTAAAACTATGAATAATTTATTTTTTTTTAAAGAAAGTTTCTTAAAGAAAAAAATTTAATTTTCCGTTAAGATAGTCAAAATCAATTAATGTTTTCAGAAATTCATTCATTTAAAAATATAATGGAAAGTTCGTACATAAAAACATAAAACATATATTAAGAATCTTTAGATTCATAAAAATCTTTTACCCTCTCCGACAAAACGAAAAAACGTGGAAATAATTGTAAATCGGAAAAAATTATCGCTACATAATCCAATAGCAATTTTATGAACGTAGACGTACACCGAGAGAAAAAGTTTCATTGATTCACGGAAATCTTTGCCAATGAAATGAAATACTTGAATTTCAATACTATCTTTTCTTTGAATGATCTCCAACTCAATGAAAAATAGTGGCATTAATTCGAAGAAACATTTCTTTAAACCAATGAACCTTTTTCATTGATTTCAAAGATATCGTCTCTGATTCAATGAAACCTTCTTCTTACCATCTCAAAATTTCGAAACCTATTTTTTCCTGAACTACGCGGCAGATAAAGATCAAATTTTGTGAGTACGTAAGGAAGTACAGCAGAAATAGGCTAAGCTTCTAGCTTCTCGAAACTCGAAGCCGTTCGTTCGGGAGAACCGGAAAACAAAAAAAAGTGAGGTTAGGTGTAAGAGAGAAATCAATGAAAACGTACCTTTGAACCAGTTAAAACGTCTCTTTAAATCAATAAAACTGTTTCTTTATTATATGCTCAATAAGTAAATCTTTATTTACAGGCAATGAAATGTTCTGTTTGAAATTCAAATGCACTATTTCATTGAAATCAAAGAAATATTTCGTTGAAATCAATGAAAAAAAAATCGATCCACCCATTTCTTTGGCGTCAATGAAATCTTTTCTCTCGGTGTATACTCCCATTTTTTACCAGTTATTTATTTCAATTAAATGATAAAAAGTAAAATTCTTTAATATCGCCTCGCTGACAAAAAATATTTTTCTTTGCAAAAAATATTTTGCTGTTAGAAAAATTCCCTATTTTTTGGCTTAATTTCCATGACCATTATTGAATTTCCAAACTTTACCAAAATTTCCAGATTTTTCTGAACAAGTCTTCATTTCCCTCTGCACGAAATACCGAGATAGCGAATAAGAAGAGCAAATGAAGCGTCGACCTGCACGACTGTTCGCTAACGAACGACAATTCGGTATTATTTATGAAAATTGCTATGAGGTGCACGAAGGAAAGTGGTCGGGGCCGAGTTTACCTCGGAGAACTTGGCTTTTGACATGGCTCCGTTCAGTCTGTCCATACGTGACTTTATACGTGCACTTATATTAAAATTCAACATGAATGCTCGTATACATATACCTAATACTGTGAGAGCCTGTTGCAAATGTACGCATGCGTGCGGCGTCCAACTCGTCATGCATGTTATTGAAAACGTGGAAGCGTGCTCGAGTTGCCGCGTGTACGCGTCTACTCCACTTTCCACATACTAGTGAAAAGCATTGAATTACCCATGTACATCGATGTGCGTATAGAGAACGTTATGAGAATGTTCTGTGCCACTGCATAATGAAAACCCACTGTTATTTACATGTACGCGTATCTCTGCTCGTGTACATAGAGTAGATATAGTGCTACACACATACGAGGCATTCTATGCGAATTTAGACAGTTTTTTCTTCTTCACAGGAAAAGCTATTTTTCCGTGAAAAGAAAAATTTCCGAATTTTCATATCAGGTCTAAAACATGGAGAAACGTGGTTTATAACATTATACTATTTTTTTCTTCTTCTTTTGACACGTATGACAAAACAGGCTGAAACTTTAGTCATGTATGTAATAATGTGCAAGGATATTTGGTACCAAATTTTGTGAAAAAAAAGCTGAGTCGTTAGAATTTTATGCAACATTGAATTACTTACTATCTTTTAAAAAAAGATTCTAAAGTTGGGCCTTGTAAGCTTTTTTCTTAACCTTTCAAGAAATTCTTATAATTAGTAAGATTTTGAAATTATTCGCACTTAAACGTTTTTTGCGTTACATTTTTGTGATTTTCCTAAACAATAATTTTCTTAATTCTTCTTTTTAAGATACTTAAAAAAAATTTAATGTCGAATTAAAATAGTGGCTGAAAACGGTACTTTAGAAAAATTCAGTTTTTTTACATTTTTACATGTAAATGCATTTGTTTAATATAAAATTAAAATGTAGGATGTATTTCTAATGAAATTCCACGGGACGTCTATTTTTGCACAATTTTCTGATTAGAATTAAAAGAGAAATTAAAAAAAGGTAACACTGCTAACACGTTTACATTACTTATAGCTTGAGAGGAAAAAATCGTAGCAGAAAAACAGAACATACAAAATATATTTTTTCCACCACCTCTTAAATACAACAATAGTAATAAAAATTAGCAAATAAAAAAAAACTATTGCATACAAAAGATAATTATTATTGTCCGATTGTTCCTTGCCAACAAACATTCATAAAAAATACCAATTTAAGACCATTTGAAAGAATCAATAAATATAAAAGTCGGAAAAACGGTGGAACATCCTTACTAGCAATAAAATCTGGGTAATTAAGAGAAATATCTTAAAGTGTACAAAAAAAGTGACTAAACTGAGAAAGAATGACTCATATATGACCATCCATACTACATACGACTATGTATACGCCACGAGGCTCGTAACAACGGAACTATACCATTAAAAGTTATTTCACCCCTGGAGAGTGCTCGCTAAACGCATGTACTATTTTATTATTACTCAACAGTTGTACTAACTGTTCTAGGGTGTAGCTGTAACAGTTGCAAGCGTACGTGTACAACAAGTTGCAGCCGTGCAGCACTTGCTACACTTTGAAAGCGGTGTTGCTGGCGGGAGAGCGCAAAGCGCGGCGTCCCGGTTTCAAGAAGTTGATATACTATAGGCGGCAGGCAGTAGTATTAGTCAACGATACGCCCGACACGGCTACTGTACAAAATATCATTCTCTCGGCTGAAACTTCACTAACTTATAGTATGTACTGACTTTTATATGGTACTGCACTCTTGATAAAAATTTCTTTATATTTGTATTACGCTAACTATTCCCTCATACTGTAGTAATTTGTAACTAGACGTCACATTATACAGTTGAATTAAAAAGTAAAAACAAATCTAATTAAAAATTAATGGACAAGTACTGAAAGTTGTTAAGCACAAATGTATATTAAATTTAATATACAACTGCGATGTAAAATTAATGGATGATTCATTAGAAACTCCAAAAGTACTTAAGTTTTTATAATTTAATTTAGTTTTAGTGTTAAAATATTTTTGGTTTTATTTATTAAAATTTCTTTATATTTGTATTACGCTAACTATTCCCTCATACTGTAGTAATTGGTAACTAGACGTCACATTATACAGTTAAATCATACAGTAAAAACAAATCTAATTAAAAATTAATGAACAAGTACTGAAAGTTGTTAAGCATAAATGTATACTAAATTTAATATACAACTGCGATGTAAAATTAATGGATGTTTCATTAGAAACTCCAAAAGTACTTAAGTTTTTATAATTTGATTTAGTTTTACTGTAAAAATATATTTGTTTTTATAATTTTTCCGTTCATTTTACTGCTTTTATATCGTACGGGATTCTTGATAAAAATTTCCTTATATTAAATATTATATTATAATATATTATACTACACTGTGGAAAAAGTGAAATTGACATTTACAGGCCAAGTACTAAAAGTTTTGTGCATAAACTCATATACTAAATTTAAGTTACAAGGGCGATGTAAAATTAATGTATCGTGTATCGAAAACGTTAAGAGTACTTAATTTTATATAACTTTAGTTTGATTTTACTGGAGAAGTTTTGAAAAGTCACAATTGTCAATTAAATTGAATATGTCTGTTTATACGTAAAAACTTCCAAACATTTTAAAAAGTACCAATCGGTCACGTTATGTATTGAGCGAATTATACAAGAGCATTTGTTTTGTTTGCCTCGGTTTTCCACCGATATACAATTTCATAACAGTAGCACAATATTGAACGAGTTGATTTCATAGATTTCTCATGATATGTTTATCGAGTGTGCAAGCATTATTGTCTTGCCCCTTTTCATCCGTCCATTCGCATTCACTGCTGAGTTAATAGATATAACTGCGAATTTGTTGTTCCCAAAGGAAATAAAGTATACTCGAGTTATGTACATATATGTCGTTTACGTAGCCACAATAAGTTCTAAATCATCTATTTATCGTTTTATATGCGTTGCGTATATTCATACAAATGATTACAAATGCACAATAAATATACTTCACATTTAAAAAATGCAATAGCTCGTATTCGTCGTATATATGATAATACTTTTTTCTTATAGGTTTATGCGAAATGTTATACAGCTATAACATTTTGTTGAAAAAAAGTCACAAAACGTCTGACTACGTTAGCCTTAATAGGAAATGGAAAGATTATTATCGTTACTACAATCTTCTTGCAATTTTTTGTTGTCACTGTTTTTGCAATTTTAATCGCGTATACAATGTTGTATGGATAATTGTGTCAATTTCTTGTGTGTGTCGATTATTTTGAAAAAGAAGGCAAGTATTTCGAAATACCATTTTCATGATTTCTCACCTCCCAATGTGTATTTATAAATCAAGTCATTCGCAGGAAAATACTAAACATTATTCATTTTAATATTCCCATTATTCACATAATTATTCACATTAATATTCTTGTCGTCTAGTAGAATATACGTCAAATACTTCAAATACGTATTTAAACGTCGGTGTTTGAACATGACAGTTTATCCAATAATTGAGTTTACAAAATAATCAAACTACTCAAATAAGTTGAAAAAAACCCAAATTTTACACATCCCAAGTAAATAAGTTATATATAGTTTGACATATGGAATTGGGCATATATAGTCTCTATAAACTCTATATGCAATCTATATGCAATTTATATATAAGATCATCTGTGAAGTTGGGTTTATGTATAAATTGTATATAGATTATATATAGAGTTTATGCAAACTATATATGCCCAATTCTATGTTTAAAACTATACATATTTTTTATATATTCAATACATAATTTTTGTACTTGGGATGTGTTACACGGAGAGAAATGGATCCGCGAATATAGGTGCCACTCGCAGAAAATATAGTACGACGGTGACAGATGGGCTTTATTGTAAAAGCTCATATGAACAAGTTACAGCTTACGATACGTATAGTAATCGTCCCAAATTTGCTTGATTACAGCAATGACTTATTTCTTAACAGTATAGTAATCCGTTGTATCTGTATCTGTTTGAAAGGTGAAAACATTGGAGTAATCTTCATTTACATGGGACTTATTACCATCGATCAGTATTAATTTCCTATACTGCTTTGGGATTATCAAAATGTAGGGATTTTTGAGATTCGCAAATAAGAACATGATTAATGATGACGTCGCGAACTTATTCATCCACTACACATGTAGAATTTTCCTGTCAGCATGTTGTTTGAGGTTTTTTTTAAAGTCTTTCTTTTATCCAAAAGCGTCGGGTCGTTACTGTTTCATAACGACCCGAAGAGAGCAACAAAAAATCGATATATTGCCCTGTGGTATAATGCCGCAGGCCGAATCGGCATGAAACCTCCCGGCTTATATGCACCTCCGTAGTCACTTCCATTTACAAGAATCGGTACACGAATTTGCCATCTAGCGACGGCACAAATAAGTAGAACTGTGAATCTAGAGTGTATAAGAAATGTTGAGATTACATGTAAATGGCGTTCTTATACATGCAGCTGTAATTACTATACACCATAAGAAACACTGACATGTCATATTTATATGGTAAACAAACCCAGAGAACATTTAGTGAGTTTTCAGCCGCTAGATGGTGAATAACCACGACTTTTCTCGTAAACGAAATAATCTCCGGCGGTGCATATAAAGAGCAGACTTTTCGCCAAAAGTGTCTTTTGTGGGACATGGAAGACATGAAGGTGATGCTGCTTGGTATTTGTATTTTTGGTCGAGTTGCCATATAATAAGTTTCAATTCTATGACTTATTTATTTATTTATTTATTTATTTATTCTTCAGTGAACGGGACAAGTGCTTTGAAAAATACTAGTAATAATGGCAAATTAAACATATTATACATTTTAACAGATCCTACATGACGCATAAAACATATTACAAAATACAAAATTAACAAAAAACGTATACATTGGAGAAAAATTCTTACGACGTATCGGTGACGGTTATGTACAAATTTAGAGCCCGCAAAAAAACGGAGATGGGAGAAATAAAAAAATCTAGCAACACGAAGGCCGCATTGCCATCCCGAAACATTCTCGTTAATGGCTTATTGTAACCATAGTTAGTGCGATGAAACTGAGAATAAAACATTCTGTGGTTACGGACGCCACGCATCGGGACAGTGACGGTGACGGATGTAAGAAGCTCGGGGCAACTAACAAAAGCATGGATTATCCTGTACAGTAATAACAATTGAGCCTTAAGTCTGCGTGCTGCAAGGGAACACATTTTCAGATCTACGCGCAAGAAATCACTGCTTCGACCTACGATCAACCTACTTTTACTAGTGTGTTGCAGTTTCAACACACAGTCAGAGAAGCAAAATTAAATTTAAAAAAATATGATGGCGTCTTTAAAAATGTTCACATTTTTTATGCACTAACTTGCAAAGCATATTAAATACATTTCCCCTTCCTTCGCATCGAAAATCATATTGAAAATAGTACGAAAAATTCAGTAATTATTCCTATATAAAAAGGGAATACTTTCATACCCCTGTCAGATTAGGCAACCGTAGCCACAACCACTTTTTTACCGCGAAACCACCGGTCGCCTTCCGCCGTATAATTTACCGCTGAATGACTATGAACCAACCATGGTGCTGGTGGAAAGACGGTTGTTTTACGGTTATTTTCGGTTGCTGCAGTCGGAAATGCAAATAACAGCGTTGGCAGAAACGCGGTTGTTTGCAGTTATAATGGTAGAATCGCGATCGCCAAGCGGTTAAATTCACGACGTTTTTCCACCGTCGTTTTACGGGTTATTTCGAGGTTGCGGTGATCCGATAGGGACGTATACGTATAAGTAAAATTGCGGTTAGAAACATTATTATAGGGATAATGAGCATGATAATAAAGCAAAATCGGAAAGATTACAATACACATTTTGGAAGCTTCTACGTGTATACACGGAAAAAAAGGTTCGGTTCGAATAATCAAGCGCTTGGTTAAATACGCGCCAGCCAATTTCTTGGTTAAACCAATCAGATTTTTGGTTATGCCAACCAAGTTATTGGTTATATTACAATGCCGCTTGGTGGTGCTGACCAATAACTTGGTTGGTCTAACCAATTAATTGGCTAGCGTATATATAACCAACCGCTTGGTTGTTCTAACCAAGCATTTTTTTGCGTGTAAAAACAACTGCGATAATGTCACCGCGGTACGCGAGTTATAGTAATTAAAAACGGAAACCCTCATAGCTATCCACAGACTTTTCTCTCCTTGTACTATCGATACCTACTGTTATTATTATCGAAATAGTTGTATCCGCATATTGTTGCAATATCATCAGTTTTCTGTAAAAATAATCTTCTTCCTTGTAAAATAATCACCATATGAATTTACTAAGTGGATTCAATTTCGTACATCGCTTTACTCTGAAAGCTTTAATGATATTAAAGCACTGCAGTGTATAAGCCCAAAGGGAGTGTATTCCATACACACACAACGATAACTAGAGGCGGAAGGAGGCGCATCAATTTCCTACCGAAGGCCGATACATATAAGGATTTCATGGATCCCTCAAAGCATCAACTCGTCGCTTCTCTCAGACTTTCAGAGTCGACGTCAAGCTGCGGCTGTTACTACTTCCACTGGGCTTTTTCTCCTCAACTGCTCCTGCGATGTATGTATGCACGTGCCCGAATTCATCCGTGTTTATAGTTCACACAACGTTCGATCGGCTCGGGTTACTATACGCCAAACAGCCGTACGAAATGAGCCTCCCGTCACTCCGCGTCCGCCTCTCACCAATACCGCCTGTAACTTGCTAAAATTTACGCCGTACACATTCGCTCGTTTCCCGTCTCACGCCCCTCGACCTCCTCTCGTTGGCGTATGCATCCCTCCTACTCGTCCCACTTTCGCTCTAAGTAATTTGATATTATTCGCGGATCACGTTGCCACCCGATCGATTCACTATTTTTCCAACGCTTTGACATCCGCATCCTACACTATGAAATAGCAAGACGCTAAAAGCTGAACGAATGTACACAATCAATATTATCGTACTTTTTTTTGGGGAATGATAATTAGAATTGAAATTGAATATTTAACGTTTTAATATTTACTTTTGAAAATATTTAGCGTAAATTTTCATCATGGGTAAAGGAAACTCTTTTACAGAAACTGATATATTAAATTTGATATGCAAGTGAGATGTAAAATTTGCAATAATTTCTACTAAATTCTATGAGAATTAGGAAATTTAGTATATATATTTGTAATTTTTTTAATAGTGTTGAGTAGTGTTTTGAATAGTCCTGTCAATATTATACCCAGACTTAAATCTCCTACTCATACCATATTAGAAATACTAACAGCTTTAATTACAATTTAACAATATGTAAAGAAACAAAAATAATAAAAAACTTTGCATCCTTGTTTTAATTATATAAATAAACATGTTGTGAATTCCCTTTTTCTATTTCGTTATTCCGTTATTTCATTATTATTAGAGCGTTTCCGAATGTAAATGTGATAACGGATATTTTTAAAAATAATTCAAAATTCCATAAAATCAAAAATTTCATACCGTTCGTTACTAAATTATACATATATAATGGCTGAATATTGTTTCATTTATATACAAAATTTGAGCTCGCTATCTCAAGTTTTGTAAAAGTTACAATAGAACGATAATGTCAATTTTTTGAAAAATTCAAAATTCCATCAAATCTGAACCATTTTGCCGATTCGACCCAAATTCAATATCAAACAACATTGAGTACACCTGCTCTTATAACCAACTATTTAGCAAAATAGACTAAATTTTACGAAAGTTAGAGCGACCACCTCCTTTTTTAAAAAAATTCAAAACGGCATAAAATCGAAATTTTCGCACGGATTTTGTTGAAAATTCCTACAGTTGGGGAGGGTCTGCTGCTACACTTGTGTGCGAAATTTGCGCGCGATATACAAAACGGTTCTTGAGTTATCGGCGTTCGAATTTTCGGAGTTGTATACATACACACACACACACATACATACATACGGACATTTTTTCTAGATCACTTTTTTGGACGTTTTGGACTATTCTAAGTGTCCCGACATAAAAATCTCGAAATTTTTTTTTTTCATGAACATAGCTTCCTCTATGAGGAAGCAAAATCAGGGACCGAAGAACTCCAGTCGTCGGCCCATTGGACAAAAAACGCGCTAATTTTACGAGAACAAAGTAGTCATCATGTACTACTACTTTGTTTGTTGTCAGTGATTCATTGAGGAAATACCGAACTATGGATTTCGAATTGTTGTTACAGTAATCTTGCCAATCGTTAGTATGATTGTGTCAGGTCAATTTGTGAACTTGCATTGATCTGCCAATATATGGGTTATTGTAACCGGGCCGAACTTTAGCCTACCATTAATTCCCCGACCTACGAATCGTTAATATACGCGACATCATCCAGACGTGATTTATGGACCTACTATTGAATAACCGATTTCTAGTTTGCCAATTTAAGTTATTAATTTGCCAAAATTATCTGCAGATTTTTCAAAAACATGTTCAAATTTTTGTTATTATTGATACATAAAATTATTTCTTATAAAATTTCATTCCTAAGTTTAGACTCGAGAACGATAATGACCGTCGCATTCGATATCAGGAGAAAAAAATTTCGAAGATTCGTTTTTGACATTTTGAAATGGGAAGTCGAATCTATCAACGTTAAAATCAGAAAAGTAAGAAAAAAAACTTTCTTTTTCAACCGGTATAAATAGGTTTAAAATGTATTTTCTTACTGTGTTAAAATGTACGATTTGATAGCGAAGTCTAAAGTTTACAATGTTCGTTTTTCGCATTGCCGATTTATCAATAATACTACAAAATATAAAAACTGCAGTGCCCACTTTGGCTAGTTTAATTTAAAAAGTGATGGGGTCTTACAACTCTGGTTACGTTTACGACAGAAACATTTATATTTCTTTTTCTTCCTCAAATATAAATATTATAGTGTTACTTGCACGCGAAGGAAAGAAAAAACATGAATCTCTAGAGGCGTTATTTGTTTTAAATTGCAAATCGCCAATAAAGCAAAGCTTTTTCTTATGTCTCTGATAAAAAAGGTTATCCAACGACCTCCCTGTCTATACTGCGAGATACAAGCTCAAATAGATTTCTACATTGAATTATATCGTAACTCGCAACAATCGTCGATACAGCCGTAACTTTTATCATTGTACATAGTTACAATTTTATTGACGGCCCGTGGGACTCACGATAGCATTTTATGGAGACATCAGAGTAAAGATATTTTCCTTCCGCTATTTATTACCAACTTTTATCGATCAATTTACCGCATTTTCCATATATATATATACATATTTCATTCATTTTCGAGCATTTATTTTCACCTCATTTAAGTTACCAAATAAACGAAAATTAATCGTGCGTGTACCTGCATTTGCATCGCGTATACTGCATAAAATAATTGCAATGGAATAGTTTCGAGACATAAAATGTAGACCCAATTAACTATTTTATTATTATGGATTCACTGGGAAATGGAGCGAAAGGAATGTAAGTTAATTAAAGTCAACAATGGCCAAGGTACACGCCGGGTGTTCCCTGTCGCTAAATTAGTTTTTTGGCGTAGAGCGCGCGGTTCGTGGGAAGATTAACATCAGAATCGACAGATATAAATGTATAGAGTACAATTGCGCAGTGCAATTCATTATCCGTGGTGTGTCGCGATAAGAATTACGAGGACATGAAGAGGTGATTGTGAATTTAGGGGTTTCTGGTTTCTGCGCTAGGTGTTGGAAGTAAAATGTGTTTGGAAGTGAAAATGGGCATCGAACTGGAACGTCTCGATACCCCAGCGGCTGTACATGAACAGACAGTCAGCCTGACAGAAGCAGTAGGCGTTTATACCCAGTGGCAACGAGACAGCAGCACAGCCAAGTCGATAGCCCAGTTTTCCACACCGACTGTGCCCAAAATGGCAATGCTAAATATTGCTAACCCCCGTCTACGCGAGATCTGTCTCGTTTACTTCTGAAGCTGTTTCCGGCGCCGCTGATGCTGATGCGGTGATGATAGTCCGACTACCGACTCTTTTTATCCATCCTTCTTCGCATCTCCCTCTGACTTTCAGCGGTTACCACAAGCGAACCGTTTATTTAGTCCAAAAATAGTTGATACTACATATAGTAGTACATAGAAGAGCCCGGGGTCATCAGACGCACTTTTTTTTAGATATTTTGCTTCCGCATACAGAAAGTTTTGTCTTCATGAAACTTTTTTTCCCGAAATTTACATCTCAGCATACAGAGTTGTCCAAAACGTCGGAAAAGTGGCCTAGAAAAAATTTCTCAACATATTTTTTGTACAATCAGTGATTCTGAATAAACAGCAAACTGAAATAAAAATTTATAATATGTAGAGATTAAAATTGATACAAAGCTATTTAAGAGTAAGCACATCTCCAGTGTCAAAGAAACTATAGAGCCAACTAATAAAAATCTCGTGCCCGGTGTATCGTGACACAGGTAAGACAAATAAAAAATATAAGTAAAAAATAGGAATAACGTAATAATATACACTGTAAAAAATATTCAGTATTAATTTCCATTAGAAGTAAAGGAAGCTCTTGTACAAAAACTGGTATATTATATTTGATATGCAAGTGAGATGTAAAGTTACAACAATTTCTACTAAATCCTATGAAAATTAGGAAATTTAATATAAAAATTTGTAATTTTACTATACTCATGTATTAAATATTATACATCAGCCGATGAATAAAATTTGCGGTAATGTAAATTTGCAAATATTTTGAACAATGTATATACACTGTAAAAAATGTTCGCGTTTTTCCAATACAAACGTGTATGAATTTTGTAAAACTTGGTATAGGAAATCGGAATTAATATGTTTGCATAGTAAATTTAATACAGATATATGAATTTTGATAATCCGGTGATTGGAAATTACAACACATGATTATTAAATCATCATTTACTAAATTAGTATATGAAAATCAATTTGCATTTTCGGAATTTTCGTACCCGATTTGAAATTTAATATACATTGTTCCATTAAATGTAAGATAAAATTTACTCAAATTACAGTTACTGGTATTGAAAAATACCAAGTAAAGTATTTGCAATTTTGTCTATATGGGTATATTTCTTTATGAAAAATGTTTGCATTGTTCCTACAAAAAAGTGTGAGAAATTTAAAAAACTTGCTATAGGAAATAAACAGTAATATAGTTGCATAATAAATTTAGTATGCGTGTATGGATTTTACCCAATCGGTGATACAAATTACAACACATGGTTACTAAATCAATCATTACTAAATTAGTACATGAAAATCAACATGAATTTTTGGAATTTTAGTGACTGATTTGAAATTTAATACACATTTTCCAATAACAAAAAAAACCCTCACTAGATCGCTAACACTTACCACTTAGCATCGACTTCTGATAAGTTACTCGAGATTATCAAAAAGATTCCGTTCGTCCAAAAATAATGTTCTCTTGAAAATATTTCCAACCCACTTTGCGCTCTGATTGCAATCAATTGAATATTTTGTTATGTCAATTATGAGTATGCTTGAGAGAATACTAATTATACAACTCTTATTTCATTTAGATATCCAAAATAACTAAGTCGTTGATAGCGTGGTCGGTAGCGTGCGTGCGTAGTTAGATACTTAGGTAGGTAAGTCGTAGGTTCAAACTCCAGTGTAAGCGAAAAATGTTCTGTGACGAAAACCAATATTCAACAATTTCTGATGACATAATTTGTGTGAAAAAATAATGTCCGACTAATATTTATATTTTTTAAAATTGTTTTTATGTCCATTGTAAATTTCCAACACATGTGCGCTTGAATTTTCAGATACCGCTCATATGAAAATTCTACATTAAGGTTTATGAAATTTAATGCACAAGAAAGATTTTTTTTACAGTGCTCGGATACCATTTATGGATATTGTCAAATTTACATTAAATCTTAATAACGTTGAATTTTAATATTCCTCTAAATGTCATGACTTTTCATATACACATGTATAGAAATATTACAATTCAATATTTCCGATTTTGAAATAGCATACCTCAAAATTAAATGACGTATTTAAAATTTCATATACGGTATCTGCAAAAAAACTTCCAACACTTTTGTTTTAATTTTAACACAGATTTTTTTACAGTGTATAATACATACAAATCAAGTGAGTTAATTTTGACTTGTAACTGGCCAATCACGCATCCCGCATTCGGTTAGATTGTCCAGCTATACAATTATTTATCGTATTTCACAAAGCTTCAAAGGAAGTCAGAATTTTTTAGTATAGTTCTTTCATTTAAGGTGATGTGCTATACCGACCGAGTCGCTGTTAGTGCAAGAATAAACGCCAATCGCACTAACAGTGGAGCGAGTAAGAATAACAAAAACGTGTAGCACATTACATTAATACAGTTACTTTACAGCGTTTTTTTAATTTATTTTTTTTTACCTATGATAATATATCGTAGTACATTTGGTCAGTATATGTATTAAGAAAAAGTGGCCACGACTTTGTCCGGCTGGTTTGTGAAAATAAACCAGCGGGTTGGCCCGACATTTCCTTTGAAAAGAATCTCGGAATCTCAATATTGAGCTTCTGGGTCGACGGAAATGTTGCTTCTCTGATTCTAGTCGACTGTAACGTGGGCTCCAAATCTCAGCTATTCAATTCCAGGCTTTGTAGACTTTCGTTTACGCGGAGGTCGGAATTTTCAGGAGAAATTTTGTATTTTCTTGAGTGTCACTTCAAAATGTCAGCGAGTTCAATATCTCGGAAAAATAAGGTTTTTTTTTTTTGAGTTCTGGAATTTCAATATTAGCTTGGGCACATTTTAAACTTAATACTAAACTGGTATTAAAGAAGGTAAAATTACCAATAAATCGAGGAACTTCTACGTCAAGAAGCCCCACTCGGCCCTACTCTGTAGTTTGAACACATGAGGTTGGTAAATTCCCGGATAAGGCAATACGCTCGCCTGGCCTATTATTGGCCCAACTGATCTAAAACTTTCCAACAATCCCAAATAACAGAGTTTAATTAAATTGTACCGATTGCAATTTCTCACTCGTGGGAATCGATCTGCAGTATATATTGAAGTACAGAGAATAAAGATTGGTTAGTTAAACTCAATACGGCGAATACGGTGTAAATAACAAAAATACACAAAATAACATTTTTTAAATGAAAATATAAATAAATCGGTAAAGAAACAAAACATCTGGGTTTTTACTGTAATTCGGTTTAACAGAGCCACACTTAGTGGCTATTTCACTAAGTTATGAAAATTCAATGCGAAGTTCTTTTTAGGAAAAAAAAAAGTTTTCTTCTTCTTGAGGTAAAATTGAAAATAATTTACGGTTGCTTTTCACAAAAATACGAGCTGCGGTAATCAAAACATTGGAAATCCGTTCCGCAGCTTAGATTGCGAGTTATATTCATCTAAATTTTCGCGTCAAGAATTCTCGAGTATACTTACTAGTAGCTTCGCGTCAATTTTTTTAACGTACTTGGCGTCGAGACGCTTCCGCGTATCTTGATAAGACCTGCCTCAATGTAACAATCCATATCGCGTGATAAAACAATATTGAAACAATTTTTAAATTAATCCCTCTTAAAAAAATCAGTGGGTACAATATCTCGCATTTTCGATATAAGGTAAATGTCCCAGTAATCAACCATGTACCAGTAATCGATCAGTCTGTGGTAAAAGAGCGATAAATAAGACTGTGAGTGCTTTTCGACGCTTAAATAAATTAACAACACTTCCTCCGATTGATGTACAATATTATATGAAAATTTGAGGCTTGTAAAATCACAACAGTGATAATAAGAAAATCGTAAACTTGCAGTGACCGAGCCGAGCGTGATTTCGTCGAAATCCTTGATATGGAGGTTAAGGTGCGTCTCGTGACATTTAGTTAAATTCTGCGATGCACGAAGACTTTGGCTGAATAAGTTTAATTTGATATTACATATGAAGAATCTGGTATTATTAAATGAATATGATTTTATCGTAAAATTGTTGTTTGTGCAAAAAATCGCGGAGGTCGATAACTGGTTCAGAAAAACACATAAATGTCCGGGTAATCGACCTACTGTCGATCACTAGGACAAAATTAGTGTAAATCGCGTATTGTTTTTATGAATTAGATGACAAAAAATAATGTAACAATTCATTCATCGATCGAACTGTACGAGGAGTAGTTATGGACAGGGGTATTGGGCTCTCTATAAATAATTAAGCAGCAAAATAAATCATGTCGATAACTGGGCCATGCATATGTCCATGACTGAGTCATGTCATGTCATGGGTCGATCACTGGGCAAACCGTGACTTTAGTATGTCCATGACTGGGACATTTGCACACCTCAAGTTTTATGTTAATTTTTTATTACAAGAAGATAAGATAGACCAAAAGTTAAGCGTTCTATTTGTTGACAAGATCGTACTGATTCTTTATAACCTACAATAACAGTTATTGACGTCTTAATTTGTGACTTTTCTTAATATGTTGATTACTAGGACATATAACGGTCGATTACTGGACCAACTATAACTTTAGTATGTCGATGACTGGTACATTTGCACTTCTGAAGCTTTAGAATAAGTTTTCTCTACAATAAGATAAGTTACGAAAATTTTTGAGGTTGTTTTTTTTTTCATACAACTATTCTGATTCATTATTACCAAGAATGAATATTTTTTGTATCTTAATGTGAAAGTTATTTTTTTATAAAGTCGGGCAATTTAGTTAACGTGTCGATCACTGGGCCGTTTACCTTAAGTATTGTTGTTATTTTATTCGTTCCGTATATGACTGTCGTACCAGCGTGAAGTTGATACTCGTCGACGAACAGCTTCAGGCATGTTGTTCATTTTGACAGTTCTAATATTGACGCACCGCGAGATTGTGATTTGGGTTAAGCAATAGGAAATTATAATTAGAGATGTAGGAGGATAGTGGCAGTGGTGACAAGATATTCCAGATGGATTCCGCAACAAAAAATGACAAAAACGTCGACGGTTTTTCCGGGGACACCGAACGGTCGATGACACGGTAGCTTCTTTGGTTGGTTATCACGACTAGCACGATTCTAAAATTCGCATCTTAGGTCTCAAGGTCTGTTGCGAAGAGGGGTGAGTTTCGAATTATCAACTCTGTTTCATAAACATGAACTGTAATGCTAATTCATCACTGCATAGTTACAGATTAAATATGAGATTGGAGTATAATTTCTAACCATGCACAACCTCTAATAGCAATTCACGAAAATAATAAAACGGCACGAGTTCTTATATCGAAAATGTAAGTTATTTCATCCACGACAATATGTAAAAGTCACAGTACGCTAATAAAAATTTTGATAACGGGGAACAATAGTTAGCGCGCGGAGCGCGGATCCGTTGTTAGTGATTTTTAAAATTGGGACTTTATTCCATTTCTGATTTCAGAATTCACAAATACGATTTCCGGTCGGAAAATCCAACCTAATTGTTTTTCTTCAAGATGCCGAATTTTGGCCTTCACTATCGTTCTCAAGTCGCATATTGTACCTCAGAAAGTACCGGTTACATGCCTTTTTACGATGATTTTAAAAAAAAAGTCACTTTTGGTCGATTCTTTACAGATCCGACTTTAGGTCGGAAAATGTAATCTAAAGAACCTAAATTTTCTTTTCTTCAAGATATCGAATTTTGGCCTTCACTATCGTTCTCAAGTCGCATATTGTACGTCAGAAAGTACCGGTTACATGCCTGTTTACAATGATTCTAAAAAAGTCACTTGTGGCCGGTTCTTCACAGATCCGACTTTTGGTCGGAAAATGTAACCTAAAGAACCTAAATTTTCTTTTTTTCAAGATATCGAATTTTGGCCTTCACTATCGTTCTCAAGTCGCATATTGTACGTCAGAAAGTACCGTTTACATGCCTTTTTACAATGAATTTTAAAAAATCACTTATGGCCGGTTCTTCACAGATCCGACTTTTGGTCGGAAGATGTAACCTAAAGAACCTAAATTTTCTTTTCTTCAAGATATCGAATTTTGGCCTTCACTATCGTTCTCTTGTCGCATATGTGCCTCAGAAAGTACAGGTTACATGCCTTTTACGATGAATTTTAAAAAAAGTCACTTTTGGTCGGTTCTGATTTCAGAATTCGCAGATCCGACTTCCGGTCGGAAAAACCAACCTAATTTTATTTTAAATGATATTGTAACAGCAGTGTAGTATCCATGTACCACTTCTAATAGCAATTCGCGAAACTAATAAAACGGCACGAGTTCTTATATCGAAAATGCAAGTCATTTCATCCACGATAATTTATAAAAGTCACAGTGTGCTAATAAAAATTAAATTATTTACCACTACACTCAAAGGTAGGAGACAATATATATTTTTTGTTTTTTCCTAACGTTGTTTTTTAGTTCATAAACTTCAAAAATGAACGTCAAACTCTAGCACATGTTGCGAATGCATAAAAAAGTTGTGTAGACATAAAATTTATTTGTAACCCACGACCTCTGAATTTACTCGATCCAACGAATCCCATTTCTCAGTTCACATTGTGTCTGCTTCCGAAAGTATTTGCTTGAAAATGTGTCAACCAATTGTCCATAAACCAAACTTTTCAAGAATATCAACTCTCACATAATATTTCTCTCTAGTAACTCTTGGATTCATAGTGCTCATAAATGATTCGAGGTACTTGACGAAATTTAATTCAAGTAGTGGAGGATTGATATTTCGCTCACGAATTTCGAGACTGTTGTTTGCAAAGTTTATCGTCAAATTCGCTATGGCGAATACGAAGGGTCTCATACCGTCGCGTTCCTCAACCTTCTGCTTTTATCTTGAGCGAAGACTTCAGGGAACTCGTCCAACCGGACAATATATATGACATATATAAATATATATATATATATAAATATAAAAGAAACCCGGTTCGCCGAGAGTTTTCTGAAGAAATCGGTGGAAGTCAATACTCACAGACGGTATATCATAAAGGGTATATCTTCTATGTTCGTACATCCTACTGTGTAGAATACGTTCTGCGGACTGTGCTTTCACTGGTGCGTGGAATAAGTATATACATATCCACAGTTCGATGGCTCCCGTGAGCCGGCAGAGAGACTGGTCTGCAACTATAGCTGTAGCCAACTTTTACCAATCTTCTTGGTAGTTCCTCGAGTGCCTCTTTATGACCAGCTAAAGCAGTCGCAATTCAATTTGCCTTGGTTGCGATAACGACGTCGTTCTCGCGGTCTATTCATCGGCCTCTCGCCTTCAAGAGAAAAAAAAATGACATAAATTACTTTTAAAAATAAAATCAGTACAACAAAAATGCAGTTAATGTAAGAAGTTCCTCATTGCGTCAATATTTGTTCGTCACTCTTTCACTTCCCTCTTTCTTATTCTTAATACCTTTGGAATAAATCAGGCAAGCCGAATGTAATATAAACTCTGTTGTATAAAAATATATTGAATGAAAAATAGTTTCTACTTTTTTTCTGGAGATTCTTAACAGTATCAATTAATAAAAGATGTACAAGAGTTTACAACAGAGAAAAAATACATAAAACAATTTTTTTAAAATTATGTACAACAAAAATATAGTTAATACAAAAAATTCTTTGCGTCAATATTTCTTAATTACTCTTTTACTTTCCTCTTTCATATGCTAACTACCTTTGAAATACATTAGGCAAATAGGATTTAAATATCAACTGCATTGGATCGAGAAAAAAATGTTTCAACATTCTTCCTGCAGATCCTTAATTTTGTTACATTCACAATAGACCTATTTGAGTACAACTTATTTACTTGTTTACGGCTATTCAATGGAGAAAGTGTGGTTTACCAAGTTTAATGCTTTAGTAGAAGTTAAAATGGTTCTTTAGCATATTTCCTCAACTTAGAGAAACATGTACAGGCAGAAACTCGCAAACACTTTAACGTGTTAATGGAAATTGCAAATTTTCATAGAGCGATATTTTGATTAAGTTAATTTAACGAATAATACGTAACTTTGCACAAAATTTTTTACGCCTTGGCTATTTTTGTTTACCGAATGATTCTTTGTCCACCTGATAAATTTCTTATAATTTCCACAATTAGAAAATTATAGCAATTTGTTCGTAAATAAATTACTTTAATTAAACAGTAGCCTCTCATTTTTTACCAGTCAACACTACTGTAGAATATTTATATGATGAATTCGTAAAACAACTTTAAAAAAATATGATAGCCCATTGTGCTTTAAAATCAGCTACAAATGTACACATATACCCCACAAAAAATATTACCATTGATCATTAAAGTCCTCTCCAATCTATTTTCAATAACACTTCTCTACATTAATGTCCTTACATTAATGTCCTCTACATTAATGTCCTTACATTAATGTAGACAAACAAGCTGTAATCAATATAAATCTTCACGACTATCAATTAACCCATCAGACTTGCATAAACCCCGTAAGTTATAAGTTTCACAATTTTAAAAAGACTACAATTTTTCTTTCAACATATTATTTCAATTAAACTATGGACTGTAATTCTTTACCAGCCAACACTACCAAGAGACGCGTTAGCATCTCGACGCCAACTATTACAGAAAATGAATGTGGTCTCCGTTCGACGATTTTTCTCTTCTAGAATATTTTCATTATGAATTTATAAATCAACTTTCACAAAATATAATAACCCATCATGCATTAAAATCAACAAGAAATTATCGCCTATTTCCTACAAAAAAAATTACCATTGATCAATGAAATTTGCCCCCAACAAATTTCTAATAATACTATTTCTCTACATTATTTCCTTAAGGAACAAGCTGTAATAGATATAAATCTTCACTACTATCAATTAATGCACCAGACCGTTGCATAAACCCCGTAAGTTATAAGTTCCACAATTAAAAAATGACTGCAATTTGTTTGCCAATATATTATTTCAATTAAACAGTAGACTTTAATTTTTTTCCAGTCAACACTACAGAATATCTACATGATGAATTTGTAAATCAACTTTAAAAAAATATAATAACTCATGGTGCATTAAAATCAGCAAGAAAAAAATACCTGTTCCCTATAAAAAGAAAATAACGATTGATCAATTAAATTTTCCCCAAACAAATTTCTAATACTATTTCTCTACATTAGTGTCCTTAAGAAACAAACTGTAATAAATATAAATCTTCACCACTATCAATTAATGCACCAGACCGTTGCATAAACCGCGTAAGTTATAAATTCCACAATTAAAAAATGACTGCAATTTGTTTGCCAATATATTATTTCAATTAAACAGTGGACTCTAATTTTTTTCCAGTCGACACTATAGAATATCTACATAATGAATTTGTAAATAAACTTTAAAAAAATATAATTACCCATGGTGCATTAAAATCAGTAAGAAAAAAATACCTTTTCCCTATAAAAAGAAAATAACCATTGATCAATTAAATTTTCCCCTAATCAATTTCTAATAACATTTCTCTACATTAGTGTCCTTAAGAAACAAACTGTAATAAATATAAATCTTCACTATTATCAATTAAAGCACCAGACCGTTGCATAAACCCCGTAAGTTATAAGTTCCACAATTAAAAAATGACTGCAATTTGTTCGCCAATATATTATTTCAATTAAACAGTGGACTCTAATTTTTTTTCCAGCCAACACTATAAAATATCTACATGATGAATTTGTAAATCAACTTTAAAAAAATATAATAACCCATGGTGCATTAAAATCAGTAAGAAAAAAATACCTGTTCCCTATAAAAAGAAAATAACCATTGATAAATTAAATTTCCCTCCAATCAATTTCTAATACTATTTCTCTACATTAGTGTCCTTAAGATACAAGCTGTAATAGATATAAATCTTCACTACTATCAATTAATGCACCAGACTGTTGCATAAACCGCGTAAGTTATAAATTCCACAATTAAAAAATGACTGCACTTTGTCCGCCAATATATTATTTCAATTAAACAATGGACTCTAATTTTTTTCCAGCCAACACTATAGAATATCTACATGATGAATTTGTAAATCATCTTTAAAAAAATATAATAACCCATGGTGCATTAAAATCGACAAGAAAAACATACCTGTTCCCAATAAAAAGAAAATAACGATTGATCAATTAAATTTTCCCCCAACAAATTTCTAATACTATTTCTCTACATTAGTGTCCTTAAGGAACACGCTGTAATAAATATAAATCTTCACCACTATCAATTAATGCACCAGACCGTTGCATAAACCGCGTAAGTTATAAATTCCACAATTAAAAAATGACTGCACTTTGTTCGCCAATATATTATTTCAATTAAACAAAGGACTCTAATTTTTTTCCAGCCAACACTATAGAATATCTACATGATGAATTTGTAAATCATCTTTAAAAAAATATAATAACCCATGGTGCATTAAAATTGACAAGAAAAACATACCTGTTCCCAATAAAAAGAAAATAACGATTGATCAATTAAATTTTCCCCCAACAAATTTCTAATACTATTTCTCTACATTAGTGTCCTTAAGGAACACGCTGTAATAAATATAAATCTTCACCACTATCAATTAATGCACCAGACCGTTGCATAAACCGCGTAAGTTATAAATTCCACAATTAAAAAATGACTGCACTTTGTTCGCCAATATATTATTTCAATTAAACAAAGGACTCTAATTTTTTTCCAGCCAACACTATAGAATATCTACATGATGAATTTGTAAATCATCTTTAAAAAAATATAATAACCCATGGTGCATTAAAATCAGTAAGAAAAAAATACCTGTTCCCTATAAAAAGAAAATAACGATTGATCAATTAAATTTTCCTCGAATCAATTTCTAATAACATTTCTCTACATTAGTATCCTTAAGGACCAAGCTGTAATAAATATAAATCTTCACTACTATCAATTAAAGCACCAGACCGTTGCATAAACCCCGTAAGTTATAAGTTCCACAATTAAAAAATGACTGCAATTTGTTCGCCAATATATTATTTCAATTAAACAGTGGACTCTAATTTTTTTCCAGCCAACACTATAGAATATCTACATGATGAATTTGTAAATCATCTTTCAAAAAATATAATAACCCATGGTGCATTACAATCAGCAAGAAAAAAATACCTGTTCCCTATAAAAAGAAAATAACCATTGATCAATTAAATTTTCCCCTAATCAATTTCTAATAACATTTCTCTACATTAGTGTCCTTAAGAAACAAACTGTAATAAATATAAATCTTCACTACTATCAATTAAAGCACCAGACCGTTGCATAAACCCCGTAAGTTATAAGTTCCACAATTAAAAAATGACTGCACTTTGTTCGCCAATATATTATTTCAATTAAACAATGGACTCTAATTTTTTTCCAGCCAACACTATAGAATATCTACATGATGAATTTGTAAATCAACTTTAAAAAAATATAATAACCCATGGTGCATTAAAATCAGCAAGAAAAACATACCTGTTTCCTATAAAAAGAAACTAACCATTGATCAATTAAATTTTCCCCCAATCAATTTCTATTAACATTTCTCTACATTAGTGTCCTTAAGATACAAGCTGTAATAGATATAAATCTTCACTACTATCAATTAATGCACCAGACTGTTGCATAAACCGCGTAAGTTATAAATTCCACAATTAAAAAATGACTGCACTTTGTCCGCCAATATATTATTTCAATTAAACAATGGACTCTAATTTTTTTCCAGCCAACACTATAGAATATCTACATGATGAATTTGTAAATCATCTTTAAAAAAATATAATAACCCATGGTGCATTAAAATTGACAAGAAAAACATACCTGTTCCCAATAAAAAGAAAATAACGATTGATCAATTAAATTTTCCCCCAACAAATTTCTAATACTATTTCTCTACATTAGTGTCCTTAAGGAACACGCTGTAATAAATATAAATCTTCACCACTATCAATTAATGCACCAGACCGTTGCATAAACCGCGTAAGTTATAAATTCCACAATTAAAAAATGACTGCACTTTGTTCGCCAATATATTATTTCAATTAAACAATGGACTCTAATTTTTTTCCAGCCAACACTATAGAATATCTACATGATGAATTTGTAAATCATCTTTAAAAAAATATAATAACCCATGGTGCATTAAAATCAGTAAGAAAAAAATACCTGTTCCCTATAAAAAGAAAATAACCATTGATAAATTAAATTTCCCTCCAATCAATTTCTAATACTATTTCTCTACATTAGTGTCCTTAAGAAACAAACTGTAATAAATATAAATCTTCACTACTATCAATTAAAGCACCAGACCGTTAGATAAACCCCGTAAGTTATAAGTTCCACAATTAAAAAATGACTGCAATTTGTTTGCCAATATATTATTTCAATTAAACAGTAGACTCTAATTTTTTTCCAGCCAACACTATAGAATATCTACATGATGAATTTGTAAATCACCTTTAAAGAAATATAATAACCCATGGTGCATTAAAATCGGCAAGAAAAACATACCTGTTCCCAATAAAAAGAAAATAACGATTGATCAATTAAATTTTCCCCCAACAAATTTCTAATACTATTTCTCTACATTAGTGTCCTTAAGAAACAAGCTGTAATAAATATAAATCTTCACTACTATCAATTAATGCACTATACGCTGCATAAACCCCGTAAGTTATAAGTCCCACAATTAAAAAATGACTGCAATTTGTTTGCCAATACATTATTTCAATTAAACAGTGGACTCTAATTTTTTTCCAGCCAACACTATAGAATATCTACATGATGAATTTGTAAATCAACTTTAAAAAAATATAATAACCCATAACACATTAAAATCGTCAAGAAAAACATACCTGTTCGCAATAAAAAGAAAATAACGATTGATCAATTAAATTTCCCCCAATCAATTTCCAATAACATTTCTCTACATTAGTGTCCTTATGGTACAAGCTGTAGTAGATATAAATCTTCACTACTGTCAATTAATGCACCAGACATTGCATAAACCATTGTGAAGATTAAGCTTTTACCGGACTAGTCCGAAGCGATGCGTTCGCGCAAACATTGAACGTGCCACGATCCTCCAAAGCTCGGAAGTAAATAGTACAACCGCGTGAGGCTTACTCGTGACGCTGGGTGAGTGCGTTTATTTCCGGAAATTATTAAGTTGCTCTTCGACACGTCAGGCGTTAACAGCAAACAAACCTATAAGCCAAAGTTGTGTGGATTGGTGCATAACGTGACTCGTTGAGACATCAGCGGCGCCAATATATACGTGCACATAGTGGCTTGCACACGGTTCTCGTAGAGCAGCTTTTACGACGGGCTTAGCTGGTTTGGCCGTTCGCCGCCGGAATCACTCAACCTGGCGGTTATGAGTACGGCCTGGACGTCCTAGCATCGGCCAGTGGGCGAAATCGACGAGCACACTTTGCACCAATTTCTAAACTCGCCTTCGCAACTCTGCAAGTGTTTTCTTCAAGTTGTGCGGTGGACCTAATAGCAAATGGTCTTTTCTCGGTAAACGACCGCTGTTGCACCCAAAGAAAAACACTCTCTGCTCCTACGTGACATCTCTCGCCTGGTAATAATAATAATAATAATTTTTTAATCAATTATAATGTGCAATAAATAGTTATTAATTCGATAAAGATGATTGTTTTAAAATCTCTGCAGTATCACTGAAGAAACGAGTTGGTTGGGCTTACTAAGATCTTGGTTAAAAATTTGGTAGGCGCAATCAAGTTATTAGCTAGACTTACTAAATACCTACACTGTTAGAAATTTTTGTATGAAAATTAATATAAAGTATTGGAAGTTTTTTTGCGGATACGCGTATATTAAATTTAATATACAAATATTAATAAATATATATAAAAAAATTGTTGCAAAATTAATATACAGTATACTAAACACTTCATAAAAGTTGTGTTTATAATATAATTATTGGAATTTTACAATATATCTGTATATTGTAAAATTGTATTAAATGAAATTTAATATACCGTATCTGGAAAAGAACTTCCAATACATATATGAATTTTCAAAATATTTTTAACAGTATATTTGGTTGTCTTACCAAATCCTTGGTTATATTCCTCAATAACTTTGTTGAGCCTATCAAGTATTTTTGATAATATTTTAACCAAGTTTTCTAGTTCTAACCAAGTCTTTTTTTGAGTGTAGATTGTTGTCATGAGTACTAAACGCCGATTTTTTTAAATCAGGAAGTTTAACAAGGACTAATAATTGCATAATTACCCGCGATGTTATTAGATGTATCTTTTAGACACTTTTCATAATTAGACAGATTTTACTATAATACTTGCGAGTATTTTCTGCGCATTTTGAAAGATTTTTTTTTCTTCCAATATCGGGGTTGCAATTTTTCTCAAACTCTTTATATATTAGAAGAGAATTAATGGAACCGAAAAAATGGTTATTTATTATAAGGTTTTGAATATAATAACTGTAATTACGAAATTCGTTTTTTAAATAAGCAATATTGATTTCTTGAGCTACTAAATTAAATCAATTTAATTTTCGCCGAATCGAACATTCTTATTTTGCAATATGAGCATAGAATATTCAAGACGTAGAAAAATATTACTTAACAATATCATGCCATTTGGAATCAAAATCGATATACAATTCTTTTGCCCGCTTAAAGATTCGAGGCCTATGCTTTAAATTTTCTCTGTAAAATAAACAAAGAAAAATAGAAAATTTCCGATTAGGTAAAAACTAAATTTGTTCTATTATATTGCTTAAAAACCATTTTTTCATATTTAAAATAAAGATAAAATTCAATTACTACATTCAAAACTTCACACAAAAAAGTTTTCTTCTCCTTATACTGTTTTTGTACTTCTTTTCTCTTTCAACATGTAAATTGTCCAATAAAAAAACTCTAAATAAAGTGTCAAAAGATTAAATGTATATTAAAAAATGCACAGAAAGTGCTTTAAACTAATAATAAAATTTGGCTAATAACACGTGATTTCTAAAAGCATTAAAAAAAATGTCTGTACTACCAGAGAATTCGCAGATGTAACAATCAGTATACTAAATTTGTTCTATTATATTGCTTAAAAACCATTTTTTCATATTCAAAATAAAGATAAAATTCAATTACTACATTCAAAACTTCACACAAAAAAGTTTTCTTCGCCTTGTACTGTTCTTGTACTTCTTTTCTCTTTCAACATGTAAATTGTTAAATAAAAAAATCTCTAAATAAAGAGTCAAAAGATTAAATGAATATTAAAAAATGCACAGAAAGTCCTTTAAACTAATAATAAAATTTGGCTAATTACACGTGATTTCTAAAAGCATTTAAAAAAATGTCTGTACTACCAGAGAATTCGCAGATGTAACAATCAGTACACTAAATTTGTTCTATTATATTGCTTAAAAACAATTTTTTCATATTTAAAATAAAGATAAACTTCAATTACTACATTCAAAACTTCACACAAAAAAGTTTTCTTATCCTTGTACTGTTTTTGTACTTCTTTTCTCTTTCAACCTGTAAATTGTCCAATAAAAAAATCTCTAAATAAAGTGCCAAAAGGTTAAATGAATATTTAAAAATGCATAGAAATTGCTTTAAACTAATAATAAAATTTGGCTAATTACACGTGATTTCTAAAAGCGTTAAAAAAAATGTCTGTACTACCAGAGAATTCGCAGATGTAACAATCAGTACAGCGTTGACCTAACAATAGTGTTAACAACTAGTTCAAACCTATTTTTTTACCGGTACAGAATAAAATATCGAGTGTATTGTGTCAGAAAGTGGGTCAGGGTCAAGAAGAACTTCGATAGTATAATGTTGTTATAATAGGTGGCCCGAAGCACTCGACGTTGATGCTCTCGAGATGCCAAGAGCAGAGGCAGAAACAGCGCCACCACCACTACTAGCAACGTTGTTGTCGAGTCGTCGAGGGTAAACATCTGCTCGAAACTGATTCAACGAAGCAGCCGGATCCTACCCTTATCATTACGATATAACACTGTATCGTTCAGTGCAAAGTCCTCCCGAATCTCAGCAGTGTAGATAATCTCACCCGACAGCTCAAAGTGTATGTTCTTCCCTTGTAAAGTTCTACGAAACCTACACGAATTGCCAATCTGAAATCAAGTGCCGGCGTAAAGTTACGACGACAGCTGTATCAAAAGATGACTCTCGTAAAGTTAAAGAGACGTGCAAAAAACATTCGCCAAGTCAGATTCCCTCGACATGCAGCTTGTGGCACTTTAGAAGTGTAGTAAAAAAAAAGGCTAGAGCTAGTCAGTGCTCTGACCGCCTCAGAGGATTCTGTGGCTTACGAGGCGTGACGAACCTCACTTTCAGTACTTCAGATGGTTTGCGCGTTAACTGCAAAATTGAAGGTTAAAAGCTTCCATCTGCTTCCTCACAAAGGAAGCTTTGTGACAGTAAAAAAGAAAATTCGTTCGAGGCTTCAATGCCCGAACACTTCAAATGGTCTGTAAACCTCAAAAAGAGGGGTTTTAAAAAAAATGTCCCGAGGATATGTGCATGTGACAAGCTTGAAAAGAGGATACGCTAACAGGAGCTCTACAATCTGACGAATAATGGTCTGTTATACCTCCGGAAATAGACCAGATTCGGGATATATTTTTTTTCCCCGCTTAGTGAAACTCGTAATATTCTTGTATTACTTTGCCGGAGGAATAATACGCGTTTGTTCTTCTGAATATCAACTTACCAATTTTTTTCATACGATCTTTCAAATTCATATTCATAACCATTATATTATTTTACAGCAACGATCATTTCTCTAAAATGATTTATTGAACGAAAATAGAAATAGAATTGAAAAAAAAAAAATAGAACTGTATTTCGGTCTTTTATGAGTTCAAAGCTTACGCATTCTATTTCTTTTTATAGCAATTTTTTACGGGCTTTCGAAATCTATACGAGGATTTTCCAGGATGCAGTTTTATTTTCAAAGGCTGTAAATTCGAGGAAGAAAAAATGAAACTCATATTAAGGAAGTTCGACCGTTTCACACTAGTCAAAACGGTGTTAAATTTAAAAAATCGTTTCATCAAAGTTTAGTGCATTAAATCATAATAGTATAGAGAGTGGTTTGAATTAAGGCATGTATATTTAACCCAGAGAAAGATTAATAGTGACGGATTTGCATACAGTTTAACTGATTAACGTTACTTTTCAATGGGACCCATTTTCGTTCAGTTTTTTCGAAGAATAATCTATAATTCTTTGTAGATTTTAATGAGTGATGACCCATTCTCTTTATTAAAGGATGCTCTACGAATTGACTGCCTAGATATTTGATTCTATTGATTGTTTAATAATTATAGCCTGTTGTTTAACAAAAATAAAAGTACTTTCATTAACAAATAGCTATAATTATTAAACAATCAATATTATCAAATATCCAAACGGTCAATTGGTAAAGAATGTCTTAAGAAAGAGAATGAGCTATTACTCATCAATATTGGCAGAGAATTACAGATTATTCTTGGAAAAAACTGAATGAAAATGTGTCCCATCAAAAACTAATGTTAATCAGTTAATCTTTATGCAAATCCGTCACTATTAATTTTTTTCTGAATCAAATATTCATGCTTTAATACAAATCAACCTTTCACTATTGATATTTAATGCATTAAACTTTAATAAATCGATTACCAAAATGCACCACTGATTTGACTAGTGTGAAACAGTTGAACCTCCTTAAGATATGGCAAAATGCCAAATTAAAAGTTAGAATTGTTTGTAAAATTTTAGTCTCGAAAAAGAAAAAACGTAAGAGTTTTTCATATAGATGCTCTAAATTCTAAAACGTACTTATAAAATAGGCCGAAATTTTGCTTCAACAAAATTTAAAAAAAAGTGTGTTATTATTCATCCTTTTTTAAGATGCGTAAAAACAGCTAAATACCTTAGTAACCATATAAAAAAGTGTTAGAATTAAGGATTGCCCCTGCATCTTCCCTTAAAAGCACAAACGACAAAACCTACCTCATCATAATTCTTCATTAATTTTATAATTCCTCAACAAAAATTCCACATTTTTATTGCGTAAATATCAAAGTCCATCCAATCAAGAGTAAAACATAAAAACCTTTTTTACAGTAATACCCTAACGAAACCTTTAAACTTCAGAAAAGCTTAAGGTTTGCCGCAAATGATACGCTATATATAACCTTTTTTAATACCCTATAGTAGTATTTAATTTATCGTATAATATATAATAAAACACGGCACTTCTCGACATTCCGTCGTTAAAATACACGCGGAAAGCCAACGTGCATAATTTCACTGCACTTAAGTTTATTCAATCGTGAATGAAACGTTCGGTTCATTATCATAATCGTGCTATATATATATGTATATATATGAGCACGAGTGGAGATGGCGCGGCGACTTCCCTTAATTAATCTCTAAAATGAATCTCTCATAATTGAATCTCACCTATAGGAGAAGTTTCGAAAGGCCATAGGTCTCGAACAGAGCTCGTGCCGTCGCTTTTCCTCCCCTCATCCTTCGGCCGCGGTTGTTCGACGCGGAGCCAAGATACGCATTCCATTCACTTCCCCTTTCTTCGTTCCCGCTCACTGTGCCGCGAATGCACACCCCTTTCACCTTCGTACGACTCTATTTCTCCCGCGCTTGAGCTGTTTTCCACTCGCTTCCACAGAGCTTTGTGTGCCTCTCGCGGAAGCGTCTGTGTCTCCCGAATAGTTATTCAATCCCTCGTGCTTTCGCTTCGATCGAGATACGCGACCATCACCAGCAGTAGCAGCAGCACTGGCATCGGTGCATTGGCTTCCAGCAGCAAGTGTTTGCGCGAGTTGGTTAGTGTGTATTACCCAAGAATAAACGAGTTGCACGTGTTGAGTTTCGGAAGAGAGATCGATAGAAATACATACGATGAGATTAAGAAAGAAAGAGCCAATGGTAGTCGAAAAACAAAAGTGTGCTTTGGGGAAAATTCTAACGGCTTTCGACGAGCCAGCGGCGAGCAGTACACTTCTAAATCACGTACGTGTCGATAGGTTGCTTTGAACAGCCCATTGGTCAAGGAAACTCTTCACAGGCTCTCGAGCAGCGATTCCGAACTTTGTTAAACACTTGAGCGAGTCCTTTCCCACTTAATCCTCGATCTATTATTCTCACCTTTATCCCCCTCCCCCCCAAACTGCACAATCGCTTAAACGATCAATTGCACTTGTTCGAACTTTTGCTTTTTTTTGTTTTATTTACAAAAGGCGCGGTGAGGAAATCGCTTTTATAAATATTCACGATGTTTATTAAGACTTGTTTTTTTTTTCACATGCGAAACACGTGACGATTCGGGAGACTCGTTTACTGTTACTGTGCAAATAAACAACTCGCTTTTTCGCTCGTCACTTTGTTTACATATAACGGTATTTATCTTTATTGTTTTTTTTTCGTATGTATATATGTATATGTATATATGCTTGTTTTTACATTGTATTTACTTGTTTATATTTATGTGGTTTTGTTTTTAGTGACGAGCGTCCGCGTTCCACGCGAAGCGCGTAGCTATTCGCGAAGAACGAACGGCGCGTACGCGCATCGTGTTCACTGCCGGCATGACGACTGCCGCCTCCACCGCCACCGAGGAGTCGACCGGCAACCCCCACGTCCTACGGCGACGCGGGAGCAGCACCCATACCTTTCTGCGTCGAACTTTCTATCCTGCGCGATCCGCACTCTCTTTCTCTCTCTCTGCTCGGCTTCCTCTGGATCCCAACACTGGACCCCTCTCCAGAACTATCGTACATAGTAGGTTTGTCCTCACTACCCTTTGCTCCTCCCTATCCGATATTTACATTTTTTTATTCATAGGACTACCACTACCCCCTTCGGGAATTCAGCAAGAAGAGAATAATGAAATCTCGAAAGATCGCACTTATTGTGAAGCGCAATTCAATAAAGAAAAAGTACAAAACAGTGGATCACAGTTGAGACTATGAATGTAGGAATTTTTTAATATCGATTTCTGTTACTTTTTATCATTGACACTAATAGGAAATTTATATTATGAGTCGCCGTACTGCCGCAATGACAAATTTGTCGACTTCAAAGAATTGTTCTTTTATGCTACTCTTAATTTTGTGAAGTTATAAAGTGCCTGGATAATATATTGGACCTGTCCTCGCCACCATTTGCTCCTCCCTATCCGATATTTACATTTTTTTATTCATAGGACTACCACTACCCCCTTCGGAAATTCACCAAGAAGAGAATAATGAAATCTCGAAAGATCGCACTTATTGTGAAGCGCAATTCAATAAAGAAAAAGTACAAAACAGTGGATCACAGTTGAGACTACGAATGTAGGAATTTTTTAATATCGATTTCTGTTACTTTTTATCATTGAGACTAATAGGAATTTTATATTATGAGTCGCCGTACTGCCGCGATGACAAATTTGTCGACTTCAAAGAATTGGTCTTTTATGCTACTCTTAATTTTGTGAAGTTATAAAGTGCCTGGATAATATATTGGACCTGTCCTCGCCACCATTTTCTCATCCCTATCCGATATTTACATTTTTTTATTCATAGGACTACCACTACCCCCTTCGGGAATTCACCAAGAAGAGAATAATGAAATCTCGAAAGATCGCACTTATTGTGAAGCGCAATTCAATAAAGAAAAAGTACAAAACAATGGATCACAGTTGAGACTACGAATGTAGGAATTTTTTAATATCGATTTCTGTTACTTTTTATCGTTGAGACTAATAGGAAATTTATATTATAAGTCGCCGTACTGCCGCAATGACAAATTTGTCGACTTCAAAGAATTGGTCTTTTATGCTACTCTTAATTTTGTGAAGTTATAAAGTGCCTGGATAATATATTGGACCTGTCCTCGCCACCATTTGCTCCTCCCTATCCGATATTTACATTTTTTTATTCATAGGACTACCACTACCCTCTTCGGGAATTCACCAAGAAGAGAATAATGAAATCTCGAAAGATCGCACTTATTGTGAAGCGCAATTCAATAAAGAAAAAGTACAAAACAGTGGATCACAGTTGAGACTATGAATGTAGGAATTTTTTAATATCGATTTCTGTTACGTTTTATCATTGAGACTAATAGAAAATTTATATTATAAGTCGCCGTACTGCCGCAATGACAAATTTGTCGACTTCAAAGAATTTGTCTTTTATGCTACTCTTAATTTTGTGAAGTTATAAAGTGCCTGGATAATATATTGGACCTGTCCTCGCCACCATTTGCACCTCCCTATACGATATTTACATTTTTTATGTGAAAAAATCTTTAGCGAGGATTTTCCTGAAAAAATGTCCGCAAAAAGCGCTATGCTCCTTTTGGAAAAAAGTGAATTTGAGCAAAATGTCCTCAAAAAGCGTTACGTTCCTTTTGGAAAAAAGTGTATTTGAGCAAAATGTCCTCAAGAAGCGTTACGTTCCTTTTGGAAAAAAGTGAATTTGAGCAAAATGTCCTCAAAAAGCGTTACGCTCCTTCTAAAAAAAAAAAAGTGAATTTGAGCAAAATGTCCTCAAAAAGCATTATGCTCCTGGAAAAAAGTGAACTTGAGCAAAATGTTCTCAAAAAGCGTTACGCTCCTTTTGGCAAAAAGTGAATTTGAGCAAAATGTCCTAAAAAAAGCATTATGTTCCTCCTAGAAAAAAGTGAACTTGAGAAAAATGTCCTGAAAAAGCGTTACGCTCCTTCTGGAAAAAAAGGTGAATTTGAACAAAGTGTCCTCCGAAAGTGTTACGCTTCTTCTGGAAAAAGTGAATTTGAGCAAAATGTCCTCAAAAAGCGTTACGCTCCTTCTGGAAAAAAGCGAGATTGAGCAAAATATCCTCAAAAAGCGTTACGTTCCTTCTGGAAAAAAGTGAATTTGAGCAAAATGTCCTCAAAAAGCATTACGCTCTTTCTGGAAAAAAAGTGAATTTGAGCAAAGTGTCCTTAAAAAGCGTTACGCTCTTTCTGGAAAAAAGTGAATTTGAGCAAAGTGTCCTTGAAAAGCGTTACGCTCCTTCTGGAAAAAAGTGAATTTGAGCAAAGTATCCTTAAAAAACGTTACGCTCGTTCTGGAAAAAAGTGAATTGTTGAAATGTTAAAAATGTTTTCACATATTTTTTCGTGAGTACACGCAGATGTACGGCACTAATGTTTTTTTTATTCATAAGTCTACCACTATCGCCTTCGGGAATTCACCAAGAAGAGAATAATGAAATCTCAGAAGATCGCACTTATTGGGAAGCGCAATTCAATAAAAGAAAAGTACAAAACAATGGATACAATGGATCACAGTTAAGACTATGAATTTACGATTTTTTTAATATCGATTTCTATTATTTTTTATCCTTGAGACTAGTAGTAAATTCATATTGTGAGTCACCGTAGCATTGCGATGCTAATTATTGAAAGAAATTGTCGTCCTCAAATAATCGTCTTTTTACGCTACCCTTAATTTTGTGAAATTATAAAGTATCTGGGTAATACATTGCAGCTGTCCTCGATATGCGATATTTACGTTTTTTTATTCACAGGACGAGAACAGTCTTCGAGAATTCAAAACCCTATACGGAGAGAGACTAGTGGGTTCTGTCACCGCTAAAAAACCGCAAAAACCACCAGTGTTTTCTGCACTTTTCCGCACAGCAATTCACCGCCAAACCACTGAGCGTTTTTTTTTCTCTAGCGTTGGTGGTTTTGATGTTTCGATCACCGCAAAACCACCGATGTCAATTTTTTTTAATTCGAAATTTCGTAATATTTTGTAATTTGTATAAATAATGGTAGAAATCACGCATCGAATTGTCAACTTAAATCACGGCAGATTTCACGTTGCCGTGAAGCCAGTTAAATGCTGTTACCGCAATATTTAATTTTTAGTTTTATAAAATATGTAACATTTGAAACTCTGAAGAGTTTCAAATTTTTCTCTTCATTGTCTTTTGATGACATTGTCTTCATTGTCAATGAAGATAATGAATTTCTCTTCATTGTCTTTTCTCGTCCCACATTTCTAAATGGCTACGCCATCTATGTTAAATACGACATCTACATTACGACATCTCCAAAACGTAATCCTTCAGTTATATCAGAGCACAGCAACTTACGACAGCTACGTGTTTATATTCATCAATAGATGACCAATAGCTTACAAGAAACGTTTCAAGTCGTTGGTCATCTAGCGGAACTAAGTCGGTCATTGCGCGTGCACCCGAAGTTAACCCGCTAGATGGCGAACGAGCCGAAACATTTCTCGCAAGTAAGTGTTCGCGATTCTGTGTATAAGTACGGGCGATCGTAAGTTATCGTCCGCCCATGTACTGACGTGGGTCGTTTGTACTGTTGTTTATCAGTGGCAAGACGGATTCTGCGGATTACCATGGCGCTGAAAATTCCATCGAGCCGTGATTTCTACCGTTATTTATACAAATTACAAAACATTATACGAAATTTCGTGATTTTTCGCAATGTACGTCGGTGTTTTTGCGGTGATCGAAACAGCAAAACCACCGACGCTACAACAACAAAAAAACGCTCAATGGTTTTGCGGTGAATTACTGTGCGGGAAAGTGCAGAAAACACTGAGGTGGTTTTTGCGGTTTTTTGCGGTAGCTTCAATCTGAAACCACGGTGGTCGAACACACTAGGAGAATAATGAATCTCGGTAGATTGCGCTTATTTTGAAGCACTATCCTGGCAAGTTGTGTCACCGACTTTTTAACCATTGATTTAACGGGTCTCGAATAGCTTCTGTTTAACCTAATTTCATTGACTTTTTAACCAAATTTGTAGTTTTTTAAGCATTTTTTACTGGTGAATAAATCGATTGTAACCGATATTGTTAACGAATTTTTTTAAAATTAATTTTGTTTGGTGCATTCAACCGATTTTAACTGACAATTTAATCAAACGAAACGTTTTTAATCGGTTGAAATGTCGGTTATAGGCGGTTATACAGAAGGCTAATCGAGACTTATCTTTTTCTCGGTTAAAAAGTCGGTTTACTTCAGATATTTTCAGTTGACACTTCGGTAACACAGCTTAGCAAGGTATTCCATAAAAAGAAATTGTAAAATACCGGATCACACTTGAGACTATAAATGTAGAAAATTTTTATATCGATTTTTTATCGTTGAGACTAACAGTTTGAATATAATAGTAATTTATTAATATTGTGAAGCAATATTGAATAGAAAGAATGTGCATTGCATACATCGATCCACATTTGAAATTATTATTCTAGGAAATTTTAATACCGATTTTAATAATTTTATATCACCGAGACTAATAGTTTGTAATAGTAATACATAATAAAGTGCCAGGTTGATAAATTGAAGCTTTCAGATCGAGCTCGATTTCCACGGTCAATTATTTTTCATAGTTAGTTATTTTTCGAGCTGTCAGTGCAGCCTCGATAGCTCTCGTTGCGGTGGTGGAATGTTTAGTGAAGATCGGAGATGATATCGAATAAAACTTCAGAACAATATATTTTGGATCTAGCCGTTAGCTATTGATGTCTGCAGTCAGTTGTTTTTCAGGCTATTAGTGAGTCACCTGAATAGTTCTCGTTGGCAATATATTTTCTGTCTCCCTTTAACAATATACTGTCAATTTTTTAAAAATAATTTGATTTCTTTTACTTTATCTATGAGCGACAATTTTTTTACTGAAACAATAGAAAATAATGCCAATTAATCGTACAATGCAATACATTATAAATATACAAATTTGACAATCAACTAATAAATAACTGAATTTAATCTCGAATTGAGAAACACTAGATTTTTTTTTTTTCATTTTTAACATAATGTCGAGATATTAACTTTTCATTCGAATACAAAAATAATAAATCTAAGTTAATTGAAATAAAACGAACCTTACTAACTTGTAAGATCAATAAAAATTATTATTATTATTTTAATAGTCCGTCAATTTAGGTAAAACTATTTCGGACCAAATAAGCAACTGATACCCAAGTTAAAAGGGTAATCGGGCAGAATGATTTTCATATACCCTTACACCCTTAAATAATTAATACCTCCCTTTTATACACCATTATATTAGTGAGTCTGAGCATTACAGCCGTAAACCTGGGTTGGGAGGGTGACCATAAAGCTTTTGCAAGAAATAATAATAATATTAATATCGTTTATTGATGGAATTAATCCTTTTACACACTATATAACAGTAAATCCAACGTAACAATCGGTGAGCTAACCATGCAATTACGTAAGTGTCCGCTATGTAATTGATTAGCAAAACACAGGAATTTCATTCCGCGTAAGTGTATCTCCTCTCTTTCTTCATCATTTTGTATATTATGAATTTCACTATTAATACAATTTAAACTTTCGCTCGTGTAGCTTAAAACTAACCCTGGAAACATACCTAAAGCTTTTACATAATAGATAATAATATTTTGTTTCAAGATCAAATTAATCTTTTTACACACAATACAAAATTGTCCTCATAATTAATTAAATAATACTTTTGGTCAGCAAAACACGATTATAAAAACAAAAAAATTAACAAATGTACAATTGAAAAACATGAAATATAATAATAGCAATTTGAATGCACAATAGATAATTTTACATATAAAAAAATGCGAATTGGTCGCGCTGTTACATGAATAAATTGTAATGCATAACGTAACGAAACACGTGATGATTCATTAATTTTCTTCTTGTAGGTAATGAAGACATGAGTAAAACATTTTATGTAGTGCGTTACATCGCCAAGAGCAATTGTCCCGGATAATTGAAGAGACTGAAGAAATCCACTTTATATGCTGCAATTTATTAAACTTTATTCCACCCCATCAATTGTATATTATTAATTTCAACAATTAATACAATTTACACTTTCACTCCTGTAGCTTAAAACTAACCTTGGAAAAATACCTAAAGCTTTTATATAATAGATAATAATATTTTATTTCAAGATTAGATTAGTATTTTTACACATAATACAAAACTGTCTTCATAATTAATTAAATCTTTTTTTGGTCAATAAGACAATAAAAGACAAGAAAATTTAAAAAATGCACAATTGAAAAATATGGAATATAATAATAATAACAATTTTACAAATAAAAAATGAGTGTTGGTTGCTCTGTTAGTTACACGAATAAATTCTAATGCATAACATAATGAAACACGTGATGATTCATAAATTTTCTTTCTACTTGTAGGTAGTGAAGACATGAGTAAAACATTTTATGTAGTGCCGTTACATCGCCAAGTGCAATTGTTCGGGATAATTAAGGAGCCCAAAGAAATCCACTTTATATGCTGCAATTTATTAAATTTTATTCCATCCCATCAATTGTATATTATGAATATCAACAATTAATACAATTTACACTTTCACTCGTGAAGCTTAAAACTAACCTTGGAAAAATACCTAAAGCCTTTATATAATAGATAATAATATTTGATTTCAAGATTAGATTAGTATTTTTACACATAATACAAAACTGTCTTCATAATTAATTAAATATTTTTTTGGTCAATAAGACAATAAAAGGCAAGAAAATTTAAAAAAATGCACAATTGAAAAATATGGAATATAATAATAATAACAATTTTACAAATAAAAAATGAGTGTTGGTTGCTCTGTTAGTTACACGAGTAAATTCTAATGCATAACATAATGAAACACGTGATGATTTATAAATTTTCTTTCTACTTGTAGGTAGTGAAGACATGAGTAAATCATTTTATGTAGTGCCGTTACATCGCCAAGTGCAATTGTCCGGGATAATTAAGGAGCCTAAAGAAATTCACTTTATATGCTGCAATTTATTAAATTTTATTCCACCCCATCAATTGTATATTATGAATATCAACAATTAATACAATTTACACTTTCACTCGTGAAGCTTTAAACTAACCTTGGAAAAATACCTAAAGCTTTTATATAATAGATAATAATATTTTATTTCAAGATTAGATTAGTATTTTTACACATAATACAAAACTGTCTTCATAATTAATTAAATCTTTTTTTGGTCAATAAGACAATAAAAGACAAGAAAATTTAAAAAATACACAATTGAAAAATATGGAATATAATAATAATAACAATTTTACAAATAAAAAATGAGTGTTGGTTGCTCTGTTAGTTACACGAATAAAATCTAATGCATAACATAATGAAACACGTGATGATTCATAAATTTTCTTTCTACTTGTAGGTAGTGAAGACATGAGTAAAACATTTTATGTAGTGCCGTTACATCGCCAAGTGCAATTGTCCGGGATAATTAAGGAGCCTAAAGAAATCCACTTTATATGCTGCAATTTATTAAATTTTATTCCACCCCATCAATTGTATATTATGAATTTCAACAATTAATACAATTTACACTTTCACTCGTGTAGCTTAAAACTAACCTTGGAAAAATACCTAAAGCTTTTATATAATAGATAATAATATTTTATTATCTATTATCTATTATTATTACTAACCTTGGAAAAATACCTAAAGCTTTTATATAATAGATAATAATATTTTATTTCAAGATTAGATTAGTATTTTTACACATAATACAAAACTGTCTTCATAATTAATTAAATCTTTTTTTGGTCAATAAGACAATAAAAGACAAGAAAATTTAAAAAATGCACAATTGAAAAATATGGAATATAATAATAATAACAATTTTACAAATAAAAAATGAGTGTTGGTTGCTCTGTTAGTTACACGAATAAATTCTAATGCATAACATAATGAAACACGTGATGATTCATAAATTTTCTTTCTACTTGCAGGTAGTGAAGACATGAGTAAAACATTTTATGTAGTGCCGTTACATCGCCAAGTGCAATTGTCCGGGATAATTAAGGAGCCTAAAGAAATCCACTTTATATGCTGCAATTTATTAAATTTTATTTCACCCCATCAATTGTATATTATGAATTTCAACAATTAATACAATTTACACTTTCACTCGTGAAGCTTAAAACTAACCTTGGAAAAATACCTAAAGCTTTTATATAATAGTTAATAACATTTTATTTCAAGATTAGATTAGTATTTTTACACATAATACAAAACTGTCTTCATAATTAATTAAATCTTTTTTTGGTCAATAAGACAAGAAAAGACAAGAAAATTTAAAAAATGCACAATTGAAAAATATGGAATATAATAATAATAACAATTTTACAAATAAAAAATGAGTGTTGGTTGCTCTGTTAGTTACACGAATAAATTCTAATGCATAACATAATGAAACACGTGATGATTCATAAATTTTCTTTCTACTTGTAGGTAGTGAAGACATGAGTAAAACATTTTATGTAGTGCCGTTACATCGCCAAGTGCAATTGTCCGGGATAATTAAGGAGCCTAAAGAAATCCACTTTATATGCTGCAATTTATTAAATTTTATTCCGCACCAGAGCACCTTGAGCGGTCGAGCGACTGCGACCCTATCTTTAAGGTCACGTTGTGCCTCCAACGTCGCGCAACATTCATCGTTTATTTACATTGTATAACCGCGTCGCAGGTGGAAGATGAAAAATGAATATACAAGACGCTCAAGAGACCTTTCTCAATGGATATGTAACTACTGACGATAGCGAAGTGTTTTTTTATCCTACAAAAATCTATCGAATTATTCCTCAGAGGGCGTCTGAAACTTTTGCTCTTTAGGACCTTTTCATCGTTCAGACAAAGAAGTCTGATGTTTTGAAAAAAATAATACAACACGAACGCGCCATACGTATTTTTTTTTTCAACTCCGTACATTTTATTGTATGACATTCTATTGATTTATTTTTACTGCGCACCTACATTTAATGACATTTACCATTCACCGCACTTCGAGATTCGCATACATGAGTGTGTGCGTGGGAACACTTGAAATATTCCGCACTTTTGTGCTACTCTTTTATATCTTCATGGATGTAAAAAATGAATCGATAAATACACGGCTGTACCTTTTCAATATGGACCGCGGAGAGACCGCTATATTCTGATGGTCAGGTTTCATTATTCATGTGTCGTGTTAACCCTAGATGAAAAGTGCCATTTTTTTTTTCGCCATTTACGGAGCATCTGAGGTCCGTGTGGACCCTGCGCACAATTACACACGGTGTAGATTTTTTGAAACGATAATAGGGTTAAAATCGGATGATTCTTTTTGTTATTTTACGAATTGAAGGAATTGAATGTTATTGACTTATTAAAGCCAATTGTACAAACAATTAAGTTGGTGAAAAAATGCTCAAGTCGAAAAAAAGCAAGTAAATAATTTAACAAAATCTCTTTCCTTTTCTTATCTCATAATAAAAAAATAATTGTGTGAAAGTTTTGCAAATAACACAATAATTTGACATACATTTTTTTCCGAATTTTATGTTAAATTTGAAAAGTAATAAAAAGGTTCTCTAAATTTTGTGAGTTTACAAGTATTTTACAGATTTTTTTCCGTTAATTTGGAAGTGTCACACAATTTTCATAGAAACTGCACTTTTTATTTGTGAAATTTAAAGTTACGTAAAACGTTTGTAAAGTTTACATTAAAAGTTTATAGAATTGACAGAAATGTTATATTAAAAATACATCAATTTCAACAGTGCAAATGAAATTTAAAAAATCAAACCATGTATTAAAATAAAGAAAAGCCATCATCAGAAAAGTTATATTACTGTTACGTTCTGTTGAAAAAGTATATTTATTTGAGCATCAACTTGTAAAAATTCAGGTATGGGAACAGTAAAGAATAATAACTTTTAAAAAATCGGCTTATTATTTTTGTATATTTTCATCAGAAATTACAAAAAGTGTTTTAAATGATTACATTTTACCGTAATTTTGATTGTATTCGTAAGCAGGGTTGTAAATGCCTAATACTTATAAAAATAAAGATGATATGATCAGCTCCATAATTATGATTTCATAATAATAACATGTAGCGATTATAAAACAATGACTAAACTTTCGAAAAGCTGCAAAAATTATTATTTTGTAATAAAATTTCATGGTAATCTGTTTGAAAAAATAAATAAACATAAGTAATGCATTAATTATCTCTTCCATTTTTCCCCTTATTTCTTCTAATATTTAAACAAAAATTAGTATTTGTTGCGGCTATTAAAATGTTGACACTCTATTTTATAATCACTACATATTATTATTATGAAATCGTAATTACAAAACAAACTGTACTGTAAATTAGACTTCATGAATTACAGTAGAACGTCAATTATCCGAACCAGTGTTGTAAGTCCCCATTACTTTACGATATAAAGTTTACACAACAGTTTATCTTGTAGTTACAAATTTGTAATGATAACTTGTAGCGATTATAAAATGATATGTGAACTTTTGAATAGCTTTAAGAAAAATCGAATTCTTTATTAAATTTTGGGAGAAATTATGAGAATAATGGACAACCACAGGCCTCCATTACTTTAGCAATGCATTAACAGTATTTCTCCATTTTTTCAATAAGATTATCATGAAATTTTATGGGAAATTAATATTTTTTGCCTCTATTCAAAAGTTTACCCATCATATTATAATCACTGCAAATTATTATTATAAAAACATAATTACAAAGCCAATTGTAACATCAATTTTGTTTAAAAAATAATTAGGGCTTTACAACTCTGATCCGAACTAATTGGGATCGACTATCATTCGGATAATCGAAAATTCGGATGACCGAACATCAATATTTTGTGAAGGGGAGGGAGAAACTGAAACGCTTAAAACATTAGAATATATACGTACAATATAATACACACATATATGAGGGATTCCACGGGACTTTCGCCACCCCGAAAAAAAAAAAATCTTAAATTTCATCTAAAAATCAGGTTCAGCGGTGTCTATTGATGGACCAAATTTCAAAGTTCTAAAAAAATAGTTGACCGGAATATGCAAATTTTTTCGTTTTTTATCGTTTTTCATTTAATCTGTAATATTTCAGAAACTATTGATCGTATCGAAATCATTAAAAGACGAAAATGTGCATTTTTTTATGGCCAACAAGAAAAAAATATATTCAAAATTAATTGCTTAATTTCAGGTCACATTTTATGGAAAAAACAACAAAATTATTTTTTTTTTTATGGTTGGACTTCAGATTTTTTCACCGGGCAAATTGCCTCGGAATCTTTGAGTGATCGCCGAATTTTGAGTATTTTTTTTTCATGGGATGGCCCAATGCTGTGACGTTACAGCAATTTGAATGTTTGGCAATTCGAAAAATTCGCGTTAACACGTGGAATTGCCCAATGCTGTGACGTTACAGCAATTTGAATGTTTGGCAATCTGAAACATTCAAATTGCTGTAACCTCAGAGCATTGGGCCATCCCATGAAAAAAAAAATACTCAAAATTCGGCGATCACTCAAAGATTCCGAGACAATTTGTCCGATGAAAAAATCTGAAGTCCAACCATAAAAAAAAAAATAATTTTGTTGTTTTTTCCATAAAATGTGACCTGAAATTAAGCAATTAATTTTGAATATATTTTTTTGTTGTTGGCCATTAAAAAATGCACATTTTCGTCTTTTAATGATTTCGATACGATCAATAGTTTCTGAGATATTACAGATTAAATGAAAAACGATAAAAAACGAAAATATTTGCATATTCCGGTCAACTATTTTTTTAGAATTTTGAAATTTGGTCCATCAATAGACACCGCTGAACCTGATTTTTAGATAAAATTTGAGATTTTTTTTTTTTGGGGGGTGGCGAAAGTCCCGTGGAATCCCTCATATATAATATGTATGTATTTATCGAAAATTAATATTTTTAATATATCATTGTTAGTATATATTATATATTCTGATAAAACCGCCGGACTCGATATAATATCCTAGTTTCTTGGAAAAAAATCGAGAATTTTTTCGGTTTTTTCGTTCGAAAAACCGAAAATTCGGATAAACCGAATCGCTGTTCGGATGATTGATGACTCGGATAAACCAAATCATCGTTCGGATGATTGACGTTTCGGATAATTGACGTTCGGATAATCGACGCTCTGCTGTAATAGGGTTTTACAACTCTGGTCGTAAATAAATATATATAACAGTACGTACGTGCCGATCGAGTGATAGCGAAGTCAGTCGGTAATGCAGTTATCATCATAATCGACTATTCTTCATGTCCATCCCGCTACGAGCGCTGTTTACATGTTTTTTCGACGATCCTATAACCTCAAAATAAATAGCTGTCAATAATACGTCGCTAAGTGTATTTTTTAAAAGTGGAACCTGAGAAAACATGAATAATTAACAAAAAAATGGCTAAATATTCAAGCGACTCCGATTCTGATCGGAGTAGTAACAGGCACAGAAGAAAACATTATAGAAGATCAAGGTAAGTCCTTCATATCGTAGCTGTAAAAAAAAAACATTCATAGAAAATTACACCGTTAAAAAAAAATAATATCGACTCATTTTTTAAATCGGATTTATATAATTGCAGGTCAAGCAGCTCGGATTCCAGCGAGAGTTCTTCATACAGAAAACGCTCGTCCACAAAACATTCAAAATCCAAGCGTCGCCATCGCTCCAGATCCAAAAGCAGAGAACGAGATAGATCATCAAAAAGTTATAAATCTTCTCGTACGAGTTCTAGAGATAGAGACAAGCGAAGGTATCGCTCTAAGAAATCAAAGTCATACTCACCCGATAGAAGTAAAAGAAAGGTCAAGTCGCCATCCCGAGAAAAGTCCACTAGTAGATCAAGCAGCGCACAATCGAGTGTTAAGCCTGTAGGTGAAAAATCAGCAGGACCTTTTTCTAAAGGTAAGAAAATGAACTGCAGAATTGGTGTTGTCGATTAGGAGTTTACTAAAAGACTTTTGCTTCAGATGATTTTTCTATCGAGCCGAGAATCAAGGAAAGCATTTTAGAAGAAATAAACTCCGAGAGTTTCGCTCCTAAACAATTCACATCATCTGCATCTAGTAAGGAAACAAAGTTTAGGAATGTTGTCATCGATGTATCTGCTGACACTATTCAGGCTCCGGCTGTGAAAAATCCTAGCAATGCTGTGGAAAGCATATTTCACACTTCGGTAATTGATTTGCGATTTATCAAATTTTTTGGCTTGGGTTTTAGAGGATTTGACATTGAATTTCGTTGCAGATAATGATGGACCAGGAAGCTCGTTTTGATAAATGGGTAAAAAAACTGTACACATTGAGACAAAAAGCGATAATTGATGTAGCGCACACGAACGTCACTTGACAATTAAGATCGCTAGCTGTCTAGCAAAGCTTTCTATACCTTCGTTATTTTTCCTATTACCAATATTGTGGCTGATTATTTAGAAACAGTTCTACAATTGTTGGTTGTTTGATTGTCTGTTTCATAGGATAAAAGCATAAAAGCAAATGTTCTTAACATAAAGAAAAATTCAGTCATGTAATGGAAATAAAATTGACAAATGCATGCTAATTGCCGACAAGGTGTTTTTTTCGAGAACTTGGAAAAAAAATCCTTACTATTACGATTTTAATAAACATTAGCTTTTTTTGGAAACTTCTTTGTTAATTCACCGCCTAGTTTCTTTATATTATTTTTTGAGACATACAATCATTAATTTGTCTGTCGCTGAATAAAAAAACTTATAACTTTTCAACGGCCAATGTAAGCATATATTTTTTTAAATCTCGACGTGAATTTATGAACTATTTTCTAATAAAGAATATGAGCTATTAATCGGCATAATCAAACTTTTATCTTTATACTTTCAAATACCAGTCTATTCTTTCTAAAGCATGTTTACGAATGTATACCTCTATTCGGAATACACGCTACGGAAATAATAATTCAAAACAGCTAAGAAACCATCAAGAACTGTAGAAAGGCTTTTAAACAATTGCTACGGATTTCCGTTTCAATCTCGTTTAAACATCACCCTAAACAGAGGTTTCCTGTCCCCTAAAGTGACGCGGTGACTTAATCGGTAGTTCCCATAATCGATGCTAATATCTCCACGAGATGATTGATGACTGCTTTCTATTCTACGGTTGCGTCGAAACGAAAAATCACTTTTACGCTTGCGCGTCATTTATTTTTCAATCACATTGCGAATATGCAACATTTCCACATAGATTATTCGTAAAATCAGTACCGAACATGCTCTGGACAATAGAAACAGTCATTTCGGTTTAACGCTAGGGGCCCTTCCGTGGTTCCCGTTGATACATATGAGCAATCACCTAAAATCGAACGGGCATCCGAACATATGTCAAAATCCTGATAATAAAACATTTACAATTTAATCGCGGAAATAAATACTGTTTTCCCTTACAGTTAATAATCGTAATTACACTTCATAATTTTTGTTCGAAATATGATACTGGCATAGGATAAAAAGAGTGGAACGATAATTACTTCTACGCTAATTAACACAATATATGCTAATTTACCAACTTTTTTGAGAGACTCGATTCGATTTCAGTGATTGATTATTTTCGAGTGCGAGATATCCGTGATAATGGATATTCTCGCCAAATCACGCTGTGTGTCTCTTATTCTCACAAGGATTTCATAATTACTTTCACCTGGTACATTTTTCATATAACATCTCCTGAAAACATTTTTTTTTCTCCGACTCTCTCTATATATATAATATATCGTATGTATACGTATATTTGTAATATTACGATTACGGCTTTGGTGAACGAAAGAGTTTAGATGGAACGTTAGAGTCTATAGACTTTTTTTTCTGTTATCACGTCGCTTCCGGACTCGCGAGCATTTGTTCATCGTAAATCGCATACCAGCCGTTATCTCTTATCTCTTTGCATCCGAGGCACCGGATGTTTCACGGTAAGCCTTTTCCCTTTTTTACCTCGAGTTTAAACAAGCACGTTGGCACTTTGGAATAATTTCCTGTTCCAGTATTCGCAATTCACGCGCTTTACGAGAATTCTCGGTATCATTCTTAGTATATTGAACGAAAAAAAAGAATAATAATTGCAAAATAATCAAAACATTGCGTTGAGTGCATATATACATACATTCGTAGCGCCAAGAGAGAAGCGAAATCGTAAAAGACAATTAGTAATCAAGCTGTGTAATTAGATGTGATAAATCTCTTGGAAAAAAACGTATAGTTCATGCTCAAACGAAAAACCCTTCGTTATTAATTACGTATTATATCGATAAAAAATCTTGTTATACTTTTTATCACTGGAAATGCTTCTTAGTGCGGAGTTCTCGATTCTGCGATCCGGGTGCCTCGAAAAATTCGCGTTAACACGTGGAATTTATACACTTTGCTATTCTATCGGTGTATAAGAAAATCGCACAATTTTACGGCTGAAACACTATCGAAGACTTGAACATCTCGAAGACCGAATTGAAAACGAAAAAGGTGCTAACGGAACGTTTGATCTTTGAGCGCGAACGTTATTTTTTTTTTGTTATCCTGCCATTCCGGTGCACCGAGTATACTGGCACCGTGTTGTTTATGCTAATAAAGCCCCTGTGCTGTCTCACCTAAAAACTGGACAACACCGCAACTCGAATCCGGAAAACGTGTATCAGAACACAAATAATAATATCCGAGTTTTCCTCGATTTTTTTTTTTTGTTTTTCGGGGAGAGATGTTACAATCTCACGAGGGCGTGCTAGAGTTTCTACCAAATCTCACGAAGGACAGAAAGATAGGGTGTGTGATGTTGGTTGTGGGATTTTTCTCTTTTTGTGGCTCTCCACTTGGTATCATCCAATCTACTTGTCGTTGAGCACGTCGCCGAAGTTATCGATGTGCACTTCGACGATATTTTCACCAGCGAACTGTCCGAATACCACATCGGAAGCGCTGCGCTTCACGGTACCTATTGCATTGAATTTTATATTGAAAAAACTGGTTTTTACAAGAAGATATCCATTTTTTTAAATGTAGAAAGCAAAAAGATAGTCTTACCGGTGTAATTCACTTTCTCCAATCGATAAATAGGCATATGCTTGCACTCCCTTCCTATGTAAGCCCCTACGCTGGCCCTATCATGGATAGGAGGGAAAATGGCTCTCATGGTTTCCCTCACGACTTCGGTGTTCACTTCGTAGTAACCGTTGTACATCTTGCTGAGAAGATCGTACATGCTGCGAGGTGGTAAAACTCTCTTTCGGTTAAGTGGCATTACGAAACAGCAGTGACCGTCGATGTCAATGATGCCGGTGAGATTCTGAAATACCAAATTGCGCCTTTAAGTGTTTATCGATTTTAAGGGTAAATTTTGAGAATTTATTTCGGAAAATCTACACACGCGATGTTATTAATTTTTGGGTATGTATTTGTATATAGGTTTGATAGTATGAATATAAATTTCAGAAAAAAATGTAGGTGTTTCAAAATGCTATGCGTTTTAAATGTTTTTATACACTTTTTCGCTCAAAAATCGCATTATTATAATATAGATTCTTTAAACATAAAATATTTTCGACAAAATCGTTCGTCATAACAAATCCAGTATTCCTCTGGACATCTTCAAATTTCAACTCAATTAATCGTTTTCCGGCTGAAATTTCGTGTATACCGTTTAAAAAAACATCGCTTTGAGAAAAACATAATCATAGTTTGAATAGTTTACGTGAGTGACCATTTGTTACTCTGTCTCAAATTCTATAACTCCAAAAATATCTCGAATCTATAGATGGCGCTTTTGCAGAATAATTTAACTGCTCAAAATATTTATGAAAGCCAACAAATTTTTTAGATTATTATCCTTTATTTCACCTCCCGAACAGAGTGTAGAATATTTGTATTTAAAAAAAACGCCGTCCTTTTCAATTGCTTGTATTGTTCGATATCGAGTACTTTTCTTTCATGGCCATCTCAACAAATTCGTTTGTTTAAAAAAAAGTACAGATATTGGTTAAGAATTTTTTTGTCGTAATTAACGTTAAATAATTTGTGGAACAAATAAACAAATGTTGTTTAAAAATTGTTTGGAAGGTCGTGACACTGTTCTGTGTTTTAATTTAGCTCCACTGAATTAAACAGCATTATCAAATATTCGAATTAACAAAGTTTGCAAGCGCCTTTCAAAATAACATGACAGTACAATGAGATAAGAATAGAAAAAAAGTAGCGCTCGCTGAAAACTCACGGTGTTAAAGTCGTGAATGAATCGACCTTGACGACCACCCCGGAAATCCGGTACGTCGATTTCCTCATAATGTTCGTTTTCCAGATCAATCTCGAAGCGTTCTTTGAAGAAATTGCTGACACTATCGAAAGATTTAGCCAGGTCCATATCCTGCGCAGATGCTACGTCGAGGGTCTTGAAGTGATCGGCTTGTGGACCGGCGATAAGTCCGTCTCTGTCGATCGGCGATCTGTTGGAACCCTCGTATGGGATGCTGTACCAGCCAGTACGGAATCTGTGCATCTGATCGCGAGCGTAATGTCTGTAGATGTAAAGGCCACCGATAACACCGATGCTCATGCCGAGTATAGCGGTGAAAAGGAGACAGTAAAGAGTCACAGGACTCGGACGTAGTTTCGGTCTTCGCAGGATAAATACTTGATCCTTGATCGTCATGCCCACGTAACCTGGTCCTCTGGGTCTTTGAGCCTCTGGATCAGTCTCTGAATTGGACTGTAAAGTAAAGCAAACTTGTTTATTATTAGAATTCCGTGCGTACAATTTTGTAAATTTTATATAATTTAACCCTCATGGCAACACGGCGACTATTGACACGGTACGATATTTTTCTATTCGGTTATACTTTCGTAAGTACACTGCTAAAAATGTTCAGGAAATTAATATAAACTTATCGAAAGTTTTTATGTATAAATCGGTATATTAAATTTAACACATAAGTATGCTGTAGAATTAATAAACGGTGTATCAAACGTATTGAAGAAGTCATATTTAATATAAACGTACTGTAATATTATGATATTATTGTATAATGAACTTTATATACCGGTTTATGCATAAAAGCTTCTGATGAATGTATATTTATTTCCTGAACATTTTTGACAGTGTGTCCTATGCAGGCGATTTTATTTTTACTGAGTTTCTAATGTATGAGAATATATATTTTTCCACTCAGAAAAACTGCCTCACGCTCAGCAGTTGGTGTGCAAACCAAAGCGCGGTTAGGAGATTAACCGTCCAAGTTACATGCCCAGAAAATGATGCTTAAGGGGGAATGTCAAGTAAATAAAAACATGTTGACCATTATTTATTGTACAATTAGAATGCAAAATTCGTCGACGCGTACCTCAAAGACTAAGGACCAATCAGAATCACATTTTTTTTAATACATTGAATTTTATCCGCCGCTGCATCTTTTTAATTTATCGCGATAAAATTTTAGACATATATTCTTTAATCTATTCTCCTTTGCATGAACCTAATAGTAAAAAGAAATTATAAACAATGTTTTAAGCAATTTTTTAATTAAAAAATATGATTTTTTTTTTCAAATCTCGTTCATGCTGGGCGTATTATAATATTTTGACGGAAATTTTTTGGTTTTTTGATTTTATATAACTGGAAAGAACTGTACGTTTTCGAGCGCATTTTTTGAGGAAGCAACTTTAAGCAGCAGCTGCTCAACTGTTTATTAACGTATTATTATAAAAAAATTAATTTCGTTAATTCAAACACTAATTATTACCATATTCTTACTTGTAAAGAAATTAATTTTTTTATTTTGATTAAAAAAAATTTTTTTGTCCACTGCTGTCTCGCAAAAATCGCATACTTGGCCATTAATTACAGAACCTGCCCCTCTTAACCCTTGATACACATTTTAATAACAAACGGTTAAGATAATCTTATTCGCATACATTTTTTAAGTAGGGTTAAAAAGTTAGTCACGTTGGAAGTTTTTTAAACGCAATGAGCGCGAGTTTATGAACTAACTCGTAGTTCGAGGTTTTCGAACTCCAAAGGTTAAGGAGACTGGAGTATTTCGCACTAATCTATTCAGTGCTAGGGTAAAATTTTCAATGAAGGAACAGTTAATCTGCACGGGAACTTTTACTATCAATACATTATTTTTAATGGGTCAGTAATATTAATGCCGTATGCAGTAATATGAGGATACTTTAGATAATTTTTTAACGGTAGCCAATATCACTGAACTGTCAACAGTGTCGTTGAGATGTTTCGTTGTAATAAATTATGTAATAAGGAATATTTACGCGAGGAAATAAAACGTATATCTTTTTTATGGGCCGAAGTATCGAAGTTACAGTTAAAAAGTCCTAACTTTTATGTAAATTATCTCAGTTTTGAAACGATCGATCCATTTTTATTCGCACAGATATGTAAAGCCATTAGAGTCCCGTAAAATCCGTAACGCTTTACTGATATCACCCAAATTTAATACCAAGCAATATTGAACATGTGTTTTTTTTCGGAAGATAAAAAATGCCGTAAAATGCGTACGTCTGTATATACTTTGGCAAAAATGGCAGAGATAAAAAAGGGGTTAACTTCTTCACTTGTGTGTCAAATTCCAGCGCACTTTTCTCGACGTTTTGGAACATTTTAAACGCCGACATGAAAAAGTCGTAAAAACATATTTTCACGAAAGCAAAGCTTTCTCTATGAGGAAGCAAACATGGTCATTAATGTCGTATATTTTTATAGTAGAATGTTACATTAGCATTGAATCAAACCATTCATTCATCATGCTAAACTAATATCACGTTGTCAATAAATAAACAGTCGTTCATTTATTAGCTTTACTGTCCGATGTACCAATAGCAAAGAATTTTATGCATCAAATAACAGTAGTAGAGAATAATTTGTTTTTCTAGAGATCCTAAGAAGGAAATTGATTTTTTTTAAACACGACCTAATTAACGTTAATTTCTAAGGAGACATGTTTTAGTTTTTTTCCTCAAGATTTATTCTTAATTCTCCACGAATTCTACGTCGGGACGATTGATTCAGATTGTTTGAAAACGCTGGACGAATTACTCCTCCAAATATTTGATAACGTTAATCGTTTTATAATTACAGCTTATTGTGTGATCAGCAAAGAAATTCCTTCACATATAAACACCTATAATCATCTGATTGTTATCATAATAAAATATCTAAATTGTAAATTTGTAAAGCATCCCTTAATAAACAATACAATCCGCGCTACATAAAAATTCGTTAACAATTACGGATTATTCTTGCAAAAGTAAAAAATGAAATAAAACGAGCTTTACAAAAATTACCATTAAGTAATATTTCATAATTCTATCGCAATGAATATTCTTCCCAATTCGCAGTGATGAGTGAATTTGTATTAACATATAAATCTATCCTTAATGCAAACAAGACAATCTGCCCCACATTAAAGTTTGTTAAGAACTACGGATTAATCTCGCAAAAAATTTAAAAAATAAATAAAACGAGCTCTACAAAAATTACTACTAATTAATATTTCATAATTCTATGGCAATGAATATTTTTCTCAATTCGCAGTGATGAGCGAATGAATATTAGCATACAAATCTATCTTTAATACGAACAAGGCAATCAGCCCCACATAAAAATTCATTGACAATTACGAATTATTCTTGCAAAAATAAAAAAAATAAAAATAAAACGAGCTCCATATAAATAATTATTAATTAATATTTCATAATTCCATCGGAATGAATATTTTTCTCAGTTCGCAGTGATGAGCGAATAAATATTAAAATACAAATCTACCCTTAATACGAACAATCAATGCGCCCAACGTTGTAAAAACGATAATAAAATATATAGCTCAGATTATTAGCTCCAAAATGCATTTCCAATTATACATGCTTAACTCTACTAGTATTATTTGTTTATCATTTCGAACTACGAACTTACGGACAAGACAATCTGCCTCACATAAAAATTCGTTAACAATTACGAATTATTCTTGCAAATTTTTAAAAATTAAAATAAAACGAGCTCCACATAAATTATTATTAATTAATATTTCATAATTCTATCGCAATGAATGTTTTTCTCATTTCGCAGTGATGAGCGAATAAATATTAAAATACAAATCTACCCTTAATACAAACAATCAATGCGCCCAACATTGTAAAAACGATAATAAAATATATAGCTCATTCAAAGCGATTCAACTTCTTTAATCAGCTAACGGTTATTAGCTCCGAAATGCATTTCCAATTATACATGCTTAACTCTACTAGTATTATTTGTTTATCATTTCGATCTACTAACGCACGTCTCTCTCTTCTACGAACTCTTACGTACAAGGCAATCTGCCCCACATAAAAATTCGTTAACAATTACGGATTATTCTCGCAAAAATAAAAAAAATAAAATAAAACGAGCCCTACAAAAATTACCATTAATTAATATTTCATAATTCTATCGTAATTAATATTTTTCTCAATTCGCAGTGATGAGCGAATAAATATTAACATACAAATCTATCTTTAATACGAACAAGGCAATCAGCCCCACATAAAAATTCGTTAACAATTACGAATTATTCCTGCAAAAAATTAAAAAATCAAAATAAAACGAGCTCCACATAAATAATTATTAATTAATATTTCATAATTCTATTGCAATGAATATTTTTCTCAATTCGCAGTGATGAGCGAATAAATATTAAAATACAAATCTACTCTTAATACGAACAATCAATGCGCCCAACATTGCAAAAACGATAATAAAATATATAGCGCATTCGAAGCGCTTCAACTTCCTTAATCAGCTAACGGTTATTGGCTCCAAAATGCATTTCCAATTATACATGCTTAACTCTACTAGTATTATTTGTTTATCATTTCGAACTACCAACGCACGTCTCTCTCTTCTACGAACTCTTACGTACAAGGCAATCTGCCCCACATAAAAATTCGTTAACAATTACGGATTATTCTCGCAAAAATAAAAAAATAAAATAAAACGAGCTCCACAAAAATTACCATTAATTAATATTTCATAATTCTATCGCAATTAATATTTTTCTCAATTCGCAGTGATGAGCGAATAAATATTAACACACAAATCTATCTTTAATACCAACAAGGCAATCAGCCCCACATAAAAATTTGTTAACAATTACGAATTATTCTTGCAAAAATAAAAAAAATAAAAATAAAACGAGTTCCACATAAATAATTATTAACTCATATTTCATAATTCTGTCGCAATGAAAATTTTTCTAAATTCGCAGTGATGAGCGAATAAATATTAAAATACAAATCTACCCTTAATACGAACAATCAATGCGCCCAACATTGCAAAAACGATAATAAAATATATAGCTCATTCAAAGCGCTTCCAACTTCCTTAATCAGCTAACGGTTATTGGTTCCGAAATGCATTTCCAATTATACATGCTTAACTCTATGAGTATTATTTGTTTATCATTTCGAACTACTAACGCACGTCTCTCTCTTCTATCTCAATAAACCCGTTACCTTGCCCGTACCCTTTACCCCCCAGTAATATTTATCGCGTACATGTGTCTGTTTGAAAATCCATGGAGATAAACCGCCGCAAGTAAATATGCAAAGAGCGCGTGCATATTATCACAACAACGCCCCATTAAACATTCGCGAGTACCAGCATCGACGCAAGTACTCGAGTTTCATACGTACGAGTATTCTCTTCATAACCGTTCGTACGGTACTGCGTATGTAGACGATACCGCTAATTTTCCCCTCAAAATTCTAGCGTTCCTCTGTGACTACAGTTATTAGTCATTAAGCCTCGAAATTACGTGTCCCACGATTAATGATTATTTCCGGCTCAAAAGTTACCTATAGCTACATCATGTGATAGCAGTCGAGCTTGCGAGGAAAAAGAAAAAAAAAAAAGTCGACTCTTCCCGGAAACATATAATATACTGAATTTTTCAGAAACAAAAGCTTTCTAATATACAAACAATCATAAAATTTATTTCAATAGTTAATTTTCATATTATGACGAATTAATTATTAATTGTGTCAGTGAGATCGTTGAATTTCTGTAACAATAACCGTATGATTAACCGTACAGTATATGTATACTGACCGCTGGAATATCGTCGACAACCAATGGCTGCTCCATTTTATCACCAGGCTTCTTTTCGCCGATCGCTTTCGTGATGACCGTCATCTTTGCGTTGGTCTAAAACTTTACTCGAAGAAGTTGATATTCACACGAAACGATTTTCGAAATCGTGAAAATCAGCTGCCGCTGAACCTTGGCCGTTGACAGACGTACGGTTGTGCGCAACAAAACACACGGGACGAGACAATTCGTTTTGCTGAGAGCGACAAACACGGCCACCTGAATACGATTGATCGGTGACAATCCCGCCTCTCGTTCCCTTTCGTCCCCTTCTCGACCGAGCAAACCCGAAGTACCGAACATCCCCCACTTTCATTTCCTCGTAATCGTTAAAGCGCATGCGCTCAGTCGCATAACCGCGCGCTGCACGAGTCGTCGTCATCGAAAGAGAGATCTCCAAACACGATAGACTATCGCTGTCTAGTGCGACAGTTAATACCCGGAAAAACATTGATTCCCCAAAATTCCGAAGCTACTAACGTCAATGGTATTTCTCACGTATTAAAGCTAAAAGTTTGAATAAACCGTAACTCGAAAGGTTTTGTAAAAGCAGCTTCATGAATGAAATATAAAAGTGCATCTAACACGGTTAACCCTGATTGGTTGATTCTTTGGCACCTTGCGTCCGCTTTTCCAGCCCAGCGTTGCCAGTTTATTACACTTGTACAAAACTTTATTACATTTACATACAATTTAGTGAGTTAGGAGACTTCTCGTCAATCTAATTACGTTTTCATCATTGTCAGCTTAGCTTGTCAGGATATAGAACATTTTAAGTGGAATCCACTTTTTAAGTAATATTAACTGGAATAGAGGAATATTATTATAGGTTTAATCTTGTTTGTTTATAAATCTAAACGCATTGCAAGTTTAATAGATTATTTAACTATTGGTATTTTTGAATAAATACTTTGACAAATATTTTATAAACTGAACTAAACGCGCTTAAAGAACTTATAGTAACTAATGAAATTAAGGACTTCAAAATACTTGATAACATTTATTTAACATTCTCTGCTAAAAAAGGTCTACTGTTAAAAAAGATTGGAAGTTTTTATTCATAAACTCGTAATCGAAATTTAATATACAATTGTGGTATAAAATTCATTTTATACCACAATTGTACTTGTACTTGTACTTTTACTGTAAAATTAAAGTAAATTATTGAATGTGCTGTACCATACATAAATTTTACGTTACACTTGTATAATAAATTTAATATACTAGTTTATGAATAAAAACTTCCAGTAAAAGTACACTAAATTTCAAGTAGATTTTTTTTACAGTGTATCTAAGATAGTCCGTCACTCATAGTTATTACGGCGTCGTTAATATTTGGCATCCCTAGTGGATTTTGTCACCACTACAAAACCGCAAAAATCGTCTTAATTATTTCTGCACTTTTCTGCACGGCGATTCATCGCAAAACCACCTTTTTTTTTCTTTTACATCGCTGGTTTTGGTGTTTTGTTCACCGCAAAACCACCGATGTAAATTTGAAAAACTTGTTTTTGCATTTAATTTAAAGGGCATATTTTTCTCTTTTAATTATATATTCATTTTAATTCGATATTTTAGTACGTATTTTCTCGCGAATAAAGAATGTAATTTTTTTCGTCATCGGTAAGATTCAAACCACGAGCTTTGCGATTTAGACCATTCGGCTATTCAGAACTTTGTAAACATATGTTTTAATTGCCTATTTAAAGTATAACTCAAGTTACAAAATTAACTACATTTGCAAAATTAATTCAGAATCTAAAATTAATTTATAAAAATAATTTATTAATTTTACAGAGTAGAAAAAAGTATTCGCTACAGTCGGTTGAATATCCGTTGGTACGTGCATTTATTCATATTCTCCAATTGTAACGAATAGTTTTTTGCCTAGTTTGTAAAATGATTGAATTTTTTTATAGATTGATTCTCTTTCAGTTAAGAGTTTTTAAATACAATTTCGACTCAATTACACAAATGTGAAATCACTGGTAAAAATAAATAATAGACTGATACAGATCGATAGAATTTGAATGGGATTTAATCGTATGTTATCATTTCTATCTCTTCGGACTCTGATCAATATACATACAATATTGAATTTACGTTTCGTCACTTGTAAATTTGTATCTGTTTGTGGTGTATCGCGTCATATCGTAAATAAATGATACAACATTAATCGTTCGCATTCAAAGATGCATCAATAGAGTGATTCTATCACTTTCTATCGTGTCACAATTGTAGAAAATTTATCTAAATAAATTGTGCGTGGGAATTGAAAGAATTATCATCATTTATCGCAAAACCTTGATATAAATGAAACAGTTTTCTATCATTTGCACAATAATTTCACGCTGATTGACTCCTTTTTCTTCTCATCATTTCACAGCTTATACTGTTAAACATATTTTGAAAATTAATATATGTATTGGAAGTTCTTTGCAGATGCAGTATATTAAATTTCATTTCATTTAATATACAGATATGTTGTAAAATTCCAATAAATATATTATAAACACAACTTTTATGAAGTGTATACTGTATATTAATCTGCCAACAATTTTTTTGTATATTAATTAATATACGCGTATTCGCTAAAAAAACGTCCAATACTTTATATTAATTTTCATACAAAAATATCTAACAGTGTATCATAATGAATATTGAATATGATAAATATTTGAATCCAAAGATTTGTAGATGAAACTTTTTTTAAAATGAAAATTGTAATATTATTATTACTCCTACGGTCGTTTATTTTTATTATTAAATTTGATACAAAAATTATATTATTTGTAACAATATTATAGGATATAGAAGAAACATATCGTAAAATTATGATAGTAATTCGTAAATTTGCGAACCAAAGTCCGACAAGATTTTAATAAAATTGTTTTCTATCGTTTATTTTAAGGATGTATCTATTGCATTTTGGTGCCGCCATCTAGTACGCAATGACTTTTAGCTCTGGCAACGTTGTTTTTAGCTCTAGCTCTATCTATCCATCGTATCCTGCACTAAACGCATTCCGTCCTACTGCGCCTGTGCATGAACTTGCTTCTGCCAATTAGCATACCTATAGTGCGCACTTTATATGCTTACTATACTATATTTATAGCCTCGTACGTCGCAGACGATTCCCGAAGTAAGAGGAGTGGGGGATTGAAAGGTATCCTCTCTTTGTAATAGCGCTGAAGAAGTGTTCTTATTTTTTTGTATTTCGATCGTATAAATCTTTCCGACAAATGCGAAGCGCGCAAGTCTCCGAACTAGAGATATCTCGGTTCTCAGTTGTTTTTTTTTTCTTCTCGGCGCGCCACGCTGGAAAACCCGAGGGTGGTCCCCGTGCGTGTAGTTGTGACGTCAAATGCGATGCCTTTCGGGACGCTCTTTAGTGTCGACGACGGCGTTGTCGGACGTTAGTCGTGGTTGAGTCAGTTCCGCGAGCGCAACCACAGGAGAAGAGACGCGCGATTGTTCCTCCCCGTAACTCGTCGTCATCATAAGAGCACTGCACGAAAGTCAAGCCCGAGAGAAGACGAGCACCACGACAACGAAGACGACGACGACATCCTCTATCTGTGATCATGGCGTTCGCTAAGAGAAAGCAGGACGAGAAACATCTTAAATTATTGCGTGAGCTGGTATCGCAGGCTGGAAACAAGGAGTGCTTTGACTGCCGGCAGCGAGGACCTACCTACGTCAACATGACCATTGGCTCCTTCGTCTGTACCTCTTGTTCTGGTATGCTGTAAGTACTCTCTTAACTTCCTCGAAGCCAACAAACATTCTTCGACCACTCTTACGAACACTTCTGCGTTCACCGTACTTCGTGTCACTTTTAACTCCCACGAATCTAACGCAGCTTCCTCTAGTCTTTTTCGTTTATGCTTCACTATCGTGTAACACTACGGTATCAATTCTTATCAAAACTAACGGGAAGACAGTTCGCTGCAACGAGTTTTCGTATTATCTTCATCGCCACCTTCTCTCTATGCTGCTGCTGCTGTGCTGCTGCTGTGCTCTGCACCAGTAGCTGCAGCAGCAGCAGCCACTCTTTCTAATCGATCATTCACGCTCATGCACACATTCCACTTGTATAGTTTGCATCGTCCGAATATCGCGAATAAGCTATGTAGTTTATAAATGTGGGTCAAAGAATAGAAACATTTTTCGGCGCTCTCGATTTGTCGGGTATGGACTGTCAATTTTTGTCGTGATTGTCGGAGATATCGCCGTTGATTCATAGGTAGGTGAAAAAGTGAATCATACACCTTTGTGCCGATAATCACGCATACATAAGTAATCGTCGCGCGAAGGTAAATATGCGTGAGTGAAGATGTTCAGATAATTACACCTGCTCTCTCATCTTGCCAGAAGAATCTCGACAACTGTTGAGTGCAGTTGCCATCTGAAGTTCCTTTTTCCTCACTTCCTTCTTTCTTCATGTCACAGAGTAATTAATGGTCTTTGAAATAGTTACGATTTGTTCCAAAAAAAAATTTCGTCCGCATTTTTCAAATTGTGTGTTTTAATAATATATTTTTTTAATATTGTTAAACAGTCTTTATTATATAAATTATGTAAATGAAAAATTAAATATTCTCAAGTTGCACCTTTCACTTTAAACACAGAGAGGATACGCCTAGATTATGAAGCTGGACATGGAGCGCTGTGTTTATTAGGTGCCAATTAGTTTCACAATCGTTGCATCGCTGAGCTTCTATTATCTTTGAACCTATGGGACCTCTGATAACAGATTTAGCGTCGCACTTACAAAGCTATTATAAAAAGTATTGATCTTTTAATTGCTTCATCAGTGCGCAACGTTTCCTTGAATCCAACTCGACAGAAGACATTATGTTATAGCTAATAATATGATTTTTATTTCTTTTACATGCATCAATTTGCAGAGTTTATGAGGAGAATGATATAAGCGTATAATATTTTCTTATAAAAAAAATTCGATGTGTAATAACAAAACTATCTCTAATCTATGTAATTTTGCCAGTCCAGCAGCTAAAAAGTGCTGTAACTAATTATAGAATGCTATTGTTAATGACATTTTTTTATTTGTTTTTTTTTTTAGGAGAGGGCTGACGCCGCCTCATAGAGTTAAATCCATTTCAATGGCTACGTTCACCCAAGAGGAAATTGATTTTGTAAAGGAACGTGGCAACGAACACTGCAAGAGGATATGGCTAGGCTTAACAGACTCGAGTTTACCTCAGCATGTCGATACCAAGGATGAACAAAAAATGAAAGATCTGATGAGCGCCAAGTATGAACACAAAAGATGGTACCTGGATCCTTCCATGGCTTCCAACCAAAACTCCAATCAGAAAAACCAAACTAACAACGCACGACCGAGCCAGCCAAGCATTCCGAGGGTACCACAGGCTGGAACGTTTGCCACCCTCTCAGCTCCGAGCCAGAAAAACAAAAATCCACCCGCACCCGTCGACGCCTTTACACCCGACTTTGTTGCCGATTTTAGCAAAGTTCCCGATCCCTTCCAGGCTGCTATGCCAACTTCCCGATTCACACAACCGTTCGAACCGCAACCATCGTTCGCCAACTTCGATAACAATCCTGCCTTCGATTCTTCAAACAGTAAGACAATATTTTTTATCATCTGTTTTTATGACTGTTAATTTATTCAGGGTTGTAAAACGGCATAATTTTTTTTCACAAACGTTTACGGTATTTGCTATTTAATAATTGCTATTGTGTAAATCTTATTTACAGCATCTAAAAAAAAGTTGACATTTTTCAATAATTGTAATGCAAATAAAATATTTATTAATTCGTTACCGATTGTTATAAGAAAGTAGGAACATGGGCTTGTATATTAAAGAATAAATAATGACCGGACGCCTCTATTTTTTTGGCGTTTTTTTTTTAAATAAAATTTCAATAATTGATTATTTTTTGGTTACTCAAAAGATGGAACATTTTTTTATACACGTTTGCTATCATGAAAATATAATAATGAATAAAAATGTTGGCATAACTATTTATTTTACAAACAAAATGCCGTCTTACAACTCTGGATTTATTGGAACTACTTTATTTTTAAAGAATAGTATTATTCAAATATTTAGGCTCCGATTCTACGCGAAAAAAAATAATTTCTTTTATACCAGTTAAAAAAATGTGTAACACATATTTGGTATAATACATAATACCAAAATCCCAGATCCAAATGTAAGAAATTCTAAAAGAAATTTCAATTTCTCCAAAATATGTTCTATCTTTTTATTTATTTGTTTGCACCCAGAATTTGTTATATTTCATCTCGCAATTTTTTTACACGATCAAAACTCTTGCAAAGATTCCACCGCATGGGATTCATCATACATTTCTTTTGAACGGATAAAAAAATGATTAGCGTTTTTTTTCGGACATCAATGCCCCCTTAATCGGTATTTGTACAATTGGAAGCATTTAAAGATAACTCGTATCTGGTGTACCGAGCCTATTTTTGGCGAATTAAATATTGCTACAATCGGTCATTAATTATGTCATTGACCGATATTCGATATTTCCGTTATTATATCAATTAATTAAAATAAATACACATCTCTAAAGTTCAGATGGGGTCAGCCGAACAATCAGAATTTACAAAATAAAACGAAATTATTAATGTTTCAGATACCGATACCTCGTCGTCGTTCAATCAATCGTTTGGTTCGTACAACAACTCGTCGAATTACAACAACGGGGTAAACGTTCCGCCATCGGAAGACAGATACGCGGCGCTCAAAGATTTAGACTCTCTGATGAAGCAGACGCAGCTCAAAGAGGAGCAAACAACAACCGCTCCTCCCGCTTCCCCATGGACCACGAACAACTCCAACGTCAATGGTACGAGAAATCTAAAGTTCAAGTACACTTGACTGCTGGAAATCAAGTAGCTAACAGACGATAATCGAAATGAATTTTATTTTCAGCATCAAATTCTCTCTGGTCAAGCAACAATCAAACAGCTCACGTAATCGCGAATCCTTTCGCTAGTGGAGATATGTGGAGGCCTTCGCCAAATCATTTAAACAACAACAACATGCAATCGGTGGAGAGTCCTCTATGCAACTCTGCAAATCCTTTTAGAGCAACGCAATTTCCAATAAATAATGGTAAGCATTAAAGTGAAAATTCAGATAGGGACTTTCATTCAATGAAAATATATTTCAAATACTTTTATAATTTAAATATTGACCCTTTAATGACCGAACTTCTTTCCCACAAAAAGAAAAAAAATAGTAAATTTTGGGCATTGCTGAATAAAAATATTGAACAGATTGCACTGTTGAAAAATTATCTTTTCAATTTTTACATAAAAATGTATTTTTCGTTCATCAAATAAGAATCTAGATTTCATTCTTGACAAAATTCTACGTTCTATCAAAAATGTTCTGAATTTTATGACTTAAAATGGAACTTTTTAAAATGCTAAATGGCACTACGTTGGAAGTTAAAAAGTTTAAGATTATATAGAATTCATTGTAAAAGAATAACTCATCGAAATGATTTATAATTACTGCAGAAACGTGAGAATCATAGTTTATTCGTTTGAATAAATATTTGAAATACATTTCCATTAATGAATGCGAATCTTTGAGTGAAATTTTATTTGATTATATTATTGATTGAAGAAGACGCTCGTTATAGTGAAAAAGTTGTGTAATAATTTCGTGACCTCGTAGAATCTCAATGGATAGGGATTGGATCACCCGGTGCCGCGGATGTAATTCCATCTAGTCAGTTGATGACGCCGCTCTCGGGAAAAGCCTGGCAGCCGACGGTCTCTGCCTATCATGCGAATCCTTTCATGGTGAGTTGTAATCGATGGATCTATCGAACCGTCCTTGTAACAGACGGTGGAAGCCTTAAAAATGTGCTGAACTCGCACATACACACATACACACACACACCCGCTTACCGTCTACATAATTCTCTACTTTCTGTCGGCAGGTGGGCACCGGAGTCGGCAACATGGCACGAAATTCCAACAATCCGTTCTTATGATCGAGCGAGCACAAACTAACAAGTGCGAACTTACGAACAAAAAATAATGCAACACTAAAATACGTATATGTAGTTTAGGGCGAATTCGAATTATTTACATGACCTTTATTGGCAATTAGTGCCATTTAACTTTTACCCCTCTGCGAGCACTCTTCCCGCCTACCCGTCTCTCTTTTATTCGCATAACTGGAGTAATACTTTTATTTATGAATATAATATACACGTTGAAATAAAGATTAATATTTGTTACTAATCGTACTAATACATACCTACCACACGTTTCCCGTCATATCCTCTATATTATTCAAGGATTATTGTAACCATCGCATTAATTTCGAACTCGTTCTATTTGTTTATTGAGTCCAAAACTGATTTCACATTTTTTTAAAAATATTTCAGTATATTTTTACAATAACCTTATCATTTTTGGAATATATACCGTGTCGGTAAAAAAAAATGTATAAAAATTAGATGAAAAAAGGGCCTTTCATAAAAGTTGTAAAAAAAAGCCAAGGAAAACAAATTAATTGACAATTATTTTATTCGTTAACCAACTTTCATTTTATGGCGTTTATGAATGTGTAGAAATTGCTTTATTTATGTTTATAATTATATATATATTTTTTAAATTTTTACTGATATTGTATATAAATAATTAATATCGTATTCATTATGTATTAAATGAACGAATAGAGTGAGTTTGAAAGTAATGGTTGCGGCATTGTATCCGAGGGAGCGTTGACACGCCGGTGATATCGAAAATCGATACGCCATGTGCGAGAAGACAACAAAGCAAAAAGAACATATTACATTGTCGGTTTGTTCCACAAAACACTCATAGATATGTTTGCAGTGAAATGAAAACGCGTTGATCGAATATACACACTTAAATACGGTTTATTTACTTAAAAATCGTTCTAATAAATACAAAATCACAAATGAACACTTAGTCTTTGTTGGTTTTCAACTCATTACCGTTGGATCTGTGAGATCCTCATAATCATTTTTCCGGTATTTGCGTTAATAATAATCGTTACTTGATCGTTATAATTGCAGGCTAAAATACGTGTAGTCTATATATTAAAATTGTAATAACATGATCAGTCGTGTCACTGTAGTACAATTACATTGATATAAAAAAGAGATAAGCCCTCGTGTCAACTAGATGGATGTCACGTAGCTGCCGTTAATCTTGTTCTATCTCATCCTTATGCTGCTGTTTTGTTCTTTATACTATTCTTGCTTTTTTTTCTTTTTCTCTCTTTCTCTCTCTCTTCTTTTTCTCTTCATATATATCCATCAAATTCTCACTGTACTTCATTCACTAAAGGGTTGGAAGCTCCAACGGGTCATTGCGATATTACTTACAGTAATAAATTAATTAGCGGTAAATGGACAAATTATCGAAACACTAATATACGAGTTTCACCAATCGTGTGTTAATTGTTATGTATAAACGTACGAGATGATATTGATATTACTAGGCAGGCGGATCGCCGGGGGGTTTCGGCGATGTTCCTAAAGCGCTCGAGAGACGGCTGCGTTTACACACCATTCCTCCTCCTCCTTCACCTCCTGCTTCTCCTCACCAACGACGGGTTTATTCACTTGGGCTGGTTATCGATCTAGCAACCGTTGCTACTTTGATTGCCCTTGGGCAGCGGACGCACCAGGTACAATTTTTCTCCCTGCTTGTTGGTGTAAATAGGCGCGCGTTGGTAATGATCGACAAGTTGATCAAGCGTATGGAACTTTCTCTGACCGATGCAGTAAAGCGCACCCTCTACGTGAACTCTAAAGTGCTTGTTGCGTCCAGGTGCTTTAAGCGATACGGAATAGTCTCCCATCTGAAAAAGTCATTGCAGAAATTGCTTTTTAATTCAACTGCATGAAAAAAAGAGTAAATTGTAGAGCTATTATTAATATCGAGTAATTAGAAGTTTGGTGTCGGATTGTTTGCCTGGAATTCAGGGAAATTTTCAAAGTTTTTATCAACATTTATTGGATATTTTGAAGGATGAAGTTTGGCGGTGAATTCTGTCGAAAATATAGTATAAAAACAGAATAATAACTATATTTAACTTAGAAAGCAATATTTATAAAGTGGGATTTTAAATAATTGTGGTGTATTTAAGTTGTGGAATGATTGATATGGAATAATGGGAAGTATAGAGCTAAGTTCTTTGTCTTCACGACATTACAAATTTCTTTCAGGATTTTTATCGAAATTTGATGGATGTCTCGTAAGTTGGTATTTGGAGGTACATTTTCATTACAAAACCGAAAAATGATTAGGAGAAGCAATTTACGCTCGGAACACGATAACGCTATAAATTTTTGTCTAATTTTAAACAGAATATTAGTAACTTTCAAAGAACAGTACTTTCTTTCGGTTTTTGAAGCGACTAGAATCCCTCTTCCGGTTACAAAGTCGTGTACTAGCATACAAATAAGGAGACGACAATGCCCTTTGATATTTCAGAATTTTTATGTACATCCGACTGATATCTTCTATTGTTATGATTGAATAATGGGAAACATGATCGATTCCGCACACGCCATTTGTGTTTGCGGAATTCAAAGATATTTCCAGATATTCTATCGAAATGTTTAAGATGACTTTTTGCGACATAAAAATATTTTTTCGTTATTGAAAAAAAATGAATTGTTTGCACTTTTAGTAAAAGCAAAATATTTTATTCAATTCTAGTTCTCTTTTTTATGCATTAATACAAAACCAATAATATGTTTCCCTAATATAAAACGGCACCTTGGTAATTGCCTAAATAACATTCTTTTTTCCGGAGTGACTTAAAACTCTCCTCATCACTTTAGACATTCAACCTCGTGTAGCATACAAATAAAGCTACATCAATGGACTTCGATATTTCAAGACTTTCTCGAACGTGCATTTACGGTGTTGAAATATTAGCATCGTATAATGGGAAGCACGGTTTCCGGCAATTCATCTGTACGGAACTCAAGAATATTTCCACAACGTCTAATACAGATTTCGGTATTGAAAAATAGTTTAAAAAAAAAAAAGGTCGATCATATTTTTAGTGAAAACTAATATTTCAAGAAATATTCTAGATTCTGTATTTCGACACTGAACCCAAAATCGATAGTATTTTTGGTCTAATGTGAAGCGGCATAGCTTCAGATTTTTCTTCTTTTTTGGCGCATTACGATTTTTTTTAAAGGTATTTTGCGTTCTTTTTCTAAGCATAAATTTGACCCAGATACGAAAAAAAGTTTGAAAAAAAAAAAAAACAAACCTTTGCATCTAAATCTACAAATTATTAGAAAATGTAAAGTTAGGATAAAATTTTTAGTATATTTCCAGGAGCAGTGGATATTTCCAGGGGCAATGGATATCTCCAGAAGCAGTGGATATTTCCAGAGGCAATGGATATCTCCTGAAGCAATGGATATTCCAGGAGCAATCGATATTTCCAGGAGCAATCTATATTTCCAGGAGCAATCTATATTTCCAGGAGAAATCTATATTTCTAGGAGCAATCTATATTTCTAGGAGAAATCTATATTACCGGGAGCAATGGATATTTCCAGGAGAAATAGATATTTCCAGGAGCGATTGATATTTCCAGGAGTAATCGATATTTCCAGGGGCAATGGATATTTTCCCAATATTTTGATATTGAAGATCGAAATTTCCGGGATTTGCAGAACCATTCATAAAAATAGAGACTCACATTGGTCTCGCTATCCCTGATGAGAAAATCTCCGTCATGGCCATGCTGATTCAAAAGTGTGTCGCACTGTGAGCGTGTGATGCTACCGTAGTACCAAGGTTTGCCAACAAGATGAGGTCTGTCCCCAGGATCGGGCCTTCGTTCAAGTGAATCACCGGTGCCAATTTCGCTGCTGGTCATACCGCGTTCGCGATAAGGCTGCGTGAGGTATTCGCTCAACTCCTGAAGATAGTTACGAGGTACGAGGCCAATTTGTCCTTGACCGTTTCTCGCCTTGTACCACTCGGGATCGGCGGGTGGACGGTCGAGGATTTCCAAACGATCGCCCTTTTCAAATGAGAGCTCCTGATCGTTGTTCGAGGAAAATGAGTATAGAGCGACGACAATATCAAGAACATTTTCAGCCATCGCATAAGTGTGAAGCGTGTCGTCGGCATCGCCCTCTTCTTGCGTGTAATTTGAGGGAAACCAACCGGCTTGCGTACCGCTTTGACCTCGCCACCAGCCATCGTTGCTCTTTTCCAATATCAAAATTCGCGTTCCTTTAACGAGGGACAATTCGTCGGCCTGCTGCGCCTGATAATTGTATTTAACGACTGCTGTGCCGATCGCCTCGCTAGGATCGGCCGGCAGCCGCCTTGCCATTATCGGGGATTCAACGGCACGGGATGGTGAATTACCGGACGGCAAAGTCTTTGAGCCCGAGCCCTTCTTAACTTTTTTCTTGATGCTGTCGAAGAGGGACGGCTTCTCCTTCTTGACATAATTACTTGGCACGTAACCGGCTTGTCCACGTGCGCTCTGGACTCGCCACCAGTGCTTTGAGTCATCGAGCAATAGATAACGCTCGTTTTTGCGCAGATCCAACTCTTGGGCACCCTGCGCTCCGTAATCGTATTTCGCGACAACGTAACACACGTCGTCCTGGCTTGTCTTGCCTGTAAAATATATACCAACGATCAATCAATGTTTTAATGCGTTACGCGACTACGCATCAAGGATGAGCATTTGTTCAATGAAAATGTACATAAAATACTTTTGGTAATGAATAACTATGAATAATTATTAAGCAATACTTTAAATTCTTTATTCTTTTACAACAACTTGGAAAATTATTGTTTTGCAATCAATGCAAATATTTAATAGATATAATAATCGAACATCATTGAATTATCAAAGCGTTTTTCGGTCGCCAAAGTGCGCGTGTTTGCTAATCCCGTATTTAAAAAAATTTTAATACTTGAATTCCGACCCGATCCTTGTGTTTGACGACACTGCCGACCAATCGCAGCGTGAATAAAACGATGACCATGGTTTTGATAAAATCTCGTAACTTATTAGAGGACATAATTCAGTTATCAAAGAATTTTTAAGACAATTTCATTGAACGACTGCCAATCCGTGCTACGCGTTACAACGATCTTAGTATCATCCACTTTTGCACGCTTTTCAATAAGCAAACTACTAAAAAACGTATTTTAAACAATAGTCTGAAATAAAACGCGTAAAATTCTAATTACCATGCATTCAAACATAATTGCTTGTATAGATAGATATTATTACTTGTGTAATTTAAAAATATCTTTTACACACGTGAGGATGATACTCGGATGATGTAAAGTCGCGGAGAACAAATGTACATTCAAAGCGAAAAGCGATATACTCTGAGTAAAACGTACCATGCTTCATGGCTGCCATGTGCAAATGCAGAGGTATGTACGTCTTAGAGCGGCGCGAGCTTCTGATGCTCACGTCCTACTTGAACGAATCTGTAAATCTGCTTGTGTCGTGTCGATGGCGTGAGCGAAGCAGGCATTCATTCTTTAGCTTTTTGGCACTGTTTGAGAATTATTTTCTCGTTTCTTTTGTCTGCTTTACTTTTTTTTACACATGTATACATAAATATGTGCATATATTTATACCCGCAATTTCTTTTATTTTTTTTTTTTTTGTTTTTTGTTTGCTATTTACTGCTGGCCCACCTTCTGATCTCTCGGTTCAGGGTCCATCGTTCTCAAGGGTGGGGCAAGCAAGTGCATTACCAACACTTTGAAAAAGAAAAAACAAAATCACAATTTATTAATACCGTATACGTCGATTATGATTCTTATGAAACAAAAAAAAAAAAAAAAAAAAATTGTGAACAGAGAGGTGACATTACCATTGTATATGTATACACCAGGATACTCTAGCAATTAAACAGAGTTGGCTAATGACTTCTATTAACACACAGACACAGTGTAAGTAAATTACACCTGAGGTTGATACCATCTGCTGACTACTGAGAATAAATGCTTGTAACATGCAATTTTATTTATCAACCAACAGCATATATTATAAAACGACCTGGAAAAATACTGTGCATCAAATGTATCACAGGATGAATAGTAAGAGGAAGTGAATCACAATAACACTAAAAATAGGCACAAGTATAAAAGTAATATAAATAAAAGAGGGAAGATAAGAATTTGTAGCACAAATTACGTGTACAAATTGCTAAAGCAACGAAGTACCCTACAATAATATGTAGAGTAGCAGCACATCGGCACTCACGTCGCCTGTCACCGTGTAACGTGACGCACGGAGCCAAGCGTTAGTCGTTAAGACTTTCGCTCGGCCCTTATTAAAGTCGTAAACGCCAAAACTGCTGCGTACTGAACAAACACATAACTACGTAAAAAAACGAATGTGCTAAGAGTACGAATATACACGCTGAGCAGGCAATAAAATGAGTATAATGTCAGCCGCAAAAATCAAAAGGAAAACCTCATGAAACTGGAGGTGCTCCAGAGGTGCTCCACAGCTAAACGATAATGAGATTTAAAAAAGTATATATAAAGCTTGGTTAAATAGTGACTCTTACCGATCTTTAAGCTCGACATATTCCCTCATATATAAACTTGGTGAACTGGAGAAATATTAGGTGGACGAAACGGCTTGTTTTCCCCCACCCCGTGTAGCGGCCACAGCAGTCATGAAGCGAAACGATGGAATATACGACGACCACAACGACGACAACGACGACGACGGATGAACGAACGAACGAACGAATGTACTGAACGTACGAATGGAGGGGATCGAATCGCTTATGGTGTGTGCCGGGTTTAGGAAAACGGGGGGGAAATTAAGGAGAGGGGATCAGGGAAGGATCACAACGATCGTAGGATTCATCCACCGAATATTAGATGTGCCTTTTTTCTTCTTTGATTATTGGATAAAAACGATTGTCCTCGACGCAGCCCGGCACGGACTCGCCGGATTAAATTTTCTTGTACACCGGCTATTGAATCTGTGTTTTAACACCGTTTTTCACGATTTTTATCTCACGAGTACGCTCAACCGTTTTCTCACTATCTACGCCCCGATTAATACACTCTTCTTTGCTAGACACCGACTGACTCTACGTATTCGATACTTCCAGCTCTCTACACGCACTATATTGCGTTGGTATGGTGATAGCCGAGTCGGCGATGACTGCTACTAGCTATGCTCCCCGCTGCTGCTGCTGCTGCTGCTGCACCGCGACCCCGACCCCTCCCACGAAGCAACGAGACCCACCCTTGTGCTATGCGAGAGATGAGAGGGCTTCGAAAGTCTCTCAACCTTGCAACTGACACTATTATCGGCGCTGCTGCAGCACGCTTCTGTTGTGAAGGAGGGAAATTAGAATTTGGGAATGTTTTATATAAAAGCGTATTTAACGGTCACAATCTTTTTCTGCACATTTGGATTCATCGATTTTGGGTACATCTTGGTAATACATTATTGGGCACGTAATTTTTCGTGTTTCGTTGGTACACATCTGTATACGACCTAGAATAGCGTAACCCCAAATGGTCAAAATTTTATTATGCGCAAAGAAATGTTTTAACGCATAAATAGAGTGTATATTAAAATGTTGTGCACTATTTCGCTGTACAAATGTAAATTTCGAGCGTTTGAGGTTTCTCATGGCAATTTTTGTGTCGTTAGAGTAAAAGTATCTCAATGAGTTACATGTCCGATCTCAATGAGTTACATGTCCAAAATGTTATCTGTAAACTACCTTATTTCCGAAATTTGATTTTATGATAACTTAGAGGTAGACATATGTGATTTTTAAAAAAATTTGATAACACTGATATTGCTAATTGGGTAATGAAAGGGTTTCGTAATATAAAGCGGAGACAAAATATTGTTATTGGCACTATTATCGGCGCTGCTGCAGCACGCTTCTGTTGTGAAGGAGGGAAATTAGAATTTGGGAATGTTTTATATAAAAGCGTATTTAACGGTCACAATCTTTTTGTGCACATTTGGATACATCGATTTTGGGTACATTTTGGTAATACATTATTGGGCACCTAATTTTTCGTGTTTCGTTAGCACACATTTGAATACGAGTTAGAATAGGGTAACCCCAAATGGTCACAATTTTATTATGCGCATAGAAATGTTTTAACGCATACATACACTGTGTATTAAAATATTGTGCACTATTTCGCTGTACAAATGTAAATTTCGAGTGTTTGAGGTTTCTCATGGTTTACATAATATCCCAAGAAGCAATTTTTGTGTCGTTAGAGTAAAAGTATCACAATGAGTTACATGTCCGATCTGAATGAGTTACATGTCCAAAATGTTATCTGTAAACTACCTTATTTCCGGAATTTGATTTTATGATAACGTAGAGGTACACATCTGTGATTTTTAAAAAAATTTCATAACACTGACATTGCTAATTGGGTAATTAAAAGGGTTTCGTAATATAAAGCGGAGACGAAATATTGTTATTGACACTATTGTCGGCGCTGCTGCAGTACGCTTCTGTTTTGAAGGAGGGAAATTAGAATTTTGGAATGTTTTATATAAAAGCGTATTTAACGGTCACAATCTTTTTGTGCACATTTGGATACATCGATTTTGGGTACATTTTGGTAATACATTATTGGGCACCTAATTTTTCGTGTTTCGTTAGCACACATCTGAATACGACCTAGAATAGGGTAACCCCAAATGGTCACAATTTTATTATGCGCATAGAAATGTTTTAACGCATAAATACAGTGTGTATTAAAATATTGTGCACTATTTCGCTGTACAAATGTAAATTTCGAGTGTTTGAGGTTTCTCATGGTTTACATAATATCCCAAGAAGCAATTTTTGTGTCATTAGAGTATAAGTATCTCAATGAGTTACATGTCCGATCTCAATGAGTTACATGTCCAAAATGTTATCTGTAAACTACCTTATTTCCGAAATTCGATTTTATGATAACTTAGAGGTAGACATATGTGATTTTTTTTTTAATTTCATAATACTGACGTTGCTAATTGGGTAATTAAAAGGGTTTCGTAATATAAAGCGGAGACGAAATATTGTTATTGACACTATTGTCGGCGCTGCTGCAGTACGCTTCTGTTGTGAAGGAGGGAAATTAGAATTTTTGAATGTTTTATATAAAAGCGTATTTAACGGTCACAATCTTTTTGTGCACATTTGGATACATCGATTTTGGGTACATTTTGGTAATACATTATTGGGCACCTAATTTTTCGTGTTTCGTTAGCACACATCTGAATACGACCTAGAATAGGGTAACTCCAAATGGTCACAATTTTATTATGCGCATAGAAATGTTTTAACGCATAAATACAGTGTGTATTAAAATATTGTGCACTATTTCGCTGTACAAATGTAAATTTCGAGTGTTTGAGGTTTCTCATGGTTTACATAATATTCCAAGAAGCAATTTTTGCGTCGTTAGAGTATAAGTATCTCAATGAGTTACATGTCCGATCTCAATGAGTTACATGTCCAAAATGTTATCTGTAAACTACCTTATTTCCGAAATTCGATTTTATGATAACTTAGAGGTAGACATATGTGATTTTTTTTTAAATTTCATAATACTGACGTTGCTAATTGGGTAATTAAAAGGGTTTCGTAATATAATGCGGAGACGAAATATTGTTATTGACACTATTGTCGGCGCTGCTGCAGTACGCTTCTGTTGTGAAGGAGGGAAATTAGAATTTGGGAATGTTTTATATAAAAGCGTATTTAACGATCACAATCTTTTTGTGCACATTTGGACACATCGATTTTGGGTACATCTTGGTAATACATTATTGGGCACGTAACTTTTCGTGTTTCGTTAGCACACATCTGAATGCGACCTAGAATAGGATAACCCCAAATAGTCACAATTTTAATATGCGCAAAGAAATGATATAACGCGTAAATACAGTGTGTATTAAAATATTGTGCACTATTTCGCTGTACAAATGTAAATTTCGAGCGTTTGAGGTTTCTCATGGTTTACATAATATCCCAAGAAGCAATTTTTGTGTCGTTAGAGTAAAAGTATCTCAATGAGTTACATGTCCGATCTCAATGAGTTACATGTCCAAAATGTTATCTGTAAACTACCTTATTTCCAAAATGTAATTTTATGATAACTTACAGGTAGACATATGTGATTTTTTTAAATTTTTCCATAACACTGACATTGCTAATTGGGTAATTAAAAGGGTTTCGTAATATAATGCGGAGACGAAATATTGTTATTGACACTATTGTCGGCGCTGCTGCAGTACGCTTCTGTTGTGAAGGAGGGAAATTAGAATTTGGGAATGTTTTATATAAAAGCGTATTTAACGATCACAATCTTTTTGTGCACATTTGGATACATCGATTTTGGGTACATTTTGGTAATACATTATTGGGCACGTAATTTTTCGTGTTTCGTTAGTACACATCTGAATACGACCTAGAATAGGGTAACCCCAAATGGTCACAATTTTATTATGCGCAAAGAAATGTTTTAACGCATAAATACAGTGTGTATTCAAATATTGTGCACTATTTTACTGTACAAATGTAAATTTCGAGCGTTTGAGGTTTCTCATGTTTTACATAATATCCCAACAAGCAATTTTGGTGTCGTTACGGTCAAAGTATCTTAATGAGTTACATGTCCGCCAAAATGTTATCTGTAAACTACCTTATTTCCGAAATTTGATTTTATGATAACTTAGAGGTAGACATATGTGATTTTTTTAACTTTTCTATAACACTGAAATTTCGAATTGGGTAAATAAAAGGGTTTCGTAATATAAAGCGGAGACGAAATATTGTTATTGACACTATTGTCAGCGCTGCTGCAGTACGCTTTTGTTGTGAAGGAGGGAAATTAGAATTTTGGAATGTTTTATGAGAGTGTATTTAACGATCACAATTTTTTTGTGCAAAAGGACACATCGATTTTGGGCACATTTTGGAAATGCATTATTGGGCGCAATAACTGAATACTACCTAACGTTCACAATTTTATTGTGCGCATCGAAACGGTACTCAATGTTTTAATGCATAAATACAGTGTGTACTAAAATATTGTGCGTTTAAATTGCGAGCATTTGAGGTTTCTCATGTTTAGAAAAATATCCCAAGTAGGAATTTTTGTGTCGTTACAGTAAAATTATTCGAATAAGTATAACTGTAAACTACTTTCGGAAATATCCTAAAGTTGATTTTATGATAACATAGAGGTATCACTTTGGCGGACATATGTGACTTTGATAACTTTTTCATACACAGAAATTGCTAATTGGGTAAATAAAAGGGTTTCGTAATATAAAACGCTTTTTGGCTTTTTTTTCTTCTATTAATAACAATTTTCGGATCATAATAATGTAAGAAGGCAGCTTTTAGCAGACGAAGTTTTGAAGGTCAACATGCTGAAAATGTAACCTCTACGGCGCCGAATTTTCCTCTTCCGGCTCACGATTGGTTCAAAATTGGGTGTAGAGCATCACTTTTTTGGCAGGAGCCAATGATGGGGCTTCTTCGTTGTTGATTATGGACATTACTTGTTTTCCCCTCACCCCCCTTTACGGATGTGATAAGAGTGTTGTGCCCTTTAATGAAAACAACAGCCTGTGACACAAATTATTTGTTATTTGTCATCAACAGATGACGCCTATGATTACAAAGGGCAGCTAGTGATAGATAATCTACAGTTTTGGACGACAATCAGTTGTCCCTTGGATGTCATCTTTCGGATGCTGAAGTTGCTTAAGGGAGGTTAAAGGCAAAGTGATCCAAAATAAACTCGTTTCTTACCTCGATTTTCTTACGACACTAATTTTAATATAGCTAGTAATTAGAGTTTTGAATCAGCTAATTATTCTTAATTTTATGCATGTGCCTGAATTTATTTTTGATAGGAATAAATAAAGTTATGTATTTTACAGAAATTGATTGCGGAACATAAATAGCAATGGCGACTGTTACTTCTACGCCAACAACCCCAAAGAGGTAACAACTGTGATAATTGGATAAACAAATAAGGAGAATTTTTTAGGATAAAGATTTGACAAATTTATTTATTTTTAGGGTACCACCTCAATCGATCAACAGCAGACAAGGCAGCGTATATGATTTAGATATAGACATGTTTCTTAAGATTTCTAACTACGAAGATACAGTCAGGCAGCTAGATATTTACTATGGAATTGGTAAGAATTTTAGAGTAAAAGCAGGAGAAGAAAAAAAGAAGAAAAATAATTTTGTGCGATGCTTTTACAGTAAAAAGACAAATCCTGAATCATCAGAGCTGCATAACTGGTTTATTCCCACAAGTTTCCAGCAACAAGAAAGTTGCCAGTGTGAGAGAAAGTATTTACTGTGCAGCTGCAATTTGGAGCCTGTATCAGGCATACAGGTACATAATTGGCAAAAGGGACAAGAAGCAGCTTTTTCCATTTCAATTAATTACCCGTTTTTTTTAGACGTATCGATGATGACAGAGGAAAATCTTACGAACTCGGCCAATCGGCGATAAAATGCATGCGCGGAATTCTCGAATGTTGGGTGAGACAATCAGACAGAGTGGAATTGTTTAAACTAAATCAGTGCAATCGTTTTGCGTTGCATTGTAAATTTCACTTGGATACTGGCGATGAGATTCTCAAGGACGATGATTATTATCATCTTCAAGTGCGTTTGAAAATTCGTACCTAAAAACATCCAATGGAACAAAGATAAAGCGAAAATTGATAATATTGTTTTTACAGATCGACGTAGTTTCCTTGTACCTGATATTTTTGGTACAAATGATAACCTCGGGGTTGCAAATTATTTACACGCAGGACGAAGTCGCTTTCGTGCAAAATCTCGTTTATTATGTTGAGCGAGCTTATCGAACGCCGGATTACGGAATGTGGGAGAGAGGAAGTCGATACAACGATGGAACTCCGGAAATTCATGCGAGTTCCATTGGAATGGCCAAAAGCGCACTTGAGGCCATTAATGGCTGCAATCTTTTTGGTGAAAAGGGAGCTTCGTGGTCAGTTATCTACGTCGACATTGATGCGCACAATCGTAATCGTAGTATTTTTGAGACTATGTTACCTCGAGAATCGACTTCCAAGGTATTCTATTGCATTTATTTTATTTACAAAGAAGACTGATAAAACTAACTAAACGTTGTTCAATCAATGGTGCAAAATTAAATCGAATACTAGCGAACATTAAACTCAATATTAAGAATATTTGAAATACAAATTATTTATTTGTCCTTCAGTAACTTTAAATTTGAAAAAAAAAAGATACCCTGAGGTTAAACGGAATAAATAGAAACTGCAAAAACCACTTGGAAGGAAACCATAATTGAAAGGAAAATGTTTTCAGAGCGTTGACGCTTCTCTACTGCCCACAATATCGTTTCCTGCTTTCGCAACTCACGAAGAGTTCCTATACAACGAAACAAAATCAAATATTGTTCGAAAGCTTCGGGGACACTACGGTTTTAAACGTTTCGCGAGAGACGGATATAAAACAGTGATCGAAGACACCAGCCGGCGATACTATAAATCTGGTGAAATCAAAGATTTCAACAAGATTGAGTGCGAGTGGCCACTTTTTTACATTTTCATGATAATTGATGGAGTATTCAAGACTTTACCAGATCAGGTTGAGGAATATCGACATTTACTCAAATCCAGAATTCACAAAGACACGAATGGCGGTGAGTCCCAATATCTGTAAAGAAATTCCTTGTTATCCTCTGCAGTTACGTTTGGAGGAAATAACGCGGTTATGCATAACCGCGTTATTTCCTGGTCAAACGACCCTACTTTTTTTTCTTTATTTACGAACTTTATTTAAAATAAAAGATAAAAAGAAATGTTATGAAGATCTTAGTATACCTGTATTTAATGTTTTTTTGGAAATTTCGTTTTTTTGTTAGGGAATTAAAAAATTATTAATACAATGGGGGCTTTTTGAATGAAATAAAAAAGAAAATACATTTACATATTTCGCGAAAATTCTTCTATTTTTTTAAATGCAATATTTATTTTTAATTCCGGTAGTTTATACTGCAAACAATTAGTTATGGATTATAAAAAGGGTCAAGTGGTTTTTCGAGCGCAATTGGCCAACAAAATGTCAACTAAATACCAGACATTAAGCTGTCTGCGGACAATATTCGAGATATTGCATTTAAAAATTTGTTATGTATTTTGCATGTCAAAACGGTAATTAACGAATTCGTAAAAAAATCATTTTACTCTTCACTTCTAGAACTCCTAAATAAAGATTTTACCTTCGACTGCTACGCAGCTAAGAGACGTTAAAAGAAATGGATAAATTTGACAGACAATTATAAATCTTTCGTACAGATAAAAATTTGCGCATAACGAAAAATGGCATAAACTATAAATTATAGTAAAAGCAAAATTAAATTTGTAATAGATCCCGTTATACCGATGTATTATTTCGTACCGGAAAAGAATATGGAGTCGGAGAGAAACGATCCGGGCAGTACGTACCGCGCTTCGAGTCACGAAGGTGGCGGTTGCAAATCCGGTCACGATGAAGACGGCTCGACTCTGTATTTGTGGAATCAAGCAATGTTCGTTATCGCCCAATTGTTAACAGCCGGTCTGTTGCACATCAACGAATTAGATCCAATCCGACGTTATTTGCCTTCCTACAACCGACCCCGCAGAGCCGGAAGATATTCCGCCTTTCAAGTAAGCTATTAATTCGCTTCTCGCTGTAATCAGTGTAGGGTGCTTGTAGAAAATAATGTTTATCACAATATGACAATTAAACCGATTCCTTCTACCTTGTTAATGTTTTCTTGGATTTTACACAGGCGAAGCCCAGCATCGTAAGTAAATTATGGTATATGCCTGCAATTGTAGTTAATAGTATCTCATTGTCTTGTTAGTACTTATTCTTCACTTTTTTAATGTTGTATCTCGTGTACGCTAGTCTAATGCATCATGAAATTCACACTTTACTTTTTCTGCACAATTTTATGGTTTTATCTTCTAATAGTTTGAATGTACGAGAGAAAACATTTCTCGAATTGTATAAGAATGCTCTACGTTGCACAGAACAACATACTACCAAATGTCACGTAGATTTTGCATGTGTAGAATTTTTTGTAGATCAAGAGTATCGACTTTTTCTTTATTATTGATGTTTTTATAGGGAACGCACACTGATCTTGTCGTGCAGATAGTTCTCATAGCCGAGTCTATGAGACTTCAGGCAATGATGGCGACTTACGGAATTCAAACACAGACTCCACACGAAGTGGAGCCTGTGCAAATTTTATCGTCTATTCAGCTGGTAAAAGTTTATGAGAAGCTAGGCGTCAACAGCAAATTAAATCTTCAGGGTAGACCCGCGAGACCAATCGGTTCACTGGGTACAAGCAAAGTACGTTCGGCGCATTTACGAAAAATGATGGCCTGAATATAATCATCTATCAAATAATTTGTTTTTCTTTCATAAAAAATGATTTATCATGGCCATCGTTGCTTTCGAGGCACTTGGTGTTTATTATTCGAATCACGTATGTCTTTCAGGTTTACCGAGTTTGCGGTATGACTGTACTCTGCTACCCACTGATCTTTGAGGTCTCACAGTTCTATTTGTATCGCGACATGGCACTTCTCATCGATGACATTAAAACGGAGCTAAAATTTGTTGGTAAATACTGGCGATTGTCTGGGCGACCAACTGTTTGTCTTTTGATTCGCGAGGAACACATGAGGGATCCACAATTTAAAGAAATGCTTGATCTATTCGCGATGTTGAAGAAAGGATATTGCGACGGAACGAAAGTTCGTATCGGGCGACTCCAAAATTTAATATCGTCTTCCTGTATAGGTAATAGGATTAGAATTAATTAAATGCAGCCTAAAAACGGTAACAACAAAATTCGTTTTTATTTAAATTTCATATTAATTGTACAGAACATCTGGACTTTGTTAGCACGATGGAAACTGATTTGGAGCTTAAACAATTCAAACAACTTGAGCATGACTATATTGGCTATCAGAGTCTCACTGACGTTCCGAGGACATTGTCCTACACCGAAGACGCGATCGATTGTGCGGTAAGTTAAAACTATCTGTCGATAGGACAGAGAAAGTTTAAATACTTATCCATAAAACTTAAGCGTATTCAATATTACAATTCATTGTAAATTAATAATTCATCTGAATTATTAAAAATGATTGCAGAAATGTGACATTTTTTTTCATTTTCATTAAATGAATGTCGATGAATGTCATTGACATAAATGCACGAATTCTACTGGAATAATATTTTTTCAGAAATTCACGAATGAACCCACATACAATATAATAAATGAAATACGAAACGCCGAAGGGCTCTACGCTAAATGTCAGCTTTATGGTATTCTATTGAAGAGAGAGGGTATCAACTATGAAATCAACGGCACAACAGGTGATGACCTACATACTTGTCTCTGCAAATTGTAGATATAGCTTCGATGATTTCAGGGGAAAAAAGGGTTCTCTATTTTTCATAGAAATAAAAGTAGAGAAGAAAAAGATTGATTGTCCGTAGCAATATTCTGATCATGTGAAAAAATTCCCGGATCCGAATATAAGAAATTATACAGTCTCATTTTTGTAATATAATTTTTTATGTTCAAACCTATGGATGTTTTTAGATTATTGAAATACTGTTACGAAAAATCAAGCCTACAGAAATCTCCACCGTATTTATTACTGTTAAATGGTGGCCGCGGTCAGGGAAAACCGGGAAAAGTCAGGGAAATAAAAAATTGATCAGCGAATCAGGGAAAAGTCAAGGAATATCGAAATTAGTCAGGGAAAAAGTAGATTGTTGCCAAAGTTTCATTAACTGAATAAAAATCCATAAAGAAAGACTTGGAAAAAAAAACAACCGAAAAATATTTGAAAAGAAAAAAAAAACAAATAAATATTGATATAAACATTACAACATAAATCTATTCGAACAAATCGAATCACTCAACAAAAAAGTTTAAAAAGTGTTATATATTACTAAAATAAGTATTACACTTCACATCAGTATTTAATCGGATTTAACGCATTATCATTCCAAAAAACGTTTATGTTTTGAAAGAGAAAATATATCTTCAAAAGTACTATTCGATGTTGATCGAGAAATAAATAACTTATCAAAAACACGTATCTGTTTCTAATACATTTTTTTTATTCGCGTTATAAATTTATTAGTAGATGTCCTTAAAATTTCGGTCAGGGAAAGTTGATAAATTAGTCAGGAAAAAGTCAGGGAATTTTTTCCGAAAAAAAAACGTCTACCATGTGTTAAGAAAAAAGTTTTTTTTGCTTGAAATATACGAATTGCCGATTTGCAGCTCAACTCAAAAGCTGAGTATAATTATACTGATTTGGGTGATCGTTTATATTCCAGTTGGTGACCATCTACGACTTCTCTATCAGCGAGCTGGAGATCTAAGATACTGGATGGCAGTTCGCTACTGCAGCAGTCTCTTGAATCACACAGTTGACAGTATCAGTCCCTTTATAACGGGAGTTCTCGTCAAAGGAAAACAGGTGTTGATTTTTCTGTCACCGAAAAAAACTATTTTTCTAAACAAGCATGAATTTTCTCACGTTCAAAACTTCCTGTACTTACTTTTCTACAATATCGTAATAATATACGTCATAATTCCAGATAACTGTAGGAGTGATCGGACAAGAAGAAACGGTTTTCGACAAACCCATGACTCCTGCTGAAATTCAATCAGTAATGTACTCCACAATTCAACCACATAACGTAGTGCAAGCTGTGCTGCAGCAGGAAGTTCTTCTCTACTGCGGTCGTCTAATCGGCACAAATCCTGACATGTTCAAAGGAATTCTAAAAATTCGTATAGGGTGATTAAATATTTGATTAACATTTTACGAAATATCGCAAGTGTGAAACGTGCTAAAAAAGACTTTGGATTACAGATGGGTTTTAGAAGCTATGCGACTTTATCTGGAGATGTTTGTAGAGAATCCGAAGCCGATCGAACACTACAGTCCCTTCGAGATCAGGAAAGTTCTGATCAAAGTCCTAACGGTGAAAGACTGGGGATCCGCTGAAAAGTATAATATTTGACAATTGTTTTCTATTCATTGTGAAAATTATCATGAATTCCTTGATTTACATGTGATTATTTGGCAGCTTGACGGTCATCAGCAGCAGAAAGATAGAAGGAAGTCTGTGTCGCGTTCCTACGCATTTCTACAATCAAGTGTGGGAAGTTCTGATGCGATGTCCGGAGGGAATTTGCGTCAATGGACGAGAATTGCCGCATCAACCTACTTTATCGAATATGACCCGATCGGAACTTACTTTTGCACTTCTCGTTGAGTCTATACTTCATCATATACACAAACCCGAGTATAGGCAGATAATTGTTGAGGTAAGTTACTCATGTACGAAGTGTAAAGAGAGAACTCTTTGGCTACCAACGTATCATACTTTGAGGAATTTGAGGACATTTGAGGAAAAGCTACTTTTCCGTCATTGAATATATTTTCAACATATTTCTTCCATTTTTTATTTTTGTATTCTGAGAAAATTTGATCATCATACATTTCTATTTCAAGAAACAAAATCACATAGTCACATTAAAATATTTAAATTGTATTTTTTTAATTACCATTTTCCACTATTTCGATTTCGAAAAAATTCCAATGTTTAATTAATTTTCCTTTATTCAGTGAAGAAGGAATATCTTGACTCGATAATCAGTGAAATTTCATTGAGTGCGCATCCTGAATTTTAAACCAATTTAAAAAGAACCGCTTTTTTACATAAAAAGTGCTACTTTCCACCGTTTTTTTCTTTTATATTGATCCAAAACAGTATCCATCAGTTAAGAAACATCAATTTTTTAAGCTGACAAGGAGTTTGGTCGTTAAAACGACAAACGAGAGAGAAACGAATTCTTAAAAGAAATAATTATTTATTTTTAGCTCCTAAACATCGTGGCAACGATTCTACTCCGTAATCCCGAATTGAGTTTCAACAAACCATTGGATTTGAACAAACTCGTGGACGATGCGCTCGTCATGTATTGCAAAGACCACGAATTGGATAAAACTGAAGACATGTCGCCATTTTTCGCAGCTCATTACTCCGTAACGACGGGTTATCTCGCAAGAGCCGTTGTGAATAATGTTCTAACTGGGGGAAGTGTGACGACGTTAGTGGACATAAATCACAGCGAGTCTCCGGAAATGTGCAATATAACGTAAACCGACGTTAGGTTCTCATAGTCAAGTTAATATCGATCTTCGATAACTGCTGTATATATGACGAAGATGCGGCGTGAAATATTTATATATAAAATTCCTAACGAGTGCGTGTAGATAACGTGTGCGAGTGCTGAAGCAATAAAAAAATATTTTTAAATTCAAACTGTATTATTTATCGTTCACCTTGTAAATTCATCGTTTTGACAAATATATTGACGAATTCGAATTCGGATATTAATTATTCATTAATCGACGTATCTTAACACTGTACAGAATGGAGCTTTCAGTTTATTTTGTACAATTTGATCCATGGTTTTATTTTCATTTCGATAACGTACGTTACCGCTTCGCAAAGTTTGTATCCATAGCTCGTCCGGATCTTTGTATATTATTAATGTTCGCCCGGATTCTCGATTCCACAGTGCCGACTTCTGCTGCAACTGCTAATTGTTTTCTGTAAATGTTAACGAAAAAATGTTTATTAGAATTGATGAAGACTTTATGACACTTTTGTCTGTTTTTCGACATTTGCATTCGGTTAAAAACTTTTATTAAATTGCAAATCACAAGTGGTTGAAATTCAAAACGAAGTTTATACAAATTAATTTTCAACTAATTTGGTTTATAGTGTTTGTAATTACCTAATGAAGTCCTTGTTGTACGTCTTGTCGACCTGTTCTTTCTTTTCCTGTTCCCTGTAGCGTTTTACATTATTTTCGCGTTCTCTGTCCCGCACAGACGCATTCGCCATCATTTCACGTCTACGTTGTTCTTTTTCTTCCTCGGTAAGCGAGTGCTGCTTCTTCGGAGGAACCCATCGACGCTTTTCTTCTTGTTTGGAGCTCTTCGAGTGTCCAGTTTTTGACGATCTGGAGGAATCCGATCGCGATGGAGGTTCAACTCGTGTTCTATCCGCCCTCTGCGGAAATCAAAGATTTTATAAGATATTGATCATTTATTGAGAAAAAGTACTAGTTGTTTTTCTCCGCCAAGTATTAAAAATATTACAATGCATAATATATTTTTTTTTAACAAGTTGCGACCACTATCGCTCAAATCATAAATGGAAAATCTCAGCAAAAGAAACATTTTAACTGCGCTAGTATTTTTTATTTTCCAGTCCTTTTATTTTTATCTTTATGTTTTTAATATTGAAAAATGTGCTTACCATTAAACCATAATCGACTTTCGGTGGATCTCGTTTACGCTCGTCCTCTTCAGATCCTCTTGCATCTCTGGAAGAACCATTCGTTCGTCTTCGCGGGCTCGTCTCGCGTTTTTCCGAACTTTCTGGTCTGTTGCTCTTGTTTCTTCGGTCAGGAGAATTGTGACTTTCCCTCTCTTTATTCTTACGTCTTTTTTTCGAGACGTCGTCTTCTTTCTCTTCCTCTTCGTCATCGCTACTGCTCGTTTTTTTACTCTTTCGTTTCTTTGAGTTTCTATGTTTGCTGGATTCCGAACGCTCGGCACTATCACTTCTGTTGCTGCTCTTGTGCTTTTTCTTGCATTCCTTTCGACGTGTTTCGCGATCATCGTTGGTACTTACTTTTCGATGTTTTTCCCGACGTCTTTTCTCTTCTTTATCGGATTCGTCGCTGTCGCTATCGGAATCGGTAACATCACTACTGCTGCTACTACTGCTTCGGCGTTTTCCTTTCGCTCGCTTCTTCTTCTCCTCTTTTTTAAGCTTTTTCATTGATTTTAACAAGTAATCCTCGTCAATCTTGTTTTTGAGCTTTTTATACTTTTTTGCTAACAAATTATCGAGTTCACGGTCGCTATCTTCATCCTCGGAGGTAGATTTTGAACGCCTCTTTTTCTTTTCTCTCTTGCTACCCTTTTTTTCACCCTTGTTCTTTTTGGACTGTTGTTCCAGCTAAGAAAACGGGTTATACATTAATTTAACGTGAAACATTACCCCTGTTGTAAAACAATTGAATCGAAAATATAATAAATATTTACCAAGTCTCTTAGCTGCTTCAACCTGACTGGATTTTTTAATAACTGACTCTTGGTTTCCATTTCCTTTTTCTTAATAGCATATAAAGGATCTTCTTGTAATTTCCTAGCCAAGTCGACTTGTTCAGATCCAGAAAAAAATCTCAAAGACGGTGGTATACATTCTAGAAAAAAAGAAACAAGCAATGTAATTTTGCCATACAATTACTGAATAAGTTGTAGGTATGTCAGATGATTCTCAGATACAAACCATATTCAACGTGATTTTTCGGTGCCCTGTTCAATTCAACATCTTTTTCAGCCTGAGCCATCTGCTCAAAAGGCTTGTCAATCGGTTTTCCGAGTAGATAATCTTCGCGATTGACCATTTGATTTGGTCCCTTATACATCCAATCCAGCTTCTTATCATCCTTCTTCTCTATGACACCCTGATCCATAGCAAACTTTGTCATATCCTCCTTGTCCTTTTCCATTTCTATTTCTCTCTTTAATTCCGCAATTCTCTTCTTCTCTTGGTGATCTTGTTGCTCGGCTTTCCACACCTTCTCCATATTTTTCATGGTCGATGGATGCCATGACTTCTTGAGATTCTGTCAAGAGAAAAAAAGAGGAAAATGTAACTTTAGAAATTTGATCTTCAGCAGATAAGGATCGCTCCAATTTTAAAATCAGTGCTAAATTCATCGGGTCATTTCTACAAACATTCAAGGTCATGAAATTTTTCAAAATGTAATTTTAATTTATTAATGCAATGTAATTCTAAAATAAAAAGTGGTATTTTTTTTTATCCAGATTTTTTCAGCTGATACTGTGATTAGCGATAGTTCAGTCTGTTAATTGAAAGATAATTCATCAGTTTCCTACCTAGATTCTTTATAGTATTTTTTTTTTTTGTTTTGTTATTTGTATTTTTCCGTATGCCTTCTTCAGGCTTTTACGTTGCCCCTCTCCCCTTTTTCCCCGTTTCATCATAGACACCCCTTTCCCCGTTCACTTCATAGAGACCCCCCCTAGAGTGTTATCCGAAGCCCCTCATCGTAATACACTACTGTATCGCATTTGCTTGAGGGCACAGGGAAACTGCGGAAAACCTGGCCGATACAGACGGCTTTATTTTTACTGCGTTTCTATTGTATTAGAATACATTAGAAACTCAGAAAAACTGCCTCCCGCTCAGCAGTTGGCGCGCAAACCAGTGCACGGCTAAGTGGTCACCCATCCAAGTTATGGCCGCAAATAATGCTGCTTAATGCTGGGGGCCGCCGAAGCCACACACCGAGCGTGCGTCCACTACTGTCGGTTAGATTCTTTATAGTATTCAGTGATTAAAGGTTACCAATTATCTTTTCATCAGGCCAGAATTAAAGAATAATAACATTTAAATGACTGGTACCATAAAGAATGTAGTTTATGAATTGATTAATCATCTTCAAATATACAAAATGAGTAACACCATGTTGTAATCTAACAAATAATCTATATTTTCCTATAAAACATATGTGTGAATGTTATTTCTATGCCAAGAATGCAAGCCAACTTACAGAGCAGTCAATTAACCTACGAAAGATGTTAGGAACAGTTTCAAATAATTAAGACTGATTTAATTACACTATAAGATTCCAAATACATAGGCAAAGAAAAATGTAAACAATGTGGAAACTTCAAGCTATTCTTAACACAAATATTACATTTTTGTAATTATCAGAACTGCAACTATTACAATGTTAATTTCAGCATATTATGACAATAATTAACAAAAAGAGTTTCTATGGTTTTGTAGGTTATACTCACTAAATCTCCTCCACCCATGGTTGTCTTGTCCTTAAATTTCTTTCTTACAGTTTTAACTCTAGTCTATCACTATAAGCCAATCTTAATGTACATTATTCTCACGTACGAGTAAAATAAAAACATACATTCACTGTAAAAGTAACACGATATATGCGTTAACAAAAAAAATACACAAAACAAGAGTGCAAAGCGGTCAGCTGTGCTGTCAACATTACAATCAATGAAAAGTTACTGACGCGGTCGCGAGAGGATGTGACCAGATGTGACGATCGATGCCTTGTAGCGTCTGTCGGAAAGGCGGACACTGTTCTCGGGGCGCGTCCTCATGGCGCGCTTCAAGCGGCAGTAAGAGTGTGACTGTTGCGCCACAGTCACACTGTGGCGCAACAGGCTGCAGGCTGGATAGCGTCTGTCGGTAAGGCGGACACTAGGGCTGTTCAAAAAACATAATTTTCTTATAATCGGTTGTTTCTGAAATGCTGTATTGATTATCACAAAAAAAAATGTTTTCGCGAAAGCTGGCAGTTGTACGATAATATTAAGTACTGCCGCATCAAGGCCAAAATTCATGAAAAGCGGCGATTTTTATAAATTTTTTTTTTTTACGTGGTGAAGCGCTCATGGAGATTGTGGTTGCTTTCGATAGACTATGAAATTGTGTAAAGGCAGAAACATGTTCGATAATGTTTAGTACTGCCGCATCGACATTGAAGTTACCAAAATCAAAAAATTAAATCCTTTAAAACATTGAAATATTCGTCTGCTCATCGACTATTTCGTGCGATTTCAAATGTAAAAATGGCTCTTGAAACGGGACTCATGCATGATCATAATCATGATGATGATAAGCGATTTTCGAATTTTGGGAAACTGATATCGATGCGGCAGTACTAAATTTGATCATACAGGACTCCCGTTTCATGAGCCACTTTTTCATTTGAAAATGCGCGAAATAGTCGATGAGCAGATGAATATTTCAATGTTTTAAAGGATTTCATTTTTTATTTTGTTAACTTCAATGTCGATGCGACAGTACTAAACGTTATCGAACATGTTTCTGCCTTTACACTATTTCATAGTCTATCGAAAGCAACCACAATCTCCATGAGCGCTTCACCAAGGAAAAAAAAAAATTTCTAAAAATCGCCGTTTTTAATGAATTTTGGCCTTGATGCGGCAGTACTTAATATCATCGCACAACTCCCAGCTTTCGGGAAAACATTTTTTTTGTGATAATCAATACAGTATTTCAGGAGCAATCGATTATAAGAAAATTATGTTTTTTTGAACAGCCCTAGTGTCCGCCTTACCGACAGACGCTACAACCTGAATCTCAATGTTTTGATTCAGGTTATGTTTTGCAAAAGCGGCAGTTTGTCATTCGTTTGCAGTACGATTTACCGAACGTTATGCCAAATTCTTTGAAAGGAATATTAGTCGAATGGTGAGTGATGACAGTTCTCGATTTATCAGCTTTTTTTCTTCAATTTCTATTCCTTATAGTCGAGATCTGCTGGAATGTTGAATTGTTTGTTGAGTTCTTCCTCGCTAATGTCAAACTTCCTCTTGCACCAAGTTTGAATGGCGAATATATTGTCCGTCCACGTATTCGCGGCTTCCTTGTACATCTGATAACATAATTTCGATCAGAGGAGAACATTAATGTCAGATTTTTAGAAAGTGAGAATATTTTATTCACCTCAGCCTTTTCTTTTATTTGTGCTATAACCTCAGGATCTGCGTCGCTAAATTTGGCAATTTGTTTCGTTAACTGTTCCACTTGATTCCTTAAATATTCCAATTCTTTGAGTACTGCAAGTCGCTCCTCTGTATCTTGTTTCCCTTCCTATTGTTTTTTGCGTGAGTAATGAGAAAAATGATTTAAATAGCAAAAAGATATACAAGAGTAATTTATGAATTACCTGCTCTTTTATTAAATCTTCTTTGAGTTTGTCTAACTTAAACTCGTTCTCTACAATTTTTTTATTTGACTCTGCTACTCTCTTCTCTATCGCTGTAATATTTTCACTAAAAAATGGACAGAAAGATGAATATATACGAAGAGCTATTGAAAAATGTTAGAGCATCAAAAGACACAATATCTTAATGTGAAGTACTTTTTGAAAATGCATAGAATGGATATTTCTATTCTGTCTACCTTAAGCCTCAAACCTACCCTGGGAATGTCCAGTAATATACAGAAGTTCCTATCTTGTCTGTGGTAAGGAGTCCATCATCGACCAGGGCTTGAACTACGTCCTTCACAGACTGAAGCACAATGCCCTTTTCCTTTGGTGCAATCTTCTCCAATTCTTTAAGAGTGAAAAACTCTTTCTTCTCATAAAAAATATGGAGCATTCGCTGCCTCTTCTCATCCAGTGATACTCCCTTCCTCTTTGACATGGTAATTTATCTAATTTAATATAAAAATAACTTCATTAATCTTGTGCCTTTATTTTCCAGCGATGCTGCTATGAAACAGTTTCTGCTCCATTTGGATGAGACAGATGCGCTGGGAAAGAAGTTTATAATTCAAGATCTGGACGAAAAACACCTGTTTATTTCCGCCGAAATTCTCGAGACTTTACAAGCCAAAGTTGATGATCTTATGGACCAAATATCATTCCCACTGGCTGAGAAGGGCGTATAAATAAAGAAATAAACGAAAGAAGACGATGGCAGCGAGAGAATCGGGAAGAATTAAGGATGCGAATCAGAAGCGCGTGCTCGATGATGCCGCGAGAAGACGTCGACAGAAAAAAGCTCTGGAGGCTCTGGAGCAGGACAATTTTCACGATGATCCGCACGCGGATTTGGGTGCGCGCTTAACGCATTTAATAAGAGATATCCGAATTAATAAAAATTCGTTAATGTTTTGATTTAGTAACAGAAATTTTCTTTTTTCAGTGATGAGCAAGAAAGTCCCAAAGTTTCAAGAATCCTTAGAAGGCAGAGGAGTCACGAGAAAGAAAAAGACGCGCTCAGCTGAATATTACAAGCAACGATTTCGCAAAACCTTCGCGCAATTAGTCGAAGAAGATCTCAACGCCAATCCGAATCCTCCAAATTATTCCAGCGCCCAGGCACCACCCTCCAAATTTCCGGAAAGACATTTCTGCGCTGTTTGCGGATTTCCCAGTAATTACACTTGTATAGCGTGTGGCGCAAGATATTGTTGTACAAAGTGTCTCGGAACGCATCAAGATACAAGATGTTTGAAATGGACGGCGTAAGACGTTCAATAAGCTCCAGTTTTTAATGTACTTTTAAGTAAACTATGTTTTTGCATCTATTGAAAATAAAATATTGCTGGTGAATGCCAGAAAACTGTATGTTCCTCATTTCTGTAAATCTGCAATCTCTTAGTATTTAAGATCTGTCGAGAATTAAGTTGCCGCGATGTTTCAGAGATAGAATAAATTATTATGGATATATGAGTTTGAAAAATTCGGGTGCTCGCGATTCAGCTCGAAAAATCGAAATGTGAGCTATCAAACTTATTCATACACATTCAAGCACCTGTTTTAATTATTTAATAAATTTGGAGTATTTTGTATAAAATAAAAAATGAAGACTGAAAATGCATTCTACTATATTATAATAGATTCTTCATGAGCTAGTAGATAATAACACAAGGGCAGTCATAAAATATAATTTAAGTTCCAGGCTCAAGTAATATTGAGAAAAAATGAAGATAAACATAATAATTTTAAAGTCAACATAAAAAATAAACACACAACATCAAAAAAATTTGAAAAGCAAAGACAGTTCAACAAACAGTATTCATTATATATATTGAATTTATTAACTCTGCTGTATTGTGACCCTCAAACATTACAAGGTCACATTAAGCATTATAAATTGATCAAACAAGAATAGTTTTTTCCCACTTTAAACAGGTGTTCCATATCTACAATGCCATGTTTCTAAAGGCAATGAATTTGAATATTATAATGAGTGCAATGATTTTAATCATTTTAATAAATATGATGAGTTTGATGAATATAATTAATTTAACAAGAGCTGAAACATCTTGCATCTACAAAATTGCTTAAGATGTTCAATATTTTGCTTGTTCCTTCTCAAGGAAATCTCAGCATATCCCTATAAATTGTTGTCATATACGGACAACACAAAATCTTCAACAAAATTTAGTTACTAATACAATTCAATGACGCTACATTTTTGCTTCAATAAAAAATAAAAAAATTCTGATAAACTCTAAATAAAGGTATGTTCTTTAAGTCTATATCTTAGATTCCCCACTATTATCAACCTGTTGATAGTTACATTGTTATGCTACAGCAATGAGGTAATACCTTTTTCAAATTCTGATATCATGTGACCTTTGACTAAGCCCAATTATGAATACAATTCTCGACACACTAGACTTTTTAATCTATCAAAAATAAATGGCTGCTGATAAACATTGTATAAAGGAATGTTTTTCATTTCCGTATTTAATAAGTCGCTTATCATTGTGAATTCATCGATAGTCAAATTGTCTTGCTCCAGACATGAGGTAACAAATTATCGAGATAAGAAATTTGCGCAGTGTCTTATCGTTGAGCTTGCCCAGATAGCGCAAATGTCTTACGATACTGTAAAACACAGTTTTAAGACACATTTTGGTGTCTTTTGTGTCGACATTTCATTGTTGTGTAAGTAACTCGAGAACATCTGTTTGCCTTATCAGAGATTACACAAAGCAGTGTCTCGTGACAAGAATATGTTAACAGTAGAATTTGCCTCATTAAGGAGGCAGCAGATAGATTGTTTAGAATCAATAAGTAAATCTCGGCTCATCAAAAGTGCACTTGGTAGGTGATAAATATTAATGTCACAACTTGTGGAATACTCTGATCTCTGAAACGTAATACGAAGTCCCAAGTCGTCGATGCTAATTCATATATTAATCGTTAGTTATATATCTATAAAAGTAATAAAATGCTCGCCTACCTGTTGAATGTCAAAGAGTTGTCGACATCAATCAGTCTGTATTCAACGTTCAGCTGCTCCAATTCTTAAGGACATCGACACTCTTATCTTCTCAACGGATTAACTTGTTGCTAAATCGTTTATTATTATTTCGGCTACGAAATCACCTTAGAAAATACACGTTTGGTTAACGTTTTTTTCCATAATCCAAATGCCCCGAAATAAATTTCGATAACCGGAAGTAAACACTTGTATTAGGCGCACCCTGAACGGCAATACTCGACACTTGTTTACCTCAATATACTGTGTTGTTATTGTTATATCGTGTCATATACATACATAAGCGCTGAAGCGAGAGTGGGATTATCGAGAGTATGTGCTGCGCGCTGCTCATACATGACGAGCCGGCCTAGAATAGATGGAAAATCTGTAATCCGCGCATTATAATTAACAGTCGCATGTCGTCATTCGCGAGGTGCACAAGTGGCTGAAGTCAACAGTGTTAACCTCAAAGTGTAGTACGTCTCGAATGTTCATTCGTGCTCTATTTGTGCTACAATAATAAACAACATAGCAAAAAATGTGTTGCTGTCTTACCGTTCAATAAATCGTTTCGTTAAACAGCTAAATTGTCTTTCTGACAATCGTGTTTCAGTTATTATTGTGATCCCGGTAACAATACCACCGCAACAATTAAATCATCGCGGGAAGTTGCCGGGAGGTGTACAATTCGAATCGATTGCTACTTCCGGTCAAACAATCGCCATGGAAATAGATGCTGCTGGGGATGCGGCCTGCTCACGATCTCAAGATGATAAATCGGAGATCTGCGCCAATGACGAAGAAGAATATCCGGCTGGAACTACGCGACTCGAATGTCAAGTTGCTGGACACTCTTTTGATCCGAAGAAACATAAAATCGGTATTTTTATTACAGAATAGTAATCAAAATCGTCTATCATTCTATTGAAATTTGTCATAATATCGTCTAAATTGCTATTATTTCGATATAATGCTGTTTTTATAAAAAGATTTTCAAAATTCTCCAAGAATTGCTTAAAGAACAACATTTCCATAATATTTTACGGGAATTTGATTGAAAATTAATTTTTATTGCCGTTATTCAGAAATTTAAATATGTTTCTATAAGCACTGTAATGTAATTATTATTTCACTTATTGTGAAATGATAATTATGAAACCGATTATAGCTAAAATGTATATTTCATCAATTTATTTCAGCTTAAAACAATTTATAAGGCTGAATGTTTTCACGGTAAATAAAACTCGGAGCGCCAGTCGAGTGCTCGGATTCTCTTTGTATAGCTGGAAGTATAATTACAAAAAACTAGATTGTATCAAAAAATTACATAAGCACTATAAAATATCACTTAACGTGATGTGCTACATGTCGTTTGTCTATCTCAGATCGTTATGAGTACGAGTAAGATAGCTGAATCTTTCCGAACAATTATTTTCCGCCTTGGTTAATTTTTTGAATAAAAGTCGAGAAGTACTGAAGTATGTTGCTCGAAACTTCAATTGTGGTCAAGATCAACGCTTTACCATTTTAGTTACCGACCGAGCAGTGGCACATCACTTTAATTGATTTCACTTTAATTGTATATTTAATTGTGTAGCGAATGCGTTTTAATATATATTTCATTATACTATTTCCGGTTAAACGTTCATATTTCCGACGCACGGACGACGCTCGCAGTTCTAATTGCGGTAAAAACGAACAAACCTAATAATAATAATATTATCGGATACTATAAATATCTTTTATAATTATTTCAGGAATATTACGTGGAACAAATGGTCGTGTATTAAAATCAGGCGAAAAGCCTGTTCTCCAGGAAAGAGAAATAGCATTTTACGACGAGTTCCAAAGTTCGGATGATCCGATTTACAAAGAGCTGTCGCTATTAACGCCCAAGTATTTCGGTACTTTCGATTCTATTTATAGAAAAAAACGTACGTAGTTCTTTCGCAATTGATGAAAATGCGCATTACTTTGGTAGAAAGTTGTACCGAGTATAATTTATGCTCTTTCAACTTACATAGGAATAAAGTTTCTTGTACTGAAGGACATCACAGAAGGAATGGCTGAGCCGTGCGTCATGGACGTGAAGATCGGCAGACGAACGTGGGATCCGCTCGCGGGGCCTGAAAAGCGGCAGACAGACGAACGGAAGTACGCGGCTTCGAAGAAAGCCTATGGATTTTGCATACCTGGCTTTCAGGTTTATAATCTTCAGACTGGAGAATTGCAAAGATTCAACAAAGATTATGGCAAGAAACTGGATGCGAATGGAGTCATAGATGGTAAATCTTTAGAAACACTTTACGAACGTATTATTTTACTTCCTGCCGGCGCAATACCCGTAATACATCATTTGTTTGTTTCTTAAGTGTATCTTCGAGGCATTCTTTAATCGTTCAACAGCCTAACTCGTTTCGGAGAAAGGTTTTATTTTTTAAATAAAAATGTTGTAATCTCGAAATATTGAAAAATTCAATTTTGAAATTTTAAATGCTGTTGAAATTGAATTCCACTATTTGCAAATATTTTAAAAAATGTTTGGATTACAAGTTTTTTGTTGACTTTTAATTTTTACAGCCTTCAGAATTTTTCTCAACGTCTGTTGCTTATCTTGGCCATTTTATCGAAACTTTCTTTAACCTATTAACGATTAATCTTTTTATCTGGTCTAAAAAGAATCGGCAATGGCGAAAATTTCGAAGATTCAGACATTGGAAATCCGACTGTTTCGAGAAATGTATTTTTAAAATTAGGACGTGAAAATGCGTTTTTCTCATTAAATAAAAATGTAGGATGCATTCATAATAGAGTTTCGCTATAATTCAAATTGTTAATGATTTTTTTAATTACATTTAAAATGATGTTTTGAAAAATATTCCTGTAATATAGCAAATACTCTCGACTGGAATTTGAAGGGTCAATACATATTTTACCGACTTTTATGACGTCTAAAGGACATCGCAGTCTTTATGTAGAACGATTTATCATGTTTTTGGCTCTTGATTTTTACAGCCTTGAGAATTGTCCTTAACGTTTCTCGTTTTTACCATTTTTCGAGGCTATCTACTGTTACAGACCACGAAAGTAGCATGGCCTTTATTGACCAACCTACTTACTGTTGAAAAAAAATTCTTAAATGTTCGACACCTCCTTGAATTAAGATAGTGGAAAAAGTAACCGTTGCAAATTTTTATGTTTACACGTAAAAATTTATTTTATTAAAAAAATATGGTATGCATTCAACTGTCGGTTAAATTATTCCAGAATTGTTTGAATGAAATTAAATAAGATATTCTAAAAGATAACTTTAATGTAACATACATGCTTCATTGTCAGTAGAAGTTTTGATACATAATTTAACTTTTATGAGGTACATAAAAACGTATCTGTGTAATGTAGAACGACTATGTATCATTTTTATGATCTATTCATTTTTACAGCCTTCAGAATTTTTCTTAACGCTCTACCGGGCAGTCCACCATACCGAGAATTGGTGGTCAGGATTCTGTCTTATCTATGGAAGATACTCGAGTTTTTCCGTCACCAGAAGAAACTCCGCTTCTATTCAAGTTCACTGCTGCTCGTGTATGACGCAAAAAGATTACGGAGTTATATTCGCACAAATCCGAAGGAACCGCGAGTCTGGGGAATAAATACGAGATGCAGAACATTGTCGTCCAGCGATAGCGGATTGGCCGAACGACCGGCGAAAAATGGTCTAGCAAAAGTTGCCAAGAGTCTTTCACCCCTCGTGAGAAATCCGTTGTCCTCTTTGGGTGTAAAATCGAACAGCAAACGACTATTTGATAGATTAAACAAACTTAAACGAAGCGCGAGCTTGACTGGATACGATTTCACTGCTGCGACGCAAGATTTGAGCCCTCAGCGGGACATAACGATGTTAGAACGGCGTGGATCATGTGGCCGTGTTCTTGACGAGAGTTTTAATCCATTGTGCCGCACACACTCGTACTCGAATAATTACGATCGTGATATAATAGAGATGAAAGAAGATTACGCGGTTTTGCTAGAGGAACTTATAGGGAAATCGAGGGAACGTCAGAATTGGGTGCGAGTGAACATGATCGACTTCACGCACGTTTTTCCAGCAGAGGACGCGAGTCTGGATGTTAATTATTTAGAGGGGCTAGAACATCTTCTCAAAATTTTGGAGACGTTTTTAGAATGAAATTCTGAGAATTTTTTCACTCCTTTCTATCTGTACCTGTAAATTAAAGTATCAATGCAATAAAATTATGAATAACGAAATACACAAATGAGAGATGTGGAATTATTTCGTGTTATTGTGTATTATTTTATTCGGCGTTCATGGATTATTTTGCTGGAAAGACTTATAGGAAAATCCAGGGAACGACAGAATTGGTTGAGTGTAAATGCGATCCATTTCACGCACGTTTTTCTAGCAGAAGACACGAGGCTAGACGTTAATTATCTGGAGGATCTAGAAAATCTCGTGAAGATTTCAGAGACGTTTTTAGAATAAAATCTTTAGGATTTTATCTTTCCTTTTTATCCGTATCTGTAAATTAAAGGTGATTGCATTAAATCGATGAATAACGGTATAAAAATGAGACGTGGAATTATTTCGTGTTATTGCATAATATTTTATTCGCCATTCACTCATTAAACAGTTTTTTTACATTGTTTCGCGCGAGTTCGCGCCGGCACGACGCTCAATCCGTCGTGTAATCAACTGACAATAATCATCAATAATTTTTCTTAATTTCATCTTTTTTGTTTTTTCTTCGTAACATTTATAAGTAATATATCGATTGCTTACGATCGCCTAGTACTTTTTTTTCCTCTTTAACTCTCAATGTGTCTATCTTCATTTTTTAATATTTTTCACGTGGCACATCGTTTTCTTTTCGCTAACTCTCCGGTCGCTATTATATTTAAATCCAATCGCTTGTCGTGTGCGGATAATTAAATTATTTACGTTCCGACCGTTGAATTTCGCCAAGTTTCTGTCATAATTCATAAATTCTATGCGAGCGAAATAATAAATTTAACTGAAGTCGGTGGAAAATCGAATGAAAATTTGCGACTACGAGCAAGGGTTTCTCTTGAATATTTTGTTATCGCAGGGATGTGGAGCAGGGTGCGAAGCATCGAGAAAATAAAGCCTTCGCGCGAGCACACTCGATCGGAAATGGCTCTCGTTATATAATTAATTCACTTGTGTCGCAGGCTCGATACTCCACACGTGAATACTGTTTACCATTGGCCGAATTAAATTATCCAGCAGTTGATACGTAGCGGAGAGAACAAGCGCGCTTCCGCTCGATTCGCCGACGCGAATAATTAACAAAATCATCCCATTAATTATGATTTTAATCATGCCCTTTTAATTACACCATTGCGTTACGAGCTGCCGAGTGAAATTTTAAGCTATATATTACAGCTGCCATTGGACAGAGATCCACCTCTGACTTTCGCTCACCGGACGACAGATTTTCCACCGACCGTACGTTCGCTATTCCAATAATAATTAGCCAATAATTATTAATAATTAATCACCGAATCGCGATCACAAACCGTTCGACGATATCCAACAATTTTTAGTGCCAACTCTGTCGTCACGTTATATTTTTCATTTCGTCTTGCGTGTTTGTTGTGTTATATGCATTACATATTTTTCGTTTTGTTTTGTTTATAATCACAGACGTCCGCCAAACGTAGTAGGCTTCAAAACTAATGTTACGTAAAAACTACGTTGCTTATAAATCTAGAAAGAAACGAGAAAAATAATAATAATAATAAACACGAAGAGAAGATATTAATTAAAAAAAGAGTATAGTAATAGAGTAGACCGAAATTTTTTTCGTAACATGGACGCTTGTGCGAACGAAGAAAAGTATAAAAATCGTGCGCATTCGTCATCTATAGTATACTCACTATATCCTTTTTTTCTTTTTGTTACTTCCGTCTCTCCGTTGATTCTTCGGAGAAAGAAACGTCGTAATCAACTGTTTTTTTTTAAACCATGCTCTCGTCTAAACTGCAACGACTCGAAATCGATCGCACATACCGAGGATCTCGGTCTTAATTAATTTATTGCTATCGTTCGGCAACAAACAGTAACATGATTGCATTTTTAGAGGCTGAGCGCGCAAGAGCCTCGCCTTCTTCGTTCTCATTCTTCTCAATTATGGCCTCGCCATAACGATTAGTACCGATTGCGTCGTGACATCAATATTTAAAAAAAAATCTAGAAAAAAAAAATGCGTCGAAGACAATTGAAAGGAGGCAATGAATTAGTGACAGACTCGTAGTTACAAGCATTTGCAACACGAACGTCAGATCTTCATTGCGAGTAAACGATTTGGCGAGCGAAGAAGGCGGCGGTCTCGCGTTCGTTGACCTCTCGTCATCGGTACCGGTTCGACGACAACAAGACGCGTGTACGGGGTCACACCCTGTACGCGCCTCTTTGTATGGCCTTTTTCTACACCTTGATAATTAATAAACTCATCGTTGATTAATCTCAATCTGCTCACTGCTGTTTTTCATTCTCATCGTCGTCACCATCTTCACTTCTGTTCTTATTCTTTTTGTTAGTTTTTTTTTTCTTTTTTTTAAACTGCTACGTTCGCTCAGGTCAATATAATAATATATAATGTATAATATATAAATACAGCACGCATCCCCTATGTACAAGCTTTTACTTTTCTTTTCTCTCGCGCTCTTTAACTTTCTCTCTCTCTCTCACACTTATGTCTCACTTATTCACTTTACTCACTCTCTCTCTCCCTCCGTCCGGGAATTGCGCATCGTTTCCAAGGATTGTTAACGGAACCGGGGGAAAAAAAAATAACAAGAGAAGGAAAAGTCTCGAGTGCTTTTCACGAATTCATTCAAGCTGAAGTTATTAATGATTATGGTAAGAGCCTTCATCTATAGATTCTATGAGCCACGGCTTAACTAAAGACAATATAGAAGAATGTAAGTATATGGCATCTAGAAGATTTAGGCGAGAGGATAGAGCCGTCGACTCGAGAGGTCACGGACTCGAATTTCGGCGTCCGGATGTCGGAGAGCTGATCTCTCTCTCTCTCTCTCTCTGTGTGTAAAGCAAGCGTCCCACGCGCGTCACAACGAAGCGAGGACATGCGACGGGCAGCACTATTACACGCCCAATATCCTCATCCGACAAAGAGAAGCCACGTTAGTCTGATGAGTCAATTTCGCGTGGCAATTGGGCGGTCGATTAAAAACTTAAATTTTCAAATGGTCACACACAATTGACAAAGCCGCGTGCTCATTGCTTCGAGGGACGTCTCTGCGTGACTGCCCACGCCGCAATTCTCATCGGGTGTCCTTCTGAACTGAGTTGCCAGCCACTTATCTCGGTTTTAGTAACCGAAATTAAAGTCGGCGTGAAAAATCGTGATACGAATTATTTTTATGGTACGTTTATGTTTTGTTTACTTATAATTATGTCAATAATTATCACTGAAGTTATGGGAACGATGTGCAATCCCGCAGACTCTACTCGTCGAACGGTACAAAAGGCTAAGTCCGAATAAACACACTGCAATCTTTCGGCGAGGGAAGAAGAAAAATTTTGTTGGGCATATATAGAAGAAAAGGGAGAGGGGGGTGGGGAGGTAAACTCACGCGGTACAGTGAGTTAATTGACGGCGAAAGTATAGCGTAGTAAATTGTGGGATAACAAGTTAATAAGACCATTCATGTGAATTGGACTCGCATTCGCGCACGTCTTCAGTAACGATGTTCTGTACATCCCTATTTTTCCTTCCGTCTAACTCTTTTTTTTTTCCTTTTTTTTCACCGATGTACCGCCGAGTAAACTCGTCGGCCAGGCGTCGTCGCGTTTCTTCAAAAGGCACAAAGTTTTTTTTCACGTAAAAAAACAACAAACGAATTTGTTTGAATGTAGAAAAAGTATTGTAGCGATTGTAGCGATGTGAGAAAAAATGTCGATACGAGGATAAGCTGAAGAATGTAAGTGCAGTACGAAAAAAAATTGGCGAAACACGCGTGGCCGACTAGCTGACACATTTCTCCCAGCCGCGATGATGATGTCAGCGCGCCGGTCATCTTAGTATGTGTCTTATTAATGTAGTACGAGATTACCTAATTTCGACCACAGCACCTCGTGCGACTCTGACCTCGGCCGCCGCGTACGATTGACATTTTGGCAGTTAACATTGAATTATGGCATGCGCTATATCACCCGACGAGTTTCGCGGTGGCTTGACCAGACGCGGCCGGAAATGCAGATTTCTCGTTCTCGAGGACGTTTTTATCTATTTATTTATTTTTCTTTCGATCGTCACGAGAAAAACTCCAGTCGCGCACGTTCAATCGATGGACCGAAGGAAATTGAAAAGCGAAAAAGAGATTGCAAGCGCGGGTCCGCGTTGCGCATTTACACGATTTACTTTCATCGGTTTCGCTCGTTCGCCTTTTTCCCCCTTTTCGCCAAGTCGCAATTCACTCACAGGACATAAATTTACGACTGATGAAAAAGTCACGTTTCGCTTCCGCCTTGTACTTTACGCTGAAGAATCTTTTTCACACTCTCGTTTACTTCCTCCCTGCGTTGGAAAACATATTTAGATGCGAAACCACCTCGCAGGCACTTGGAGGAGAGTTACCACTTCGAACCGCGTGCGGACGGTGTCCGAAAGAGATAAATAATACGCGAAGCTGTGTGAGGCATCTAACGGCAGGTCTCTCGTTATCGAGGCGAGAAGCATAAGTTTTCCGTGCGCGAGTATGCCCTTTACTTCTTCTTCTTCTTCCTCTTCATCTTCTTCATGTTTTTTTCTTGCCTTCCGACCGCGCAACCGCTCCACTTCCGTCATCCACCTCGTCGTCGATCTTCGAGGATCGACCGGACGTTCTTGTCCTCACTAGTCGTCTAAGCGTAAACGTAGATGCACAAGAGCATTACAGCGGCCAGAGGCGTCAGGCTGGTCCTCGTCGCTGCACTGGTCTTCTTAGGTTCACCTTCGAGCGTTCCTTCGGACGTATCTGTAACAAATTTCACACCTTTATTTTTATTTTTAGAAAAATATAACAAATTCATGATTTACATTGCCAATGTATTTGGAAGGATTTGAAACAATCATTAATGTTTACTGAATTTCAGTTTACTGAAAAGCCTGTATATTAGGGCTGTTCAAAAAAACATAATTTTCTTATAATCGGTTACTCCTGAAATGCTGTATTGATTATCACAAAAAAATGTTTTCGCGAAAGCTGGCAGTTGTGCGATGATATTAAGTACTGCTGCATCAAGGCCAAAATTCATGAAAAGCGGCAATTTTTATAATTTCTTTTTTACGTGCTGAAGCACTTATAGAGATTGTGGTTGCTTTCGATAGACTATGAAATTGTGTAAAGGCAGAAACATGTTCGATAATGTTTAGTACTGCCGCATCGACATTGAAGTTACCAAAATCAAAAAATTAAATCCTTTAAAACATTGAAATATTCGTCTGCTCATCGACTATTTCATGCGATTTCAAATGAAAAAATGGCTCTTGAAACGGGAGTCATGTATGATCATAATCATGATAATGATAAGCGATTTTAGAATTTTGGGAAACTGCGATATCGATGCGGCAGCCCTAAATTTGATCATACTGGACTCCCGTTTCATGAGTCATTTTGTCATTTGAAAACGCGCGAAATAGTCGATTAGCAGATAAATATTTTAATGTTGTAAAGGATTTCATTTTTTATTTTGTTAACTTCAATGTCGATGCGGCAGTACTAAACATTATCGAACATGTTCTGCCTTTACACAATTTCATAGTCTATCGAAAGCAACCACAATCTCCATGAGCGCTTCACCAGGTAAAAAAAAAAAAAATTCTAAAAATCGCCGTTTTTAATTAATTTTGGCCTTGATGCGGCACTACTTAATATCATCGCACAACTACCAACTTTCGCGAAAACATTTTTTTGTGGTAATCAATACAGCATTTCAGGAGCAACCGATTATAAAGAAATTATGTTTTTTTGAACAGCCCTACTGTATATAGGATAAAATTATGGTCCTTTCATAGATTTAATATCAGATTTTTTCTTAAGTCTTTATAAAAAATCTCTCATTTGCACAGGGGAGGACTTTACGGTGGCTGATAATGCGGTTTCAGAACAAATATGACAGTTTCACTGATCACAGATTTTTTACAAAGTATGCAAATTTTTAATCATTATGCTAAAGACCACAAAAGTTTTTAAGAACAACTTTATAAAGAATTTATCGCTGCATTTTAAATAACCGGATGCTCACCTAACTATAATATAAGTCTAATAAATTCCAAGCGGAATTTTATACCATTTGCCGATATTTTCGCATTTTTTAAGATTGGTATTGGATATTATTGGGAAACTGACATCCATAATTTGCAACTGCTCATATTGTGTCCCTACAGAGATATTATTGGAAGTCTTTAATGAATTTCTTAAATATGACTTATTGGAGAATGACAATTTTCATCCTGCTAATAAAGTATGCGTTTTTTTTTAAACGTAATAATTTTCATAGTGAATGAAGAAACATTAAATTATCTAGCCATTAATTTGCCTACCTGAGGATTCATTTGAATCACCAAAAAATGTTATACATTGCCCTTGAGCGTTAACTTAGTAAATTGAAACAATTTTCTTGTTCTAAGCGGTAGAAAATTATGGAAATAGACTCACTTGTCGTAGATGGTCCCATTCCGGAGCCCGAAGCTTCCTCGTCTTCATGATCATCCATGTCGTCACTGGTATCCCCCGTTGCATAGTAACCTCCGCCCTTTTTCCTACTGGGTCTCGCCCCACTTCCGGAACCGTCAAGGGCTTCGTCCGAAAGTAGAACTCCGCTGTCAGGTGCTGATGCCAGTTGCGACTGCACCACCTGCAACACGCAATACAGACATCGAACTCATGAGAGTGCTATTATACACTATTACATCGTATATGCTTATATTCTACTCAGCGTCTCTGTGATTTACGAATCGAGGTCGCCTTGCTTCCCACGTGCTGTTGCTGGTGCTCCTGCTACTGCAGCAGCAATCCAACTTCCTGTCTCTCCGTCAATGACACCTACGACGCCCGACAACCGTGACTAGAAACTCGCGCGATCAGAACTTCTGTGACCTAGCTAGATCTCGACAAGGCCGAACAGAGCTACGTGCCTAACAGTCTCGAAGACTCTCATTAACTCTCTCGTAACATTATCGCAACCGCAGACAGCTTTACATTCAAGATCACTCAAGATGTACATTGCTTTTCAACGTCTCAGTCCGTTGCACGCGGGGAATTCAATAACCGCGCGAAATTACTCTACTTTGTTCTCCGAATTTTTCCGTCAATACTTTTTTTTATAGCTTTTGAAACTATTCAGGAACACGTAACTTTCATCTCTTCTTTAGATTTTATTGCAGTTTGTGCACTTTGCAAAATTCTGGATGTGAAGGTTAAGGGTAGTTTGGATAGTTGAAAGAAAGTTATTAAAAATATTGTCCTTTTTAGATAAGAGTGAGGAATTTTTATATAGTAATAATATATTTTAGTAATAACATTATTAACATATTGCGGTCTAACAGACCCAAATTTTGAAACTACTTTAATAGTTATTTCTTACAAACTATATGAATAGGACACATATTTGATCTTTTCAGCCGCATTTTCTGTACTGCTAAGCATAGGGTTAATTTTTTTCTTGGATAAGAAAAAGTAATAAAAAATATGCAATTGAATAAAATGCTTATTGCAGCTCTTTTCAAAATTATCCTCAGTTAACTGTGCCCAAAGTTATTTGGAATGACATATTATGCTATTTCCCATCCCTGCGCATTCATGACTACTACGCATTTTCTGTACTACTACGCATAGGGTTAATTTTTTTCTTGGATAAGAAAAAGTAATTAAAAAAATGCAATTCAATAAAATGCTTATTGCAACTCTTTTCAAAATTATGCTCAGTTAACTGTGCCCAAAGTTATTTGGAATGACATATTATCCTATTTCCCATCCCTGCGCATTCATGACCGCAATGCGGTAAATTAGGTTTCCAATTATAAATGTCTATTCTCGATTGTCGCCTGCATTGCAGCAATAATATTAAGTACGTGTCAAGGCATGTGTGAATTCCATCGTAAGATCGTTTACATTGACATTTATTAATCGAGTACAAATGACTGTCATGTTAGTCAGTGATTGCCTTTACGATTACGGTATGAATTGGCTCATTAGAATTTTCTATGACGAAGTGTTACAACGCAGAATGTTGTTAGATGGTAAATGCAGTATGTATGCAACACACGAACTATGAAGTTCTGGGGTTTGCTATCTCGTCATGCAACCGTTGCTATGCATAATAATCGGACGTTTTGAAGAGCGACCCTCCGCACAACTGACCTGAATGATGTGCCTCAATTGGTCGATGAGCTCGTTCGTGTTGGCGTTCCCGTAGGACGTCGTTGTCGATGCTGTAACCGGTACCGAGAACTCAGGATTGTATCTCTGGGCTGTTAGGCTCGAGTCCACGACAGTCTTGGTGTATCTGAAAGTAAGTGCAACGAGATAAGTAAAATATCATTAGAAAATCGGTAATAAGATCGGAGTAATTGTTCCGTAATTGTTATTTCTCATTGTCTTATTTTCCTTCTGTAAATGCTAGTCAGTAACACGTATGTGAAACACTGCAAACGTTCCTAGGCATAAATAAATAGTCCCACTCCCTCTTTTTCTCTTTCCGCGAATTACGATTATTAATCGTTATTAATGCCTCGAGGGCGTTAACCCGCTGAGTGCGGCTGTTCGCTGTCCGCGTTCTCGCGGTCCCGCAACTCCCACGAGAGATGAATACATAAAACGCACGATAGATGATACTGGTATATGGTGCACGGAGATAAATTAGATACGATATCGTTGCTTTTGCTGTAACAGTGTGGTACTTCTGTCGCGTCGTTAGACATTCGCGTGCAGCAACCACTTGGCTCGAATCAAGACTTTGTGTTCGAGCTACTTAAAGCTGATAAAGAACGACACTAAAGCGCACATGTACAAGACAATACTGAAGAGAATGTTGAAAAGCAGAAGGAAATGAGGGGGAATTCCTTTTCTTCTTCATTGTGTCCCAGTGTGCGAAGGGAGTATCGATGCGGAAGGTTTTCGCTGGGGCTTCAATACGACATCCATTCACCAAGAACACCTCGCGACCTTCCGTCTTCGCGGTCGCTCGTTAACGAGTAATTTGCCCGGTGAGGAGTCGACGCTGTTGTCTTCTTCTTTGTCGCTGCCCTCTTCGTCGTTGTCGCCGCGTGGTCGCACGGCTACAGACAGGGAGAGTGACTCTGATAGCTGTAAAAACTTGTAGGACTCGTCGCTTCGTGATCGTGATGGACTCCCTTCTTCTCCTCAGTTCGCCACTTCCACTTTAAGAAGGAAGGACGACGAGGGAGGAAGAAGGATGAAGGAGGGAAAAAGAGAGCGAAGAAAGAAGAATAAGACGTAAAAAAGGATGATGGGAGGCAAGTGAGAAAACAAGTAGCAACAAGATGTGATATAGAATGAAGGAGAAGGATGATGTGCAAAGGAGAATTAGAATTGGAGGATAATGGAGAAGATACAGGAAGAAAAGACAAAAGAAGAAGAATGCGAAGGCTTATACTGAAAGATAAAGGGAGACAAGTGAAAGGGGAGGCAGAAGAGGAAGTAGAAAACGTTAAAGAGGATGAAGAAAAGCAAATTAAGACAACGACTAGCAACAAGGTACAATTTAGGAAGAAGGAGAATGAGGGAGGAAATATAGAAAGGAAACGCAGAAGAAGAAGAAGACGATCGATAGAAGGAGATGAAGGGAACCAAGTGTTAAAACGACTAGCAACGAGATCAGAATTAAGAAGGAGAATGCGGGAGGAGGTGGAGGAACAAGATACAGAAGAAGAAGAAAGTGTATAAAAGAGGAAAAGGGCGGCAAGTAAGAAAATGAGTAGCATCGTGATGAGGTATAGGAAGGAGAAATAAGAATGGGGTTTAAGGGAGGAGATGTAATGAGAAGAGATATAAGCGGAAGAATAAGAAGATGTCCATCATTAGATGGATAAAGGGAGGCAAGTGAAAGAAGTGGCAGAAGAGGAAATAGAAGACGTCAAAGAGGATGAAGAAAAGCAAATTAAGACAACGACTAGCAACGAGGTACAATTTAGGAAGAAGGAGAATGAGAGAGGAAATGTAGAAAGGAAATTCAGAAGAAGGAGAAGAAGAAAGTGTATAAAAGAGGATAAAGGGAGACAAGTGGGAAAACAGATAGCAGCGTGATGAGATGTAGGAAGAAGAGATAGAAGAAGAAGAATAAGAAAACGTATAATGATGGACAAAGAGAGACAAGTGAAAGAAGTGGCAAAAGAGGAAGAAGAACAGCGGATGACAAGGACTAGCAACCAGATACAATTTAGGAAGAAGGAGAATGAGGGACGAAATGTAGAAAGGGGATTCAGAAGAAGATGAAGGGGACCAAGTGAGAAAACGGGTAGCAACGAGATGGGATTTACGAAGATGGAGAAATAAGAATGAGGGTTAACGAAGAAGAATAGGAAGAAGAAGCCGATGAACAAGACTGAAAGAGTGAAGGCAAGTGGGAAAACGAGTGGCAACGAGATGAGATATAGGAAGAAGGAGCATAAGGATTGGAGAGCGATTGGCACACAGAACGGGAGCGAGGTAGATTCCAATCGATGTGCGAGTTACCGGTACTGGTGAGACTGATGGTGGCAGCCACTGAGACTCTCCAATTCCTCTTTTTATCTCCACCTCTCACGCCACCATCCTTCTCCTTATATTCCTTTCTCTTTCTCATGAACCAACTCTCATTCAACTTTACTCGAGCTACTCCGACAGATGACTGTTTCCCGATTGGCTCGCTCTCTTCGCGTCGATCCAACAACGAGAAAACTTGTTTCAGGATGTGCTTTAAAGTTGCTCGAAGCGGCGCGAAAGGAGAGCGCAGCAAAGAAAGTATATATATATATATATGTGTGTGTGTATGTACATATTGCGTCTGGGAGAACTAACTATACACGACCATCGAACGATATTTCGAGGGGAAATGTTTGAAGAACCTTTCTAGTATAGGTACAAAGGGAGCCTCGGGTACCCTTGAAATAATAATGTAACCAATACCAGACATCATCGGGGGACAATGGCTCGTAATCGCCTATCCGACAATTCGTACGCTGCACGAAGGGTGATTCATGTTTAACCGCTGTACAGACACACCTTGAAGCCTGCTCCATTACAGAAATATTACCTGAATATAACAGGTTTGCGTAAAAGTTTCAGTGGCTTTGCTAAGGCTTTTAAAATATAGGTCACGTTTTTTTAAATAAATTAAAGACTAAATAATTATAGATTGTGGGCTCCGATTTATAGTCTAAATAATTGGGTATTTACTTTAATGAGTATAAATTTCCATTTAAAAGGGAGTTATAACAAACTATTATTTTTGGAATCATTTAGTTATTTGCGACGTAAGTAATTTAACATTAATATTGAATTTGTAAAAAATGTTTAAAAAGAAAAACACAGTTTCCCATAAAAATTCATTTAAAAATTGCCAGAAACATCAAAGTAATGGCAAAATGATAATTATTTTTCCTATTGCCCATTAGTTTTTGTTTATAACATTTTTACACTAAACCATGAGAAACAATTTTAGTTTTTTTTCATTTTGATAAGATCTTTATACAATTTCTGACTAATATACATAACTACTATAAAAAATAGTGGACATGAAAGTATTGATAGAATAAATAAGCAAACAGAGCGAGTAGAAAAATAAAGATAACGATTCTCATTAAAAATTAGAACGCCGTTAAGTTTGTCTACAAAAAATGGTAATCGACTGTTATAATTTTAAAATCCTCCAAGCGGAACCAACGGAGGTTAGAGAAAATTTGAATGCTGCGCATTCTTCGTTCGTAAAAGTACGCAAACAATAGAATTGGAATAATTTTCTTCAAACAAAATGCTCAAATATTTGCGAGCGTAGATAGCCGAGGTAAAGTTCCCTAGTATTATAATAATTATCTATCATTGTTACGCTCGGATCAGTGGGTAGAGAGCCCTCAATAATAATTGATAATAGCCCCGAGGTGTTCAAGCACCGAAGCGATTATACGCAGAGAGAGGTGAGAGACGTGAAGAGCGTCTCGGATCTTCGATCGAGGAGTTATTAATCAAATTCTCATCGGAGCGGTGTTACAGCTGGTTTATTTCTTCGCTTGGAATTCCGTAGCTAAGATCATCCCTACTCATTTTCTTCGCGGGACTCGTAATACTTCTTCTTCAAGATGCGCTTCAGTTTCCCGCAAATCAGTCGAGGAGCACTCCTCCACTATCCCAGCTTGAGATCCGATCTTTCTGCCTAATCATTCAATGACTAGCAAAGAAGGTGTGTTCCCTGGTGGTTTTCTTGCTCCAACTCCCATTATACTAGCAACTGCGATCGATGACCAGCAGCACGAGCAGCAGGAGGAGCTCCAACGGTGAGCAAACTCTCGCTCGGGATGCGGCAGTTGAGCTGTCGAGGTTGAAAAATCTAACCGGCACAGCGAGTGAAAAGAAAAGAGCTTCGGGTGCAGCCGGAAAAGCAGCCGGGGTTCCAACGTTTTCCCACAGGATCTCCATTCTTCCACACTGTAGCTACTATTTTATCTCGTAGCTGCAGTCCCACCAGAGCACGGTTCGTGCTCTGCAAGCATACGGAGTCATAAAAAACGCAACGGACGAAAGTGTTAAAAAATGTATATAACTTGCGCTTAAGCAAAGGCCTTCCTGATTACCGGGAACTCGAATAGCTTATCAACTCCTTATCATCGCAATGTTGTACGAAGCATTGTTTATTTTTCCCCTTTTCTTCCTATTTTTTCTCAATATTTATCTTCATTCTTGGACGTATGACTCAATAATGATAATATAACCGCAAGAGAATTAACAGAAGCGCGAAGCTTGTGAGTGGGTGAGGAAAAAAAAAGAAGAGAGATTGAAATAAAAATATCTCCGAGTTAGCAAACGCGACGTTGGAGATAAAGTTTGTATATATATATATATAAACTTGTTCAAGTGCTCGAGGCGACAGCCGGTAAAACGATTGGAGAAATGTTGGAGGGATTTTGTAGAACGCTATACACGACTGTGAGAAAAAAAGCTTTGGTCGACGCTGTTAGCAATTTAGCGCAATGTTGCAGAACTCCATGCGTCCTTTCCGACACTCGACAGACGTACCGAGAGGAAAGAGGAAACGGCAATGCGAGGCAGAGACGATAGAACCGAGGAATGCCCGGCACCAATGGGATGAAGGGTTGCGTGCCAAACTGCGAACTGGCACGAAAATTTCGTCGGACGTGCATCACGTTATGCCGAGTACCGCAAGACTTCTCTCTCTCTCTTTCTCTTTCCTCTATTACTACAGTTCTCGACTCTTGCCATGGGCTCTGCAAAGTTACTAGGTAGTTTCCTTCGTCGACCGGTAACTGCGGCGAAGAGAGTTTAGTCGCGTGAGCTTCGAAGCGCTTTTAGCCCCCGATGCTTCTGCTGCTTTTGCTGGTGCTGCTGCTGCTGCGGTTCGTTATCTGGTGGCTCGAATCTAAATGAGATTCGATCCTTCGAAGGGTCTCTCCTGTGGGCTCGTTGGCGTCGTAGTCGTCGTCTTAGTAGTCGTCGGCTCGTGCCAGACGTTCCTGCCCTCATCGACGAGTCCTCGAATGGAACGATGAATGCGGGCGAACGGTCACCGGGAAAGAAAGGATATATAGAAAGCGAGATCAACGTGAATATACGTGGGATGGAGAGAAGAGCAGGAATTCCAATGTAATTCGATTCGATAGAGGGACGAGGATCGAGAAACGAATGGTCAGCCAGATTTTTGCTTTGTAGACGAATTGCGATTGGAATAGAATTATATTTGCCATTTGATTTTACGGTTTTAGTGGTTTGCTTGGTGAAAGATTTTACTTTGCTCTTTATTGGAGATATTAAGAGGAACGAAATACCCAATAAGGTAGAAAGGTAGAAAATATGTTGTATTGGTGACACTATAGCCTTAAAAAGAAATTGCATATTAAGCTCATCATATAGACACCAAACGATAAATCAGAAATGTGATGAATTAGAATACTGCACTGAAATAAAAATGTCATTGATTCAATAAATTCAATAAATAAATAAAAAAAGTATTCTTGAATTAACTCTAGTTTTTATTCGTTCAATTCTATTTAGCATTGAAATAATAAAATATTATTTTCCTTATTTTAGAGTTATTGTTTCAATCTCGTATGGAATTGGAGGAATTAGAATTCAAATTAAGTTGATAACGCTTGTTTTTGGCAGCCCGCAAACGATTGATTTATTGAATCATGACATTTTTTTTCAGTGTGCAAGATAGAATCTACAATGTTGGCGCAGTTTTCTGACACAATAAGTGACCGGATTTCAGGAATAACAATTGGATCATCCTGAGCATACTAACTAGACCATCATTAATAAATTAAAAATTGCTTGCACATTTAAATAGCTTTGTAGTTTGGGCTTCAAATGAAATTTAGAAAAACTAAAAAGCACTTTTTTCAAACCAAATGGGACTGTGAAAGCTTAAATCAGTTCATTGGATCGATCAGAAAATTGAGCTAAGAGTAAAAATTTATATTTCCTCTCGTAGTACTCTGATTGCTGTAAAATAGCCGTTTTACAGTGCTTGATATGCATTGGTAGTTATTTCTGAGGAATAGTATCAACAATACAAAAATTTTATATGCCTTTTTCTGCGCCTAAATTTGACGGCAAATTTTTGTTCCCTTAGTCGAGTTGCAATTTTTCAACAATCGCCATAGACTGCTTTTAAAATCGCTAAAAGCAAAAAGAATATTACAAAGAATAAAGCTCATGCCAAAGATTTATAAATCTCTTAACTTGTCTTCGTAGAACTTCGTAGAACTGTTATTATTCGCTCACTCGAGATCGTGAAGTGTTTGATGAAAATAGGTGCGCAATATTCTCGGTACACGCGATCGATCGAATAATCTATGCGCGATATTGAATTCTCGTCTTGGTGTCTGATATCTGGTCGTTAACATGGACGATTCCATCGTATCGGGAGGCGCGAGTGGCCGGTCTAAGATGCCCGTATATATCGAGCGAAGGAGCGATTCCGATCGATGACGATCGAGACGGCGCCGTTCGTAATTACACTCTCGTCGTTCGTGTGTTCGTAGCTCGCGAACGATTTAATCGCAGCTGGAATTCAACGCCAGCGTCATTCCTCGATCTTTAGCCTCCGGTCTTCTGATTTGCTTCGATGAATGTGTTTAACTTCTGGACGATCAAACGTGATGGTACTTCTGCTGCGGCTGTTGCTGGTAAATCCCTTGAGAAGTTAGATCTCGCCATCTTTGTCGACGTCTGCATTACACGATAGTTATTCTGCACTTCCTTCGTCGACTATACTCTACATCATGCTCCAATAAATCATGGAGCTTTATTCGAATTATTTGCTGTTCCAGGTTGATGAAGAACGCCAACATTAGTTTAAAAAAAAATTGAGTAGACTTAAATCTCTTGAATGGGGCTTTTAAAACCTTGTTTCTTACTTTACACTGTAAAAAGTGGGGTGTTAATTATAATACCACTGTGCAGTTTCAATAGGTCCATTATTTTGGTGTAAAGTTTGCACCGAAAAAATATCGACACTGAGACAAATTAAGATGGTCCTGATAACTAATCAGTGATAATTATATTTTATTAGTCCAGGTGACTATTTTCGTAGTTACAGTAATAGTAACGTAGTTAATGTAACTACAAAAATAGTCACCTGGACTAATAAAATATAATTATCACTGATTAGTTACCAGTACCATCTTAATTTCTCTCAGTGCAGTACCACAGAAAAGTGTCGTTGATAATACTTTCCTCGCGGAGAAAAAAATATGAGTTGGGCACACTCAAAAAGTGGTTGCACGGACTCACTTTTCGTTAGTCCATATAACCACGCATTTGTGAGTTAGGACAACCACTTCGTTGTCTCAACTCACAAAATGGTTATAGTCACTAAATAAATCGTTCTACCAACTCATTTATAGCCAACTCATAAAATGGGAGTTGTCCCAACTAACCTTTTTTCTTCTAACCTTTTTTCTTTCTTCTGCTGTGCTATCATTGAATTAAAACAGGAAAGCGTTATTAACAACACTTTTCTATGTTATCGGACATCGTTTCTGTGTCAACTTTACACCAAAGTAATGGATTTATTGGAACAACACCGTGATATTACAGTTAACACTCCATTTTTTACTGTGTATAATTTTTCGGGTCTTCTGATTTGCTTCGATGAATTTGTTCTGCATCATGCTACAATAATTCATAGTGTTTTGTTCGAGTTACTTGTTGTTTTAGGTCAATGAAGTACGCCAACAGATATTTTGCAAAAATTAAGTAAATTGGAAGATCTTGGATGCAGTTTTTTAAATTTCCTTCTTGCATTACAATTTTTCCGGTTTTCTGATTTGCTTTGATAAATGTGTTTAACTACTGCATTATAAAATGTGATAGTATTTCTGATGCTGCTGCTTCTGTTGCTGGTATTCACCTTGAGAAGTTTAAGCTCGTCATCTTTGTCGTGTTCTGCAGTACACAAAAGTTGTTCACTTCCCTTCTCAACTATACTCTGCATCATGCTCCAATAATTCGTGGAGCTTTAGTCGAGTGAATCATAAGTCCCTGTAGACGGACAATACTTTTAATGGTGATTGTTCTCTCGTCCAACAACCACTCCATACAACTTACATTGACCATAAGAGTAATAGAACGTAACATAAGTATCACTATATCATAATTCGAACATTAACGTCTTTCAGCCTCGGCTATAGCAGTTTGATATCTCGTAAAAAAAAATAGCACACAATATATTGTTGCAATATTGTATGGCTATAAAACCGATGGCTACACCGTCTTATAGGTGAAAAGGAAAAAACGTGAGGGGCGTGAGACGAGAGGAAGGGAACAGAAAATGTCTTCAGCAATCGAATTTCACCCCAGCGTGTGTTCGGGTGAGCGTGTCACCCTGTTGCGAGCCACACAAGCGTCAAGGTAAATCCGATCTCGCTGATACTATTTCGGGGGCTTCCCAAGACCGGAAATTCTCTGGGCTGTCCGTTTCTCCTTCCTATAGCATTGCGTCGTATGAGCATTCACTTCCTTGTGCTTTTGCTTCTCTGCTGCTCCGCATATAACCACAGTGCGTGTCGTATTTCTAGTTTTTCTTTCTTTTTTTTCATTGGCTCGTTACAGGGATTTGCACGAATAAAGTCTAATTTGAGGATAGATACGCCGAGAGAGCTCTGGATGGCGGAGCAGAAAAAGAGAAGGTGGGAAAGCGATTGAGCGAGCGAGGCCGCGCCTCGTCGTCTGGTCTGGGCACTCGCCGGTTTCCCTTGCGAGTTTCAGGGAGGGGAAGAGACGAGAGAAGAGACCCAGCAGCGCGCAGTAGTGGTAACTGCTGGTGCTGGTCTGGCTGGTCTGCTGCTGGTCGTGATCCCGTGCTCTTTGCGTCGCACTGAGAGTCGGTAGAGGGGAGAATGGAGTACCGAGGGTCAGCAGCGTGCTATGCGAGTCAGTTTTGCGAAAAAATTTGCATGGAATATTGAGATGAAAGCTTTTTAACTTTAGTGAGAAAAAGTTATTTACATCGAGCAAATGCAATTTAGTTTGAGTCTACTGAATTAAGTTAACGGAAAGTATAACAGCATTTATTAAACACTACGCGTGTCTTTGCATGCGCTTTAGAATGTAATTTGTAAAGAATTTAATATTTGCACGGCTTTCTATTGTGTGCCAGGTAATTACAACGAAAAAAAAAAATGTTGCCAGCTAATTTGTGTCCAAGACAACGAATCTAATTACGACACTTTGACTTCCGAGCTGTTAACATCTTTCAGAAGTCTGCGTATTTGTTTACTTATTTAATATTAATTTTTTTTATATAGTGGTATCGAATTGTATAAATGTTGTATTAAACCCAAATAAAATGCATTTCCATAAACATCAAACGAAAATCTAATTGATGGAAAAAGTTTTTATTAGGACATTTTTTAATTAATTGTGAAGAAATTTTGATATTTCTTGTTTCACCGATATGGAAAAAGAGTTTTTAAAATAGTGAACATTAAAATTATTTACGGAATAAATACACAAATAAAGTAAACATGAGAATCATGAGTTGTTTGAAACTCTGATTGGCTCGTCTACGTCTCGAAGTTGAACCAACGATAAGCTTAAGTTAATCCCATGTCCCAATTTAGTTAATTAAGCGATTAGATTCGCCTAATCTAGTTGTATAGTTCGCCCAGCCTCATGTTTAGATTCAGTGTATTCATTCTCACGCCACATTGGCCACACACTTTTTTTCCAGTGCATTATTTCCAGTCACTTGATATGCAAATGAATTCAAGGTATAATACCATCATCATTATTCGAATGTCATTATAATAGGGGAAGTAAAAAAATGATTCCACAAGATAAACATGAATTTGCTAAAATGCAAAACTTGGCTATATAGCAACATCAGTCTTCTTCTCTACGTTTGATTAATTGAAGGTAAAGAAAAAAAACGTTAATGTTCGACAGAAACATGTGAATTCTTTCTTAGATGACTTGCGTTACCCGCGCGAGCGAAGTTGCGGTGAGCAAATGGGTAGGAGACGAGCGAGGAAAAAAAATCTCGAGTGGAGGGAGAAGAACGAAGCGGCGGAGGAGAAACAGAGGGGGATGCGAACCTGAAGAGCAAGAGGGGAATGATGTCGTGAAGCTGTGCGACAAAGGGAGGCACGTGTAAAGTGAGAAGGAAGAAATTGGACAAGTAAAGAGGGGAAGTGAGGAGCGTGAGTAAGGTACGAGATGCAAGTGGAGCAGAGAAGTAGGGGAAGCGACTGGTGCAGTCGGTGGGACGCCTAGCCGCCAATGAGTCTGGCAACGAGAGCAACCCGGGCGCCAGCGAGTCGGCGGACCGCGCGCTACGTGCAACCCGTCTAGTTTTCTCTCTATCTCCTCTTCTTCGTCGTCTTCTTCGTCGTCGTCGTCTTCAGCTATGCGGCTCTCATCTCGTTTCCTCTCGAATCCAGCGCCGAAATGTTGTCTCACTCACTGCAAACTATACATACATGTGATTATAGCGAACTTTAAGTACACATACAAATGGTATGCGCATATACAGTATAAATATTCGCAATCCGTGCGGTGCGAACGATTTCGCGAGACGCCCACACGACCATCCCACACACTAGCGAATTTTCCGTCTTTATCGCTCGCTCCTTTTCGAAGAAATCGGCTCGAGGTTTACCCCTCTCTTTTTCCACTCCTCCTCTCGACTCTTCGCTCGGTCGTTTTACGTGTGCCACGAGTTTTCTCGCTCTCGCAGCCTTCGCACTACTCTCGATTCTCCCTAATGCTATTTATTGCCTCCGCACCGCGCTCTATTATACGCGTTTCCTTCTGCAAATTTGTTGAGACATGTGTAGAAGGCGTGAGAGGTGAACGAGGCTGTTTGACTTACAGTATTTTAGCCTGCTGATGTTTTCGTCGATGAAGTACGTCAATATATTTTTTGCAGTAATTTAGTACACTTGAAGTACTTTGATGACGTTCTATTTTTTAAATTTCTTGCATTTGTATTCCACCTTTTTACTTGTCGTTTCAGCTCGGTAAAATATGTGATAATCTTTTCACAAAAATTGAGTAATCCTGGAATATTGCGTTTCTCAATTTTTTTTCTTACATTTCAATTCTCTCTTCTTGCTTACAGTTTTAGGTCGGTTTTACGGTCTCAATTTTTTTTTTCAAAAAATTTAGTAGACTTGAAGCTCTTGCATGTGATTTTTTCAATATTTCTCTCTCATTTATTTTTCCTTATTAGATGATGATTTAGGTTAATGCAGTACACCAATATCTTTTTATAAAAATCGCGTTAACTTGCCCTTGCATGTGGCTTTTTCAAAACTTCTCTCTCAAATTAACTATTCCTTATTACTTGATGTTTTAAGTTAATGCAGTACATCAATATTTTGTTGTAAAAATTGAGAGAACTCGAAGTCCTTGGATGTGGTTATTTAAAACTTCTTTCATACATTTTTATCTTCGCTTCTTATTCGCTGTTTTACAATTCGATGAAGTACGCCAATATTTTTTTTTGTAAAAATTGATTACACCCGAAGCCCTTGGCCGTTTCTTCTTTTAAATTTCTCTCTTGCATTTTAATCGCTCGTCACGGCTACCATTGCGGGGAGAATGAATGACGTTCATGCTGGATTTTCGTTTTAATTGATGCGGCAACTGCCGAAAAGGATATATCGATCTTGGAGCAAAGAGAGAAAGGCGATATTTCTCCTGGGAAGAATCGCGAATATCCACGTCGGTCTCTGGGCCCCCAACAACGCCAGCAGCAGAAGCAGCAACCGCGGCAGCAGCAGCAGCAGCAACAGCAGCACAGAAATTCCTTTTACTCGGACGGGTTTCGTCGCCGGACTTCCCTCGCGCCCAGTGCGATGAAGCGGAGATACGGAGGATGGGGGACTCGCGGCAGACTTTACTTTAATACTCCCCGGACCCTCCAACCAGGGTCCTTGATTTTTTTTTTACACTCTATGACGTACTCGCCGTTTCTCTTCCTCCCTTTTCTCCTCACTTGTATGTCCCTCTCACCTTCTCTCTCTTTCTCTTACTGGCGTCTCTCGACGTCTAGTGGCTATGGGAAACCAAATACCGCCTCCCTGTCGGCGAAACGAGCGACAAGGACAAACTTATCGCAAACCTACGTTTCCGTGTACGCCTTTACAAGGTTTACAGGTGTGCTTTTACGTGTGTGGGTTTTGTGCGAGGGTTTGGAAAAAGGTGAGACGAGATAGCACGACAGAATGCGTATCGGAACGATGTCGAAGAAGAAGGAGACCGGATGATGCGGTTCATCGTTCAACGACGGCGACACGAACAACCCGTAAGCCGAATCGAACGTTCGATCGTCTCGTAATCCTGGACACGTACCCAACAGATAGACGGTGATCTGTAAAGGCTAAAGAAGGCGGGGACTAGAGGGTATGATAAAAAAAAATCCACGTGATACCACCGCGACGAGAACGAGATCCAATACAGTGCATCAGCTACTGCACCGATTCGTGACCAGATGAGGAGAGGGATGTTGCACCTCTGACGCAAGAAGAATTGGAAAGCGAAATATCTCGTTCAATCGGTCAACTCCGTGCGATTGGTGTGTGTAGCTTACCATTCTAGGAGACGTAATTAACCCATTTTCCTTTAGTTATGAGCTGTACGATTATTCGTATCGGGGAATGGTAATATTAGATTTTTCGTAGGATAACCGGTGAATTTTATTCTGATCGAAATAAGCGTTGGATAGATTTTGCTTAGATTTGCATTCTTGATGTAGATATTTTTATAATGCAAAAAATATGCATGAAAGGTCAGAAAATTTTCTGCTGTGACAGTTAAAAAAATTTGCTGTGGCAGCTAAATAAAATTGCTTTGGCTGCAGAATATTTGCTGCTGTAGCAAAACATTTATTATCAGTCTGTGATTATTTTTCTCGGTGGCAAAACAAACATTTGACTTACTTAAACTTACTTCCTTAAAGAATATTTTCAGAAGATTTTGGGTAACTTAAACAAAATTCGATTGTGGATTTTTTCAAGGAAAAACATAAATCAATTTCAGTATCATTTTAATTAAGAGTAAATTCTCTAAACATGGAATTTTCTACAAGCCAATAATTAATAGGGTTTGCGTGAAAAATAAAAATTATTTGCTCTCGTTTTCCATTGTTTAATTTGCTTAATTATTCGTGACTTTTTGATATTCTACATTTCATGTTATTAAAAAAAGATTAGTGGTACTTAAGGGCTGAAGGAGGTAACTTGGAGAACCGTGGGTTCGGAACGAGCAGAAACCCTTGGTTCCCATGAAACGACACCAAAAGCCTGCTGGGTATGGCAGAGAGATGGGAAGTTAATTAGAAGCCTTTGGAACGCCGAGGTTTCACCAACCAGGCCGGAAACTTCCCTGCGTTGAGCAGTCAGCGGGGTAGCCCTACTTGGAGGTGCAGAAGAAGAAGCAGAAGGGGATAGTAGACTGTGTACAGTATGGCCCGGTGAACCAGGCTATAACATTTCATATAGCTCTATTGGAGCAGCGTCAAGTTGACTTTGGGCTCGAACCGGAGGAAATTGACTGTGACGAGTAAAGAGCCGCAGTGAGGAGTGCGCGTGCAGTGAGCCAGCGAACTAGTCGTCAGTCCGCGACCGACGAGAGTGTTGCCCGCTGCCCCGCTAACCGCTAACGAGGCACTCACTCTCGCTGTTTGCTCTCCGAATCCCGGTGGAAAAATAAATGATAGAGAAGTGTGGAATGCTGGTCGTTACACTGACGAGCTTTTACGCTTAATTCGCGTATTTGCAACTGGTCGAAAAAGTACACGAGAATTTTATCAATAAAATATCGATAACCTGTCCCAGGGCTTTCATTAAATGCCCACTACAGCGCAGAGTTGTAAGCCTCTATTAAATTTCGAAATGTAAATTTATGATACAATTATTTTCTTCGTCATAACCTGCTGCGCTTGTAAAAAGAGGATTAAGCTCTTGTGTAATTGAAGTGAAAGTTTATCATCAATAAATTTTACAAAAAATTGTGAATTTTTAATATGTCATGATCGATTTTTTTGTTGCTATTATTCGAAAATCTTTTCTTGTCTTGATAATTGATGTAAAATAAATATTATTGTGTCAATTGTATTGTAAATGTTGATAAAAGAAGAAAATTGGGCTCTACAACCTTTATAGAGCGGTAGCAGATATATTAATTGAGTTTACAGAACATTTCAACAATGGGAAGATTCTTGACTTTAATGTAGACTTGAAATCTGGTATAAAAAAACTAAATAAGCCTACTCAAAAATAGAAAATTTACTATGAATTTATACCCGTCTACTATCTTTTATCCTTCTCTTATATACTTAGTGTAATTTTTTTTAGTAGACTTATACCGTGAATAAGCCGTAAACTCATTTTTTTAGGTGATCAATAAAATATCAATAACCTAAATAACCTATTTATAAATGTTGATAAAAGAAGAAAATTGGGTTCTACAACCTTTATAGAGCGATAACAGATATATTAATTGAGTTTACAGAACATTTCAGCAATGGGAAGATTCTTGATTTTAATGTAGACTTGAAATCTGGTATAAAAAGACTAAATAAGCCTACCCAAAAATAGAAAATTTACTATGAATTTATACCCGTCTACTATCTTTTATCCTTCTCTTATATACTTAGTGTAATTTTTTTTAGTAGACTTATACCGTGAATAAGCCGTAAACTCATTTTTTTAGGTGATCAATAAAATATCAATAACCTAAATAACCTATTTATAAATGTTGATAAAAATAGAAAATTGGGTTCTACAACCTTTATAGAGCGATAACAGATATATTAATTGAGTTTACAGAAAATTTCAGCAATGAGAAAATTCTTGATTTTAATCTAGACTTGAAATCTGGTATAAAAAGACTAAATAAGCCTACCCAAAACTAGAAAATTTACTATGAATTTATACCCGTTTACTATCTTCTATTCTTCTCTTATATCATATTAGTGTAATTTTTTTTAGTAGATTTATACCGTGAATAAGCCGTAAACTTATTTTTTTAGGCGATCAATAAAATATCAATAACCTAAATAACCTATTTATAAATGTTGATAAAAATAGAAAATTGGGTTCTACAACCTTTATAGAGCGATAACAGATATATTAATCGAGTTTACAGAAAATTTCAGCAATGAGAAGATTCTTGATTTTAATCTAGACTTGAAATCTGGTATAAAAAGACTAAAATAAGCCTAGCCAAAAATAGAAAATTTACTATGAATTTATACCCATTTACTATCTTCTATCCTTCTCTTATATACTTAGTGTAATTTTTTTTAGTAGACTTATACCGTGAATAAGCCGTAAATCATCATTTTTTTAGGCGATCAGTAAAATATCAATAACCTGAATAACCTATTTATAAATGTTGATAAAAGAAGAAAATTGGGTTCTACAACCTTTATAGAGCGATAACAGATATATTAATTGAGTTTACAGAAAATTTCAGCAATGGGAAGATTCTTGACTTTAATGTAGACTTGAAATCTGGTATAAAAAGACTAAAATAAGCCTAGCCAAAAATAGAAAATTTACTATGAATTTATACCCGTCTACTATCTTCTATCCTTCTCTTATATACTTAGTGTAATTTTTTTTAGTAGACTTATACCGTGAATAAACCGTAAACTTATTTTTTTAGGCGATCAATAAAATATCAATAACCTAAATAACCTATTTATAAATGTTGATAAAAGAAGAAAATTGGGTTCTACAACCTTTATAGAGCGATAACAGATATATTAATTGAGTTTACAGAAAATTTCAGCAATGGGAAGATTCTTGATTTTAATGTAGATTTGAAATCTGGTATAAAAAGACTAAACAAGCCTAGCCAAAAATAGAAAATTTACTATGAATTTATACCCATCTACTATCTTCTATCCTTCTCTTATATACTTAGTGTAATTTTTTTTAGTAGACTTATACCGTGAATAAGGCGTAAACTCATTTTTTTAGGCGATCAATAAAATATCAATAACCTAAATAACCTATTTATAAATGTTGATAAAAGAAGAGAATTGGGTTCTACAACCTTTATAGAGCGATAACAGATATATTAATTGAGTTTACAGAAAATTTCAGCAATGAGAAGATTCTTGATTTTAATGTAGACTTGAAATCTGGTATAAAAAGTCTAAATAAGCCTACCCAAAAATAGAAAATTTACTATGAATTTATACCCGTCTACTATCTTTTATCCTTCTCTTATATACTTAGTGTAATTTTTTTTAGTAGACTTATACCGTGAATAAGCCGTAAACTCATTTTTTTAGGCGATCAATAAAATATCAATAACCTAAATAACCTATTTATAAATGTTGATAAAAGAAGAAAATTGGGTTCTACAACCTTTATAGAGCGATAACAGATATATTAATTGAGCTTACAGAAAATTTCAGCAATAGGAAGATTCTTGACTTTAATGTAGACTTCAAATCTGGTATAAAAAGACTAAATAAGCCTAGCCAAAAATAGAAAATTTACTATGAATTTATACCCGTCTACTATCTTCTATCCTTCTCTTATATACTTAGTGTAATTTTTTTAGTAGACTTATACCGTGAATAAGCCGTAAACTCATTTTTTTACGTAATCAATAAAATACCAATAACCTGTCACTGGAATTTCAGAAGAACGTCTGGCGGATGATGATTCGCTCGATATTTTGAGATTTCAAGAGGTAGCAATATTTTATCTCGTCTGCTGCCAATTTTGATTCGACAGAAACGACATCATACCTACTTGTCGCTCACGTTTACCTTCGGGGATTTTATTTTTATAACGAAGCTGATGTATGAGATTTGGGTTAACTCACTCGCTGACTCGTTCGCCGTTCCAGCAATTCTTGTCTGGATATTCTTCGCATATGGCGTCGGCTAGAGTACCATAGAAGGTGCGTGACGTCACGACACTCGCCAAAAAGTTGCCCAGTTGAACGTGTAACTGCATTGTGGGCACAGCTTTGTGTGGCTGTTGCTGACTCGTTGAGGACTTGCTGCTGGAATCTGTGTGAGACAATCCGGATCCCCGATGATCCGTTTCGCCGGAAGAGGCCGAAGATATCTCGGGATCTGTAGATAATTCCGATCGGCCGCATACTTTTCGAACCTGGAAAATAAGGCGTGCCAAACATTAGTTACAATTCAATTGCCAAATATAAAAACAGTAAACTAAATTTATCCATAGAATTAAATTGTTGCTTCAAAACTTGTGGAATTTGTATTGTTAAATGTAAATGCAGTTACTAAAATTTATCAGTAGAACGAAAATGTTGCTCCAAAATTTTTGGCTTTTCTAATGACAAATATAAATGCAGTTACTGAAATTTATCAGTAGAACTAAATTGTTGTTCCAAGATGTGAAGTGTTATTCTTTTATTGTTATTGTTATTCACTATTGCACACACTGTAAAAAAAATTTACTTGAAATTTAATGTACAAGTACTGGCCGTTTTTATGCCTAAATTGGTATATTAATTTTAATATACAAGTGTGATGTAAAATTAATGTATCCTACAGCAAATTGAATAATTTACTTAAATTTTACAGTAAAACTACTTGAATTTTAGTAATTTTCTTTAATTTCGCCACAAAAGTAGATTAATTTTACAACACAATTGCACGTTAAATTTAGATGACGAGTTTATGCATAAAAACTTCCAGTTTTTTCTAACAGTGCAGGGGAAATTATGAACTATAAATAGTGGAATAGAATTCTGGAAACTATCCTGAATATCCGGTTGGTTAGTTTAATTTAATTTAGTGCACCCGAACTCTGAAATAAATGTTTATCAAACGAGTTATTGGTTTATTTAATAGTCATTTAGTCCAACCGACAACCCATTTTTAAGTAACACCAAAAATATAGTTGCACTTTCTAATAATTGAATTGATTTTTCAAATTGATTAATTCATTTAATTGAACTAAGCAAATATGTTTTTCAGTTTATTAAGTAATTACAATATATTATTAATTCATGAAAATATTAAAAAATTTTATGTAAGGAATACTAAAATTAAGATAAATATAGAAATTGTCGCGTAGACTCATAATTAATAAACGTCGCTTTATATTTGTCAAAACTACTGCGATTTCTCTGAGTGTAATTCTTGCTACAGTGAGACAAATGATGAGGAAAGCAGAGTGCGCTTGTTTGTCCTACTTGAGCCGTAGAACATTCATCGCGAAACTTGGATAAGGAGCGCAGCTTTGCGTGAATTTCGGTACTGGAACGAAATAAATATAATGTGTCGCGTGGTTGGCGACGAAAAGGCGTCGATGCGTCCCGGATAGTCTCGAACATACATCCAGACAACCGGTTTTACGATCGCGCCATGTTATCCACAGGACACACGGATAATAAATCCGTCCGTGGGCCGTTACGCATTCCCTTTTTTCGCATAAAATTTTTTTACACCCGTAGACATATAGTATTGAATGCAAGATTGCAAATTAACAGCTTATGAGCCATATACTTTGCAGATATATATATATTACGTTTGAAGGGGATTGATCGGATTCATTAACAGATAGGTGTTTATCTGATTGAAACTGGTTTGGAACTATAGAAGCTCAAATGATATAAATATAAATATAATAATAAAAAGGTCTTTCCCATTTTGATCTATCCTTCACAATTTATTTTCTCTGTGAAAAGTTCGCACGGAGAAAATTAATTAATCGGACCGACCAACTTAAAATGGGTGAAAAAGGTCCAGGCAATTAAACTAAAAAACGTTTTTTTGCCGAATTATTATTATAAAAAACAGTCACTTTTTAAAAAAATCTTGGTAAAAAGGCTTGCAACCGGTATTTTCTGTGGTAGAATATGCGGCTTTGTGAAAGTCGGATTTGTGAATTCTGGAAACAGAAACGGTCAAAAATCACTTTTTTTGTAAATCATGGCAAATTTACTTTAACGGGCCAACGGACGTTCTCAATATGATCCAGGAAATCAGTTTACCTAAACAAAGTTTTAAACGCCATAAAATTTGAACGGCTGGACAGATTTGCGTGAAATTTGTACTCAAATCTTTTTCGATGATAGTCCACATGTGAACAAAAAAATTTTTTTTTTCTTGACGGCATTTTTTTATTATTCACCAAAATCGAAATGTACCGACATATCGAAAGTTTCTTTGACAAAACTCATAATTGATAATCAATAATCGTGAAATCATGTCGAAAATTGCAGCCGGATACCTAAAAATTTACAATTTAGGAGTTGAAGTCTTTGCAGACATTAATTTAAAAAGTAATTGATTTGTTGGCCAAGAAAATGAATTCTCCGCACAACCAATACAATCGCTGTAGTCTATTTACCCAATTATTATTCTCCGTGACGGTATTAATAAAGATATTATCTGACAGTGGCTTTGTGAATAAAATAATGAGGAGGCAATGTGCACATTCTATTTACAGTTTCGCTGCATAAATATAGCACTACTCCTTTGACTAAACTCTGGAACAAGATAGAGGTTACTCGATTAATGTCAGAGCGATTGAACGTTATCGTCTGGCGTATCGTGTAGGTGTGCTTGTCAACGTGGGGGCACAGAGGGGAAAATAAAACAAGGTGTCCGAGTAGGATAAGGAAAATCTCGAATGGGGCGCACGCGCGTCAAGGCTGGTAACCTAACGCCAGCTGGTGAACGCGGCGACGATACGAGATATCTGTTGTTCTCGCCACCGCTGCGTGGCGCACCTCGTTCTTCCTCTCTTAGGCGAGAGCGGGGCAAAATGGCAACGCGGGGCACGATGGAACAGAGACATAATGGCGCACCTCGTCAAAATGGCACGCAAAAAAAATTTAGATTCTTCAGGTTTGATTGTCCGATCAAAAGTCGGATCTATAAATTCTGAAATCAACTGAAACGGAAAAAAGTCACTTCTTTTTAAATCATCGTAAAAAGACGTGTAATCGATACTTTCTGAGATAGAATATGCGACTTAAGAATGATGGTGATGACCAAAATTCGATATCTTGAAGAAAAAAATTTAGCGTACGCGCAAATCGTAAAAGAATTAGGTTATTATAGTATATTATAGACAGCGACCGTGTATTGTTAATATTAATTTTTCATCGTATGCGACTATTCTCGGTCAATATTTTGAATGATGGAATTTTGCGAAGCACATCTTCCCGTGCAGAAATTAGTTCGGGCAGCCGCGATTAAATAAGGGGCCTTTTTAGGTATAAACGTGGCATCCACAATAGGGAATCTATTCTAGAACCCTACTAGGCTCAACAGAGGCAGCCACGACAAACTTCGGGGCCTAATCAGGCTTAAATGTGGCACCCTCATTAGGGTCGCCCATATTGAGCCTTTAAAGGCCCCGTCTTCAAACGTGATTAGCCTAGGAGGGCCCCTACTAGAACTGGGGCAAACTAGAAAGGACCAAGTCAGAGCCCCAACTATTTTTCTACACGGGTTTTGTCTGAGACAGTGATCGCTAGATTCAAACCGCGCAAAACCAAAGCCCAATTCAAATTTCACTAATGCGAATTTTTTAAATAATAATCGACTGTAGCTGCTTAATAAATTAAATTAATTCATCAAGCAGCCACAATTGACAAATTTTAATCTGAAATGAATTGTGAAAAAATTCCGCGACGACCCGAGTTCAAACCGGGAACATGCAGAATTCTAGCCTGGAACGTTACCAATTACGCAACTGTGACCCTGGCAGAGGTGATTCACAATCGTTTATTTAGAGTCAATCTTTCACCATACACCGAGAGAAAAATATAGTACTCATTCCCAGATTCGTATAGTAATCGGGATCCAAAGTGGAAATGGCATTTTTTTTCAAGCACATACAAAGATTTACTAGGCGTCGCCCGCTGTAATCTTTACGCTGCTGTACAACGCTATACAACGCATCTCATACTTCTCTATATTTTGCGCCCACAAATGTTCGGAATAATCTTCATACGCATACACCGAGAGAAAAAGTTTCATTGATTCACGGAAATCTTTGCCAATGAAATGAAAAACTTGAATTTCAATACTATCTTTTCTTTGAATGATCTCAAACTCAATGAAAAGTAGTGACATTGGTTCGAAGAAACATTTCTTTAAACCAATGAATCTTTTTCATTGATTTCAAAGATATCGTCTCTGATTCAATGAAACCTTCTTCTTACCAGCTCAAAATTTCGAAAACTATTTTTTCTTGAAGTACGCGGCAGATAAAGCTCAAATTTTGTGAGTATGTAAGGAAGTACGGCAGAAATAGGCTAAGCTTCTGGCTCCTTAAAATTCGAAGCCGTTCGTTCGGGGAACCGGAAAATAAAAAAGTGAGGTTAGGTGTGAGAGAGAAATCAATGAAAACGTTTCTTTGAACCGATGAAAACGTCTCTTTAAAACGATGAAACTGTTTCTTTATTATATGCTCACTAAGTAAATCTTTATTTACAGGCAATGAAATGTTCTCTTTGAAATTCAAATGCACTATTTCATTGAAATCAAAGAAATATTTCGTTGAAATCAATGAAAAAAAATCAAACCACTCATTTCTTTGGCGTCAATGAAATCTTTTCTCTCGGTGTACAGGTTAAAGCAATTAACGTTACGAAAAATAATGCAAAATCTATTGACAGCCTGCAAAATGGCTAGTTTAGTACGACATGAGATTTACGAAAGATATACAGCTCCCGTGTAGCGTCGATCGTTCAATGTTTGCCGTCGTAACCTCAAAGTTGCCCGAAAATCCCCAAACATTTCGCGAGCGCCTCTCCGCGTGCATCGCGTTTCTATTCACGGTATAAGTAAACATTTCCAAAATTCCAAGATTGATCCCATTTACTATGTTGTCTGTGTTTTTTTACCAAACTATTTTAGATGTCGTAACTATATTTTTCTCACTGAAAAAAAAGCTTGGTTAGAATTACCAAAAAATTGGTTAAAAATGTTACCAAGAAAACTTGGTGAGCATCAAGTATTTAGTACGCCTAATCAATAACTTGGTTGCGCCTACCAAATTTTTCTTGGTAAAATTTTTAACCAAAATCTTAGTAAGCTCAACCAAACATTTCTCTCCGTGCTCTCGGTGTAGTATAATATAGGCAATATGAATTTAGCGATCACTGTCTCAGTCCCGACATGTGCTTCGTAAAATTCCATCATTAAAAATATTGACCGAGAATAGTCGCATACGATGAAAAATAAAAATTATGTTATGGTTTAATTGCCATGATATCAATCTCACGATATCTTTGAAATTAAATTCAATAGAATATAAACATCTATTGTTTTTTACATCGCATACTTAACGCATTTTATATTTATTTTGAATTACATTGGGCACAGGCTTTTCCAATATATTCGACGTTTTCCTCCTCGACATCAGTACACGAAAAGTGTGCCCATTTCTCACACGTATTGCAACGTATCCACGACTCCGTCGATTGTCAATACAAGCCACTGCAAAAGAGGCATGATGTAAAGGATACTTTTCCGCATTCGCAGATGAGTTTGACTTTTTTTCAATAATTCGGGGCTTTATCATTGTTAATATTGTTCGTTATATGAAAAACATTTGTGTAAATTAACAACTCTCATGCAGTGAGTCGAAGTACTATTTTTTTTTACGTCGCTCGCATTGAGTCGAGTCAAAATGTGAAAAACTTGGCGTTTTTTTAATTTCAATAATATTTGTGCAAATTAATAAAACTGCGAGATTTTGCGTCGATGTACGAATTTTTGTTTTCATGTACCACATTTTACTCCGGTTTTAGCATTAGTTGTTCCCCTGTTTCATTTTGCCCCTTATTTCCTTCATCTGCTTCTTCCTTCTTCAGTAAATCACCTGGTGAAACCTTCTTCGTCTTCAAACGATTTTCTCCTGATGATCTTGCATGTATTTCTCTTAACTTGCCCTGCCTTAAGTCTGCTCTACCTTCTCCTACAGGTGAGTCATGAACTTCTCTGAACGGCGAAAAGGCTTCGCTCGCACTAAAGCAATGAATCAGAATGCTGACGATGAAGCGTAGGGAAGCGAAGGAGGCGCCCGGCGCATCGGATATCAAAGAAGGTGCGAAGCAATGATTAGACGATCTATTAAATTGCTGCATTCCGCGATTGATTAAGCGACTTAATGTATTATCGAATGACGAATAAGTGGAGCGAGAAATCCAATTTAGTTTAAATCACTGGATGCCACGATCAACAGATTAAATATAACTAAGAATATGACGTAGTGCCAATTAAGTTATCAACAAATTATGTTATTAGCCAATTAAGTTATTAGTAACGTATTATTTAATTTACGAAAAAAACGTACGTTCGATAAATGTAGTTGAGAACGTCGGTTTTTTTTTGTGGAGAAGTATATTATTATCTTCGGAGAAATGTTCTGCAGATAGGAGAAAAAAAGAGTTGTAACTATCTCATTATTTTCGAATACATCATTTTTATCGATGTTATTAAGAATGTGATATTAATAATTTGTTTATTATATGATATAATAATTTGTTTAAAACAGGATGAAAATGCATTAAGTGACGCGAAAGTAAACTAAATTTCGGTGAAAATTTTTATTTCGTTATTTAAAAGTTTTAATATTTTTTATTAAGCACTGTTCATTATGAATAAATTTCAATTACAAACATCATATAGGCAGTTTTTTATTTTTTTAAATTAATGGACTCTAACAAATAAAACCATGTAAAAAATATTCAGAAAATGAATATAGACTTATCGAAATTTTTATGCGTAAACCGGTATATTAAATTTAATATACAATTATATAGTAATATAGCAGGACTTTTATGTCAAACATGATTTTTTTATGTGTACTGTTTTATGCATACAAATTATACTCATTTTCATATATTAAATATTTTCACGGTGCATATTACAAAATGTAAATTTACATTACCAGAAAATTTATTTATAAGTTGATATATTAAATTTCATATACGGATGTAGTAAAATTACAAATTTTAATATTAAATTTTGTAATTTTCTTGGTATTTAGTAGAAAGTATGGCATATCATATTTAAAATACCTGTTTCTGTAAAAGAGCTTCCTTTACCCGTAATGGAAATTTATACGAAATATTTTTAGCAGTGCATACATTTCGAGGTATTCTTTGTTCACATCTAATAAATCAAGTACTTGAGTCCCCACGTATACTAAGACTAAACCGGATTCGACGATAAGCAGCATCAAGAGTCAGCGGCATAGAAGAGCTCGAAAGAAAGCATAATAATCCTCCGGTAGTGATACGCACAGAGGACGCGCAAACACACGCGTGTCGTCCATTGAATTTCATTCCATTTGCTTTCATTTCATTGAGCGAGGAGAAAAATAGTCTCGTTCATTCGATGAGTCCTTAGAAAACGTCATGGCGTGGCTAATATTCGCCGAGGGTGTTCCGACTTCCTGGGCATTGAAAAGGACTTGGCGAAGCAGCAAACCAAGCGTACGGGCTTCGTTCGCTGTTCTCGCTGTTCTCCCGTCGTTGAACGAGAGCTCGTCGACTCGTAGAGACTTATGGGTCGTTCCATACCAAGTGCGCCATTCATTTGCCATCACGCCAATTTTTCTGTAGTTTGTGAGCATAATAATGAAAATCCTGTAAAATTTTGAGGAAAATTGGAATGTTCGTCTCAACGAAAAAAAATATTATTACTTTATTTTGTCAAAAAATGACGGAAATTTTTTTCAGCGACTTTGTAAAAATTTGTATTAAAAAGTACATTAAAAAATTTACATTTTATAGAGGAACAAATTTACGATCGGTAATTTTGAGTATACAGCGAATTGAAAAAGGCTGCAAAGTAGAACATTGCAAATTGCTTCCTCATTATTGTTGAATTTTTACAAATCTACCTGTATGAGGAAGCATGTTAATCTATTTTGGCTTCCTCATAGAGGAAGCTTTGTAAAAATCCAACAATAATGAGGAAGCAATTTGCAAAGTTCTACTTTGCAGCCTTGTTTATATTGGCGAAAAGTGTTTGCAATTCCCTCCCGTTTTTCGAAAACTTATTTGACCTCAGCTTAATGCGCAAGGACTACCTTAATCGAAATAACGAAAACGGAGTTTATCCTCCTCTTTTGTGTAAATTTTCATCTCGATTCGTCACGCCGTTCGAGAGTTATGAGCAATTCTATTTTGGGACAAGCGGTCATTATAAATTTAAAAAAATAAAAATTTCATATGAAGCAATGTGTAAAGTTGTACTTTGCATTCTTATTTCAATTGAGTAGAAACTTTTGTCTCGCATTATCAACTTTTGCTGATGCTAGAGCGAAAATCGTTTTTTTTTTGTAAATTTAAAAATGTCGTAAAATCCGAACCACTTTACCGGTCATCGTAAAATTTGGTACGTGGCATAGCTGCATGTTCCTTTTCGTCTGTAAAACATTTCGGTTAAATTGGTGAAATTCGACGTGATTTATAAAAAAAATGATTTTTTTCGAAAAATTCAAACATCTATAAAATCTGAACCGCTTTACCGATTTCGCCCAAATGCAATGCCAAACAACGTTGAACGTATATTTATTTATAAACAACTATTTAGCAAAATCGTCTAATTTTTACGAAAGTTACAGCGACCATACCCTTTTTTTAAAAAATTAAAAGTACCATATAATCAAAATGGCTGATTTTTTTTTTTAAATCTCAACTACTGGCGACTACTCCACTTGCGTGCCAAATTTGAGACGATGAATATCTCGAAAATAAAAATTTTCATGAAAACAAAGCTTCCTCTATGAGGAAGCAAAAAATGAAGAGAAAAAAAAAATCGTTATTAAATTTAGAGCAAATCATAGGTGCTAAAATTCTGAAATAATTTGTGTATGTTTGTGATACTCTGAACAATTTTTGTAAAAATTATGAATAGTTTATGCGACCATGCAAAATTTGTGTGGCCCACTTGGTATGGAATGACGCTTATATACATAGTGTGCACACGGTAGTACGTCTCTCTGCGTCCGAGAGATCCAATGAAAGGGGCGAATAGTGAACACTCGTCTCGTTCTGACTCTCGCAGTGGCAGTGAGAGGATAGCGAGTGAGACGGGATCGCGATTACTCACGCGGGTTCAAAGTTCAACCAATTTAACGATGCCGCAGGCCACGACGAGCAAAACATACACTGACAGAACGACGAACGTTTTCTCTGACGTCAGGAGTCGTTCACCGGATCATCGGGCACGAAACTGCCGCTGTCGTTGGCCAACGCGAAGCCTCGTGCGCTTCACTCGTGTCACCGAGTGCTAAAAGCTTCGCGATGAATACGATAAAAATAACGAATATTAATAACTACGATTTATGTCCTCCCGGCAGCGCAGCTGCCACACTATTATTTTTTACTTGTATATTCCTCTTAGTAATCGTTTGTACGATGGAGATTAAAAACTTATGGGGGGATAAAAATAAAAGGTCTGGATTACAGTATGCGGTTTTTTTTAATGCTGCTTACCGCAGATATTTGGAACCTTTTTATAAATACTTGGAATTTAATTTTTGCCACGGTGAAAATTATTAGAGGGGACATTTTTGTGGTACTATTATTCACGGTTGTAAACCTTTATCTTCCATTTTTAGCAATTGGCGGCAGCTTTTACAAAAAACTAGGTCGTCCACCCTCTCCCCCTCCCCCTAATTAAAAAATCGTGCTGTATACAAAGTTTTTTAGCTGTTCTGGGGATAAAGTTAATACGCTTCTTCGACTTTAATCTGACGTTGAGTTGTTTTATCTCATCGGATATTTTCGCTGATCACAAGTGTGGAAGAATATTTATAAAGATGAGAATACGAACTCTTTGTTTCATGAAGGTCTTGTGAAAATTCAAAATTTTCGTGATTATTTTCTCGGGTATCCGAAGTCGAAAAAAAAATTCGTCTTTGAATCAATTTCGAAATTCTATCCGATAGGAAATTTCCCGCTGGCTACAAAAATGCCAACTGTATTGTCGGTGGTTTAAAAAATTGCAAGTGAAAACCACATAAACAGATTCTATCAGGTTTCCCACGTTTCCGCATAGAATTTTTTCGATTATTTACGTAATTGTTAGGAAGAAAGGGAAGAAAAAAAATTTCTTTTCATTTATTCGAAAGTTTACGCCCATTTTTATAAGCAGCTACCCAAATTGATGAGTCGATGTAATTATTACGTATTCTGATTCCTGGCTCAATCTTGACTTTCAGAAAACTTTCAGCAAAGTCATTATTTTTCTTCTCCATTACATTATACCATCCGTTTTTATTCAAATCTTGAGAAATTTTAATAAGCAGGATTTAAAAAATCAATCAGAATTCCAAATCGCCGTTTCAAATATACCTTAACCCTGAAATCAACATCTGTTTCCTGATCGTTTGCAATCGTCTCAAGAATGCAAAAGGAATTTAAAGAAAAAGCAGATTTCCAAAAGTCCATTGCCAGCTTCACTCACGGTTATAAGTAAACTCAGCGATGAATTCCTCTCGAACGAGAGATGCAAATGCAGAAATTCCTGCGGGAGGTTAAGGTAGGAGAGAACATCGTGGTGGACTTTCGACCAACGAGGCGGGGGGAAATCCCTCGGCGGGGAATAAGGAAACTTTAACGGCCCCAGTGACTGTGGAATACATATGTAATATACGCACATACTACTACTATACTCGTGGTATGCTTTTACGTGCAGCTTTTATGACTATATACCCATATACGTGATCAGTCTGTATATATATATGTGTGGGTGGCATTATAAGAAGTCTGCTAGCGGTTATAACGAAGAAGAAGGAGCGTTTGAGGGCGTACGAAGACGAATGCATCGCGAAAGAGAGAGAAAGAAAGAGAGAACGTATATAGAGAAGAGAAGGAAAGAACAAGAGAATGCGAAGATCGCTGAGGCGAGAAAGATGGAGTATTCGAAATAGAGAAAGAAGAATGGAACAAGACGAGGATGGGGGATGAAGAGAATGGAACGAAGGAGAAGCGAAGAAAAGAGAAGAGAAACGAGAGGGATGGAAGTAACAGCAGCAGCAGCAGCAGCAGCAGCAAAAGCCCGCGGCGCGCCCATCGCATTCCTCGTATCCTTTGCCGGTGTGCTGCTGCTTTGACTTGCCGCTGCTTCAGCTGGTGTGTGCTGCTGGTGCAGCAGCGAACTCCGACCACGAGGGACGCGAAGAGCCAACAACCGAGTGAGGATCGAACGGCTCGTTTCCTATCGATTCTATGGGAGCATATTCGCAGCTTCGACGGGTCCACTACTTTGGCCTCCTATCGTCATCCTATTCTATGCAGCCTTACCTACACTTTTCACAGGAGTTTGGTGTAGAATCGGGGAGCGAACATCAGGGAGGATATTTTCTAAGAGCTGATCTAAAGAACTTGGAGATAAATAAATTTCTCAGGGTTCCGTCTTGAGAAATTGGCGTTAAATAATTTTCCAAGAGAATTTCAAAGAGATTAGCTTCCGAAATTCAAGTTAAATTTTTTTCCAGGAGGTCCACCTTAAGAATTGGAGTTAAATAATTTTCCGAGAGATCCACCTTACGAAATTGGAGTTAAATAATTTTCTAAGATTAAGATTTCCACATTAAGAACCTGGAGTTTGAAGTTTTTTTAGTAACACCAGTTAAAAATCTTTTCGTGAAATATTTGTCAAAGAGTTTCACCAAAAAAAGTATAAAATAATTTGCGGAGAGTTACATTTTTTTAAAGTTGAATTATTTGCAGGATTCCATCTTGAGAAATTGGCGTTAAATAATTTTCCAAGAGAATTTCCAAGAGATTACCTTTCGAAATTCAAGTTAAATCATTTTTCAGGAAATCCACCTTAAGAAATTGGAGTTTGATCGTTTTTTAGTAGCACCAGCTAAAAATCTTTCCGTGTAATATTTGTCAAAGAGTTTCACCTAAAAAAGTATAAAATAATTTAAGAGTTACACTTTTAAAAAAAGTTGAATTATTTGCGAAAAGTTCTACCTAAAAAACCTAAATATAAACAATTTTTCAATAGATGGTCCTAAAAAAACTTTGGTCGAAATAATTTGCGCGGAGTTTCACCTAAAAATTTAATATCTTTCCAAAAGGTCCACCTAAAAAATCGAAATAAGAAATATTGTCGCGAGATTTGATACTTCAAATTCGTTAAACTAAAAAACCCCAAAGATCTTTTGATTTCTTTAGGTTGTTCCAGTTTTAAATGTTGATGCAGCAACGAACGCCGACCACGAGGGAACCGAAGAGCGAAGATCGAGAGAGAATCGAACGACTTGTTTCCTATCGATTCTATAGGAGCATATTTGCAGCTTCGACGGGTCCACTACTTTGGCCTCCTATCGTCATCCTATTCTATGCAGCCTTTCGTACACTTTTCACAGGAGTTTGGGGTAGAATCGGGGAGCGAACATCAGGGAGGATATTTTCTAAGAGCTGATCTAAAGAACTTGGAGCTAAATAAATTTCTCAGGGTTCCATCTTGAGAAATTGGCGTTAAATAATGTTCCAAGAGAATTTCAAAGAGATTACCTTCCGAAATTCAAGTTAAATTTTTTTCCAGGAGGTCCACCTTAAGAATTGGAGTTAAATAATTTTCTAAGATTAAGATTTCCACATTAAGAACCTGGAGTTTGAAGTTTTTTTAGTAACACCAGTTAAAAATCTTTTCGTGAAATATTTGTCAAAGAGTTTCACCAAAAAAAGTATAAAATAATTTGCGGAGAGTTACATTTTTAAAAAGTTGAATTATTTGCGAAAAATTCTACCTAGACAACATATACATAAACAATTTTGCAAGAGATGTTCCTAAAAAAAACTTGGTCTAAATAATTTGCCCTCAGCTTCACCTGAAAAATTCAATATCTTTCCAAAAGTTCCACCTAAAAAATCGAAATAAAAAATATTGTCGCGAGATTTCATAATTCAAATTCGTCAAATTAAAAAACCCCAAAGATCTTTTGATTTCTTTAGGTTGTTCCAGTTTTAAATGTTGATGCAGCAGCGAACGCCGACCACGAGGGAACCGAAGAGCGAAGATCGAGAGAGGATCGAACAACTCGTTTCCTATCGATTCTGTGGGAGCATATTCGCAGCTTCGACGGGTCCACTACTTTGGCCTCCTATCGTCATCCTATTCTATGCAGCCTTTCGTACACTTGTCACAGGAGTTTGGGGTGGAATCGGGGAGCAAACATCAGGGAGGATATTTTCTAAGAGCTGATCTAAAGAACTTGGAGTTAAATAAATTTCTCAGTGTTCCATCTTGAGAAATTGGCGTTAAATAATTTTCTAAGAGCATTTTAAAGAGATTAGCTTCCGAAATTCAAGTTAAATTTTTTTCCAGGAGATCGACCTTAAGAAATTGGAGTTAAATAATTTGCCAAGAGATCCACCTTAAGAACCTGGAGTTTGATCGTTTTTTAGTAGCACCAGCTAAAAATCTTTCCGTGAAATATTTTCAAAGAGTTTCACCTAAAAAAATATAAAATAATTTGAGTTACACATATAAAAAAAGTTGAATTATTTGAGAAAAATTCTACCTAAAAAACCCAAATATAAACAATTTTCCAAGAGATGGTTCTAAAAAAACTTTGGTCTAAATAATTTGCCCGGAGTTTCACCTAAAAAATTCAATATCTTTCCAAAAGTTCCACCTAAAAAATCGAAATAAGAAATATTGTCGTGAGATTTGATACTTCAAATTCGTTAAACTAAAAAACCTCAAAGATCTTTTGATTTCTTTAGGTGGTTCCAGTTTTAAATGTAGCAGCGAATTCCAACCACGAGGGAACCAAAGAGCGAAGATCGAGAGAGGATCGAACGACTCGTTTCCTATCGATTCTATGGGAGCATATTCGCAGCTTCGACGGTTTCACTACGTTATCCTCGCATGTTCATCGTATTCTATGCATCCTCTCGTACACTTTTCACAGGAGTTTAGGATAGAGTTAGGAAGTAAAGATTAGGGAGGACATTTTCCAAAAGTTCAATCCAAAGAACTTTCCGCTAAATAATTTTCCAAGAGATCCACCTTAAGAACCTAGAGTTCAATCATTTTTTTTAAAGTGCCACCTAAAAAACCTCCAGTAAAATTATTGTCAAAAACTTCCACATAAAAAGCGTTAAATCATCTGCAAATAATTATACCTAAAAAAAACTAGACATAAACAATTTCTGAAAAGGTCGTCCTTAAAAAAACCTACAGTTACATAATTTTTCTGGAGATTCACCTAAAAATAAAAATAATTTTCCTGGAGCTCCACCTAAAAAGATAAATAATTTTTCTGGAGCTCCACCCAAAAAGTTCAATATCTTTCCAAAAGTTACATCTAACGAATCGAAAGAAAAAAAATCGGCACGTTATTTCATAATCCAAATTTGTCAAACTAAACAATCTGAAAGCTTTTCCGATTTCTTGAAATTGTTCAAGTTTCAAATATTGCAGCGCGAACTCCTACTGTAAGGAAAGAGCCAACATAACCAAGAGAGGATCGAACGGATCGTTTGGTATCGATTCTATGGGAGCATATTCGCAGTTTTGACGGCTCCGCCAGTTCGCCCTCTCATCGTTCTCCTCTTCTGTATCCTCTCATCCGCCACTTTTCACAGGAGCATGCGGTAAAATCAGAGAGCAAAGAGCATGGAGAAAGAGGAACCGGTAATTAAAGCCAATCGATTAGAACCCCGATGCTTCGAAACCCTCGGTGTGTGTCTAATAGTGTGTGTTTATGTATATGTATGCACAATAACGGGCTTCGAATTTCATGCTCGACAGATGGAATGCGAATTTTGAACTATTATAATATTTCCAATACAGAAGAGAGCGAAAGGGTTATATGCGCTATTATACCCAACTGTAAGCAAAGTTCGTTATGCAATCTGAGTTGCCTCAAAGTGCATTATTAATATTGCATAATTCCGTATTTTCGTCAGAGAGATAACTACAATTTAAGTTAGAAATATACGAATAATAATAATAATAACAATAAGATATCGCAGATTGTCGAATAATACGAGTTCGAGAGATAAATGAAATTTACACAGGAAATGAATTTGAGGAAGAGAAGAGAATTATATTTAATAAATCTAGAGAATGTTATAATATCAGGCAGCGATGAATAATTTAAGTACATACTGAGCATAATTATTATTTTCGCACCGTTAAACTGTATTAAGTAATGATAATAAGCAGCGAGGCTGTCAATCAAATTAGAGATTAATCAAATTTACACAGAATACCGAGAATTTAATATAATATATAACATAAATATTCGATTGGCAATCAGAAATTGATTCCCGAGCCGATTATAGCTTGGAAACAGAAGCAGAATAAAAATTATATATATGCGCATAATAATAGTAATACTGTGTGTCTGGCAAATGAAATCATCGACCGTTAAAAAAATGTACTGTAATCTTCCATTACACGTAGTGGAAGATTAGATACACAAACTATTATATTAAATTTAATATACAAGTGAGACGTAAGATCAAAGTAGCTTGTACCGAATATTTCGAAAATTAGAAAATTTATTATAAATTTTTCAATTGTACTACCCTTGTGTAATAAATTTAATTAATTTCTTGATGAATAAAATTTCAGTAATGTGAATTGGCTAACATTTTTTTAACGATGAAGTTAGAGAAACATATGAACTTTACGCATGAAGTAGAAAATCAAATATAACAAATAAAATGAATGTGTGATCACCAGAGATAAATAAATCGAATAAATACACTGTTAAAAATGTTAGCAAATTTACATTACCGGAAATTTTACTCGTTAGCTGATATAATAAATTTAATAGAAGAGTGTGATAAATTTATAAACTTTTATATTAAAGGTCCTAATTTTCGTAGGATTCTGTAGAAAGTTTTGTAATTTTTCATCTCACTTACATATCAACTTTAATATACCAGTTTCTGTAAAAAAACCTTCTTTTACCCGTAATTCGAATTTACACCAAACATTTGTAGGGTAGAAGTACCGGTTGTGGCCACTTTAAGAATTTTCCCATTTTCAAGTACTTGTGATTGAGACCAAATATCATAAAACTGTTTTGGACCTATACTTTTCATATCTGAGAAGAATATAATTTCAGATTTCTAGCATTAAAATCTTCATATGTATCGAGAAAACACTGGAAAATAGAAAAAAGTAGGAGCATAGCCATTTCACCAGTTCTGGCCACCTATGCACCGGTTTTGGCCACAGTAATGTACCGGTTTTGGCCATGCTTAAAATTAGAATAACTCAATATTCATTGCATTTCAAACATTTTTTAAGGTGTGTTTAATAAATCAAAATCGTAGTCTTATGAAAGCATCCAATTCCTCTACACGAAAATGTCTTTAAAGCACAGATGCCATCTGTGAACCTAATTAACCTTTTTTGACATTCGTTTCCTTCGTTTTGCACTTTTTCGTAGCAGCTTTCTTTGTCACAAATAGTCATACATTATATTAATGTTTTACTCTTTACACTTTTATTTTTACTTTTACCAGAGTTCTTTCCGAAAGTAGATTTTTGCATTGAATAATGATGGGAATCTTCAACATGAAAGGTGTTCCACCGCTTTACCTTCTTTTTGACTATACATTTCTAAGGATATATTTTTCTTAGCTTTTTTTCGTTTTTTTGTTTCTTTACGAATTTATGAATTGATTGTGTAATAATTAACGAAAAATTAATGATTATATTATCATGGCCATATCCGGGGCTACATACTTATTCCATGTACCAGTTGTGGCCATCGTATTTTTTATAAATGTATAGCTTTATTTCAAACTTTTAGTACATCGACATTTGCAGTGATGACTCTTAAGATTGATATGTGCAAAGCTGCATGCAATTCGCCAACTATATAATCCGAATATGTATCTAGAGCTTTCGTCAAAATCTTGTCGAATTCCGTAAGGAGTTGACAATTTGATGAATCACCTAATGATACTTTAATTACTGACACAGTACTTTTTGTAATGGAGACGAACGGACGCCAAAATGACGATAAATGTTTCCAAAATACACAACGGTATGAAAAATTATGATTAAATACAGGTACAGAATTAAAATAGCCACGAAAAACGTATTTAAGTGTAGGGGTGGCCACAACCGGTACTTCTACCCTACCAGTGTATTAAACACGATTATTATTTTTCGACTATTGCCTGATATCGGAAAAAACGAGTGCCCCAATTATTTAAACGACAAAATTGCCAAACGTCATATACTTTAAGCGAAGCCCAGTATTGTGAGAATCTCGAGCGAATGCAGAAGACGTAGAAAATTTCCGTTGCTTGAAGATTCGATTACCATGAAAGCGCGAGCGAGGCAATAGTCAGCACAGTGTAAAGTATAAAGAGGCTAGGGAAGAAAAGGAAGAAGACGAAGACGAAGGAGAAGAAGAGAAGAATACCAAAATCCTTGTAGAAAATGAGAGGAAACGATGGGAGCGGCCGTTGTGGCTATACCGCCGAATCTTTTATCTCCTCGTTCGGAATTCGTACGGCACGATGGAATCTCGATAACGAATTTATCTCCCATCCACCTCTTCACCCGTTCGCCTTCTTCCTCCTTTTCGCTCTCCCTCGAATTTTCGATTGCGAAATTTTCTCCTTTTCTCCCGGGCATTTCCTTTTTAAGGAACGTCACGAAGAGGGACGAAAACAAGAATAAGACGGAGATGAAAATATCGGTCGATTTTTGGTCCACCCTTCAACAACTCTTCCCTCCTAAAAGCATCTCACTATGCCTCACGATACCCATTCAGGGGCTCAGAACATAGCAGAAGTGAATATAAGAAAGAGAAAACGATATTGCTGGAGTGAAAAAGAAAAACTTTGACTTTGGGAGGGAGAGAAAAGCAGCAAGCGGCGTGCATTACAGCAACCCTCTGCAACGACGACTACGACGACGGCCGTACCAACGAACGAGCAAATTCTCCCTACCAACTTCGACCTATTTTTAGTATCGATTTTGCACGCCAGTGTGTTGCCTGTTTATCCTGAGAGTTTTCGCGTGGTCCACGTCCAGGTACATTCGCATACTGTTTATAATAGTTTATATGTATATACATAGCGTAGCTTAATGTTCTGTAGTATCAGAATACGTATAGTTGCGGGAGGATGGAAACTTTTGTGAGTTATATGGCCGCGGAATGTTTGTGCTGTATTTTCGTTGCAACCTCCAGGCTCTGATGTCCCTCACATGCATTTTCTCATCCTCCCTTTTATCGGTAGACGCTGAAGCTCCAATTCTATCGAACTGGGCACGAGCGTGTTATAAGTTCGTATGCATGCGAATAAATCAACTCTTGCATGCGCAATCTGGATCACGATCAGGACGAAATTGAGATGCACGTGTTTTCGCACTTCGAATAGGTACAATGTTGTTGAACTTTACATGCAGAAAAAACTTTGCAAATTGCTTCCTCATTACTTTTAACTTTTTGCTAATCTACCTCTATGAGTAAGTATTTTCATCGCTTTTAGCTTCCTCGTTGTGGAAGCTTTACAAAAAGTTAAAAATAATTTCGAATCAATTTGCGAATTTTCCAGTTCGCAGATTTATTTTCTCTAACCATAACATTTTAATATAAACATTCTGTAACCTAAAAAATATGAAAATGAAAAAAATGTAGTCAGCTACCGTAAATGCATAAATGATCGTCACAACTTATTCATAGCGAACCCATTGTTTTGTTTCAAATTGAGAAAAAAACTTTGCATATTGCTTCCTCATTATTTTTAACTGTTTACAAATCTACTTCTATGAAGAAGTATTTTCATCGATTTTATAGCTTCCTCGTTGTGGAAGTTTTGTAAAAATTTAAAAATAACTGGGAATTAATCTGCAAAGTTTCTTATTCGCAGATTTATTTTCTCTAACCATAACATTTTAATATAAACATTCTGTAACCTAAAAATTATGAAAATGAAAAAAATGTAGTCAGCTCCCGTAAATGCATAAATGATCGTCACAATTTATTCATAGCGAACGCATTGTTTTGTTTCAAATTGCGAAAAAAACTTTGCATATTGCTTCCTCATTATTTTTAACTGTTTACAAATCTACTTCTATGAAGAAGTATTTTCATCGATTTTATAACTTCCTCGTAGTGGAAGCTTTGTAAAAAGTTAAAAATAATTGGGAATTCATCTGCAAAGTTTCTACTTCGCAGATTTATTTTCTCTAACCATAATATGTAATAATTGGGAATTAATCTGCAAAGTTTCTACTTCGCAGATTTATTTTCTCTAATCATAACATTTTAATGTAAACAGTCTGTAACCTAAAAATTATGAAAATTAACAAAAATTTAGTCAGCTTCCGTAAATGCATAAATGATCGTCACAACTTATTCATAGCGAACTCATTGTTTTGTTTCAAATTGAGAAAAAAACTTTGTATATTTCTTCCTCATTATTTTTAACTGTATACAAATCTACTTCTATGAAGAAGTATTTTAATCGATTTTATAGCTTCCTCGTAGTGGAAGTTTGGTAAAAAGTTAAAAATAATTTCGAATCAATTTGCGAAGTTTCTACTTCGCTGATTTATTTTCTGTAACCATAACATTTGAATACAAATATTCTATAACCTGAAAATTATGAAAATAAACAAAATTTAGTAATTTCCCGTAAAAATAAATGGTTGTTACTTATAGCGAACTCATTTTTTTTCTGTGTGTAATAGTCCCAGATAAATCAGTTTTGATGAGGTTATTTGAATCAAATACCGGATTTATTTCAATTGAATAAAAATTTGTTTCGATCAAATAAAAATTACTTGAAATCAATACGATTTATTTGAATGAAATGAATTCTATTTGATTAAAATAAAATCCTATTATGCTAGTGTATTTGAAAAAGAAATTTATTTAATAACTGGCCTAATAGGATTTTATTTCGATCAAATATAAATTATTGCATAAAAATAATATTAATTGTAATACAATATTAATTTGTAATAAAATTTATTCGATTCAAACTAAATTTCATTTACTTGCAATCAATTCCATATTTGATTTAAATAAAATCATGAGACCGATTTCTCTGGGTATAATAACAGGTTATTTATATGATGTTAATGATGGATCACGTATTAGGAATAAGTAATTATCCGTTTTCGGTAGTTTAGTAGATTTATCTGAATATGATTTTACCGATGGATCAAATATTAGTAATACGTAATTATCGGTTTTCCATAATTTAGTCGTTTCAAGTGAAAATGTTTAATCTATTTTAGAGAGGTATTAAATTGTTGAGAAGTTTATGATACCTTGTATCGTGTGCATAAAATCTCGCTTGTCCGAAAACTTCCAAGAGATGTTACTATACAAATAATATAGTGTGTGCGGGAAGTTTACTCATTACATTTTCACTGTTGATCATTAAAACTTTCGTGCAAAATACGAGAACGCGTTATTTGCACATTAGCTCCCAGCAATTGTTTTTAGAGTTGTAAGCTCTAGCTACTTTATGAAATATAATTTTATGCGGTAGAACATTTCACAATGAGAACTATAAAAAGTTGTTCGATCTTTGAAAATGAATATTCATCTTAAATTTAAATTAAATTAAGTTTTCAAAAGCCATTGTGGGAAAAAAATCGAGATGCATAATTCTCCATTTATATTTAAATGCATTTACTATATTGTCCCATTTTTCAAAAGCAAAATTTCCATGAGATCCTAAAAATTTTTTTTTAGCGATTGTTAACAAATGTTGTGAAAAAACGATAGCGATGACCTACATTATGAGAAAAAAATCTGTACTAATTTCTACAAAAACACATATGCAAAACGACATTAACAATCGACATTCCAAATGCTTTGAAATCAGAAATAATCATTACACAGCTATTTCATCCAGAATAAATTTGAATAACATATTGAATGAAAGAGAAATAAATCGTCGGATTCCAATGACACGTATGATTCACAATATCAGTTCGTAAACTCATTGAAAAAAAAAAACAAAAAAGGCGATCGAGTACTCGTGGGTAGAGTATTGGCGCGATGCGTCCACGTGAGGCGATGCATCGGTAAGAGCAACGAGTGAGTAGTTCCGCATCAGCAGTTGCAACCAACCAACCAACGAGTCACATGGCAACAGCAAAAATGTTCTCCATTTCGTCTCCTCCCTCGGAACTCTCGCTCCATTCCTTTTTATATGCCTTCCCATTGAGCTATTCTATATTTCAACTTAAACAGGGAAGAAGCATTCCTCCCTATCCTCTATTATCTGTCTCTCGCGATGCTGAAGAGGCAACGTAGCAAAATGCACTATATACATACATATATATACAAACACATTCAAGTCTTCCTTTGCGTCTCTCTCAATTGCTTGACGAGTGTGCGTGTGTTTCGACCTGCTGATCGTGAGCGAGAAAGGAAAACGATCGTCAGTTGGTAGGGGAGGTGGAGGCGAGTAGTATATAGGAAATAAAAGAATAGTGAGCACGAGCAGCTCTGCACCATCGGCGCTGAGCAGCAGCAACAGCAGAAGCAGCACAGGCTTGGACTGGATGCGTGCGAGTTCGTTCAGGTATAACAGGTTCCCTTGGCCTCCCTTTTAAGAAAGTCCTCCATCTCTCTTTCTCTTATTTTTGTGCATCTCACTCTTTTTCTGTAACTCGGTTTAACGCTGTCTTTTACTTTTTGTTCCACACCCTCTATATAGCATATCTTGTACTATATATATATACGTGTGTATGCCAAATATATATAGTATACAACAGAGTACAGCGTTTTCAGCCTCCGTCCGATCGTCGAGACTTGCAGAGCTCTTGCCGCCCTCGCGTGCCGACGAGACGACCATTAGGGTCTCCGGGCGCACAACTCATCGCGCGGCGCGACTGTCTTCCTTTCTCATTCTTAAATTTTTCTTGTCTTCTCTTTCTCTTTTTCTCTCTCTCTCTCTTTGTCTCTCTGCCTTTACGACCCGGACCGCCCCGACGTTTCGTGAATTCCTGGGGCCAATCGTCATAGGAATCTATCGTTGATCATGCTGCGACTGATTCTTCTGTGTTGTTTTCTTTTTTTCCTCTTTGTTCTCTTTGTGGGAGAAGCAGATCGCAATTTTGTACTGCCGATTTGTGGACAACAGGAAATGGAAATTTCTAACAGTGCTATGGATGCGATGCAGAGGAACTAGAAATCGATCAATCGTCATTGAAGTTTATCATTGGAATTTATCGTTAAACATGCTGCGACTAATTCTTCGATTTTTTCTCTCTTTTTTCGTCTCTTTGTATGAGATGCAAATTTCGATTTGTGAAAATTGGTATTGGAGTCACAGATGCGATGCAAGATCTAAAAATCGACCGATCGTTATTGGAATCTATCATTGAACATGCTGCGAATGATTCTTCTATGTTGTTTTCTTTTGACTTCTTTCTTTTCTTCGTGCGAGGAGCCGATCGCGATTACGTACTGCCGATTTGTACCTAATAGGAAATGAAAATTTCTATTAAGGTGACGAATGCGATGCAGAAACTAGAAATCGACCGATCCTTATTGAAATTTATAGTTGAACATGCTGCGACGGTTTCTTCGTTTTTTTTTTCTTTCTTTTTTCTTCTCTTTGTATCAGAAGCGAATCCCGATTTGTGAAAATTTGTATTAGAGATCGTTATTGGAATCTATCATCGAACATGCTGCAAATGATTCTTCTATGTTGCTTTCCTTTATCTTCTTTCTTCTCTTCGTGCAAGAAGCCGATCGCGATTACGTGCTGCCGATTTGTACCTAATAGGAAATGAAAATTTGTATTAAAGTGACGGATGCGATGCAGGAACTGGAAATCGACCGATCGTTATTGAAATCTATCATGGAAATCTATCTGCTAATGATTATTCTATGTTGCTTTCTTTTATCTTCTTTTTTCCTACGTGCGAGAAGCCGATCGCGATTACGTGGTGCCGATTTGTACCTAACAGGAAATGAAAATTTGTATTAGAGTGAGGGATGAGATGGAGTGGCTAGATATCGAATAAGTGTGTGTTTTAATTGGGTGAACCACCACTTCTTGGTTAGATGTCTAACTCACCCAGCGACGAGCGGTCTCGTAATGAGATTGAGGAAATAAATTAGAGGATGCATCGTACAAGTGGCTGTTCGAGTGGAACTGAAGGGCCCTTGGTGATTTGCTCAAGCACCGGATAAAGAAGTGTGGGACTTTCAAGGTTCGACAGACCGGCTAAAAGCGGCGGCATTTATGTACTCCCGATTACGAACGGATATCCCTGCGAAGTAGTCAAGACTGCGTAATTGATCGTGCAATTTACAGCATGATAATAGACGATATTTTTTCTCGATTTTTGAGCTACATAATTTTTTTTTCCAAATTATAATCTATTGGTGAATTCATTTATATATGAATTCACTAACACATTCTTTCGTGACAAAAAATTTCGATTTGTTTAACATTTATTAAAATGACAATAACAAGAATTGCTGATTATTCATAAATATCCAATGGTGAAACTTTGTACACGTTTTTTTCAATACGATATGTTGTAAACTGACTTTTCAAAACTTGCCAGTTTCCGTTCATAAAAATAGTTTCTTCATCCACAAAAGAAGAATAAACATGTAAAAATTATAAATTATCTTAAGCTAAAAAAAAATTGTTAAAAAAAACGTGGGATTTTTTTTCGTCTTATTGAATTTATAACTCAGCCGACAAAGAAACCATTACAGAATAAGAATCCCGGAGATATTTACACCCGAAAAAAATCATGAGTCATCTCCGCTAGTTAGTGACCCAACAAATCACAAATTGAAACAACGAATATACAAAGAATAAAAAGAAGCTGGCAGAAACGAGACGTAGTGTCATAGAGCAAATATTCTCAAGTTCGCTTTAATTTATCAATACAAAGACAGAGGATATATTACTTAAGCGGTCAAGTCGATTGCGTTAATTGCCTTAAATTTGAGCCTCGTCTCAAAATCACAAATTCACGGTGAGCAGTCAGTTGCACGTTTGGTAGCTCGATGACTGCTCTTCGTACTACAGCGCTTGTAAAGTTGTTTCTCGTAGCTAATCTCGCGCGAGGAAACGAACGAGTGAACAGCAGAAGCAAGCAGAAGTAGAGGAACAAGTCTCTCGCGTATTAGACCGCGGCGTTCGCCCGTGCACACAAACAAAACTTAGCACGGAGCAGAAGCAGTGGTACGATTTGAAGGCGAACCGAAATACATACCGAAGGATTGCGGGAGAGCGCGCCGGTGCGAGAGCCGCACCGGGTCATTGATTCTACCCCGGCAACGTGCCAATGCGCTTCTTTCTCGAGCCTGCTTTTACGGACCACCGACAATAAGAGAACCACCACATTTTCTATATATCCTCCTTGTTGTGCACAACTTGCTCTGATAAATAACTGTTACTAATGCTTGAGAAACTGACGTATTGTTAAATGACATTTTTGTTGGTATGACGTTTGAGCGAAGGCTTAGCAACATTGTTTCGATTATGCGATTTGGCACATCGAAAGAAAAATTTTCTTTGATCACAAAGAAATTCCATAAAAATGTTAACCTACGAAAAATTTTCTTTGATCTCAAAGATATTTCATAAAAATTTTAACCTACGAAAAATTTCTTTGAAATCAATCAATGAAATAATATACTTAAGCTGTTATATTTTCTTTGAATGATCAGAAATTCAATGAAATGTAGTGACAGTGAATTAACGAAAATTTTCCATGAATCAAGGAATCGTTTTTCATTGATTGTATTAATTACTTGTTGTACACAACTTGCTCTGATAAATTACTAATAACTGTTACTAATGCTTGAGAAACTGACGTATTGTTAAATGACATTTTTGTTGGTATGACGTTTGAGCGAAGGCTTAGAGCGACATTGTTTCGATTATGCGATTTGGCACACCGAAAGAAAAAGTTTCTTTGATCTCAAAGAAATTTCCTTAAAATTCGAACCAAGAAAAATTTCTTTGAAATCAATCAATGAAATAATATACTTAAGCTGCTATTATATTTTCTTTGAATGATCAGAAATTCAATGAAATGTAGTGACAGTGAATTAACGAAAATTTTCCGTGAATCAAGGAATCGTTTTTCATTGATTGTATTGATTACTTGTTGTACACAACTTGCTCTGATAAATTACTAATAACTGTTACTAATGCTTGAGAAACTGACGTATTGTTAAATGACATTTTTGTTGGTATGACGTTTGAGCGAAGGCTTAGCGACATTGTTTCGATTATGCGATTTGGCACACCGAAAGAAAAAGTTTCTTTGAACTCAAAGAAATTTAATTAAAATTCCAACCTACGAAAAATTTCTTTGAAATCAATCAATGAAATAATATACTTAAGCGGTTACTATATTTTCTTTGAATGATCAGAAATTCAATGAAATGTAGCGACAGTGAATTAAAAAAATTTTTCCATGAATAAAGGAATCGGTTTTCATTGATTGTATTGATTACTTGTTGTACACAACTTGCATTGATAAATTATTAATAACTATGCTTGAGAGACTGACGTATTGTAAATTACATTTTCAAATTGGTACGACTTGTGAGCGAAAGTTCTAGTGGCGATATTGTTTTGATTATGCGATTTGGCAAACCGAGAGAAAAAGTTTCCTTGATTCAAAGAAATTTCATAAAAATCCCAATCTATGAAACATTTCTTTGAAATCAATGAAATAATTTACTTAAGCTGTTTTTATATTTTCTTTGAATTATCAGAAATTCAATGAAATGTAGTGACAGTGAATTAATGAAAAATTTCCATGAACCAAGGAACCGTTTTTTCATTGATTGCAAAGAAATCGTCTTTGAGACACTAAAAAAAACATAACCTATAAAATGGCATGTCGCTAAAGAAATGAAAGCACGGCAGAGATTGCTTTAAAAAAATGTTTTTCCGTGCCGTACTCGATGGAAAAACGTTATAGAAATAATTTATTTCAACTGACTGAGTGCCGTCAAGGAAACTGTTTCTTTGAATCAATGAAACCCATTCCTTGAAATTCAAATGCACCATTTCATTGAAAGCAAAGAAACATTTCTTTAAAGTCCATGAAAAAAATGCCATCTACCCATTTCTTTCGAATCAATGAAAACTTTTTTATCTGTGAAGTAGGGTCAGGAAGTGCAAGATCTTGAACTCTTCCCTACGTTAACTTATGGTAAAGTTACTGTCACTTTTTATTCAAATTCTACTCGAAACCTCAACAAAACTGTTACCTAACTTGGCTACTTTCAACCAGACATTATCTTAACTCTTAAGATAATTTCTGATTGTTTTGTTCAGATTCACTGAAGAAGTTGAATAAAAATAAAAACCATAACTTTTCGACTAAAATGTATGGTAAAGTTACTGTTACTTTTAATTCAAATTCTGCTCTAAACGTCAACAAAACGATCGGAAACTATTGTAAGAGTTAATATAATCTTTGGTTAAAATAGATTATGTAAAAGTTTACTTGAGGTTTGGAGCAGATTTTGATTGAAAAGTGACAGTAACTTTACCGTAAGTTAACGTAGTAAAGAGTTCAGGATCCAGACCCAGGAGAATATCGGTCAGTGGGGAATTACAGTCATGCTCATCAGTCATGCATTAACAAAAATGGAAATTAATTTTATTGTTCAGGATTTGTTGTTTGTTTGTAAATGCCACGAATACCAAATTTAATTTACACGACGGTTTCTATATATCCTCCTTGTTGTACATAACTTGCTCTGATAAGCTACTAATAACTATGCTTGTCGTAGAATCTGACGTATTGCAAATGACATTTTCGTTGGTACGACGTGTGAGTGAAGGCGACATTGTTTCGATTATACGATTTCGCATTAGAGCGAAGAAGTGCATGAAAATATCGGTCACCGGGAAATACAGTTACGGTTATCAGTGATGAAATTTAAAAAATAAGAAATTAATGTTACTGTATCGGAATTTTTTTGTTTGTAGACACTATGAATATAAAATTTAATTTACACCACGTTTTGTATATATCCGTCTTGTTACACACAACTTGCTCCGAGCAAGAATATTAGTAGTTTACTACTAATATTCCTGCTTGTCGTAGTAACTGACGTATTGAAATTACATTTTTATTTTGCTATGACGTTTGAGCGAAGTCTTAAGTGGCGACATTTTGCTTTGATTATGCGATTTCGCAGTAGAGCGAGGAAGTGCAGGAGAATATGGGTCAGCAGGGATTATACGATTTCGCATTAGAGCGAAGAAGTGCATGAAAATATTGGTCACCGGGAAATACAGTCGCGGTTCTCAGTGATGAAATTTAAAAAAAATAGAATTTAATGTTACTGTATCGGAATTTTTTTGTTTGTAGACACCATGAATGTGATATTTAATTTCCACCACGTTTTCTATATATCCGTCTTGTTACACACAACTTGCACTGAGCAGGAATATTTGTAGTTTACTACTAATATTAGTAAGGAATATTAGTAGTTTACTACTAATATTAGTAAGGAATATTAGTAGTTTACTGCTAATATTCCTTTACTACCAATATTAGTAAGGAATATTAGTAGTTTACTACTAATATTCCCGCTTGTCGTAGTAACTGACGTATTGAAATTACATTTTTTTTGCTATGACGTTTGAGCGAAGTCTTAAGTGGCGACATTTTGCTTCGATTATGCGATTTCGCAGTAGAGCGAGGAAGTGCAGGAGAAAATGGGTCAGGAGGGAATACAGTCGCACCTACCACTGATGAAATTTTTTTAATGGAGATTAATATATTATGCAGGAAGCTTTTTTAATGCAAATTTCATGAATATCAAATTTATAGTACAAATACGGTGGAAAATTAAATTATAGCATTCTAAGCGCATTACAAAATTTGTGTTTATAATATAAGCATTTTAATTTAACACCATATTTGTGTACTATATTCAATTTAATATGTGAATATGAAAAAGAAAGAAAAAAAACAACCAAAACTAATCCAAATATTTTTTATCGTGATTTTGAAGATTACTGAAAAAATAAAAACCCTTATGCCGAGATTTTGTTGCCACTGACAGTGAACGAAACATTTTATTAATAAATATTTCTGGTAAATAACGATACATGCAATTTCATTGGCCGTTCAATTAACAAAGTATTCTTTTCAATCCAATCAATCAAATATTTTGTCCGCCATCTGCAACCGCTATTCGGTAGATTGAGGCGGGTTTTTTTCATAGTATATTTGTATATCAGCACATGAATACAGAGGTGGTATCGCTGAATATCTCTCTGTGTAGAATTCGAGAAAACTGATTCGATGTATCCTCGTGATCAGAGTTTTCAATTCCAGAAAAATGTCAGAATCTTATTTACACAGCACCTGTAGGTGGTGAAACTTCCGGAAAACTGCAGATTGGATGTTGACGCGACATAAAGAAACGGAGAATGAAAAGAAACTATAAAAATTCAGCGAACAGTGATGAAGGAAACTTACAAAAAATATAAAACGCTGACGAGTTCCCCGAAGTATAAGGCGAAGGCAGTGGTCTTTAGTCTCTACGAAAAAAAAACCATCTGAATAAACAGTTTCTCCTCTTTATAACTATGTACAGTGTGCGTGTACTATTCTACATTCAGTATATAGTCATCGTAGTTGTGTGAACCCTTAGTTACGTTGAGGTCTCCGGAGACTTGCGACGAGTTCTTTTAATTATTGTTTCTTAAATTATATTCATTGCAGTTAAAAATTATTTTAATTACATTAGTCTCTACACTGAGAAAAAAAAATTTGAAAGAACTAAATTAGGGCACACCCTCGTTCAAACGAGTTTTTCATTAGGACAACCAAATGTTTAGTTTCTTCAATAATCATTAGATTCAGTTGTCTAAAATTTCTTTGCGATAATCAAAATATTTGTTATATAAAAAAAATTCATTTGAACGATGGTGTACGCTAAATTTGTCCATTCAAACAGTATTTTTCCAGTGTCGATGTTCTTAATTTTCCATTCAGTTAAATAGTGTAAAATATTTTCTTCCTTTTCTCATTTCCCGATTCCAAGTTTCAATGTGAAAATAATTTTAAAAAACATCTCAAGATCTTTTACTGATACGAATTAAGAGTAAAAAGTTATCTGCATCGTTTACACAAATCCGCTATAATCACAAATTCAAAAATAATTTGTTCAATTTTTCTTTTAGTAAAACAGTAATAAATATTTTGTTTTCTTATTGTCTTTTTCACTACTCGCAACTTTCAATGAAAGATAATAAAAAAACAACTCATAATTTTTAACTAATTCGAAGCAACCGTTAATGAATTATTCTCATGGTTTACTTTAATAAAAAATGGGTCAGCGAATATTGAAAAAAAATATGAAAAAAACTAAATGGTGTTTATGAACCTCTTCGTTCAACGATAAATTGATACATTTATGTGGCAAAGTTATGGTGATCGTGATCTTCAGCAATAACCGAGAAAATCCAAGTTTGTCGAAAGCATTTTCATCTTTTATGAGGCTGAGCTAGCCGTATTAGACACGTCTACACTATCTCTTCGTAGAGTGCGCCAAAATCCAGCATCTTTACGGAAGACACGACCCGCATAAGACGCTGAAACCTCCTAGTCGGAGAGGCCCACATGCACGAGACTTACGACGTACGTTGCTTGGTGCTTGGGCGAGTGCAGCCTTAACTCGTCGTTCCCCGCGCGTCAGAGATGCCGGATGATTATATCGACCGCTCGCGTGGGTGGAGGCTGGAGCAAAGCCAGCAAAGCCAACTAAGCCAGGAGGCACTGAGTAACAGAATGCTATACCTATACTGTACCACCAAGCGTATAGTTCGCGTATAAAGCGTATACTCGGGCATTTATGCTATAAACTGATTCAGAATAAAATTTCTCAATAAAAATGATATTTATCAGTGATTGAAAGACAACTATTCATGGGACTTGAAGCCGTAATTGTCGCATCACGAGCGAATATCGACAGTGCTCAAAGAATAATTGCTATTGTGTTGTCACACAGAGAGATAAAATCGACCTTCAATTCTGAATCAACCTGTAGGCGTACGTACAGCGAAGAGAAAAGCGCCCGAGGAAGAAAAGGCGACGAAGCGAATCGACGATTGAGCTCGTACGAGCCAATTGTGGACCTTGAACGTTTACTCATTTTCTCTGCAGTAGAATACGACCCTTGGCTGTATATTCAGTCTAGCAGTTCCCTCGAACCCTTTTCAACCTCTTTCTCTCCTTTCCGCCTTTATCTTCCCTTGGATTTTTTTTCCCGCGCGGCACACTCAACCGTTTAATGATAAAGAAAGTCTCTGTGCAAATGTGCGCAAACATCATCGCACGTGCCATTCCACTCGACGTTCGCACTTTCATCTCTTCCCCGAGGAATCTGGCAACGTACAAATGTGGGACACACCAGAACCGACGATAGACCGGACAGAAGAGCAAAGCACCAAGTGAAAAAACGACCACCACGCTTTGAGAATTTCTGGAGAGATAAATTTATCGAATCAGACGAGTGAAAGGAGTTGCGGAAAAGCAAAGAAAGAGAAGAAAGGCCAACGAGGGCTCTGCGGTCGTAGAAAACTCTTGCTTTTCCTAGCAGTGTCTGCTTCTGGACATAAAACGTTAAACTCATAGTCGTCGTGCTTCTCTTGCTCTTTCGCTTCGTGGCGCGAATCGCAAAGACACTGCTTCGACGCTTCAATCGTCGCGGCACTCTCACGTTCCCGAGGGTTTGAAAACGTAGTTGTTGCAGCTTGTACACCATCGTGCTCACGATCCGACCGACCCACCGACCAACAGACTGCACACCCTGGAGCTTCTTCCTTCTCCTCTTGGAACATCCCTCTTTCAGCAATACCAGCAGTTTCTTAGATTCTCTATTTATCCTTTGCTCGCCCTTCTAGCTGCTCTGTATTCTCGGCTCCTCACAAGCAACCAGAGGAGATAGTGGAAGTAGCTACGCTGATGGTAGTATAACATCACTAGTATCCGAAGTATCGGCAGGTCCACGTACGACGTTCGACAAATTGAATTTGCCTGGCGAGCCGTTGGAGCGTTGTCCCTCTGGACAGACGGTGGAACTCGTTGAACGTAAGAAAAATAGCGATGAAGACACTGAAAGAACAAGAGCAAATAAATATTAAAAAAAAGAGAAAATAAATCTCTGCAAAGTATTCGCAATGTCCGGTCCCACGATAAACTATAGAAAAGAGAAACGAAGATTGTGGTGGTTCTATAGAATGCTACGTGAAAGAATGGGAGTATGAATAGAAGGAAAGGGGGAAGAGAGGAGGAAGAAGCGAGGCTTGAAAGCGCGTTGGAGTCATTAGGTCGATTGTCGAGGCGAGCGACGAGCTGCTGCTGCTGCTACTCCTCGGGGCACGAGCCGATGCCAATAGCGATATTTTATGATTGGCGGGAAGGAGACGAGTGCGAGAAACACTGGGAGAAAAACTCGAGCGAATAGAAGACCATTGTGTGAGAAAGAATTGAGAATGGCTCGTGCATATATAACCGAGTGCTAGCGATTTCTGCGGTTGTTCTTTGCTTTGCGATGAGAAGAACAATTTGCAGAATAGCAGGAAGGAAACGCAGATGTTATAATATTTGCGAAGGAGAAGAAGAAGAAGAAGCAACGAAGAACCATGACTTTCGAACTAACCGTGTTTGTTTATTAATTTAATAAATAATTTACAAGCGTAAATTTTGATCAATTTCTCGTTTTACATTTTCTGTCTAACAAATGATTTTTGTAATTTTTCTCTAAGACTAAAAATTCATCAAAATTGTTTATTAAAATTAACAAAAAGTTTTCGCGGTCAAAAATGATTAACATTATCTTCATAAAATATTTTTTTTCTATTTGTTTTGGAAAAAGTAGCTGCAGAGACGATACCAACAGCGATATTTTATAATTGTACGCATATATAACTATGTGCTAGCTAGTTTTTTAAAATCGCATTTGTAATTAATCGGGATAGAAAGATATTGTTTACTTACATTCAATAAAATTTTTATACACTTTTGTTACTAAAATGTCACATGTGCTGAAAATAAAAATTATTATCCAATTATTTATAGCAAAAGTTAAGAATTATTACTGTAGCGAAATCATGTGTAGATAATGCAACTACTTCGGATAATTGAAAATTCGGATAACGACATTATTTGGAGCGGAAGAAATATCCATGAGCTCAATGTAATAAACTGCAAAGTACGACATGAATAAAATTTTTTATACTTTTAACAAAACGTTTATGTTGATAAATCTCCACATACAGTTTTTGTTAATTTTATAGATAAATTTTTGTAAGAATAATTTTTGTAATTTTTCTGTAAGTTTATAAATTGATCAAAACTGTGCTGTAAAATTAACAAAAAGTTTACGAGGTTAAAAACTTTGCTAAAAGTACAAAAACTTCTATTTACTTTTTACTGTATGTATGAATTAAAAAACTATTAACATTATCTTCTTGAACGAATTCTTTGTCTATTTGTTTGGAAAAAAGTATCTGCTAGGTCATCAGCCTAGGATACCAATAGCGAATACTCAGCTAGGATACCAATAGCGATATTTTATGATTGCTCGCCAATATAACCAAGTGCTAGCTAGCTTTGTAAAATCGCATTTGTAATTAATCGGGATAGAAATATATTGTTTACTTACATTCAATAAAATTTGTATAAATTTTCTTACTAAAATGTAACATGTGCGGAAAATAAAAATTATTATCCAATTATTTATAGCAAAAGTTAAGAATTATTACTGTAGCGAAATCATGAGTAGATAATGCAACTATTTCGGATAATTGAAAATTCAGATAACGACATTATTTGGAGCGGAAGAAATATCCATGAGCCCAATGTAATAAACTGCAAAGTACAACATGAATAAAAAATTTGTTATACTTTTAACAAAAAGTTTATATAGATAAATCTCCACATACACTTTTTGTTCATTTTATAGATAAATTTTTGTAAGAATAATCTTTGTAATTTTTCTGTAAGTTTATAAATTGATCAAAACTGTGCTGTAAAATTAACAAAAAGTTTCCGAGGTTAAAAACTTTGCTAAAAGTACAAAAACTTCTATTTACTTTTTACTGTATGTATGAATTAAAAAACTATTAACATTATCTTCTTGAACGAATTCTTTGTCTATTTGTTTGGAAAAAAGTATCTGCTAGGTCGATACCAATAGCGATATTTTATGATTGCTCACCAATATAACCAAGTGCTAGCTAGTTTTTTTTAAATCGCATTTGTAATTAATCGGGATAGAAAGATATTGTTTACTTATATTCAATAAAATTTGTATAAATTTTCTTACTAAAATGTAACATGTGCGGAAAATAAAAATTATTATCCAATTATTTATAGCAAAAGTTAAGAATTATTACTGTAGCGGAATCATGAGTAGATAATGCAACTACTTCGAATAATTGAAAATTCGGATAACGACATTATTTGGAGCGCAAGAAATATCCATGAGTTCAATGTAATAAACTGCAAAGTACAAAATGAATAAAAAATTTTAATTCTTTCAACAAAAAGTTTATGTAGATAAATCTCCAAATACACTTTTTGTTAATTTTATACATAAATTTTAGTAAGAATAATTTTTGTAATTTTTCTGTAAGTTTATAAATTGATCAAAACTGTGCTGTAAAATTAACAAAAAGTTTCCGAGGTTAAAAACTTTGCTAAAAGTACAAAAACTTCTATTTACTTTTTACTGTATGTATGAATTAAAAAACTATTAACATTATCTTCTCGAACGAATTCTTTGTCTATTTGTTTGGAAAAAAGTAGCTGCTAGGTCGATACTAATAGCGATATTTCATGAGTGCTCGCCTATACAACCAAGTGCTAGCGATTTCTGTGGCGGTTCTCAGCTTTGGAATGAGAGGAACAATTTGCTGTACGAGAAGGAAGAAAACGCAGATGTTATAATAGTAGCGAAGGAGAAGAAAAAGGGAAGGAAGAAGAAGAGAGAGAGAGAGAGAAAAAGATTAGAATTATTGCTGCAGCGAAAGCATGGGTAGATAATGCAACTACTTCGTTTACAACGTTATAGTAGCAACACGAGAGAACTCTCAAGTGTACTTATCCCTGGTTGGCCTCTTGTCTCTCTCATCCCCGTTGATTTCATCTTCCTCTTCTCCACACCCTTCGTCTCGCTTTCGCGCAACTTGATACCGTCACTAAATACACTGGAGCCTCCGCGAAACTGCTGGCAAGTTAATTACATTGAAATATTCACAATTTTCTCGAATTTTCTCTCTTAAAATTCTTCTTTTTTTCTTTTTTCTTTTAATTCAACGTCATCCTCTTGTCTCGGTGGAAACAAAGCTTCGTTAATTACTCGTGGAGTTATAATGCGACCGCGTGTACGATATACGCGCACTTTTAAAGTGCAGTGGAGGAGAGAATAAAGAGAGTAAAAAAAAAGAGAAGAAGTAAGAGGGCATTGTGCAACGTCGTGAGGAAGAGGAGCAAAGAGGGTATAGAAAGAATAGTTGTGCATCTCTCGCACTTTCATTCGGCCTCCAACCTTCTCATTTCTCTCTATCTTTTCTCAACCGTATCATATATATATACTGAATATATATATATAGAGTATATACTGTGTTGTTATAGGCACATCCAGTGCTCCACGGGGGAATCTATTCAAGATCACGAGTAGAAGAACAGGAAAACCTTCTTCTTCGTTCAACCCACAATTCCCAGAGCAAATCTATCGGGATGCTGCACTGTGTCAAAACTTTGCGATGAAGCTATTCACTCTTTCAATCTCGGGAAGGAAAACTACAATATTGTGCTTGGTGGTCGTGGATTATGAGGTCACAGCTCACATAGAGGATGAGATGGAGTTTGGCAAGAATTATTTGCGCGGAAAGAACCTCCAACTCCAGAATTGGAGTAGGTTGAAGAGATTTATGATAACTGTAATGCTGGACACTAATTTTACGTCCCGCTTACTACGGTCCGACCGGTTCTGAGAGCTTAAGGGGTTTTTCTACATAATAGAAAAATCCGTGCTACATTTTTGTTAGCATTTCTGTAAAGATTTTTGCAATAAATAAAAATTAAAAAGAAAATAAAAAATACTCAGCAGTAATACTCCAAGAGCTTCAAAATTATCGGGTATTTCCCGATAACTTCGTTGCATACAAACAAGAGTGTCAAGTTTTGCAGGTTAAAAAATCACGAGCGCTTGCGCGAGGGAATTTTCTGCAAAACTTGACACGATTGTTTGTATGCAGGGAAGTTTGAGGGAAATACACGATTAACTTTGAAGCTCGAGGGGTATTTGTCGGATTCTTTTTTCCATCGGAATTTCGGCTCATTTTTCAGATCACGTTCCAGTTCTCGTTCGAAGTTTGACAGATGTGAAGAATTCTTAGGTTAAAAGTTGTTCAGAAACTGATTTTATTGCTTAGCAACTTGTTAGGAAATATCCGAAAAATATCCGAAATAAAATCGACTAAGTTTCCCCACATGAGGCCAAATGCGTCGTTTCTATTGGCCGAAATTCCGATGGGGAAAATAATCATAGTAATTTATTTGTAAAAATATTGGCTGATCAATATTAATTTTGTCATGAAATATGTTTTCATTGGTTTTTTTAAATTTCTAATTATAATCGGTATTTTGTATCGATTTTAATATGGGTCGAGTTATTGGTTTTCTTGATAGATGGTCCAGAAATTAACGGTCAGGATATCTGATGGTATTAAACGTTTAACAATTATACGCAATTGTTTATGAAGGAACTTTTTTCACTTGTCAAATGACTGGCTGTATTTTTTAAGCCATGAGAACTATCCAATATTTAGACGAAGAATTTGAAGAGCATCTTCCAAGAAAGAAAATGAGCTATCTCACAAAATAATTCATATTGAATTTCGAAAAAAAACTCAAAGAAATCGTATCGACGATATTTATAGAAATTGATAACTATTCATTATTCGCTGGGTTAAAGACACAAGTTGTGACACAAATTGTTTCCCTTTACTGTTATTTGATGCACAAAAATTAATGCAAATAAAAATTGACGTATGATAAGTAAACATGTGCAGAAAACTTTTTAACAGAAATTGTTCATGAAATTTCAGATGCGTCGATGAATATTAAACAATTAGTACATTTTGCAAGTAAAGTTTTCATAAAAAAGTAATATTATTAGTAATATTATAGACGTATGTAGTCATGCACAAATGTTGTAAATTCCAGTCATAAAATCTATTATTTTATACATTACGTGTTGATGAACATTCTTCAACCACTTTTTACTAATCAGAGACAAATATTCAATACACTATATGCACGTTAAATTAATGTTTGATTACAAATTGTACAACACAATAAAGATCATCAATAAATTCACCCAATTTATGAATACAATAAACAGTCACGTAATAAATTAATTTTTTTTTTTGTAAATTCCAATACTATAGTGTGTACATCACTCCATCCTCCTTAAACTAGATTCTCGTACGTGGAAGAGTAGACGAAGAAGAGACGAGGAAGCATAGGAAAAGCCACGTGAGTAAGAATTGTGAAAATTTGGCGAATCCACTTGGCTCGAGAAACGAGAGCCGAATCTCAGAGAGTCGGAATCAGTGCAAAGCAAAGAGGCCGAGTTTGCAGAGACACGCGGAATACTACTGCGATCTAGGTATTATATATGTGCTTATATCTATGTACACACGTGTATATGTATACGTGATATTTGCACGGGCCACGTCATTCTCGAAGCTAATTCGTGGAGTCACACAGTAGGGCGCAACCTCTATGGTTCGCTACTACTAAGTAGTCAGGTAGACTCTGAGAATTGGAATAGAATGGAAATACGAAGAGTGAGGCCACAGCAAGAGAACGATTGGAATTCGAGGTAGAGAAGAATTTATGCGAACTTGGCGAGGCTAACGAGGGCGGGAATTCGCGGCCAAGTGAAGCCGAAAAACTCGACTCTCCTGCAGTCAAGTGAGAGACCGCATGAAAAATAAAAGTGGAAGGGCGCTTTTCGAACCGGTGAAGGAGAGAGCAAGACGAAAGAGGGAAGACTCGTAGGGCGCGAAGAACTATAGATATACCAGTGTCCTAATGTTTCTCCTGCTGGCATCGCAGAGGAACAAGAGAGAAGAAAAAGATAAATTAAAGTAAAGAGGAAGAGGCTTAGGGGGGGTTGTACGAAAAGGTGCCGCGTGCGAGAAAGAGCCACGAAAGGACTCTGCGCTTCGATCAGCGGGAGCAGTGAGGCTGCAAAGAATAATAATGAGAGGGATGGGATGAGATAGAAATACCAAGTGCGAGCGAGATGCTGCATTAAGTTTTCGAATATTCTCTACTAAAGTATCGTACAGTATATTGTATTGGTACATTCTTTTGTGTGTATGTGTATAAGGACGAAGAAATGCATGCCGATGCCGCGTGAGACCAAGAGCTACGACGACCGCGACCACCAGAAGATCCCCCCTTGCCCCGCCGTCTGTTACGAATAATAATGAGTATGGAGGAGAACACGAGTGAGAAATGAGGCTGCGAGAAGGATGAGAATGAAAGACGAGTGCAAAGATGGCCCTTAGCGTCATGGAATTTCATAATTTCACTCTGACGTTTATGTGGCAAATTCGAAGATACTGCGGAGTGTGTCGATCATACGAACTAATTGGGACTTTCGGATAATTGAAAATTCGGATAACAGTATTCCGAAAAAAATGCCCATTATTCCGATGTAATTGAATGCAAAGTAAAAGTTGAATTTTAACCTTTTGTACTTTTATGAAAAAGTTTTTGTCGATAAATGTCTGAAGAAACTTTTGGTTATTTAATTAGTAGATTTACATTTTTCTTGTTAAATAAATGGTTTTTATACTTTTTCGGTAAAGCTAGAAATTGACCACCATTTTTTGGTAAAGTACAAAAATGTTCATTTAGTTTTTACTGTGTATGTATAAAAAAAAATTAATACATTTTTTTCGCTATTTGTTTGAATAAAAGTAGATGTTTTTCTTCTGTTGTGGAATGAAATCTTTCAAGGTCTGTATACTGCGCGTTATTTCTACGTTTTAGCACTATTTCCACTGTCTGAAGTTGAAGTAAGCGATACAATTTTTTTTTAAATTTTTTTTTATGTCGATGAAAGATTTATCGCGTTTATATTCCTTAGTTAAATCAGACAGAACTTCACGTTTTTGTGCAAAGGAAAAAAAACGTTTAGTCTACGCTTAGAGGTTGAAGGAAATAAAACGAAGTATTCAATGTCAAACTCGTTTTTACGCGGCTCTGTAACGATTAAAACTGTTAGCAAAAAACAAATTGCTAGCGAACTTCAACAACAAAAAATCGGATAATAATTTGAAATCAACTCGAGAATTCGTTTTATATCTAAGGTAATTACGAAACTCGTTGCCGCAAATATACTATATAAATAAAATTATTTTCAAGCTACCATAACCATAAAAACATTCATATGGAATAAAAATAAATAGCTGTCATTTTATAATTACCACACGTCTACGATTTCTCTGAGTGAAGTCGGTTAAACCTGAACGTCCAAACATTTAGATAAGCCAAAGCATGATTCGTATAGCTGATGTTCGGGTAATGGAGAGTCGACTGTAAATGCAGCTTACATTATTTATCTAAATTGTATAAAAATGTACGAGACTCTTCAGATCTTAACGATTTTCAGCGAGAAGTCTTGGGCGGCCAGGATAGGAACCCCGAGGCGAACTTGTTCGCGCATCAGGAGAGGCTAAAGGCCACGCGGAATGCAGACACGTAACGCACACAGAATGTTGAGCTCGGAGAGATAGAAAGAGAATGAAGAGAACAAGGTAAAGGGAACGAGAGGATGAAGAAAAATGCCTGGCTGGCTAGCGCAGCTTCACTCGCGTGGTCTTTCTCTCGCTCTCTCTTTTCTTTCTTTCTTTCTTTCTCTTCTTTGCTTGTAGTCCGCTCCTTTGGCGATGTGGACCTCCGCCTCCACTGCTTATTCTTTCTCGCGCATAGCACAGTCTTCTCCCGATGCGCCGGTGGTGTTGACTGCAAGGGAAGGCGATTCCGTTCTGAACCCGGGACCCACAAACGCCCAGGAATTATTAGTGGAATCGGGACTCCGGATCGTGGGAGCATGAGGACCCCCTGGCGAGGCCACGCAACCGTCTCACCAACAGGTAAAAACGGACCTGCCTGATGATGAGGATACATCATCAAATCGACAACAGGAATGTACCCATGACTGGAGGTGCACTAACATTTGACATGGTATAGATGAGATCAATGAAAAAAGGAGTAGTAATGATATTGAAAAAATTGAATTATGAATCTGTGGTATAAAATCTTTGTTCGTTAAATCATTTTTATGAGATAAGTGATGTCAAATAAAGTTGATCTTTGTAAAAAACGAATTCCACTATCTTAGCTATGGGACTTGACACAAATTGTTTATATTTGAGTCAAAGGCTTTTTATATCGTAATTAATTGTTTAGACATCGTAAATCTTTTATTCGCACGTACGACCAGACATAAAATTGGATATTTTCATAAATTCTATATCGATTTTTTAATAGGTATATATATATTGGACTCCTGTTGTCAAATCGACAACAGGTATGTACCCATGACTAGAGGTACACTAACATTTGACATGGTATAGATGAGATCAATAAAAAAAGGAGTAGTAATGATATTGAAAAAATTAAAATATGAATGTGGTATAAAATCTTTGTTCGTTAAATAATTTTGATGAGATAAGTGATGTCAAATAAAGTTGGTCTTTGGAAAAAAACGTATTCCACTATTTTAGCTATGGGACTTGACTCAAATTGTTTATATTTGAGTCAAAGGCTTTTTATATCGTAATTAATTGTTTAGACATCGTAAATCTTTTATTTGCATGTACGACCAGACATAAAATTGGATATTTTCATAAATACTATATCGATTTTTTAATAGGTATATATTGGACTCCTGTTGTCAAATCGACAACAGGTATGTACCCATGACTAGAGGTGCACTAACATTTGACATGGTATAGATGAGATCAATGAAAAAAGGAGTAGTAATGATATTGAAAAAATTAAAATATGAATGTGGTATAAAATCTTTGTTCGTTAAATGATTTTTATGAGATAAGTGATGTCAAATAAAGTTGGTCTTTGGAAAAAAACGTATTCCACTATCTTAGCTATGGGACTTGACTCAAATTGTTTATATTTGAGTCAAAGGCTTTTTATATCGATATTAATTGTTTAGACATCGTAAATCTTTTATTCGCATGTACGACCAGACATAAAATTGGATATTTTCATAAATACTATATCGATTTTTTAATAGGTATATATTGGACTCCTGTTGTCAAATCGACAACAGGTATGTACCCATCACTGAAGGTGCTCTAACATTTGACATGGTATAGATGAGATCAATAAAAAAAAGAGTCGTAATGATATTGAAAAAATGAAATTATGAATGTGGTATAAAATTTTTGTTCGTTAAATAATTTTTATTTAAAAAGTGCATTCCATTATCTTAGCTATGGGACTTGACTCAAATTGTTTATATTTGAGTCAAAGGCTTTTTATATCGAAATTAATTGTTTAGACATCGTAAATCTTTTATTCGCATGTACGACCAGACATAAAATTGGATATTCTCATAAATACGATATCGATTTTTTAATAGGTATATATTAGATGATGATGAGGATACATCATCAAATCGACAACAGGAATGTACCCATGACTGGAGGTGTACTAACATTTGACATGGTATAGATGAGATCAATGAAAAAAGAAGTAGTAATGATATTGAAAAAATGAAATTATGAATATGGTATAAAATTTTTGTTCGTTAAATAATTTTTATGAGACAAATGATGTGAAATAAAGATTGTAAATAGCGCATTTTACTATCTTAGTTATAGGCTTTGACTCGATTTGTAGATATAATGTAAATTTAACAGTGGTGAGAATTCTGTAGTTTTTGTAGGCTTTAAAGGCTTTTTATATCGAAATTTTATTGTGTAAACAGCTTTTATTCGCTAACTCGACCAGGTATAAAATTGGATCATAAATACAATATCGATTTTCCAGTAGGTACCAATAAAATGAGAAAAAATGTACGAGTTCTGCCATTTCATCGGATTTACTCACAAACTGAGTTGTTGTTATCACATTACTTTGAAACTCGCGTTACTGATTTATTTCATGAATAATATTCCATATAAATAATGTTTTCAAAATATTCTACCATGTCGATAAAAAATGTATCAATATTTTATAAGGCACAATTTTTTTTTTATTACTTTAATAAAAAATGCTACGAAATAAATGGCTTTTTATTTATTTATTATACCATTATTCATAATGCATTTTCGAATAAATTTTTGTAGAAAACGCTAAACAAATATATATTTATACATTTACCCTCTAACACGATAGAATACTCTCAAAAAACCATTAATGTTAACATATTTATATGATAAATAATGCAATAGAACTACTTCAGATGTAATGGAATGGTCAGACCTTTGGTCCTAAGATAGGTACGAAAAAACGATTTTACTGTTCCACTTAAACTTTCGCTAAAATAGTAACAAAATTGGATTAATTACTAGCCTAGCAAAAAAATTTGTAAGCCCATCAAGATCATATGTTAAACTATCAGCAACTTTTTTAGCCTAACAAATAAACTGATGTTAACGCTATTTAGCAAAAGATCTGCTGAACTAGTAGAATCGGTTTCTCATATGAGGATAGATCTACTCCATCCCTAACTTTTTCTAAATAGTTAGTGCAGTAAACCCAGGAAATTAAAAAATTAAAATAAAAATTGCGCGATAAAAATGTAACAACTGTTGTCTCTCAGATTACATTCGTTTACGAGATTGCGCTTCTGTACCGATCGTCGGGGTACGACGATCGGGATGGATTCGGGAATGCCCCCGTTGGACCTGCCGGTGTGTTACGAGCGGCAGTGGCCGCGCATAGTTGCCTCTTCGAACAGGTTTGGGGGACAAAAGTCGAGAGGCGCCCGCAAATCGAAACAAGAAGAAAAAGCGGACGAGGAGAGGAAGAAGAAGGAGGAGGAGGAGGAAAAGGAGAGAGAAGGTGGAGTAAGAAGAATGAAAAAAGTAAAAGGGCCCGATGGGTCGAGGGAACGAGAGTCTTTTCGACGGTGAGTGCCTCTCTTTGTCCGTAGCGCGAATCCGAACGAACGCCCGTCGCCGATTCTCATTCGATTCCGAGTGTCGAAACGAGTCGAGACACAAGAGAGTGGTAGGCAACCTCTTCTTGTATCCATACACACATAAAGCTTCCAGGTATGTATGTAGATGTGGCACGCAGAGTCTTTACTAGCTGCGAGGGTCCATCGATCTTTCGTGCAGGTCCTCGTGGAGCTCTCACTTGTTCCTGTTTCTCTTCTGGTTCGTGCAGCTCGAAACCGTGTCGCCCGCGGTCCTCGACTTCGCACGCCGACTGAACCGTGTGAAACTTTTAATTAAGAGGCCCATGCGCTCTACTCTTTCTTTCTCTCTCTCTTTTCTTCTTTCTTTCTCCCCCGCAGGAGAGATTCTCGGCCGAACCGACCGGACTCGACGCTTCTGCGAACGAGCATCGCCAGCAGCAGAAACGAACGAGTTAAGTGCGAGAAACTCGAAATTGCGAGACGCGATGCAAGCCCGAATGAAATTATAATGAATATAAGTAGTATCTGCATTTATCGCTGATGCGAAAACGGATATTGGAGAAGTTTCACAGCGACGATTTGAAATCCGTAGAGAGCACTTCTCGGTTCACCTACAAAATTGATTTTCCATTGGGTTGCATTATAGACGAAAAAATTCGTAACATGCCCTCATTTTGTAAACACTATACATATATATTCTTGTCACTGCAATACGTATCTTACTTTCGTGACTGGTTTCATTCACTCGAATTAAAAATTATGTTACCGCATTAATGTGGTAGGTGGTTTGATGTTCTGACGAGCGTGTAAAACACGTCGCGTGATAGTGGCATTCATGAACAGAACGTCTATTATTACTTTGTCCAATTGCGTTTAAATCCCGAGTTTTTCTCATAGGTTTTTAAATCGAGATAAAACTTGTCATCGTTGCTTGAAATCCGACGCCTAATTGATACGACATAGGATAAATCCAGAGTTGTCTCATATATATTTGTGTGGAGATTTCACGTCATTGTTGCTTGAAATCTAACACATATTTAATATAAAAAGGTTAAAAGCGGAGTTGTCTCGTTGGATTTTAAATCGTGTTTTAAGTCATCGTTGCTTGAAATCTAACACATCATTAATATTAAAAAGGTTAAAACCAGAGTTGTCTCGTTGATTTTTAAATCGAGATTCCTTGTTATCGTTGCTTGAAATCCGACGTATCATCGTTGCACCTACAGATATTGTTTTCCAACTGTTTTCCAATTATTCTGATCATTGTTATGTGCACTAAAACAAAAGTCTCACTTCCTTTTAAAGTAGAATCATTCTTTTTCTTTTATTAATCACCGAATTTTTTATAAATATGCTGAATATTTTTTTAGAGCACAATGAAAATCAATAATTTATGAGAAATAAGGACTCACCTTTTCCTCAAGCGCTGGGCCATTCTCCATCGCGTGCATAATGGCATCGGAGATGCGGGTGTCGAGCTGTCTGACGGCTCTCTCGGCATTGAGACCGAGGGGGTCGGTTCTGCCATCCACAGCCACGACGAGGCGTTCGACAGCCTCGACGTAGCCGGACCATGCGAGATCCAATTCCGAGGCAGGTTCCGTCAAGCACCCTCTGCATAAAAAAAACAGTAAGAAAATTGCGGTTAATAGTCGGAAGGAAGGAAAACGAAAAAAAAAGCAACAACATTAGGTCAATGTTGTAAACCTCCACCATTTCATTAACCATTTATCTTCTAAGTGACTGACATTTTTTTAACAAATGTCTCCAGCTTTTATAAAAAGATGTACAAATTTTTAATATTTCATACATTGAAAAGTAATTAGAGAACCAGATTTGACCAATTTTTCTTGGTAATTTTTTTGTGACATTTTAATGACATTGAAATTGTCGGAAGGAAGGAAAAAGAAAAACAAACAACAACATTAGGTTAATGTTGTAAACCTCCAACATTTCATTAATATTTATCTTATAAGTGACTGATAATTTTTTAACAAATGTCTCCAGCTTTTATAAAAAGATGTACAAATTTTTAATATTTCATACATTGAAAAGTAAACGGAGAACCAGATTTGTCCAATTTTTCTTGGTAATTTTTTTGTGACATTTTAATGACATTGAAATTTCCTTGCAGTCATTAAAAACCTTAAATATCTTTTATAAGCAACGTAAAGTATGATTGAGGAATAATAATTATAACATTAATTTTACTATAAATTTCGATTTTTAATAATGGGAGTTTACATCGCTGCTAATCATCAGGCTGATTTAATACACGAGACTGGATTATACTTGGGAAAAGTTAGAATCCTCTAGAAGACAGCTCGAATTTTTATGAGATATAACAAGAAAGAAGACAATACAGCGGAAGCTGTATTAAAACGAACTTCTGGGAGTCACGTTCGTGTATTTACTAAAATATTATTTTCTCAGATTCCTTCCAGACACAAACTTCATAATCCTGTTACCAAGATTTATGCTTGTGTTTCATACTACTTTTCCTTTAATATCCTTGTACAAAACCACTCCCGGCGATCATGGAATATTCTTTCGTATCCGAAACTAAACATTTCGTATCCGAAACTAAACGTGCGACACTTTTCCCACTTTACGAAGATTACTGTTTGTTTGCTAAAGCTCACAAAAATACTAGAGAGTGTAGACTAAAATTTTCAACTTTTCCAAAATATGATATTGAAATTTAAATCGTTAAAACGCAACGAAATTAAACAAACACAATTTTGATGACTCGAAATTATTGTAAAAGGTACAAATAGTGACAATAACGATGCTTAGCTTTTTAAGATCTCACTCTGTGTTACGGTACCCTTAATTGGTGGTGCAATCCGCGCATCTTTTAAATATTTATATTCCAACGATGCAAACTTTAACGGCATTAAAAAATATAGACCATCATAATATCCCCGACAACACTGAAGGGTCAATTACATAGTACACTACCGTGTCTTCATTTTCAGGCTTATAATGTCCAAAAAAGTATTCGTTTTTTAATGATAATCTTAGTAATACGCCTATAAAAAAGGTGTTGCAAACCTCCATTACTTTAAAAAATATAGAAAAAATACAGTTCATTTAACATTAATGATTTCACACCAATAATCTGCAGCGGTTATGAATTTATATGTGAACTTTTGAGCAGCTGCAAAAAAAAAAAACTCTTTTTCAATCACATATTGGAAGCTATTGGTGGAAAAACGGAAAATTCTCCATGACGTTCGCAATACATTAACCGAATTTCTTCATTCTTTCAAATAGATTACTATGAAATTTGATTGAAATTTTGTATTTTTTTGGAGCTACCAAAAAGTGTACAGATTATATCAAGAGAAACGGTAGCGTCTTAATGCCAAGTATTTTGTAATAGATGCTTGTTACTGTTATAGAAACATAATCACAAAGACATAATCTATATATATATTTCTGAAACAGTTGGAGATTTACAACTCTGCTTTTAGAATGCTATATGCGAGATACATTACGCTTTCCATCAAATGTTTATATGAACTGTGCTACTACTACTATTATTAGTTGGCACTGTCACTGACCTCATAACGTTGGTGCAAAGCCCACCGCAAGGTCTGACTGACGAGCCGATTCCAGCGCACTTTGGACAGTAGGTCATGCGTAGTAGAGCCTCGTAACAAGCAGCTTGCTGAGGACTCGTACCGTAGAAGAGAACGCTGTCCGTTCTGTCAAGAACTCTTCTACCAACAGTCAGAGCCTGAACGAGAACTCTCGTAGCTTCAAGGCTCTTACCGACGCTTCTCGATATTTGTTTCGGTATGTCACCAAACGGTTGTATCTCGTCCATCGTCTCGTAGAGACAATTCTTGAACTTATCCGTGAAATCGTGCTGAAGCGGATTTACCGCTCGATGATAAGCGATCGGGAATAACCGTACGAAGAACTCGTTGAAACGTTCCTGTAACATTTCCCGTGTGAGCGGTTGCTGAAGAGTGTCCGGTGTGTTGCTGGGTGACACGTAATCAACCATCGCTTGATAGAGCGCTCTTATCGAGGGTCTGCTCAATACTGCCATTCCACGATACACCTGATCGAATAACGTCAGGGTTTTGTTCTCTGATTGCCTCGCCAGGACCGTCACCGTATCTGTAATCAAAATGAAATCGTTATTATACTTGTACATTTTAAGGATGAGTAGACTGAACATTAAAAAAGTAATATGCTCCAACGTAAGAACTACGGATTATTACATTTTAACAACATATTTTTGTCTACAAACGTCAACAGTTTTGCTGGTCATTTTAGAAACAAATGTTTGCCGATTTCTTGTTTTATGGAGATAGTACAAAAATAAGTTGTTAAAAATTGTATGTGTATCTTATGAAATTTTTGTTCTTAGTTCTAATTGTGCTGGAGAATATTCGCAAATTCGCTATGGTTACAAAATGTTATTGTTAGTGTTTGAATTTACCAAAACAGATTTGTTATTTATTGATAGAAGTCATTTTAGCGATTTTACTGCGACTAGTCACAATTAATTAATAAAAATGGTACAGTTTTTCTACTAGAAAATTCGAATATTAATTTAAACGTGGTCGAGAAAAGTCCGGCGCCGAGAAAAGTCCGTCGCCGAGAAATGTAAGAGTAGCGGTAGTACCTCGTTAAAATATCCGCGTTTTAATTTTTGCCAATACTTGCTCACTGCTAGCTCACTGCATAATAATGATACAAGATATTTTTACCTTTCGCCAATTACGAGCTCGAGGTAAAAATTGTTCAGTTAAATTTTGCATTTAACTTACAATGAAAAACTCCGTCGTTCTAATTCCAAGCATTGTTCATAACTTTTGTCGACAATGCTACAGACAAGATAAAGAATATATAACTCATTGATAAGCTTTCAACCAGAAAAATAATATATGGTCCCTGAGAGAGCAATAATGTTATTATGATTACCGCAGCAATAAATAATATAATCAGCAACAATTGTGTTATGAATAACTCGATAGTAGAACTGACTATAATCAGCATTCTACCCGATTAATTTTTCTCAGTGTTGGATCGAAACATTAATCAAACTACCAGCTCGACGTGTCCTAAAAAAACAAAAGCATCTAAGAACATTAATTTAAAAAAACAGAGGTATCTCAAAATGTTCAACTAAAATAATGTATCTCAGAATTCCTGCAAAAACTCACGTATCTGAGGTATCAGAGAAAAACTCGCGCATGTAGAAAAATCATTCGCTAGCATAGTGACAGCAAACTTTATTTGTTGGTCTAAAAAATGTATTTGCTGGCCTAGAAAATGTATTTGCTGGCCTAACAAATAATTTTGCTGGCCTAACAAATAATTTTGCTAGTCTAGCAAATCTTTTTGCTGGTCTAGCAAATTTTTTGACAAACCTAGCAAATAATTTTTGTTAGTCTAAAAAATAAGGCTTTGCTGTCACTATATTAAGAACTGATTTGTTGATGCAACGAAAGTTTTCTCTCCGTGCGTAACTCAGTTGCCATTCAAAAAGTCCTAACTCATAAATGCTGATTAAATACTGCAGAGGTGAGATTAATTTCAGCGTCGGTTATATCTATATGTAAGTCTCACGGAGTTCAACATTCTCTCATTTTTCTTCCAATCTTCAAACTTCACGTTGTTCGGCATTCATGTTACATTCATACAACTGTCAAAAGGATAAAAACATGAGTGTTTTTATATTAATTCGACGTAGTAGGTACGTGTCGGTGAAGTTGTCACAGTAAAAGAATATCAATTTTCATTCCACAATTGCTATTCAATCCCTCTTACTTGTTTTATTTGTTTTAGTATTTTTCTTTTCAATTATATAAGTTCACGTACTTTCCTTTTCTGTCATTCACTGTATTCCAATTAAAAAAGTCCCTTTCGTCCCATCCTCCTCTACTGAAACACTAATTGATTAACGTTTATGAGTTACATCTTTTTTAACCTCGTCTGAGCCTTTTACCCTCGTGAGTTCTTGTCTGAAACCTCGGATACATGAGTATTAATATGAATTCCGAGATCCATTATTTTATTGTATAACTTTGAAATTTCTGCACGGAAAGAAAGGCTTGGTTGAAACAACCAAGTGCTATGGTTATATATGCGCCAGACAATTAATTGGTTAGACCAACCAAGTAATTTGATAGACTACCAATTTCTTGGTTAGACCAACCAAGTAATTTGTTAGACTACCAATTTCTTGGTTGGTCTAACCAAGTCACTTGGTTAGCTTACCAAGTCACTTGGTTAGCTTACCAAGTCACTTGGTTAGTCCAACCAAGTGCTATGGTTATATATGCGCCAGACAATTACTTGGTTAGACCAACCAAGTAATTTGTTAGACTACCAATTTCTTGGTTAGACCAACCAAGTAATTTGTTAGACTACCAATTTCTTGGTTGGTCTAACCAAGTCACTTGGTAAGCTAGTAGTGACTTGGTTAGACCAACCAAGTGGCTTGGTTAGACTAACCAAGTGACTTGGTTAGCTTACCAAGTGACTTGGTTAGCTTACCAAGTGACTTGGTTAGCTTACCAAGTGACTTGGTTAGACCAACCAAGTGACTTGTTTAGACCAACCAAGTGGCTTGGTTAGACTAACCAAGTGACTTGGTTAGAGCAACCAAGTGACTTGGTTAGAGCAACCAAGTGACTTGGTTAGAGCAACCAAGTGACTTGGTTAGACCAACCAAGTGACTTGGTTAGACCAACCAAGTGAGTTGGTTAGACCAACCAAGTGAGTTGGTTAGACCAACCAAGAAATTGGTAGCCTAACAAAACACTTGGTTGGTCCAACCAATTAATCGTCTGGCGCATATATAACCATAGCACTTGGTTGTTCCAACCAAGCCTTTTTTTTCGTGTGTGCTTTAAAACAATGTCTGAGATACATTTGTTTTATTAGGACACGTCCAGCTAATTTTCACAACTTAAAACCCAATTATTAGATAAATCAGATAACAATCGATTGTACACATCAAGTCCTTTAGAATGTGTGGATTGGGTTTGAATGACGCAGCATAAATGATACACGATACGTTACAATCATAATGAGCCTACTCTCACGCCGGCTGCTGTCACAATCGTAATAACCGTGGCCAACATGTACATTGTATCACGCAGACCAGGTTTGCTTTGCATTCTGACAGGCTATATGCGAACAAGAGAGAGACAGAGAGCGGGAGAGAAAGAAAGAAGGGGAACAGTTGGTGGTGTGGTCCGTAATTCGATAGTCCAGTAATTCGTCGAGGGACTCAGTATGGTTAGTTTCATGCCTTCACCCTACCCTCTCTTTCTCACTTGCAAACCCTCCATTGCGCTCTATAGCCTCGAGCAATGTACCACATTCGGTGGTCGTTGAGCGAAGGTGCGGGCGGATTATCGACACGCTTCCACACAGAAATACATAGCGAACTGTACCACAATTCTGCGGTATAGTGTGAGTATGGGGTACACCGATGTATACAAGCCGATGGAAGAGTATGTGCCACACGGCACGCGGGTATTTCAAGCGACGATAAAGCTTGGGACATGAAGGGTCGTAGGCCTTTCTCTCTCTCTCTCTTGTCAATGATCCATTGTCACAGTTTCTGCTCTGTTGCTAGCAGCTGCCTTATACACCACACCGATCATCGTTCTGTCATCTACCCACGTCTGGTCGACTTGTATCCGAAATTACACTTTTTTTTGTTGCAGGTTCTACGTATACTAAAAAATTTTCAGAATTCAAAATTTTCACTTGTAATACCACAAGAGCTTTGAAATTATCGGATATTTCCTGACAGGTTCGTTGCAAACAAATGAACGAGTCAAGTTTTCCAGGTTAAAAAATCACGAGCGCGTAGCGCGAGTGATTTTTCTGGAAAACTTGACGAGTTTATTTGTTTGCAGGGAACCTGGAGGGAAATATCAGATTAATTTCGAAGCTCGAGTGGTATTCGGGGGATTATTTTTTCTATTCAAATTGCGACAAATGGAATTGCACCATGAGACAAAAATTATCATTCTGACAAGGAAATTTCATAATCAGAACAAAAACCTATGTTGCATCCAACACATATTTTCTCTCTGCACAAAATGCAGTGAATTGCGCCCAAATCGATTTTTTACTCTTTTCTGTATTTGCCGGGACATTTTGTTTTATTTTTTTAGCGATGTTCTGAAGCGATTCATCACCAAATCGCTTTTTTGACTCACTCATATTGACGACCGTTAATAGTACCTTGACGTTTTAAAGATTCGCAGAGGTTACAAGTGTCAAAAAAATTATTGTTTATCGCTTAGCAACCGAGCCGGGAAATTTTCGAAAAATTATCGATATAATTTTACCCTAGCTGTACCACGTGATGTTGAATACCGCGCTCTGATTGGTCGAAATTGGAGTTGAAAAAATAATCAAAAAAATTTCACATGTAATACCACAAGAGCTTTGAAATTATCGGATATTTCCTGACAGGTTCGTTGCAAACAAACGAACGAGTCAAGTTTTCCAGGTTAAAAAATCACGAGCGCGTAGCGCGAGTGATTTTTCTGGAAAACTTGACGAGTTTATTTGTTTGCAGGGAACCTGGAGGGAAATATCAGATTAATTTCGAAGCTCGAGTGGTATTCGGGGGATTATTTTTTCTATTCAAATTGCGACAAATGGAATTGCACCATGAGACAAAAATTATCATTCCGACAAGGAAATTTCATAATCAGAACAAAAACCTTTTAATTCATGTTTAAAGGATTGCAGTTAAATACACAATTGTTATAGACATTTGTATATTGATTCCAGACTGAGGTTATCGATCTAATCGTATTAACAGGGACATTTCCCTTTACTTTTTCATCAATAGTTTGCAAGGATTCAACTCCAAACCTACTCATATCAAATAAAAATCCTTTGACTGCCACAATAAAATTCAATCTGTCAGTTTGACAGATGGTTGACGCGGCTAAATGATTTTTTGTTTTATATATATAACCAACACGCAAAATTATCAAAAAATTATCAGTATAATACTGTGCAGCTTGCCCCACGTGACGTCGAATGGTGCAATTCCATTGGTCGAAATTTGGATGGGAAAAATAATCAAAAAAATTATACACTAATTTTAAACCGATCTTACAAATTAAATTTCATATACATACACTGAAAAAAAAGTCATTGATTCAATAAATCCATCGTTTGCGGGCTGCCAAAAGAAGTATTTTTGAATTAACTCTAGTTCTCATTCGTTCAATCCCATTTAACATTGAAATAATAAAATATTATTTTGCTTATTTTAGGGTTATTGTTTCGATCTCGTATGGAATTGGAGGAATTAGAAGTCAAATTAAGTTGATAACGCTTGTTTTTGGCAGCCCGCAAACGATGGATTTATTGAATCAATGACATTTTTTTTTCAGTGCATGTATATGAAATTTAATTTGTAAGATCGGTTTAAAATTAGTGTATAATATACCGAATACCTTATAAAAGTCATGTTTATCGTATATGTACTTTAATTTTACAACATAATTGTATATTAAGGTATCTGAAATGCACCTTTTATAATTTACAATGTTACACTTATTTTTTGTTGCCGGTTCTACGCATATGAAATTTAATTTGTAAGATCGGTTTAAAATTGGTGTATAATATACTGAATACCTTATAATAGCTAAGTTTATCATATAAGTACTTTAATTTTACAATATACGTATATATTAAGATGAATTTATTACTCGTTGAATGCAAAGGAAATATAAAATGCTTGCGGCATTTTTATCTTCTAAGATTATCAACTTTGTATGTGAATTGGCATGAAAGAATTGCAAGTCTGTCTCTTGTCGATGATCAATTGTCACAGATTTTGCTCTATTTCTGGCAACTGCTTTATATACCACACTGATCATCGTTCTGTCATCTACTCACGTCTGGTTTACTCGTATCTGAAATGCACTTTTTATAATTTATAATGTTACACTTTTTTGTTGGCGGTTCTACGCACACGAAATTTAATTTGTAGGTTCGGTTTAAAATTAGTGTATAATAGGCTGAATACCTTAGAAGTCATTTTTATCGTATAAATACTTAAATTTTACAACATTCTTGTATATTAAGGCGAATTTAAGTGCCTTTCTTTCAGGCACTATATACATGAAATAAAAATTCTAAGTTCGGTTTAAAATTAATGTTTAATATACTAAATCCTGTATTAAATTTAGTAATAACGTAAATTTAATATGCATTGAATACCAGAAGAAAACTTGCCGCAAAAGTATTTTCAAAATTACAACAACATTTATTAAATAATCATATTTATTCGAAATATGATTATTTAATAAATATGATCGAAATAATAATAATAAAGATAAATCGAAAAAAAATAGACATAAGTTTATTTATACCATTTTTTTTCTTATGAATTTTTTTAGGTAACTGGGTCTTCTTAATTACTTATTATTCAAATTCAATATTCTTAGTATTTCCCAATAAATTTTTCATTTCTTTTTCTCGAGTCAATTTTCAAAAATATCATGTCAATTACCATGTCGTATTGAAACAGAATAGTTGATGGTAAATCTAAAACAATTTTTGTCGCATATCGGACTCGATATAGAAGAATATTGACATATTATCGTGAAACACGAATGTCCATTAAAATGCGCTAGGGAGAATTTGCTCTGTGCTCTCTTGGCTGATGAGGGCAATGAGTAAACGACTCGTTGCACGCGGGACGACGGTCCCGAGTACACAAACGTGCACTGCAGCAGACACATCCATTATATGTATGGTAAATATACATATATATGTATATATGTAGAGTGGATAGTATGTAGAGTACACGATGCCGTATAGCTGTACGACCGCACCACAAAGTTTGTGACGCTGGTTCAGAGTTCCCACGTACCTTTGCCCACAGCATCCCAACAGTATGCACCTACTACCTGCTATATAGAAATGCTGCGCCAAGCGCGATCGTGCTCTCCGCGAGGGATATAACGGTCCGGCGAGCACACTGATATATTTTGTACGCAATTCCCTCCCGCAGAATCTCCCGCCATCCCGGAGAAAACGTGCAATTAATAACTACCGCAGGGTATTAAAATATCAGGTCGAGCACGTGCAAATTTCATCCATCATCACTTAGTTTCCACCAGCGATGGAGATTATCAAGAAAATTTTCATTATTTTCCTTTCAGTTAATTTTTTTCCTTATTATTTTATGCCAATATTCAAGGGGCTTTGCTTCTCTCGCTCGAATTCACCAATAAATTAGCATTTTAATTATAATTGTGATACGACCACTATGTCGCATCCAATTATATCTTTATTCAGTAATTTCGTTATAGCAGAAATGAGAATAATTTATTTCCAGATACTCAAGAGGGAGATCCGCCGATATTATCTTCGTAAAAACGGGCTTTTTTCACCGGTAAACAAGACGTGTTATAAATTCCGCACGGTTCATTACTCGTAATGGTATTCTAATTACGGAAAAAATAGTAAAATCTAGACATATTAAATTGCAAGCACAAAAATATTGATTATTCATTTTTATACTTTCACAAAAAGATTTCTGTCCAAAACTACCATACAATTTTTTTTTGTCTGACAGATTTTTTTTTGTCAATTTCTAATTTTACTAAAAGAGGACAAAAATGATTAAGAATAGGAACGTAAAAGGCTGAATAAGTCCTACAATGAAAATAATTTCTTTCTATCTGCGAAATTAATTTGTTGAAAATCTGTATTTTCACTTTATTATTATTTAATATTTTTCATTTCTACAAAACGGAATATTCATTTTTAACATGACAAATTGGCTTATTTAACAAGTCCTTTTTCGTAAATTAGACAAAATCTGGACAATAGCAACAAAAAAAAATCTTACATTTTTTTTAATTTTTTTTTTTTTTCACTTACAATTATACAAAAAAAATTGAACGCTCGGCAAATTTACGAAAACTGTGGATACTTTTTAATTTAACAAAAAACCTTAAACCAGAACAAAAAAATGGTGTCAAATTGAGACAAAAGGTTCGTTACTTACGGAAACTGACATCTCGGATTTGCAAAATTCCTTACCAGCAGTTCCATATATTTTCCATTTTTTCTATTAAAAAAAATTAAATTCCTCCTACAATTTCTGGTACTCGAATCAACCGTGGGGCTTTTTCACACGTTCAAAGCTCCGTTACAATCAACCGTGAGAACATTTCGAAACGATATTCTCAAAGATAAAAAAATGACACTTTTTTAAAAACAAAATCGATGGCCCTTTCCTTAAAAAAATTACGTTTATCAGTTCTAATATAATTAATCCGTACATAACTCTGGAGATAAACTTATCCGTTTCCATATTAAGTTAAATTTCCTAGGAGGACAGTCTTAAGGAATTCGCAGCATCCGCCGATCCTCGGTGGACACGCTTACAAGTGCAGGAGGAGATGAGAGTAGAAAGAGGATGGCGAATGAGTAGAGGCTCGAGGGATTCACGGTGGCGCTAAAATAAAATCAACAGTGTGGAATGCCGAAGCCTCTTCCTTTCTGTCTCTGTCTGTTGGGATCGGGCAACGGGACGTCGTTGTCCACAGGAGCAAGGGTGCCACGAGAAGGCAAACTTACATACATATAGCGTTCCAAGTCGAGTGGAAAGAAAAGAAGCGAGAGGTGAAGCAACAAGAGAAGAATAAGAAGGTGGAACGGGGCAGGCGTAGGTGGAGAAAGGGCGCCGCGAGTTGTGCTCTCGGCCAACTCTGCTTTCAGCGTTTTTTTTCCCCTCGAGAGTGCCTCGGACCTGGATTCAGCAACTCGAATACCGGGACGACGCCTTCGAGACTCTCCAGACTATATAGTAGTACACATAACAGTATCATAGCATAAAATATATATAACGTAGGTTGTTAGAGCTTTGGTTTCTCTTGAACTCGGAAAATCTCTCGTGTATCATTTACTCGCTTCCGTACTTATCTTCGAATGTATAGTTATGGCACGGTGAGTACCTGAGTACCACGCTAAATTCCCAGGTGAATCACCCGCCACCCTCCGACGCTAAGAACGACGCAATTTTCATTATTGTCTATAATCAGAGTATGTATATATGTAGATATGTTTATATATGGGGTATTTCAAGTCAATACGATGTACGTCGTTTTTTAAATTGGACTTATTCAAATTTCACTGGCTTTTGTACCACCATAAAAACGGCCAAGAATGAATAACATTTTTTTTTTATACTTTGCAGTCGCACATCATCAATGTTAAAGATGAAAAAAATACTCCATAACAACGAATATTGAAAAAAAAAAGAAACATTTTTTTTCTTCCCAAAAACAAGAAATCCAAATAGTTTCCGTTGACATTCACCTTTTTCTTCCACATTTCAATGGAAAAAGTCTTATAGGAGCTTTTATTCTCGGTAATTGTAAAATAACTTTTTCTTCCACATTTCAATGTTTAACTGGAGTATATGTTCAATTTGAAGAATAAAATAGTAGTTATGTCATTTTAAATAATATTCAACGCACCAGATTAAAATTCTGGATGTTCCCGGTTCGAATCTGAGTCGTGGTGGAATTTTTTCACAATTTGTTTGAGATTAAAATTCGTCGACTGCGGCTGCTTGATTAATTAATTTTAATTTATTAACCAGCTACAGTCGATATTTATAAATATTCACACTAGCGAAATGTGAATTGGACTTCGGAAAATGCAATGAAAATAGCGAATTTCATAATGATAGCCATACAGACGTTCATTATTTTGAAATTCGCTATTTTAGCCCTCACACAAAAAAATTACTGCTGATAGTCGCTTACGATGAAAAATTAATGTTTAAATAATATTGTTAATTCATTTAATTAGTATATTATTAATATTGAAAAAAATCGATTGCCAGAAAAAATTAAAAATATTTAAATTTTCTTTTTCAAGTTCAAGATATAATTTCAGTATGCATTAAATGTAGAAGGCAAAGTTATTGGCTTAGAATCCCCCATATATATATATATGCATATCTGAGTGGCCTCGAACGGATAATTATTATTTGTGATATGACGGTTAACTCGACTAATCCAATAATGAGTCACCTGCTAGTCATCGGAGCAAGTAGCGATACAACAACTATGTGTAGCACCAACACAAGGGCTCCCTCGGTATATGAGACGGAGGTGAGTTTTGTTCGCTCTATGGGCTCTGCAGCTATGGACGCTTGTAGTGACTATGCGTCAGCTTGCGGTACACATGCAAATGACAAAAACGTCAATAGTCGAAATTGATGGCTTGATGAAAGGTTCGTAGACTGTAAAACGGGTTTTGCTTTGTTGGATGTGAATGGTAAGTAAAAATGTTGTACTTTTTTGGCATGTGAAAGGATTGAGTAGAATTCGAATTGTTATATGAAAATCTCTGGGCGTTTTGGAATAGGCTCGATTTTTTAGACACTATACAAATAGAGTGGATTACATTTTTCTGAAATTGTGCATATTTAGTATATTTCGGAAAAACCTGTTTTTTAAAACATCTTTTTCAATTCTCTTCCGAATAGACCTGAACAAGTTGACGAATCGTGTGAACGAAATGACTGATTTTTTCAATTTTGTAATTGCTCCACAATTTTGATTCAGAAAAGTGACCAACATAAAAGAACATTATTTTTGCAACGGAAAAAAATTGGGTGTGGCTTTTAAAGGGCTAAGAATACTTTTGGTAATTTCACTTAAATTCCACCGGAAATGTAACGTTTTTTCGGGCTGCTTCAAAATAAAATAAATGCTGTAAAGCTTTTTGGGGAATGCGATTATTTTACTAGTTTGACCAACTCACTAAATTTCCGAAACAATCATAATCGTTTTTCGAGGATATTTGCGACAATTTGACTATTATGGCCATTCCATAAAATTTCCAAAACATCCGTAATTCTTTTTGAGTATACTTGTAATCAGCTTTTTAAATTTCAGAAGTTGGATTCAGATTGGATTTAAAAAGTTTGTTCCAATCTAATGTTAAATGAATTCGATAGTTGAGTAAACGAACAGCGGCAGTAAAAAAAACTCCCGACTAAAAAAATGAGTGTAATTAATAAACAAATTGGGTAAATGAAAAATAGTTAAATAAGAATCATTCGCATATTACAGGTGGGAGATCAATTCATCAAGGGTGTGGTAATCTCCCGACTATAATATCAGATCAATTCATCAAGGATGTGGTAATCACCCCACGGTAATATACGAATGATTCTTATTTAACTATTTTTCATTTACCCAATTTGTTTATTAATTATTCTCATTTTTTCATTCGGGAGTTTTTTAAAACTTTATAAAATTATTTTTATTTCATCGTTTTTAAAGTATTTCTAATACTTCACCATAAGCGCTGTGAAATAAGTTACAGAATACACAATAATGGCGACCATCTTGTAGCATTTCGATATATTCAATCAGGCAAACAGGCTCTTTGTTTAAACGTTTATACCTTTCGGAAATCGTACCTAATACATAAAATCTATGAAAAAAGACACATGAGTAAAATATAGAGTACCATGATAGTAACTAAAAGAGTGTATTTGTTTTGATAAGATAGAACCAAGAGTCGAAATTGAATGAGTACGGTCGGTTCCTTTGATATATAGTTTGGAGTATCATTGAAGGATAATGCTCACGAATGTCGTGAGAGGAAGAGAGTCGGCAGTCAGTGGTGATGATGAGCTGTGAAGAGAACTCCGGAATAGCGTAGTGTAGGTAAAGAAGCCTGCGGTGTGTCATAATCGTTTTCGCGAATATTTGTGGAAATTTAACTATTCTGGCCATTCCATAAAATTTCCCAAAAGGAATCATGGCTCCTTTTGAGTATAATTGTGATAAGTTTAAAAAATTTCAGAAGCATTGCAATGTGTGTCATCACATCAGAATTGGATTTAAAAAATGTGTTCCAATCTAATGTTAAATGAATTTGATAGTTTAGTAAACGAAAAGCGACAGTAAAAGAAACCTCCCAACTGTAAAAATGAGTGCAATTAATAAACAAATTGGGTTAATGACAAATGGTTAAATAATAATCATTCGCATATTACAGTCGGAAGATTGCCACATCCTTGATGAATTTGTCTCCCGACTATAATATGCGAATGATTCCCATCTAACCATTTGTCATTTACCCAATTTGTTTATTAATTACACTCATTTCTTCAGTCGGGAGTTTTTTAAAATTTTATACAATTATTTTTATTTCATCGTTTTTAAAGTATTTCTAATACTTGACCATAAGCGCTGTGAAATAAGTTGCAGAATACACAATAATGGCGGCCATCTTGTAGCATTTCGATATATTCAAACAGGCAAACAAGCTTTTTGTTTAAACGTTTATACCTTTCGGAAATCGTACCTAATACATAAAATCTATGAAAAAAGATACATGAACCTGTATACAGAACCTGTGTACCAAATTCTGTTGACATATCTTTAACCGGTTTAGAGAACATTGTACTAATAGAAATAGGCATATTCGCGCCATATCAGTGAAACACATACTCCCATCTTTTTACCCTGCGGAGTGCGGAGTGCAATCGGGAGTAAAATATAGAGTACCATGATAGTAACTAAAAGAGTGTATTTGTTTTGATAAGATAGAGCCAAGAGTCGAAATTGAATGAGTACGGTCGGTTCCTTTGATATATAGTTTGGAGTATCATTTGAGGATAATGCTCCGGAATGTCGTGAGAGGAAGAGAGTCGGCAGTCAGTGGTGATGAAGAGCTGTGAAGAGAACTCCGGAATAGCTTAGTGTAGGTAAAGAAGCCTGCGGTGTGCCATAATCGTTTTCGCGAATATTTGTGGAAATTTAACTATTCTGGCCATTCCATAAAATTTCCCAAAAGGAATCATGGCTCCTTTTGAGTATAATTGTGATAAGTTTTTAAAATTTCAGAAGCATTGCAATGCGTGTCATCACATCAGAATTGGATTTAAAAAATGTGTTCCAATCTAATGTTGAATGAATTTGATAGTTTAGTAAACGAACAGCGACAGTAAAAGAAACCTCCCAACTGTAAAAATGAGTGCAATTAATAAACAAATTGGGTAAATGACAAATGGTTAAATAAGAATCATTCGCATATTATAGTCGGGAGATTGCCACACCCGTAATGGATTGGTCTCCCGACTATAATATGCGAATGATACTTACTTAATCATTTTTCATTTACCCAATTTGTTTATTAATTACACTAATTTTTGCAGTCGGGAGTTTTTTAAAATTTTACACAATTATTTTTATTTCATCGTTTTTAAAGTATTTCTAATACTTGACCATAAGCGCTGTGAAATAAGTTGCAGAATACACAATAATGGCGGCCATCTTGTAGCATTTCGATATATTCAAACAGGCAAACAAGCTTTTTGTTTAATCGTTTATACCTTTCGGAAGTCGTACCTAATACATAAAATCTATGAAAAAAGATACATGAACGTGTATACAGAACCTGTGTACCAAATTCTGTTGACATATCTTTAACCGTTTTAGGAACATTGTACTAATAGAAATAGGCATATTTGTGCTATGTCAGTGAAACACATACTCCCGTCTTTTTACCCTGCGGAGTGCGGAGTGCAATCGGGAGTAAAATATAGAGTACCATGATAGTAACTAAAAGAGTGTATTTGTTTTGATAAGATAGAGCCAAGAGTCGAAATTGAATGAGTACGGTCGGTTCCTTTGATATATAGTTTGGAGTATCATTGAAGGATAATGCTCACGAATGTCGTGAGAGGAAGAGAGTCGACAGTCAGTGGTGATGATGAGCTGTGAAGAGAACTCCGGAATAGCGTAGTGTAGGTAAAGAAGCCTGCGGAGTGGCATTGGCAGGAACGAGGAGCAGTGAAGAGACTTCGCTTCCTATATATCCAACGAGCGTAGCGATAAAGATACAAGTGAAAAGTGTGTTCAAGTCGAGCGAGCGAGCGGGGACCGCGAGGGCTCATTGAGCCTCTCCGACGTTCATTGAAAAGTATTTGGCCCTCGGCCAGGTCGCTTTTAGATATCCCGGACCAGCCAATCGGGCGGCTGCTGCCGTACTTCGAGCAAAAAAAAATCACGAGACTCATCCTCACTCCTTCCTTCCTCTCTCTTCACCTTGCCGAAGAGCAATTATTCTGCCAAGAGTTCCGTGATATTTCCTTCTTGTGTCTCGTTTGTTACTGTGTTGTCGTGTAACGATGTCCCATACCGAGTGTTCTTCACTGACATTTTCGGTTCGCTGCAAGTACTGTATCCACGAGGTAACCCCAAGAAAATAAAAACATACACGTATTATGGGAAATTTTATCGTAAAAATATTTTTTTAATATAAATAATTACTGTCTGGGTATTAATACCGGTGTATTTGCCCTAATAAGAGAGACACTCATTCAATTTTCATTTGTTTGATAGATAAATTTTAATTCATTCTTTATTTTACCACTATTTTGCCATAAAAACTAATAAACATTCTGGATTTTTTTTATTATCCTCGTAAATTAAAAAAATATCTAATAAATTGAAGGTAATGAGTAATAGGAAAATAATAATTTTTCATTACGTTGTTTTTTGTAGCAATCAAAAATTCATTTTTATGGGATAAATGTTATACATTTTCTTGGCAAAAAGATGAAATATTTTAAAAAAATGAAATATTATCGAATTATTTACGGAGTAAATAGAGTCAGTTTAGTTATATTTTAATTGTACACATTTCTGGCCGAAATATAAGAAATAAATTCCCAATGAACAAAAAAAATAATTTATTTTTATCAGTGGATTTACTTGGTCCAAAGAATCTAGTAATTTTGTCTAAGGCCTCGAATGGATTAAAAAACCGATCAAAGAATAAAAGCAGATCCACAATATAGATGGGACGCTGATAATGATTTTTAATAATAATTCACTTATAGCCAGTAGCAAAAACCTGAAGTATCATCGACAGGGTTCGTATTATTTTATAGAACTTCAACAGAACTTGACGATTCTTCATTCGTAACCACCTACGGCAAACTCTGGTGCCTCCCTCTCTTGATGTGCACACTCAAAATCTTGTTTCCCCACGGATTTACCCTGCGGTGTCCGATTAAAGTTGCCTACTCGGAACTCAGGAGGCAAGTCAACTCGCAATATCTCTGCATCTCTGCATCTCTGCTTCACAGGTATGCAATATTGTACGGTGACACTGCCCCGGGCATAATTCTCCACTCAAGCGTGTACATTGGAAACAAAAAAGCTCTTTGAAACACATAATTGGTCGCAACATATATCCCAAGTGTTTTTATTTTTAAAAATTTTTATTGCACTGATGTGTTTCAAAACCGTGCAACTTTTTAAAATTAATCTCCAACAATTCCTGCATTGACAAAAGAAAAAGCTATTGTTTCTTAAATCTTTTTCGAATATGATTTTTAAAATTCTGACAAAATTTGTCAAACGGTAGATATTTATTAGAAATGGTCGCTTAATTTGATTTTAATAAAAGGCGAACGTACTTCTATGTGACAATTAAAAAGTGTAATTTTTCCACTATTTTTGACTGTTCAATAAAGTGATTTTGAAGCTAAAAAACATGAATTTATTTTTACAGGAAGTGATTTTGGGCGTTGAAGGAATAACCAAAATTTGTGAAACAGAAACTATTTGAAAAACTTAAGGTAGTTCTGTCACGAAGGCAATCCAAACTCATTTGCAAAAATTTTTGACATGTTATAATTTAGATATTCAATTTTACTTGCACAAAATCTTGAAGGCTTTTACCAAGTATTTGAATGAACAATTAAAACTTGAAAATCGATCTTTTTACACGGTGCTCACGGGAGGGCTGAAAAAACTGATCTTTAAATCGAAAATTAACATACTTAGATCAAAGATTGAGAAAAAATAAAAAGTACTACGGATTCGCAAGTCATTCAGGACTTGATGCATCATGAAAAAGGTGAAGTCTCCGGAATAATGTTTAATTGAACCAAGGTCAAAGTGCACGATACCGGGCCAAATGACGTTTCCTAACCTAATTATCGTAAAAATGAAGTCAAATCCGCACTAAACATATCAACTATTTACAAATAATTGTTTTAATTTCATTACGACAATTTCGAAGGATTCTCGATTATTTTTGATATTATTATTGAGGCAGTCAAAGTGATGCGTATGATTATTTTTTAATGTCATATAGACTCTGAGATTTATGACTCCGGCGTACCGACAGAACTACCTTAAGTTACGACGAATTCCTTAATTTATCGAATATTATCGAAAAATAAAACAATTTAACTTAGAATGAATGGTTACGTTATTTATCATTTTTTGTAGATGTTTTAAGCTTAAAAAAAACATATCATTTCGTCATATATGTACATTGCCTGTCGATAAAATGGTACGACATAGAACATGTTTGCAGTGTCTTCCACTGTTTTCGAATGTTCAAAAAATGTTTTTGATGCTGGAAAACATGAACTTCTTTTTACGGTTAGTCATTTTGTCCGGTCAAAGAACAAGCAAAATTCATGTCACGTTCAAAAAATTAAGTCATGACGAATTCCTTAATACATCCAATATTTAATAAACCAATGTAACTTTTCAGAAATTCTTCTTTTCCACTGGGCAGATTACAGCATAATGTAAAAAAAAAGTTCGATATAAAAGGTGGTTTTATGTTTTCAATAAATCATTCATTCATTCAACTTATAATGAATGATTATGTTATTTTTAATTTTTTTGCAGATGTTTTAAGCTTGAAAGAGAAACCATATCATTTCGTCATATTTTTACCTGTCGATAAAAGGGACAAGACACAGAACATGTGTGGAGTGTCTTTCTATGTATACTACAGAAATGCAGAGCGGAAGGGAAGTTGAGTTCGCACGTGTCGTTGCCGCGGCAACTCGCCCCATCGCGACACCGTAACTGCTGCTGCTGCCTCTGCTGTTGCGAGCCGCTTCGCCTCGCCAGCTCTTCATGTTGCCTCTGCTCGGATACTATAGCCGCGGGCGGTCTATTTTCGCGACCGTGCGGAAAGCGCACTTCCCCTTATCCCAAGACGCGTCGAATAGCAAAAGCACATCACAGGTATATCGGTTAATGTATACACGTTGTTTTTTACACTTCTTCCTTTTTCATTATATTTTCGATCATTGAAACATTCTATCGAATGTAAATAAATAAATAAAATTGAGTAACGGATTTTAAAAAAGTTCTGTTTATGTTGGAAAGCAAATGGTCATTTTATCCACTTTGCAACGCGTTAAAAGTAGCAAATTTATATTACAACATTTATTTTCATTTTCATTGCATTTCCGATTATTGAAACATTTTATCAAATTCAAATAAATAAATAAAATTGAGAAACGAATTTTATAAAAGTTCTATTTATATTGGAAAACAAATGGTCATTTTATCCACTTTGCAACGCGTTAAAAGTAGCAAATTTATATTACAACATTTATTTTCCTTTTCATTGCATTTCCGATTATTGAAACATTTTATCGAATTCAAATAAATAAATAAAATTGAGAAACGAATTTTATAAAAGTTCTATTTATGTTGGAAAACAAATGGTCATTTTATCCACTTTGTAACGCGTTAAAAGTAGCAAATTTATATTACAACATTTATTTTCATTTTCATTGAATTTTCGATTATTGAAACATTTTATCGAATTTAAATAAATAAATAAAATTGAGAAACGAATTTTATAAAAGTTCTATTTATGTTGGAAAATAAATGGTCATTTTATCCACTTTGCAATTCGTTAAAAGTAGCGAATTTATATTACAACATTTATTTTCATTTTTATTGGATTTCCGATTATTGAAACATTTTATCGAATTTAAATAAATAAATAAAATTGAGAAACGAATTTTATAAAAGTTCTATTTATGTTGGAAAACAAATGGTCATTTTATCCACTTTGCAACGCGTTAAAAGTAGCAAATTTATATTACAACATATATTTTCCTTTTCATTGCATTTCTGATTATTGAAACATTTTATCGAATTTAAATAAATAAATAAAATTGAGAAACGAATTTTATAAAAGTTCTATTTATGTTGGAAAATAAATGGTCATTTTATCCACTTTGCAACGCGTTAAAAGTAGCAAATTTATATTACAACATTTATTTTCATTTTCATTGGATTTCCGATTATTGAAACATTTTATCGAATTCAAATAAATAAATAAAATTGAGAAACGAATTTTATAAAAGTTCTATTTATGTTGGAAAACAAATGGTCATTTTATCCACTTTGTAACGCGTTAAAAGTAGCAAATTTATATTACAACATTTTTTTTTCTTTTTATTGCATTTCCGATTATTGAAACATTTTATCGAATTCAAATAAATAAATAAAATTGAGAAACGTATTTTATAAAAGTTCTATTTATGTTGGAAAGCAAATGGTCATTTTATCCACTTTGCAACGCGTTAAAAGTAGCAAATTTATATTACAACATTTATTTTCATTTTCATTGCATTTCCGATTATTGAAACATTTTATCAAATTCAAATAAATAAATAAAATTGAGAAACGAATTTTATAAAAGTTCTATTTATATTGGAAAACAAATGGTCATTTTATCCACTTTGCAACGCGTTAAAAGTAGCAAATTTATATTACAACATTTATTTTCCTTTTCATTGCATTTCCGATTATTGAAACATTTTATCGAATTCAAATAAATAAATAAAATTGAGAAACGAATTTTATAAAAGTTCTATTTATGTTGGAAAACAAATGGTCATTTTATCCACTTTGCAACGCGTTAAAAGTAGCGAATTTATATTACAACATTTATTTTCCTTTTCATTGCATTTCCGATTATTGAAACATTTTATCAAATTCAAATAAATAAATAAAATTCAGAGGCGGGTAAAAAATTTTTTTTTTACATATGCAGGAAACCAAATGACCATTTTATCCACTTGGCAACGCGATAAAAGTAGCAAATTTGTATTAAAACATTTATTTTCCGTTTCCATTTTCATTACATTTCCGATTATTAAATCATTCTATCGAATTCACGTTAGGAAAATCAAACTGGGAGATGGATAAAATAAGTTATTTTTAGGTACACAGGGAAATAAATGGCCATATTATCCACTTGGCAGCGCAATAAAAGTAGCCAATTTTCAAATATGTAAATATTATAAAATTGATTATCAGATTCCTTTTCTTCCTTTTTATTAAATAACCAATAATTGAAACATACCATTGGATTCAATAAATAGCAAAAACTATTTTGTAGATATGAAATTTTTAAAAATATAATTCAACAAAAGTCGCGTTTAAAAGAAACACAAATTTGCAAATTCTCAGGCTTCTTCTTCCTTCATTTCAATTCTACTTCCATTATCGAGACTTTCTGTCCAACAAAAATGAATAAATAAAACTGAGATGAATAATGAAATGTATATCCATATAAAGTAGAAAAAAAATTACCATTTTATCCACCTGCGGTTACGAGATAAATGGTCAGTTCAGCGACGTTCTCTACTCTTAGTTTTCTTATATAATACTTGTACAATAAGAGAAGTCTCGTATTATCATCTCAGACTCAGATTGAAGAAAGTGTCAGAGAAATAGAAAAAAAGGCATTCCACATATATGTACGTTAGTGGGAACAGTAACTATAGCTGATGAGGATGAAGGCCTGTTCAACGTTCCTTCGTGTTCGATCGTTCGCGGTCGTCGCAAGCCAGCCAGTTAAGTCTCGCGTAACACGATACTATACAGTTTCCAACGCACTTTATCGCTCGCGCTTGGTAGACACAACTTTCATGAATGAGAGTACAGTAATGGTTGTACTGCAAACTCAATATGGCTACAGTAATATTTTGATTAATGAGTGTATAGCAAAATACTAATTTTTAAATTGGACGTATAAGCACAAGCAGCGCAAAATATATTAAATTAAAAAATTAGCTGAACTTGTAAAGTTTGATTGACTAAATAAATACAGACTTTGATTTTATTTCCTTAGTATGTTATAGGCGTGACCGAATTTGATTTTTTTTTCTTGGTAGACACAACTTTCATGAATGAGAGTACAGTAATGGTTGTACTGTAAACTCAATATGGCTACAGTAATATTTTGATTAATGAGTGTATAGCAAAATACTAATTTTTAAATTGCACGTATAAGCACAAGCAGCGCAAAATATATTTAATTAAAAAATTAGCTGAACTTGCAAAGTTTGATTGACTAAATAAATACTGACTTTGATTTTTTTTCTTGGTAGACACAACTTTCATGAATGAGAGTACAGTAATGGTTGTACTGCAAACTCAATATGGCTACAGTAATATTTTGATTAATGAGTGTATAGCAAAATACTAATTTTTGAATTGGACGTGGTTGCACAAGCAGCGCAAAATATATTTAATTTAAAAATTAGCTGAACTTGCAAAGTTTGATTGACTAAATAAATACTGACTTTGATTTTTTTTCTTGGTAGACACAACTTTTATGAATGAGAGTACAGTAATGGTTGTAGTGTAAACTCAATATGGCTACAGTAATATTTTGATTAATGAGTGTATAGCAAAATACAAATTTTTAAATTGGACGTATAAGCACAAGCAGCGCAAAATATATTAAATTAAAAAATTAGCTGAACTTGCAAAGTTTGATTGACTAAATAAATACAGACTTTGATTTTTTTTTCTTGGTAGACACAACTTTCATGAATGAGAGTACAGTAATGGTTGTACTGTAAACTCAATATGGCTACAGTAATATTTTGATTAATGAGTGTATAGCAAAATACTAATTTTTGAATTGGACGTATAAGGACAAGCAGCGCAAAATATATTTGATTAAAAAATTAGCTGAACTTGCAAAGTTTGATTGACTAAATAAATACTGACTTTGATTTTTTTTCTTGGTAGACACAACTTTCATGAATGAGAGTACAGTAATGGTTGTACTGTAAACTCAATATGGCTACAGTAATATTTTGATTAATGAGTGTATAGCAAAATACTAATTTTTAAATTGGACGTCTAAGCACAAGCAGCGCAAAATATATTTAATTTAAAAATTAGCTGAACTTGCAAAGTTTGATTGACTAAATAAATACTGACTTTGATTTTTTTTCTTGGTAGACACAACTTTTATGAATGAGAGTACAGTAATGGTTGTACTGTAAACTCAATATGGCTACAGTAATATTTTGATTAATGAGTGTATAGCAAAATACTAATTTTTGAATTGGACGTATAAGCACAAGCAGCGCAAAATATATTTAATTTAAAAATTAGCTGAACTTGCAAAGTTTGATTGACTAAATAAATACTGACTTTGATTTTTTTTCTTGGTAGACACAACTTTTATGAATGAGAGTACAGCAATGGTTGTACTGTAAACTCAATATGGCTACAGTAATATTTTGATTAATGAGTGTATAGCAAAATACTAATTTTTAAATTGGACGTATAAGCACAAGGAGCGCAAAATATATTAAATTAAAAAATTAGCTGAACTTGCAAAGTTTGATTGACTAAATAAATACAGACTTTGATTTTTTTTTCTTGGTAGACACAACTTTCATGAATGAGAGTACAGTAATGGTTGTATTGTAAACTCAATATGGCTACAGTAATATTTTGATTAATGAGTGTATAGCAAAATACTAATTTTTAAATTGGACGTATAAGCACAAGCAGCGCAAAATATATTAAATTAAAAAATTAGCTGAACTTGCAAAGTTTGATTGACTAAATAAATACAGACTTTGATTTTTTTTTCTTGGTAGACACAACTTTCATGAATGAGAGTACAGTAATGGTTGTATTGTAAACTCAATATGGCTACAGTAATATTTTGATTAATGAGTGTATAGCAAAATACTAATTTTTAAATTGAACGTATAAGCACAAGCAGCGCAAAATATATTAAATTAAAAATTATCTGAACTTGCAAAGTTTGATCGACTAAATAAAAACAGACTTTGATTTTTTTTCTTAGTAGACACAACTTTCATGAATGAGAGTACAGTAATGGTTGTACTGTAAAATCAATATGGCTACAGTAATATTTTGATTAATGAGTGTATAGCAAAATACTAATTTTTAAATTGGACGTATAAGCACAAGCAGCGCAAAATATATTAAATTAAAAAATTAGCTGAACTTCCAAATTTTGATTGACTAAATAAACATAGACTTTGATTTTTTTTTCTAAATTAAAATTACGTTTTACTTATTTTTAAGGTATGTTCAATAAGCAATTTGAAAGAATGTCGTCTGGATAAATTCGAAGTCTTTATTTTCTTGGGAGGCAGAAAAATTTGGAAATTTGTCGAATTAAATGTAAATAAAAAAGGAGGATGACAAATTATGGCATAATGTGGCGTAATGAATTATAATTATTAATATGATGATTGCAAAAAAAAAACACTTTTAATTTTTATCTTATTCGAAAAAAAAATTACAAATCGTTAAAAATAATTGCCAATAAGAAACAATGATCGAATTATTAACTCAATTGATTCAATAATATATTTAATAATAAGTCAATATATCGAAATAATCCGTCGATAATTTCCGGAATATTGTCGGATAGATTTTTTGACGTTTGAATTTCTTCCCTTTTTGTTCCTTTTATTTCAAATGCGGAAACGAGATTTTACCCATCACCGAAGCAAACCGAGAACGAGTAGAATTTAAATCAAAGAATTATTTTTGCGAGTCGTCAATCGAACGTGCGATCATTGAGAATGCATAGAGCATAAGCTGCATTCGTAACGAGGGGTGTACGTGTGCGTTGCACACATGTGCATAACGATATAGAACAACTTCGTGTCAAATAGTTGGTTCGACAACGGCCGCTGTTATTTGCCCGATGAATATAAATATTCGTGTGTGTATATTGATATATGTACGGATTGATACGTGACGCTTGCACCGAGTGCAAAATCGAACAGAGATTGACTGTATGAGACCAAAAGCGAGGGAACGAGATGGCGCGACTGCAACGCAGCGTCGCGAATCAACTGGAGGACACGATTCTCGGTGGCTTGAACAGGCAGCACAGAGCGATTCGCAAATCTATGTGCGTATGTATATATATATATATATTTATATATATACACATATACCATGTGGCGATCTCACAGCTATAACGCGTGGTTTATCGGCAAACGCACTGTGAAAACATTTAGCGTTGTGCGATTCGAGAGCTGCGTATTGACAACAAAAATCCCACCAAAATGCAAACGACGTGAGAGTTTTTTACAATAGATATGTAGAAAATTAAATAGTGCAGCGAAAAAGTCAGTGGTATGAGAAAATAAACGAGCAAGTGGAAAAAAAGGGAGAATAAAAAATGCGGAACGATGGAACGAAATAGAGCGAAGGATTGATTAATTGTGAGATTGTAAAATGAATGAAAAATGAGAGGGAATTTGTTGAATTTTTATCGTTGCTTTTACGGCTCTAGGGATAATCAATTTTAACGTTTTCTGGTATTAACCGTGGAGCGTATGTGTCAAAGACGAAATTGGAGGCATTTATACATACATTTTTAACCAGAAGTTTTATTCAATTCATCATGAAACTATATTCGTTCCATAATCCCGAAAGTACGCAATCTGTCAAATATATCTCATTCCAAAAATAAAAATTCTAAATCTTGTAGGTATTAATAAATCACGGGATTCATTTTTTTAAGAAATAATGACATTTTCTAGCGTACCCGTTAAATTATTTTTGAACAGCTCTTCAAAAATATCTATTAAAAGACGACTTTAACATGCAATTCCTCTGCAAATATTTTACGAGTTCTAATGAAAGAGTTAAGAGAGAGAGAGAAGAGGAAGATATTCTTTGAAATTCTCTTATAAGAGTTATTGCATCAACGAGCTTGCACTGAGAGAAATTGAGATGGTCCTGATAACTATTCAGTGATAATTATATTTTATTAGTCCAGGTGACTATTTTCGTCGTTACATTAATAGTAACGTAGTTAATGTAACTACGAAAATAGTGACATTAACAATAACGTAGTCAATGTAACTACAAAAATAGTTACCTGGACTAATAAAATATAATTATCACTGATTAGTTACCAGTACCATCTTAATTTCTCTCAGTGTGACAATGATTTCACAGAACATTTTCAAGAAATTAAAAAATGGCTATTTTATATATAATACAAACACATTCCACGAAAACATATCCAAAATTCGGAATTTTTAAATCCCTTTCCGTTGTCAAAAATAAAAATTCCATAGCTATTAGATAAATAAAAATTACAGAATTCATTTTATAAGAAAAAATAATAGTTTCTATTGTATTTGTTAAATTGTTTTATTTTTTGAAGATCTGTGAAGATACTGATTAAAAGACGACTTTAACATACACGTCCTCTTTAAACATTTTACGAGTTCTAATAAAAGAGTTTAGCGAGAGGGAAAAGGAGGACATTTTTGCAATTCTCTTATAAGAGTTGTATTACGCCATACGAGTGGTACGGAATATAAGCGTCAGTCAATAGCTTGGCAAGGATTTCACGAGGCGGTGGCGACGGCAGGAAAGAAGAAGAAGAAGCCGACGACGTAGTGTCTGGTGTCCTCTCCGTTCAGCGCAGCTTTCGAGCTGTAACCTACTTTTGCCGAAATGCCACAGCTCTCGGAAATTGGCTTCTCGTTCTTTCTGGCATTGGCATTGGAGCCTGGAACGATCCACTAGGGCTGTATAAATTCTGGCATTTTATATAGCTATTCTAAATCGGATTAATTCACTGCGTCATCGAGTCGCAGCATGATTCAGAATGTTGCTTGTCTTCATGAAGACATAAAATGTGTATAATGTTCCCCACGTGTCGTGTTTTGCTTCGACTTAAGAGGGTCGAAGAATTGGGAACGAGAAGTGCGGAGCCGAAGGTTCAATACATTAAGCTAGCAACGGAATCTGCGGGTCTTCGGATCTCGGAGATACTCTCCAAAGACTCTCGTGAAAAGGAGACGCCAAAGTAGAAGCACGCGACTAACACGTCAACGTACGAGACACTCGAAACTTCCGTGCTTTATCCTCCTTCACCTACCTCATCCTCCTGCTTTATCCATTAATATGTACTCGACTTGTCCGAAGCATCTTTCACCACGAGGGCGAGTGGAGAGCCGTTGAGTGTACACTATGCGGGTTATACTCAAGGAGAGCTTTAGCTTTCAACTTGGACTAACGTTTTCTTCGTTTCCTCTTTTATTGTCTCGGAAGTGAGGATATAAAACAACTTGTGGCGACACAGTATGGCTATCTTGGAAACCTGCAGAATCAGTTAGAAATGTATTTGTACAGTTTTAAAGAATGCCGTCTGGATAAGTCCGAAGACTTTATTTTCTCGGACCCAGAAAATTTTTCAAATTGTCGAAAGAAGAAGGATGATAAATTATAGTATAATTAATCATAATTATTAATATGATGTTGAATTAAAGTATAAATTCGTACATGTAAATTGAATTATCCAGAGATTAAAAATTGGTTTATAATTTTTACAATATTTTCGCGTTGATTTTCCATCGTTTTATTATTATTTTTTTCCTCGAAAATGCTGCGTGCATTTTATCTATCATTGAAGCTGGCCAAGAATGACCAAAATTGTAATAAAATGTATTACTTTGCTTTGTGACATCGTTGCACAGACGAATTTTTATTTTTATTCTATTCGAAGAAAAATGTATGCATAGTTAATTTGATGTTTATTGTCTCGGAAGTGAGGATACAAAGTAATTTGTGGTAACAGAGTATGGCTATATATTTTTTAATTTTTTTATTGAATTTTAAAATTATTGAAAACCTGCATAGTAAAAAAATAATTAAAACTATACTAGCAAAAATATATTTTTGTCCGAAAATGCCCACAGAATCTTTTTCAAATTTCGCATAGAAATTTAGGCACATTTCTTCTTCACCAATTTCTTTTTGGACTTTTTTTTGTGACAACAGAAATTGACAAAAACTTGTTTGTAATATTAACTAAAATGTTTTGCGCAATTTGTGGACATAAACTTTTTATTTCGTCTTTACTGTATGATAAACAGAAAAAAATGAAGATTTTTTTTTAACAATTAGAAAAAATGGCTGAACAGTTAATATACTATTTTCAATTATATTTGTTCAATAACTATTTTTAATAAACCGTCAAATTTATAATAATTTGAGAAACTGTATAATTATATCAGGAATACATTCAATATCTTAATATTATAAAAGAAATACGAACTTACACGTTACAATTTAAAACGTACAATTTTTTCACTATTTCGTCTCAACAAAGTGTCTAACATTTAAGAAAAATTATACTCCCAAAACGGGAAGGTCTGTTAAAGGTTAAATTATATTTGGAAACTTATAATTTACGTGTGAAATATTTCTTCGATTAAAGCCAGAAAAAAAAGTTTCTTTTTCAGGCTTAACGATGAGATTTTGACTTGAGAAGCATAGAAAAGTCTGAGAATCTAATTCTAAATTGTGTGTCCCTTCTGGGTAATCAAAAAACTATCTTTCTAAAATAAAAAAATGACTACGTCTTTTCAACGTAACACAATTAAGGGGCTCAAGTTACCTAAAAAATGTCATAAGAAAAAAAATTCTGTAAATGATACACGCCTTTTAAAAAATCTTACATTTAAACATTATTAGGTACATAACAAGCATTATAATTCTGCAATTTGTAAAGACATTCGGTGCACAAGAATGGTGTGGGGTCAAAAGTAAAGTTTTTCACTTGTAGTTTTCAGACCAAACCAGTGAACCAATTTTAGTTTTCGATATCTTATTTTATCGTTCGAAGAGTGCATTCTGGATTCAATATAGCGATTTCGGGTGCAGGGAAAATTAGGTTTACTGTAACCAATTGTTTAGTGAATTTTTAATAGAGAGAGATTTATTAACACATTTAAAATCATAGCTTTGTCATAAAGACCTGAAATAAAAATTCCTATATTCAATCCAGAATGCACTCTTCGACAGATAAAATAAGACATCGAACACTAAAATTTGTTTACCGGTTTGGTCTGAAACCTACGACAAGTGAAAAATTTTACTTTTTTACCTTACACCATTTTGGTGCACGGTATATCATTTTTATATAGTCTTTATTCTATATAATATTATATATAACAATATAATATATATAATTATATATAGTCTTTATAAAATTGCAGAATTATAATGCTCATTATGTATTTAATGAGGTTTTGATGTAAGATTTTTTAAAAGAAGTGTATTATTTACACAATTTTTTTTCCTATGACTTTTTTTAGGTGACTGGGACCCCTTAACAGAACCATAATATTTTTTTTTCTTTTTCCTAGTTTCCTAGTAAAGTTAACCCATACTTAAAATACGATTTTCATGACGAATTCATAAATACTCGTTATTATAGCAAATTAACCTTCAGGTTAATCACCCAAAACGAATAATATTCCTCAAGTTGGGAATGAAAAGGCAATTGGCTATGTACTTTCTTCTCACGGCTCCCACACTCCCTCCATTTGGGTTCTATCGTCATCATCCTCGAACAGTACGTGCAAAGTATAGACAGACGCAGGTGCACATTGCGTCTCGCCGTCATACCAGTGTACACGGTGCTCCGGACACCTGCGACACTCACGCCAAAGCTGCAACTCGCTGTTGCTTTCACGGCGTTTGTTGCATGACGATGACCATCAGCTTCTTCGTAGTCAGTGCCCTGCCCGGTAAGTATCGAATCGTGTATCGACTGGCGAATGCACTGGAGCTCGTCCTTCGAAACTGTTCCAGACACACCTAACCCACGACTTTATGGAAATCGGTGGGAATGCGATGCCGCCGGTGCAGAGATTTCGAGGACACTAAAATGGTATGCAGTTTTCTACGTACACAGTTAAGAATTAATTGAAATTTTTGTACTCTCAACGAAAAGGTTTTATCCCCAAGAGTATACACAACCATTTTTTGTCATTTTTAAAAACAATTTCTTGTTTTGTAAAATCAAAATTCTAAAAATAATATGTAAAAAATGTTACACTTATAGATATTTAAATTGTAAGTTGAAGATTTTTTCTGTGGGTTCGAAAAATCTTCATATTTTTTTTTTGTCAATTCTAATTTAATAACAAGACCTGTAATTTAATAAAAGTGTTATAAAATTTATTACAGAAAAAAAGTAACTAAAATGGTATGCAGTTTTCTACGTACACAGTTAAGAATTAATTGAAATTTTTGTACTTTTAACGAAAAGGTTTTATCCCCAAGAATATACATAACGATTTTTTGCCATTTTTTAAATCAATTTCTAGTTTTGCAAAATCATAACTACAAAAATAATATGTAAAAAATGTTACACTTATAGATATTTAAATTGTAAGTTGAAGATTTTTTCTGTGGGTTCGAAAACTCTTCATATTTTTTTGTCAATTCTAATTTAATAACAAGAACTGTAATTTAATAAAAGTATTATACAATTTATTAAAGAAAAAAAGTAAAATTTCGTCTCTCAGCCTCAAGTCCAATTGAAAATGATTTTTCGCAGCTTGTCATAGAATTATCGCTCTGGCTATCAAAATTAAGGGGTGTGCATATGTCAAAAGCTGTAGGAAATTATTTTCAATTATGCTCAAGATTGAGACGAAATTATATTTTTAAATTTTCTGAATTAACATTTTTTATTAAATTTTCTAAAATATGTGAAATACCCTGTCGCATATATATTTCTTATACAAGGCGAAAAATACTCGTGAGGAATTGAGACATACTTCGAGATTTTCGCAATTTATCCTATCGTTGATCAGCATGTCGGAGGACATATAATTCCATAGCCGTTGAAATGCATACATACTTGTGAAAATATGCGATAGCCAATCTATCGTACATGCCCATAAGAAGGGGAAAAATCGTCATAATGCCAAAATATATCTCAATTGCCACACGAATGTAGAGATTATTTCCATATTTTGCTCTCTGTGCATATATCGTGAAATATATTTATAACATACAGACTGTCGTATTACCATATATTGCATAGGGGCCGTTCACAAATGACGTCACCACACAAGGGGGGAGGGTTCTCGAACAAAGTGACGTTTTGTGACGATAGAGGAAGGGGGGAGTCACAATTTTGACGTCACACATTTTTTATTTTTTTTTAACCTCACGAAAAATTTCGTAATATCTTGGGGAATTTTTATTTATTTCGATTTCACTATAACGAAATTATCTCTTCCGATTATTTCATTTGTAATCTTCGTTTTTACTAGTCGTGGATCATTTGTAGTCAACGAACAGAGTATTTACATTTTTGTTAAACCGGCACGGAAAAAACGACTTGGTTGGAATAACAAAAAAATTGATTATCTCTAACCAATTGTCTTGGTTATATATGCGCCAGACGATTTTCTGGTTGCATCAACCAATGGAACTTAGTTAGATTAGATTAGTTGCAGCAACCAAGTTATTGGTTTGGCCGACTACGATTAAATAATTGGAATAACCAATGTACTTAGTTGGAACAACCATTTCACTGGGCCGGTTTAACCAATTTACTTGGCTGGGGCAACCAATATACTTGGCTGAATTAACCAATTTTCTTAGTTGAATCAACCAATCCACTTGGCTGGATCAACCAACTTTCTTAGGTGGAACAACCAATCCACTTGGCTGGATTAACCAATTTTCTTTGTACTACCGAAGATGATATACGTATTGAATCATTCTCCAGTTCCATAAACCGTCTAAATCGTACCATGGGACCGGTGCTTCTGTAGACGTCCATCATCTTTGATGCAACACGCAATTTAATCAAACGTTGTTGTTGCAGTTTGTTTGCGGAGTTGTGAAAATAGATGTTCGAATACGCTTCGAAATGATCTTTTCTCTTTTTGCGATTTTTGCATGTGGGCAGCCTAGGCAAGTGACGCTATTTACAAACACCATTTTTTATCACGGTTCTTCCATTCGAACTGACATTGACAACTGAATTCGAATTGGTTTAAACAAATTAAAGCTGATAAACGCAAGCACCTGGCTTGCAACGCAAAAGCACTCTTTGAGGTTCCTAACGTGGTTCCGCAACTAACGGCCGGTGATGGTACTAACCAAAATAGTTGTTCCCACACTCAGAGAAATCGTAGTAGTACAGTCAACTATAAAGTGACAACGATTAAGTTTTAGTCCATCCAACTATTTTCATAGTTACGATAACTGCGAAAATAGTTATGGTAACTATTTGGTAGTTATAGCAACTATTTGGTACACGGAAAGAAAGGCTTGGTTGAAACAACCAAGTGCTATGGTTATATATGCGCCAGACAATTAATTGGTTAGACCAACCAATTTCTTGGTTAGGCTACCAATTTCTTGATTAGACTAACCAAAGGACTTGGTAAGCTAACCAAGTGACTTGGTTAGACCAACCAAGTGACTTGGAAAGCTAACCAAGTGACTTGGTTAGACCGACCAAGAAATTGGTAGCCTAACAAATTACTTGGTTGGTCTAACCAATTAATTGTCTGGCGCATATATAACCATAGCACTTGGTAGTTCCAACCAAGCCTTTTTTCCGTGTAGTTATGGCAACTATTAAAAAATTACTTGTATGAACTAAAAATGAATAGTTGTCACTTTATAGTTACAAATACCATAATTTTCTCTCAGTGCACCAATAACATTCGTAGTCTTCCATTCTACCAAAAACTTGGTCGTATCAGCAGTCATGGGAACCATTTCTCGTGGTTGGTTCTTTGGAATCACACTAACTACAATTTCTTGGTAACGACAACTATTTCTGTTAGGCATATGCACTAAAGTATCAACCAAGTTGCCGTTGGTGAGGGAACCCATTGTGCGACATTAAATCTATGAATATAGTGGATACAATGAACAATTTTGTTTAACTAATAAAAAAATTGGTACATTTAACCAAGTCATTTTTTCCGTAGGTGTATGAAAAGTTATATTATTGTTTCTACTATTCATAAATAATATAAAAATATTTATTATCGTTCGACTATGTATGATATATATATATATAAAGCGTTTTTTGATAATATAAAAGTTGAAATTATCGGGTGGGGCTCAAAATGGCGAATGATAAAATTCAAAACCATTGAAATTCGGAAATTTCAAATTAGCGAATGATGAAATATAGAAAGTCTGATCCTACAACAGACTGTAATATAGGTTATTAATTATTAAGAATTTTAATATGTCTAAGTAAATTTATATCGAAAAGAAATATGCGCATGGCTGATATAGCGAATGGTAAAATACCGAATCAACGGAATTCGATAGAATATTATTTCAATCTTATTATTATAGAATTGTATATTTTTCGAAGTATTTTGAATCAAGATTTTGATTATTTAAAATACAGACTTTCTTCATGTAAAGATTCAAATAAATATATACTTTTAATTAAAACATTTTGCCAAGCCTTAGTAATCTGTCAAAAATAAAAATTTTGAATATTCATTAGATCGCTATTTTAATGTTCGCTAATTTGAAATTTCGGAATTTCAGTAGTTCTGAATTTTTCCATTCGCTATTTTGAGCCCCACCTACATTATTTTTACTTTATGGTGGCCGGGGGTCAGGCGAGATCGCGTGATGTCACGTTTGGGGGTAGGGCTTTATAATTGTGACGATACGTGACCAGGGGGAGGGGGGGGGGTCCAAAAAACGTCAAATCCCTGGTGACGTCATTTATGGACGGCCCCGTATCCTTTATTTTAGAAACGCGTTATTTCGCCCTAAATCTTTTTTTTATGCCAGGAAGACGTTGATCGACATGTCGGAGACATGTAATTCCGTTGCCGGTGAAAGCCAATGTGTGCGCGATGGAATTTCGCGTAATCAGTGGTGAACGAAGGAGAACATAGGGAAGATAAGCGAACGAGAGATTGAGAGACGAACATGAGAACGAAGGTTTCTATGCGGCTAGGCCTGTTGGGGGAATATGAGGGCGATGGGGCTGATCGAGATTCCACGCACGATATAGAGTCTCCCGCGTGTAGGCGTTTCGTTCCGGATTCTTCCTCTTTCGCCTCGAGCCTCTCTATCTTTGTTTCGCGCGTTCGCTCTGTACCTCGTCACCGACCTCCAACTTCTCTCCTTCGCTTCGATCGGCACTCCTCGGTAGACCGGCTTCCCGTTCTTCGTCTTCTTCTTCTCCTCCTCCTTCGCCTTCGCCTTTACCGAGCAAGCATATACATGTCGTAAAGCAAAAGATCGCGTGCCTTCGTAAAAACGTCATCTACGAGAGGAAACTAGAATGATAGAATATTTTCGGATATCTTTTTTACATGTTTTTTTTTATTAATACGTTTTTTTTTTTCGTTTGGTATTGCATCAGTTGACGAATTTGAATTATTCGCTCTTTTTTTATTTTTGAAAATATAAAACTTGAAAAAACGCATATGGAAAATAATAGAAAGATGGTGGGTTGAGATCTCGAAAATGTTGAAAGGGATTATTTGACATGTATAGTACTAGAGCTCACACAAAATTATTAAATCGTTATACGATAATTGGATGTATTGAACATTTTCAACTCATCATGAATCTAGAAGAATTTTTATGATCCTTAACATTAATAAAATAAAAACTTTTTTCGGCTCTTGACATGAAAATTGTTGATTTTTCAATGAAAAACAGCAAATTCACTCCAAAAAATACATTGAAATAGTTACATACAAAAAAAAGAAAGAAAAAAAAAAACAACAACTAACATTGTTGCCAAAATGCAGCGTTTCACTATAATAGCTGTAACTTCAAAAAAGGATGGAGTACCGAATCCAACGTGGGCTTCATTTCTTCGTATTGAATCGAACTTTGTAATGCTATGTGGCGAATAAGGATTCGTTATGTGTTGCATGTTTTTTTTTCCAGCTTTTCCAAGTTGGAGCGTAGAAAATGTAAAATTGTTGCATGCCTTTCCCTTATTTTCGCCCATTTGATAAGGCGTTCTCAGGAATGCAGGTATCGTAATGATATCCCACAATTCTCTTTGTCTCGGTGAGATCGTTTCAACGGAAAGGTTTAAAAAAAATTATTTCCAACAAAATATTAAAAATTTTCTTGAAAATTTTGGTTATTCCAAAATCGAAAGAAAAATGTCGTGTCTTACAACATTTTAAAGGCCTAAGTGATAAAAAAATTCTCCGCTGATTATATTTTTTTCTCAATATCTGAAAGTGAATGCAATTGAAAACAACCAAAAATCTATTTCTTTAAGTTTTTAAAGTTTTCCCCAAGACATTAGAAATTTTTTTTCTTAAAATGCTGAGTCATGATTATTTATTTTTGGAAATATTTTATTTCACTCGGTGCGAAAAATACGATTTTACGCTTCGCATGCATAAATCGCCGTTTTGACACCTTGTGAAATAAAATTTCGTACGATACTCGTGCGATAAACGTTTTCTTAACTCGTGTGATTCCAATACTCGTCAGAAAAAGTTTTATCGCACTAGTATCGTAAAAAACTATTAAAGGTTTACTGGTTGAAATGGTGAAACATTAATTAATCAATGAGTCCCTTCTACGGCCAAGTACACTGAGAAAAAAATGTTTGAATGGACTAATTGAGCGTACATCCTCGTTCAAATGAATTTTTTGTTGGTATAACAAACATTTTGGTTACCGCAAATAAATTTTAGACAACTGAATCTAATGATTATTGAAGAAACTAAACATTTGGTTGTCCTAGCGAAAAACTCGTTTGAACTAGGGTGTACGCTTATTTAATTCTTTCAAATATATTTTTTTCTCACACGGAGAAAAACGCTTGGATGGGCTTACTAAAATTTTGGTTAAAAATTTTACCAAGAAAAATTTGGTAGTCGCAACCAAGTTATTGATTAGACGTACTAAATACTTGGTTGTCTTACCAAATCCTTGGTTATGTTAACTAATAACTTGGTTGTGCCCACCAAGTATTCATGATAAAATTTTTAACCAATTTTTTGTTAATTCTAACCAACCTTTTTTCTGAGTGCAGTGTAGATTAAAAATTATTCAAATATTTAATATTGTTCCCATCTTTATTCGTACGTCGTTTTGTCGGTCTAAATGTGCCCTTAATAATAAAATAATCATTGATAAAAAAAAATAAATAAAAAATTGTGCAACATTTATGTATTTCAAGTGGAAAGTCGGTATTCGCCATCGACCTCCAACTTCTATCCGCCGCTTCGATCGCCGCTCCTCAGCAGAGCGCGGCTTCACGTTCGTCTTCTTCTTCATCTTCTCCTTCGTCTTTACGGCGCAAGCGTATACATGTAGTACAGGAAAATATCGCGTGCCTTGGCGAGACCGTCACGCTCGACCCTGAAGCTCCCGCTCGTCCGAAAGGGTTGTTCTAGCGAGTGTAGTCAGACAGAGGAATAAGCTGTCGACGATCTACGTGCCAGAGCACGTATCGCGCGCTGCAGCAGATCGTACGCATTAGACATACAATGCTCGGCTAAACGCACCGTGCATATAGTGCCAGAGTAGCATAATATAGAAACACTCAATATTTATAATCGTTCGCGCCTCGAGGAATTATAAGTGGAGCTCGAGCACAATCGCAGTGGTATAATCATCGCTCGGATATCGATCTGGCGTATAGCATGTAAAATATGCGTCGCAATATGACTAAGAGACGTACGATACGTCTTTGATTCGAATAAATAAATATATAGAGTATGGGCAAAGAATATACGAGGTTTAAAAAGACGAAGAGGAAGATGAAGAAGAAGAAGGTGGAGGAGGAGGAGGAGAAGAAGAAGAAGCTTATGTTGAGGCGTGTATTAAGAACGGTGATGTAAGTGTCGTGGAATCTTTGCGATGATCAATCATTCCCGGGTTTAATTAAGACAGCTGAGACCGATCGATCGTTGAACGAATTATAATTAACATTCTTTTTCTGCGGGCAGATAAAAGCCAATGTCAGATAATATGATATAATATTGTCAAACTCAGAACTTGTAATTAATTGGATGGATGAAAAATTCGGTATAAGAGGTAAAACATTTTTTTTCGGATTTGTTGTCATGTTTTTTTTGACTTAATGCATTTTGTATCTTCAATATTTTGACCGTTCGTAGATTTGAATTGTTTATTTTGATCTTACTTTAATTTTTTCAAGCAAAGCTGGGCAACAATTGAAAAAAAAATCTCAAATAGTTTGGAGACAATCATAGTATTACAATTCATTTTTAAATAATAAGTTACAGAAATTATTTCCCAAAAATTTAATTTGCACGTAGTTAGTTATGATTTCAAATATTTCCAATGCTCGCCGATTGGAATCGTGCACATCGCTGATTTCAAATGGAAATTCGGTATTCTACTCATAAAAGCATTTAATTTTATCGCTACTTAACTATATGTGAGAAATTTATGAAATCTGCATAATTGTTTTTCAACCAGAGCCTTTAAAATTGGAAAAAGCTAAATAGCAGTCACATCTGGAATCTCATAGTTGCAATCCTCTATTATTGTATTTTGTAAACACTCAGTTTTAACACTGCAGGTTTATTTTTTAAATATTCACATTATTAAAGAATTGTAATATTCATACAATATTCCAAAAATATTCGTAATGTATAAAAAAAATTTTCTGAAACTTATTTCGTCAAAATTCTATTGAAAAACAATTTTTTTTAATCTGCAAAATATTTGCAGAAAAACATTATAAAAAAAAGCACCAAACAAAGTTTCCTAGTACACATTTAGAACTGCATTCTCGCTTCAAGTTTAGGTGTACTGCATTCTCGATGGTGCAACTCGAAACGCAGAAACAGAAGTTAAAAAATGCGCGAAGGAATTTGAAAGAGAATTTGCAACAACAAAAAAATATAAAAAATGTATAGGTATATATTTTGAAGGAGCAGACTGGGAGAAAAAAAGTGAAAGAGCGTAGAGAGCGAAAGGCAGATAAATGCAAACACTTATCTGAAGTTTTTATTTTCAAATATTCACATTATTAAAGAATTGTAATATTCATGCAATATTCCAAAAATATTCTTAATGTATCAAAAAATAAATATACGACAGAATTACCATTTTTTCTGAAACTTTTTTCGTCAAAATTCTATTGAAAAACAATTTTTTTAAATTTGCAAAATATTTGCAGAAAAACATTATAAAAAAAAGCACCAAACAAAATTTCCTAGTACATATTTAGAACTGCATTCTCGATGGTGCAACTCGAAATGCAGAAACAAAAGTTAAAAAATGCTCGAAGGAATTTGAAAGAGAATTTGCAACAACAAAAAATTATAAAAAATGTATAGGTATATATTTTGAAGGAGCAGACTGGGAGAAAAAAGTGAAGGAGCGTAGAGAGCGAAAGGCAGATAAATGCAAACACTTATCTGCAGTTTTTATTTTGAAATATTCACATTATTAAAGAATTGTAATATTCATGCAATATTCCAAAAATATTCTTAACGTACCAAAAAATAAATATACGACAGAATTACCATTTTTTCTGAAACTTTTTTCGTCAAAATTCTATTGAAAAACAATTTTTTTAAATTTGCAAAATATTTGCAGAAAAACATTATAAAAAAAGCACCAAACAAAATTTCCTAGTACATATTTAGAACTGCATTCTCGATGGTGCAACTCGAAACGCAGAAACAAAAGTTAAAAAATGCTCGAAAGAATTTGAAAGAGAATTTGCAACAACAAAAAATTATAAAAAATGTATAGGTATATATTTTGAACAAGCAGACTGGAAGAAAAAAAGTGAAAGAGCGTAGAGAGCGAAAGGCAGATAAATGCAAACACTTATCTGCAGTTTTTATTTTGAAGTTTTCACATTATTAAAGAATTATAATATTCATGCAATATTCCAAAAATATTCTTAATATATAAAAAAATTAATATACGACAGAATTACCATTTTTTCTGAAACGTTTTTCGTCAAAATTCTATTAGAAACCAATTTTTTTTAAATCTACAAAATATTTGCAGAAAAGCATTATAAAAAAAGCACCAAACAAAATTTCCTAGTACATATTTAGTACTGCATTCTCGATGGTGCAACTCGAAACGCAGAAACAGAAGTTAAAAAATGCGCGAAGGAATTTGAACGAGAATTTGCAACAACAAAAAATGATAAAAAATGTATAGGTATATATTTTGAAGGAGCAGACTGGAAGAAAAAAAGTGAAAGAGCGTAGAGAGCGAAAGGCAGATAAATGCAAACACTTATCTGCAGTTTTTATTTTGAAATATTCACATTATTAAAGAATTATAATATTCATGCAATATTCCAAAAATATTCTTAATGTATCAAAAAATAAATATACGACAGAATTACCATTTTTTCTGAAACTTTTTTCGTCAAATTTCTATTGGAAACCAATTTTTTTTAAATCTGCAAAATATTTGCAGAAAAACAATATAAAAAAAAACAACCAAACAAAATTTCCTAGTACATATTTAGTACTGCATTCTCGATGGTGCAACTCGAAACGCAGAAACAGAAGTTAAAAAATGCGCGAAGGAATTTGAAAGAGAATTTGCAACAACAAAAAATGATAAAAAATGTATAGGTATATATTTTGAAGGAGCAGACTGGGAGAAAAAAGTGAAGGAGCGTATAGAGCGAAAAGCAGATAAATGCAAACACTTATCTGCAGTTTTTATTTTGAAGTATTTACATTATTAAAGAATTGTAATATTCATGCAATATTCTAAAAATACTCTTAATGTATCAAAAAATAAATATACGAGAGAATTACCATTTTTTCTGAAACTTTTTTCGTCAAAATTCTATGGGAAACCAATTTTTTTTAAATCTGCAAAATATTTGCAGAAAAACAATATAAAAAAAAACAACCAAACAAAATTTCCTAGTACATATTTAGAACTGCATTCTCGATGGTGCAACTCGAAACGCAGAAACAGAAGTTAAAAAATGCGCGAAGGAATTTGAAAGAGAATTTGCAACAACAAAAAATGATAAAAAATGTATAGGTATATATTTTGAAGGAGCAGACTGGGAGAAAGAAGTGAAGGAGCGTAGAGAGCGAAAGGCATGAGACCTCGACGACGCACGCAGGTGAGTTAGAGTGAGAAGTGAGAGAAGCTCGACCGAGGCGGCTCTCTACGAGTCCGCCTACCAGTTTCGTACATTATACACCAAGCTCGCGTTCTTGGGTCCTCGAGAGTTGTCCGTTGAATCGGGGAGGAGAAGAAGACGGTCAGAGCGAGTGGGTTCGTTCCTCTCTTCGCGAGCTCCGCGCTCGCACGACGTTCTTTCGCTCTCGCAGTCCTGGCGGTCCATGCCAGAAGAGGAGGGCCACGGTGAGAAGAAGGAAGACGCTCGCGGTTGCTCCTGCCGCTGCTTGCTGTTTCCTTGTCTTACGTTTTCACTACTTAATGGTTGTCTCTCTCTTTCTCTCTTCTCTTCTCGACTTCTCCAGCATACTCTCACCGTATATGGCCACGTCCGCACAATGCGAACTTGGACTCAGCCCGGCCAAACTACGTATATAGTTACATACACGTATGCATATGCGTGTACATGTCTTGGAATCTCTTCAACACTTCGACACGCGATATTCTTGCGCATATTTTATATGTACTACAGGACGATAACATTACTGGTCAAATTTGATATTATTTCGACAAATCATTTGGAGATGGCTTAATAAAGAATTTGTTGAATTTCTAAATAACTTTGTTTTTTATGTTTTGAAGATTTATGTATATTGCAATGTAAAATTTAGATAAAAAATTAAGGGGTACAAAAAGATTCTCTTCGACCCGCGATATTCTTGCGCATATTTTATATGTACTACAGAGCGATAACATTACTGGTCAAATTTGAGATTATTTCGAGAAATGATTTGGAGATGGCTTAATAAATAATTTGTTGAATTTTGAAATAACTTTTTTTTTTATTTGGAAGATTTATGAATAAATTAGTAAGTTTAATTTCATGTATGATTGCAATGTAAAATTGAGATATAAAAATTAAGGGGTACAAAAAGATTCTTTTCAACTCTTCGACACGCGATATTCTTGCGCATATTTTATATGTACTACAGGACGATAACATAACTGGTCAAATTTGATATTATTTCGACAAATGATTTGGAGATGGCTTAATAAAGAATTTGTTGAATTTCGAAATAACTTTTTTTTTATATTTGGAAGATTTATGTATAAATTAGTAAGTTTAATTTCATGTATGATTGCAATGTAAAATTGAGATATAAAAATTAAGGGGTACAAAAAGATTCTCTTCAACTCTTCGACACGCGATATTTTTGCGCATATTTTATATGTACTGCAGGACGATAACATTACTGGTCAAATTTGAGATTATTTCGACAAATGTTTTGGAGATGACTTAATAAAAAATTTGTTGAATTTCTAAATCACTTTTTAAAATATTTAGAAAATTTATGTATAAAATGGTTTATCGTTTAGTTTAATGTACTATTGCAATGTAAAATTAATGTACTTTTACGGTAAAATTAAGATATAAAAATTAAGGGGTCCCAAAAATAGGTCGAATTTCAATATTTTTTTCCGTTGACAGTAATCAGATGACGGTCGTCCCGACTCCATTACACATCATGCCGTGTTCAATTTTTATTTCAATAAAAAATATTGATAAAAAATAACGTTATTGTTATTTACACAAAGTGTCGCCTTAATATTTAAACAAAATGCCGCTGAATAGACCGATTCACTTGAAAATCGGGCAGACCTTACTTTATAACATTTCTTTTTGTATGACCGAATTATTTTGTTGTGTTCATCCATGTGTTAATAACAAATCATTCAATTTAAAAAAAAATCGAACTATTTTTTTCTACAGCTTGCTTTTTTTCTACATTTAAAAAAATGTCGGAATTTAAAGTGAATTGGACGAACAGATAACCCGGTGGCACTTTGCTTAAATAATAATAACTTCCTTGCTTACCATTATTTTAAGTGTAAATACATATTACAAGTGTATGAAATGCCAACCACGTCATCCTATTTTTTAGGCCCCAAGTTGAAGCAGACCACTTAAAATTTTTAGCGTTTTTATTATACGATATATTATTTTTTTTATCCCACTTGTACACTAAATTTAGTATAACAGTTAACGCATCAAAACTTTCAGTACTTGTACCAAATTCAATGTAGATTTTTTTTTACGGTGTACGTTTTTTTTTTTGTTCATCTCTTTTCATACTTTCTTTGCTAGTGGGTGGAAAAATGAATGGCGTTGAGCTCCGCGAAGCAGAGATATCGTATGCCAGCTTTACGATTGTACAATAGTTAAAGAATGTTACATCATCTACAAGCAACGTGAGAGGACCCCAGAATGTATAAACGTATATGGAGAGATTACGTATGATTGTGAGTATTGTAGGTTATATGTATTTGCCGGAACTATTTTTCGTTTAGCTTTACGCCAATGCGGAAGCTCTCGTTCTCGTTTCACTATATATATATATATATATATATATATATATATATATATATTTATACATACGATATGTATGTGCACCGACTGTGTATACGAGGTGGTACATTAAAGCTACCATTTTCCATCCCTTTTCTCCCCTGTACCATTTTCATAGAAAGCGACGACGCAACGGGGGAAGAAAAGCTTATGTATGATAAAAGCCACACGGTGAGGCCGTACGAAAAGCATTTACTCGCTCCTGTATACCACAAACGCGAGAAAAACTCACGCGTGGGGTACCCTCGAGCTAACTAAAAGCTATTACGCCTGGGAGATCCTTTGGATAGTAGGTGTTGTATCCGTGAAAGTACCTACTGAGAGCATCAGGTTTTTATTTATTCGGTATTATCATTAAGGTAATCTTTCTGCGACGTGCTAGTCAAATCAGTGAAAAAATTTCAAAAGCTTTTCTAACAATTTTGATGGTTCCATTGACGGTTTTAAAGAGTGGTGTGTTTGCAGCTGCGTGTGTTCTTAAGTAATGTAAATATAACCACGGGCACGGTTTGAAAAAAAATACACTGAATCATACAAAGGTAAAGTGTTTTTGGCATCCAGTTTTATATTGAAAAAACCATAATTTTAGTCCAATTATGACAAGCAATAGCTCAGTTTTTTATTGAAAGATGCTTCATTGATTGACCAGCGATACTTTTTAATCATAGTCTTTGTATGAAAATTACAACCTTTTGTTTGTCTCATCTAACCTAACGTTATACGTACACATACTTGTAATTTTGCTTCCTCATAGAAGAAGCTTTGTTTTCATGAACAATTTTTTTTCCGAGATTTTCATGTCAGTACACTCAGAATGGGCCAAAACTTCGAGAAAAGTGATTAAGAAAAAATGTCTGTATGTGTGTGTGTGTGTATGTTACACGATCGAAAAATGTAAACCTTTATAACTCGGGAATGCCTTGAGATATCAAGTTGAAATTTGGACCATAGATAGAGGGATCAAGCCTCATCGTTCATACAGATTTTTGTCAAAATCCACTTCGTCGTTAAATTATTACGCGTTTTTTAATTTTTTGAAAAATGTCTGTTTACGCGATAACTCTTTCAATTTTCGAGATATTGATCTTAAAATTGGTATGAATGTGAGCTTTCATTCGTCGGTGATCTCTATTGAATTTGGTTAAGATCGGTTGAACCGTAAAAATTTTATGTTTTGAATTTTTCAAAAAATTGACATTATCGCTCTATTGTAACTTTTGCAAAACTTAAGATAGCGAGCTCAAATTTTGTATATAAATGAAACAATATTCAGCCATTATATATGTATAATTTAGTGACGAACGGTATGAAATTTTTGATTTTATGGAATGTTGAATTATTTTAAAAAATATACATTATCACATTCACTTTCGGAAACGCTCTAATAATCACGAAATAACGTAATAACGAAATAGAAAAAGCGAATCCACAACATGTATATTTATCTAATTAAAACAAGGATGCAAAGTAGAACCTTGCACATTGCTTCCTTATTATTTTTCGCGTTTTACAAAGCTTCCTCTATGAGAGGAAGCCAAAAATGGAATAACATACTTCCTCGTAGAGGTAGCTTTGTAAGAAGCGAAAAATAATGAGGAAGCAATGTGCAAGGTTCTACTTTGCCTCCTTGTTTAAACAAATAATACGAATAAAGAATTTGTACGGTCAATCAATAAAGCATCTTTTAATAAACAAAATTAGCTATTGCTCGTCATGATCGGACCAATATTATGGTTTTTGCTAATATAAAACTGCATGACAAGAAATATTTCGTTGCTCGAACAAAATAATATTTATTATGAATGAAGAATACTTTATTGGATCGCCCAATAAAGTATTCCCTCCAAACAACCAAATATTTTTTTCTCCACCTCAAACGCGCATTCGGTAACTCTAATCGATTTTTTTTTTCTGTGTGACAAACAGATCATTGCTTAACTTTGCCTGCGATACGTTCAAGAAAAACAAATATTTGAATGTAAATTTAAATAATCGAAGTAAAATATTTCCCTGACAGAGTTATAATTTTTCACTAACTAAAATTTATTCGCAGAATTAATTAAACAAATATGAACAATTTTTTATTTAATTGATTAAAAATTTCTGGCATGTACCAACGAAATTCTTTGAATTTCGCTTTGCCACTCGGCGAGTCAGTCTGAAAAACATTTGCTCCCTCGTGTTTAGTACAAACGCGAGAAAAACTCACGCAAGAGCAACCCTCGAGTTAACTAAAAGGTATTACGCCCGGGATATCCTTGATGTAGGTGTGTACCTACTGTGAGCATCCGGTTTTTATTTATCCTGCATTTTCATTAATTACCTACCGACAAAAACACTGAAAAATTGTGGACCTCTTTTTTCGATGCTCGAATGCGTTAGAGACAAAAAACAAATTTTACTTAATAGGGAACACAAATGTTTTCATAAGCGATAAATAATCAAAGAAAAATAAGGGAACTTTTTTTTATGTCCAGAAGATGCAATAAAGCGTTTGTAGTACTTTCTATTTGTTAAATTGATAATTTTCGAGATAATAATCGTTACAAGAGGGATAACACCAGGAAAAATAATGAGAGTTCTGATCTCTTCATAATAATGCTTTCGTTTTGATTACTTGACACATAAACCGGAAAATATTCCATGATTTTTTCCCAAGTCATAATTTTTCTATGCGATTTTATTAGTGTAATTTATTTGTTTCAACGCCACTTGTGCACAGTACAGCATTTTTCAATGTAAATACACTTTAATTAGATACATAAAAAATTCTCAGAAAAAAATCCATGCATTTAGCTTATTCATTGCTTTGTGGTTTCTTCTCCCGTAGAGATACTCATTTTCCCCAAGTAATAAAAAAAAAAAGTGATTTCCCTACCCAGTTGTTTTTTCCCTGACTTTTCCAGGATTCCGAGATTTTTCCTGACGACTCATCACCATTTGTAACTCTAGTGGCTATAGTAAAAGTTTCATCTTTAGAGACGTTTTAATTTATCTGATGTATACATATTTTTGAACATATTTTATGAATGTTATGAATCCCACTTTGTAATCTTTTTAAAAATGATTAATAATTCATAAATTTCAAAGACTTTACAACATTAACAATTTATTTGATGTGGTGAGACAAAATAAAAAGAAGCAACGTTGAGAGAAACGTCTAGTCGCTAGTAAAATTGCTGCTAAGTACGCATCACTAAGGTGCGGATGTCGCCTGCATAAAACTATATATAAATTACAATGGGACGCCTCAACTAAGTGCATTTTCAAGTCGCTGGCTATAGAATAACTGCATGAATGTGGGTAGCGTGGGTCAGCGTCATATAGTCAGTAGGCGAAGATAAGAACTGTCAGCAGACTTGGAATTTCATGTGCAGATATTATGGAAGACTTCCAGTAACGATAATTTTTTTTCTTCAGTAACGTGAAACGTCAAAAATAGAGGCTAATGGTATATTAGCAAGTAAACCAGCAGTGTTCACATTGGCACATAGCAGTGCACCAGTAGTCGATGATATCTCTTCAAGGCTGTTGAGGCTATTCACACGCACCCGTGGGTCCTACATGGCAATTTCCAGGCACTCCAAGCGATCGCGAATCGAACATTTAACGTGTACTGTGCTATGTACCGTTCCACCATTAGGATTACGTTCCGCCAAACACATAGAGTACTTTGTTAAAGCTGTAACTGAGCGTTAATAGGAGTTCATAGTGAGATTGAACCTTTATGAACCGGTAAAGCAAATTGCATCATAATTTACGGACGCTAGTAATAATTGAAACGACTCTAAGCAATTAATAATCAAAGTTGCACTGTGATTCCTCGATTTATTCGATTCAGAATAAAATTTCAGAAGATCTCAAAGAATGTTATACGTCAAATTGGAAACTCAGAACTTTAGCTTTTAAAACCCATACCGGAAAATATTTAAATCTATAACCTCTTTTCAATTTCATATTTTTCGGAGGATTCATTTAGCAGTGAATTTAAAAAAACTTTGTCAAATGGAGTCTATAGTGAGGTTGAAACTTTATGAACCGGTAAAGCAAATTGCATCAAAATTTACGGACGCTAGTAGCTCTAATAATTAACGGGACTCTAAGCAACTAATAATCAAAATTGCACTGTGATTATCATTCGATTCAGAATGAAATTTCGCCAGATTTCGAAATATGTTATACATCAAATTTGAAATTCAGAGTTTTACCTGGAAGCTTTCAAAAGCCATTTGAGATAAAAATAAAAACTTATAACCTCTTTTCACTTTTATCTTCTTTGGAGGATTCACATCTTTCGGAGTGAATTTTATTAAAAAGAACGTTGATAAACGTGATGAAGATTTTTTAAACCTTATTAAAAAAGAACGTTTTTACTCAACAAGCAGAGAAAATACAAAGCAACCACGACTACACATTGCCCTCCAGGCGTGATTTGGGAAAATCCTGAATTGTTTTTAAGCATGTATATGCTTGAAAACATAATCATGTTCTTAACGTATGAGTAGTTTTGGAATCCAAAAACAAGATTTCCAAACTGACATTTCTTCGAGCCTTAAAGATATTGAGAAATCTGTGAAATCTGTGAATTCGAAGAAAAATCTCGTTCTCGCGCTGGCTCGTGCAAATTACGAGATACCGGGTTCTAACCAGAATTGTAAATGCCTAATACTTATAGAAATAATGATGATGATACGATCAGCTCTATAATTATGATTTTATAATAATAACATGTAGCGATTGTAATACGATGATCAAACTTTGGAATGGCTGCAAAAATTATTATTTTTCAATAAAAATTCACGGTAATTCTTTTGAAAAAATGGAAAAAAATAAGTAATGCATTAAGAAAGTAATGCATTATTTATTTCTTCCATTTTTTCCACTATTTCTTGCAATATTAAAGCGAAAATTAGTATTTTTTTCAGCTATTCAAATGTTTTACACTCTATTTTATAATCACTACATATTATTATTATGAAATCATAATTACAAAACAAATTGTACTGTAAACTATATCTCATTAATTAATGGAGATTTACAACTCTGGTTCTAACTTGGTTCACATACACTGAAAAAAAGTCATTGATTCAATACATCCATCGTTTGCGGGCTGCCTAAAACAAGCGTTATCAACTTAATTTGAATTCTAATTCCTCCAATTCCATACGAGATCGAAACAATAACTCTAAAATAAGCAAAATAATATTTTATTATTTCAATGTTAAATGAGATTGAACGAATAAGAACTAGAGTTAATTCAAAAATACTTCTTTTGGCAGCCCGCAAACGATGGATTTATTGAATCAATGACATTTTTTTTTCAGTGTATGGACTACCATCGTACAAGGTTTTAGTAGAAATTTTTCGAAAAATTGGTTAAACGATTAAAATTCTACGACACTTTGAATTTTTCGAAAAATGTCTAGAGCATAAATAAGCCTGCAAAGTAGAATCGCTTTCCCATTATTTTTCGCTTTTTATAAAGATTCCTCTATGTGGAAGCCAAAGACAGCTTTGTAAAAAACGAAAAATAGCGAGGAAGCAATTTGCAAAGTTCTACTTTGCTGACTTTTTTTTTGTTTGCAGGAAAATCTTCAGAAGACACCCCGGTATGTTCCGTCTGTCTATCGGTCTGCCTGTCTTTCGGTCGCTCAGTCTGTCGGTTGCTTATAAACCATACAAAATAAACACAAAATCTCCTCACTAGTTTTATATCCTTGGTATAGGTAAATGTTAAAGACTGTTTGAGAACCACAGGACGATGCATAGGGCCTCTGTCAACTGTACAGTCTTTTTCTAACCATCTTTTTTTATCTCGCGCTGGCTCGTGCAAATTACGAGATACCGCATTCTAACTGGTCCACATATATGGACTACAATTGTACAAGGTTTTAGTAAAAATTTGAGAAAAATCAGTTAAACGATTGAAATTCTACGATACTTTGAATTTTTCAAAAAATATCCAGAGCATACATAAGCCTGCAAAGTAGAATCGCTTTCCCATTATTTTTCGCTTTTTATAAAGATTCCTCTATGTGGAAGCCAAATACAGCTTTGTAAAAAGCGAAAAATAACGAAGAAGCAATTTGCAAAGTTCTACATTGCAGACTTTTTTTTTGTTTGCAGGAAAATCTTCAGAAGACACTCCGGTATGTTCAGTCTGTCTATCGGTCTGCCTGCCTTTCGGTCGCTCAGTCTGTCGGTTGCTTATAAGCCATACAAAATAAACACAAAATCTCCTCACTAGTTTTATATCCTTGGTATTGGTCAATGTTAAAAACTGTTTGAGAACCACAGGACGATGCATAGGGCCTCTGTCAACTGTACAGTCTTTTTCTAACCATCTTTTTTTATCTCGCGCTGGCTCGTGCAAATTACGAGATACCGCATTCTAACTGGTCCACATATATGGACTACAATAGTACAAGGTTTTAGTAAAAATTTGAGAAAAATCAGTTAAACGATTGAAATTCTACGACACTTTGAATTTTTCAAAAAATATCTAGAGCATACATAAGCCTGCAAAGTAGAATCGCTTTCCCATTATTTTTCGCTTTTTATAAAGATTCCTCTATGTGGAAGCCAAAGACAGCTTTGTAAAAAACGAAAAATAGCGAGGAAGCAATTTGCAAAGTTCTACTTTGCAGACTTTTTTTTTGTTTGCAGGAAAATCTTCAGAAGACACCCCGGTATGTTCCGTCTGTCTATCGGTCTGCCTGCCTTTCGGTCGCTCAGTCTGTCGGTTGCTTATAAACCATACAAAATAAACACAAAATCTCCTCACTAGTTTTATATCCTTGGTATTGGTCAATGTTAAAAACTGTTTGAGAACCACAGGACGATGCATAGGGCCTCTGTCAACTGTACAGTCTTTTTCTAACCATCTTTTTTTATCTCGCGCTGGCTCGTGCAAATTACGAGATATCGCATTCTAACTGGTCCACATATATGGACTACAATAGTACAAGGTTTTAGTAAAAATTTGAGAAAAATCAGTTAAACGATTGAAATTCTACGACACTTTGAATTTTTCAAAAAATATCTAGAGCATACATAAGCCTGCAAAGTAGAATCGCTTTCCCATTATTTTTCGCTTTTTATAAAGATTCCTCTATATGGAAGCAAAATACAGCTTTGTGAAAAGCGAAAAATAACGAAGAAGCAATTTGCAAAGTTCTACATTGCAGACTTTTTTTTTGTTTGCAGGAAAATCTTCAGAAGACACTCCGGTATGTTCAGTCTGTCTATCGGTCTGCCTGCCTTTCGGTCGCTCAGTCTGTCGGTTGCTTATAAGCCATACAAAATAAACACAAAATCTCCTCACTAGTTTTATATCCTTGGTATAAATGTTAAAGACTGTTTAAGAACCACAGGACGATACATAGGGCCTCTGTCAGCTGTGCAGTCTTTTTCTAACCATCTTTTTTTATCTCGCGCTGGCTCGTGCAAATTACGAGATACCGCGTTCTAACTTGGCCCATATATATATATACTACGATTGTACAAGGTTTTAGTAAAACTTTGAGAAAAATCGGTTAAACGATTGAAATTCTACGACACTTTGAATTTTTCGAAAAATGTCTAGAGCATAAATAAGCCTGCAAAGTAGAATCGCTTTCCCATTATTTTTCGCTTTTTATAAAGATTCCTCTATGTGGAAGCCAAAGACAGCTTTGTAAAAAACGAAAAATAGCGAGGAAGCAATTTGCAAAGTTCTACTTTGCACACTTTTTTTTGTTTGCAGGAAAATCTTCAGAAGACACCCCGGTATGTTTCGTCTGTCTATCGGTCTGCCTGTCTTTCGGTCGCTCAGTCTGTCGGTTGCTTATAAACCATACAAAATAAACACAAAATCTCCTCACTAGTTTTATATCGTTGGTATAAATGTTAAAGACTGTTTGAGAACCACAGGACGATACATAACATAGGGCCTCTGTCAGCTGTGCAGTCTTTTTCCAACCAGTTTTTTTTATTTTTTTTTATCGCGATACCACGACGTGTTTTGCAGTGGCATAGCACCACGCACCGGAACTCAAATGCTCTCGCGCTCAAACGCCACCATCGCTCAGTACGCTACATCACTATTTTTAAGACCGGGTGTGCGTGAGGCCTCCCGAGCTCAACAAACGCCGCGTTCACTTTACTTCGCTTCCCCCTGTACGTTACACCTTGTCGAAACGGGCTCAACTGCCTCTCCAACACATCATCGTGGTAGCCCACGGATGCGACAACAGTGACGACGCTTCGCCCGGATTAGAATCGACTATTTTTATTTGTCATGTCCAGCTAACTTTGGTGAGCTTTTTTAAGAAGTTCCCAGTGATATATTCTTCCAACTCAATTTTCATTTCTACATACATGCATTTTTGTTCGATTAATTAAATCGTGTTGACTTTGTAAATTAATAACTAATTAGTAAAATAGTGAAAAATTCATAATAATTTTTGGAAACAATTATTATGAATTTTTGCTAAAAATACAATTTCAGAGCTTTTCTGTGAGACATTGATGATATTTTGAATTCATTTATATTACTCTGTACGATGCATTTTTGTTTATTTAAATAATGAATATTAACTCCGTAAATTCATGAAAAATCCGTGAGTATTGAAAAATAAAAAATTAAGGTATCTACCGGTGAATAAGTCTTTCAATGAAATTTTGAATCAGTTTTCATTACTCTATGTATGTATTTCTGTCAGTTTAATTAATTCATATCCATGACATAAATTAATAACTATAGTGATGAATTTAATTTTCAATAAATGAATTCATAATACCTTCATTAATATGGCATAATTAACATTGCGAATTGAATATGCCGAAACTCACCCCTCAAGGAGACAGCGGTTGTCGCCAGTAAACCCTGAAGACTTCTACTGTGATGATGTATAAGACTGTGAAAATCTGCTCTCGCTTGATGTCGCAGACGATCCTCCGTTTCCCGATTGCAACATGGACCTCCGCACGTACCTTTTGATGAAACAGAAAAAATGACATAATTGGGAGCACAGAAATGAGGTCTACTGGGTTTATATATTGCGAGAGTTCTTTTTAATAATAGAAACTAGGGCATTGACGTTTTGTTGTGCCGAAAATTTGTCCCTCGCTTTTCCAGTTCAAATCCCCAAATTGTTGTGAGCATTAAGGAGGAACCATTGCCTATTTTTTTGTTTTTTGTTTTGTTTATTTCTTTTTTACTGTCTCTTGAGCACCAGTTTTTTCGACCCTCCGGGGACGAGTATCGAGATACTCGTGCCAATCGACGCAGCAAAGCTTCGGTATAAAAGAGACCCTGAAGAGACGCCGAAGAATATAAAACGGACGATCGAGGAAGCCATTAAAGCCCGGCAATTTCCATGCAGCTCAACCCTCACTTTTATCTTGGTACACAGTTACGTATATCTACGTGTAACAATGATGTCCTTTCCTATTTTTCCTATTGGACCAAGTTCTCAAAGCTTTCTCTTGGCTACTTTGAAATCCTTCTCGAACTATCCAAATATCCGAAGGTATATTTTCAAGATATTCGAGATGGCATCGATTGCTACTCGCGTAATCTAATTCCGCAAGACTTTTGCGCAAATCTTTCTTCGCTCGGGGAAAAACTTTATCTACAGACGAGATAAGTTTTGTGGATAAAAAGTGATGTAACTTTGGAAACTTGAGGTGATGTGCTGCGATAAGGGCAAGGATAATAACGCCATTAGCCTGGAGGTACTAAAGAGGACTGAAACGTTATATCATGTCGATTTGAGGAGAGGGAGTGAGATCAAAATTAGTCATATTCTCCGATAAATATATCTCACTTCTTTGGCTGCTAGGATTACATAAAGATATATATACTTTTAACTCGTTAGTTATAGAATTTTTTAAAAGGTGCCGAAAGGGACTTGCAATTGTGGGCACTATTTTTTTTCACTGTCATAAGAGAATTGGTAGGCTGAATATTTTTTAATAATTCTCAGTTGTGCAGAAAATCAATCTTTCTGATATGTATGTAGTGATTTGAGATCCAAGCGAAATTCATGAATACTATGAACTTCAAAAGAAATGTTATGAAACAATTCCGCAAGTAACGAAATCAAATATCACAAAGTAATTTATATTGAAATATTAAAAAATAATTTATTTTGCAATATTTGAGTCATCTGTTTTTAAATCAAAAGTGTGCACAAACTGTAAAAGGAAAAAAAGAAAATTAGTAGGTGATCCTAATGCTTTTACCACTTTGCCATATAATTATTTATTTAACGAATCAATTAAGCATCAATTTTTACCTGAATTCCACTTTATGAATAATTGGATTAAGCTAAATGTTCGATTGTATCATATTTTAGTCTTTCATAATAATAAATTATTCTGTCTTACTAACGACAAATTTTTTCAATCATGTCATAAATATTAATTATGATGAAACAAACATAAATTTCAACAGTATCAAATAATTTACAGTAGTGCTAATAATTTAATTCATTTTTTTATTTTCAAAATTAAACTAAAACTTGCAGATATATTTATAACGCTATCATTAATTTTCTTAACTCTCCATTTAAAAACTCTCAATAGTGTTGTAGAATTCTCTCGGGAATGATTTTTAATTTGCATTGCATAATGATGGGGAGATTATAGAGACAATATAAACGTGTCCTTGCATCTACTGGCCCCCTGTCTGCCAGTTTCACTTTCCAACGTCACATGTTTATGAAATAAGATGTCTATGGAGTAGCGAACTTAAAGAGAAAAAAAACTTATAAGCGACTACTTATGTTAACAAAACGACTCTTTGTTTTTTCTTTAAAGAAGCGTTGAGCATCTCGCCAAGAGAGATCGATTGCGTTGAATGGACTAAAACCGATGGGATTCGTATGCGTGGGTCTACGTGACAGAGAGTCCGACCGAGAAGTGTTAACACAAGTGTCAGTAAGTATATTTATAAGCAGCGGTGAATGTCTGAGTGTTTTAAAAGTTGCACGATGCCGGTTCAAAGTGTCTTAATGTTATTTCGGCAATGCCAGACGATTAGTAGGTCGCGTTGATTACTGCGGTCATTTTTCATAGCATATATGTATATATATAATAGAGACATATTTGTTGCCGTCTCGGGAACAATTTTGGGGAAATTTATGAGTCTTATGAAAAAGTATACATGCTAACCCAAATCCGACATAAATCTTATTTAATTTTATGTTTATACGTTTAATTACGTGTAATTGAGGCGTGAAAATTTAATGGGTGATGTATCGCACTATGAGACGACCACGACGATGCGAGAAGTGAGAGAAGGCTCGATTGTGCCAGAGATGCTACGGTGAATATTAATTTATAGATTAGTAGACGCATTTAAAACAATTAAATTTCGGAAAAAATAAGAACTGAAATTTTGTCCCCTTTTGTGTGTTCTTTTGAGGTACACTAGAAATATATTGTTATATACGTTTCTTAGAAATATACACTGAGAGAAAAATAATAATTTTAAAAATTATACAGTTAGTCTGACGATAATCTAACTATAAATTATAATTCCCAGGAGGAACGTCTCTATTTTATGGTTATAGCAAAAAATAATTATAGCAGCAATCATCAAAATGATAATAGTTTTTTATATACCGTTTTTGTTGCATGCTTTTCTCTCAGTGCATTTGTTACCGTCTCGGAAAAATTTTTGAGAAATTTGACAAGGCTTATAAAAAAAGTCGACATGTCAAGCCAAACCTACATAAATTTGATTCAATTTTATGATTATACGTTTAAATGCATGTAATAGAGGCGTCAAAATTTAACGAGAAGATGTATCGCACTATGAGACGACTACGACGATACGAGAAGTGAGAGACGGCTCGATTGTGTGAGAGATGCTACGGTGAATATTAATTAATAGATTAGTAGACGCATTTAAAATAATTAAATTTCGAAAAAAATAAGAACTAACATTTTATCCCCTTTTGAGTGTGATTGAAAATTATTTTGAAAATTAAGAAACGGGGAGTAAAGACGTAATAAGACAATTTTAGCATCAGTTCACGAAGCATGTCATTTATTTTTTATATGGGTACACTAGAAATATATTTGTTGTATATGTTTCTTAGAGATATACACTGAGAGAAAAATATAGAGATTTAAAAAAATATATGGTGAGACCGATGATAATCTAACTATAAACTATAATTCCCAGGAGGAACCTTTCTATTTCATGGTTATAGCAAAAAATAGTTATAGTCGCAATCATCAAAATGATAATAGTTTCTTATATTGCCGTTTCGTTGCATATACGATTTCAACGTTTGTTTCCAATAACTTTCCAAGTATCGTTTACTAAACTATATTATCATCGCTTCAACCATAAATCATTGCAAGCCTTCCTATATTCATTTTATCATGTGAAATCGTTAAATCAACGATATGCTTTTCTCTCAGTGTATTTGTTACCATCTCGGAAACAATTTTGCGAAATTTGACAAGGTTTATAAAAAAAGTCGACATGTCAACCCAAACTTGCATAAATTTGATTCAATTTTATGGTTATACGTTTAATTACATGTAATTGAGGCGTGAAAATTTAACGGGGAGATGTATGGCACTATGAGACGACCACGACGATGCGAGAAGTGAGAGAAGGCTCGATTGTGCGAGAGATGCTACGGTGAATATTAATTAATAGATTAGTAGACGCATTTAAAATAATTGAATTTCGAAAAAAATAAGAACTAACATTTTATCCCCTTTTTTTAGTATAATTGAAAATTATTTTGAAAATTGAGAAACAGGAAGTAAAGACGTAATAAGACAATTTTAGCATTAGTTCACGAGGCATGGCATTTATTTTTTATATGGGTACACTAGAAATATATTTGTTATATATGTTTCTTAGAAATATACACATAAAAAAAATAGTTAGTCTGATGATAATCTAACTATAAACTATAATTCCCAAGAGTAACGTCTCTATTTTATGGTTTTAGCAAAAAATAATTATAGTAGCAATCATCAAAATGATAATAGTGTCTTAATGACATTTTCGTTGCATATACGATTTGCGAAAGTTATTGGAAACGTTTGTTACCAATAACTTTGCAAGTATCGTTTATTAAATTTTATTATCATCCTTTCAACCATAAAACATTGCAAAGCCTTCCTATATTCATTTTATCATGTGAAATCGTTAAATCAACGATATGCTTTTCGCTCAGTGTATTTGTTACCGTCTCCGAAAATTTTTTAAGAAATTTGACAAGGCTTATAAAAAAAGTCGACATGTCAAGCCAAACCTACATAACTTTGATTCACTTTTATGGTTATACGTTTAATTACATGTAATAGAGGCGTCAAAATTTAACGAGAAGATGTATCGCACTATGAGACGTCCACGACGATGCGAGAAGTGAGAGAAGGCTCGATTGTGTGAGAGATGCTACGGTGAATATTAATTAATAGATTAGTAGACGCATTTAAAATAATTAAATTTCGCAAAAAATAAGAACTAACATTTTGTCCCCTTTTGAGTGTGATTGAAAATTATTTTGAAAATTAATAAGACAATTTTAGCATTAGTTCACGAGGCATGGCATTTATTTTTTATATGGGTACACTGGAAATATATTTGTTATATATGTTTCTTAGAAATATACACATAAAAAAAAATAGTTAGTCTGACGATAATCTAACTATAAACTATAATTCCCAAGAGTAACGTCTCTATTTTATGGTTATAGCAAAAAATAATTATAGTAGCAATCATCAAAATGATAATAGTGTCTTAATGACATTTTCGTTGCATATACGATTTGCGAAAGTTATTGGAAACGTTTGTTACCAATAACTTTGCAAGTATCGTTTATTAAATTTTATTATCATCGCTTCAACCATAAAACATTGCAAGCCTTCCTATATTCATTTTATCATGTGAAATCGTTAAATCAACGATATGCTTTTCTCTCAGTGTATTTGTTATCATCTCGGAAACAATTTTGCGAAATTTGACAAGGTTTATAAAAAAAGTCGACATGTCAACCCAAACTTGCATAAATTTGATTCAATTTTATGGTTATACGTTTAATTACATGTAATTGAGGCGTGAAAATTTAACGGGGAGATGTATCGCACTATGAGACGACCACGACGATGCGAGAAGTGAGAGAAGGCTCGGTCGTGCGAGAGATGCCCCGGGGAATAATAATGCGGACGCTCGTATAGTATATATAGGTAGAGTTGTCTCGGGTAGGACATTGGCGTGCGCGTTCGAGACCTCTATCCGGCTCTCTGGCTCACCTCCTCCGTTGTGCAGTGCCGCTAGCGCACCATAGCACCACCGCGTACGTGCACAACTTGTATACGTGTACGATTTGCATGGAAATCCGCGATTGTGCAGCAGTCTGTGCTGGCGTACAATGGAAACGCACCACCGACAGACCTGAGAGGAACCAGCGTGATCGAATTCGGCGTGCATAGGGCAGTTGGTCCTCTCTATAAGCCAACGGTCTGCTGTTGCATTTATATAGTACATATATGGGGCGTTCCACCGGTCATCGACAGGGTCGCGACCCTCATATGTTTTTTTTCCCTAGAGCAATATAAAAAAACAGATTTTTTTTTAGATTGTTAAAAAAAATTGTGTTTTTTTAATTACCTAAAATTTGATTTTCTCAAAAAGTACGTCGAAGATTTTTTTTTTCTGTTAATTCTGTGTACAAAAACAACATTTTTGAGCCTCGGCCCAGAGTGAGGCGAGGCCTAGATTAACAACTAAAAATAAAACAAAATTTAAAAAATTTTTAAATAATACCCCAAACTTGAATCTCTCTAAAAGTACGTCGATGATTTTTTTTTTAAATTTTTATAGTAAATTTTGAGTGCAAAAACGAAATTTTTAAAACTAGAACGAAAATGGCGGACAGTCTAGAATAGCAACTATAAAAACAAAATTCTCCTGTAAAAGAATTTTATTTTTTGTTCTTATTCTAGTCTGTCCCCTCATTTTCATTCTAGTCTAAAAAATTTCGTTTTTGGACACAGAATTTTTAAATGATAATTAAATGTAATAATTAATAGTAATTTAAATATAATTAAAAAAACACAAATATCTTTAAAAATCTAAAAAATATTCTAAAATATTCTTTTATATTGGTCTACGACATCTCAAAACGAAAAAAAAAATATGAGGGTCGCGATCCTGTCGATAACCGGTGGAATGCCCCATATATAGTATATATATAGTATATTGGTATTACTGTAGAAAAAAATCGACGACTCTTAACTAAAGAAAATAAATGTTAATTAATGCAACCAGCTCTAGTTTAATACGCTTAGAAAAAGTTTTGATTAAATAATCTTTACGTGAAAAATATATTTTGGTTTTTATGGTGCAATTATTTGTGTAATATTAACCTGCGGGGCTTGTACATCAATTTTTATTTCGATAGAATTGGGAAATTAATTTTAGATTGAAAAAACGGAAGTATAAATCGGTCAACCCAACAAAACGTTGTCGTTAGTTAGTAATTACAAATTTTCGTAATTCTTGACTTTTCGTTAAGATCGAAGATAAAAAATAGAAATTTCGAGTTTATGTAAAATTAAAAAGACTATCTCAAAAAATTCGAATGAAAATCACGAAAAACTCTTTTTTCAGGTGTTTCATGTTTTTTCGTAAAATTTTTCAGTTATGAAGAGAAAATATTGGCTGTTTCGTCATCGAAGGAAAATTTCTAAACAGATTAACTTCTAAAATATAGTAAAAGTCGATATTTTCTTGTTCCAGCCGTTTAATTGGTTGTATCAAGTGATAATTCATTAATTGACCGTACTGATTAGATCCGCATATGAATTACTAACCAATTAGTTGTCCGACACGATCATATTACTTAACGATCATATTACACTAAATTAAGAGTCAGTGGTACACCGGTGAGAATTCCTTCGCCCTATGTTAAACGCCTATAGGACTGTCTCTCTCGCACATCACCCTAGTTTCCGGTTTTCTGGTACTCCTGAATAAAGGGCTTTGGGAAGCTAAAAGCTTAGCCCAATTATAACATCCTTCCGCGTATTCTCTCAAAATGCAAGCCCAATCTGTGGAGTTACTTGAGAGAAAACAGCTTTTGAAATTTCGAAAGTGATGGGGGAAAGTATCACTGCCTCTTAATAGAATTTAATATGCATAGAACAATTTCCGTAAAAACCGACAATGTATCATAATATACATATATTATAATGCGCCAAAAATGACGTCTCTCGACTGCAGGAATAAAATATAATTATCACAAAAACCTCTGACTTAAAACTCTAATAGAAAAACTTAGTTGAATCAACTTCTAGTCACGGAAATAATTATTCTGAACATCGAAAATATTGATTTAAGCAAAATATTTAATTCATCAGAAAATTATTTCGTTCAACTAGAAATTTATTTCGCCGCAGTTCTAGGTGACGTAACTTCGTTTCTTCTTTCAGCCTGACCTTTAAAATGTTCCTTAGATTGAGCAAGTCGACTAATTGGTTCTATCTGCCGATTATTAATTGATTGGCCCCTCTGATTAGATCCACAAATGAGTTGTTGCTAACCAATTAGTGGCCCGACACGATCAAATAACTTCCACACTATATACAGTTGCTTAAAGTGACAATTTTTCTCCCTGTTAAAAGAAATGAAAATTACTACAAGGTCACTACAATGTTAAAGGTTGACCATTGTTCGGTGGAAAAAAAGTGGAAACAAAGGTATCACGAAGAAAAATAAGAAGAGCAAAGCAATTCTATAGTTCAGAACCGGCTAAGCGAGACAAATAAGAACGCAGCACACGTGCGTCAAAATACCTATGTGCGTTTATGTATATATATGTATTTATTACGTGCATATTATATGCACTATATGGGGGAAGTTGTATATATGTTGGATCATTGGTTTATCCGGTCACCTTCGTTTTATCGCGTAGGTCACAACTGCAAGAGGAACCGAGAAAGGGACTCAACGATATACGTGTAGAGTGCCTCAGTGGTCTACTCTAGGTACTACAACGCAATATACCGTCAATCATGCAAATTGGTAAACCGTGTAAGCAGAACAGAGCTGCATGGACGCCAATGCATAGTGGATTATTCAGCCGATATTCCCTCTCTCATCAATCGGGCGTCCAATAGTTGATTAGTATCAAAATTGCAAAGAAAGGAAAAATCTGAAAAGCACGAAGAATTATCGGAAATAAAGTATATGCAAAATATATTTTAAAGAAAATACTATATCTCAAGAAGCATCAACATATATCAAAAGATTTATAAAGTAATATCATTAATACCACTACAAAAAAAAAATACACTTTTTTTTGTATTTTTAATTTAAAAAATAATTTTTTTATGAAAAATTTAAATGACAAACATTTTTCTGTACATGTAACAAAAAGGTACCATGAACATTTGTGGCTAAAAATTTTTCATTCGGAGAAGAAAAAAATTTTATTCATTTTTATAAACGTCTAAATTTCAAGTCATTTTTGTAGCGATGCATAAATGCACGCTCATCGTCACCTAATGATTGATTATGCTCATTTTTGTTCGATATATAACCTAGTATGACCTACGAATCAACTATTTATTTTTCTTTTTGTTTGATTAAAATTTTACAATTCCTGTTATTTCTGCAATGCCCTTCAGAATGTTACCGGAAAAAAAATGCAAATGGTGAGTTGGTTTGGAAGAATCTGTAAAAATTCTCAAAAATTCAGTTTTACGTATAAAAAGGTTTAAGCATCCATCCATAGTAGACCGACTTTTTCTTCTAATATACAAATATATATTTTTTTAAATAACAAAGTTCAAAAAAAAAATGGACGGAAGGACCCATCTATCCCAGCACCAAGCTTAACATTTTTCACATCGGACACAGTATTTTCCAGAATTGTTAAAAAAAAATTATTTGAGTCAATAAATTACCACATTAAAAAAGAAATGTAAATAATTCAAACCGGTCTAAAGAAAAAATAAACAAATAAACTTAATGTCTTCGAGAGTCAGGCAATCATTAAAAAAATCACGTTTCAAATCCGATAGTTCAAGGGTCAGACCCAGGTCGATTTAGTTTCGAATGCCCCGTATAAATAGTCCAAAAGTTCTATATATTAGATATATTTGACTCTGCATGGGGGAAGCATGAACGGAAGTGACTATTATTAAACGAAAACGTACTAAAAGGCGATCAAGACATGTATGAAGAATTAGAAAGATATAGCACTGCGCGTTAAGCAAGACGTATGAGAAGAATTAGAGAGATATAGTAATGTACACGAGGAGCAGGATTACGGAACAGTAGAGTGAGCCCCGCGCACTCGAGTTATCCAATTAGAAGCGCACGGCATATCCAAACGCATCTGCTTCTGCTTCTGCTGTTGCTACTCGGGTTATACTCAATTAGGTGCACGAGGTAGATATATAACTCATCGTCGTCGTCGTAGTCGACTGCATCATCGTAGGATCGATCGTCCGAGATATGAGACTCGAGCCAAAAGCTATAGTTTGGACTATACACTATAGTGCTTCACCAGCCACTGTCGTCTCGAGCCTTCGGAATCGTCACTCTGCACTCTACGCTCTTATACCCAATTTACTATCTTGATCTTCCGATAAAACGACCACTTCTCAATATCTACATTCTCAGGATCAGAATTGTAAGGTTCCATAATGTTTTCATGTACACAATTAATTTGTAAAAAAAAAGTATTCGTATTAAATAGTATTGATTTGGAAGAAAAAGTATTCGTTTTAAATAGTATTGATTAGTACAAAAATTATTCGTATTAAATAGTATTGATTTGTAAAAAAAAGTATTCGTTTTAAATAGTATTGATTTGTAAAAACAAGTATTCGTTTTAAGGTAGTTCTGTCGGTACGTCGGAGTCATAAATCTCTCAGAGTCTATATGACATTAAAAAATAATCATACGCACCACTTTGACTGCCTCAATAATAATATCAAAAATAATCGAGAATCCTTCGAAATTGTCGTAATCAGATTAAAACGATTATTTGTAAATAGTTGATATGTTTAGTGCTGATTTGACTTCATTTTTACGATAATTAGGTTAGGAAACGTCATTTGGCCCGGTATCGTGCACTTTAATCTTGGTCCATTTAAACATTATTCCGGAGACTTCACCTTTTTTCCTGATGCATCAATTCCAGAATGATTTGCGAATACGTAGTACTTTTTATTTTTTCTCTATCTTTGATCTAAGTATGTTAATTTTCGATTTAAAGATCAATTTTTCTAGTCCTCCCGTGAGCACCGTGTAAAAAGATCGATTTTCAAGTTTTAATTGTTCATTCAAATACTCAGTAAAAGCCTTCAAGATTTTGTGCAAGTAAAATTGAATAGCTAAATTACAACATATCAAAAATTCATGCATATGAGTTTGGATTGCCTTCACGACAGAACTACCTTAAATAGTATTGATTTGTAAGAAAAAGTATTCGTTTTAAATAGTATTGATTAGTAAAAAAAATATTCGTATTAAATAGTATTGATTTGTAAAAAAAAAGTATTCGTATTAAATAGTATTGATTTGTAAGAAAAAGTATTCGTTTTAAATAGTATTGATTTGTAAGAAAAAGTATTCGTTTTAAATAGTATTGATTCGTAAAAAAAGTAATCGTATTAAATAGTATTGATTCGTAAAAATTATCTGCAGCTTTTATAAAAATATGAAGACGTTTTTGAAAAAATCTGATATTTATAATACATCACAACAACATTTTTTTTACGAAAATAAACTTCTTGCAGTAAAAAATAAATGGAGGATATAACTCGTAAGTTGGATCTGTGATTTCTGAAATCAGAAACATAAAAAAATGAGTTTATTTTAAATCACTACAAGACAGCTTGAAACTTTTGCAAAAATTATCAGCAGCTTTTACGTTTCAAATGTACATTTTTATAAGATTTGCTAAAAATAAATACAATCTTCATAAAACATGACAGAAACTTTGTTCAGAGTGCATTAAATATCAGGATCAGATTCTTCAATTTTTTTTGTACTATTTTCTTAAAATTGTTTCAAAAATATAACTTCTTTGCTTATTTCATAATATGCAGATTTAAAAATAAGAACTGTACGTTATTATTAGGAAAAAAACAATTATGAAATAAATTGTACTACGAATGATCGTTTTATACAATAATGGAACCTTACAACTGTGCTTAGGATAGGAAGATATTCAAGAAAATGAGAATTTTTTATTATCCGGTTTTAATGCCGAGACGTTGTTAAAGTCGTTAAGAGTCAAAGAGTATTAGCAAGGAATAAAGGCGGCATATAGCACAGAACATTGGCGCGAGAATGATCGTTTTCTGGGATGTGAACGAGCGAAACATCGAAAGGGTCCGAAGGTCGTTGTCGTCAGCAACGAGACTGTCCGACCGCCCCCGCAACTTCTTTACGATGCGTCAGGCTCGGTGGGAATAATAATGATTCTCTCATTCTACCCCGTTCCTCATCTTTCCCTTATGTCTTTCCGTCCTTCGCGCCTGTCAAGCACCAACACTCGGTACTGACTTTATAGCATCCAGTTATATTCATCGCTAACTTGCCGGTGTACTGCATTTCCGAACCCTCGGCGTTTCATTGCTGGGATTTGTCGAGTCTCTGTTGAATTACAAGAGCGAACGAGAGACTTTCATGTCCGGATATTACAAGTCAAGCTACTGCGATGTACAAGCAAGATAACAGCACGTAGGGTGGAAACTCATCGTATATGTATTTGTCGACTTTTTATTCGTATGAATCTACATCTTTATGTACGGCGATTCATTTTTTTTAACAATCATCGATTTGCTTGATTATTTTTGTTAGGTACTTTACACAATCTTTTAAATCTGTAAAAAAATTGTATTTAATTATTTTTAATTTTTCAATTTTAAATGTTTTTAATTCTTAGTGATAAGAATTTTTCTTCTTTTTTTTGAGAGGAATTGAAAAGTATTTGAAAAATTTGTCGGACAATTTAATTTATGGGGAATAAAATTGAAAGTTAATGAAATAAAGACCATTTTAGCATTAGATTACGAACCCTCTTGTTTTTTTTAACTACACACATCTTTTTATGCGAAGTAGCGATAAATGAGTTTTTATTTTTTATAAGCGGGTAGAATAAACAGTTTTAAAAAAAGTTACAAAAAAATAGGCACTGAAATCTCGTTTCTTATTTAGCAAAATTGAAATTATAGATAATTACAGATGATTATTAAAGATAATCAACGTTAAGAGTGATGAAATAATATCATAGAATACAAAACCATCTTGTTTTTAGTTTAGGAAGCACCTTTTCGTTTTTACAGCGGGTAATTTTTTTTTCTTTTTTGCGAATAGTGTTAAATTATCTTTACGAAGAGTAGGAAACGAAATCTGATTTGTATTTGTAGTAACAGTATTTTTAATAGAATTTAATAGAATTACTGAAACGTTCCGATTTATCTAAGATCTGATTAAATGGTAAAAATAATTATCTGATCGATAGTAACAAGTTTAAAAAAAACTCTTAGGAATTCCCATCTGTTGAGGACGATACTAGTCATCAATATTGGTTCCACTTGGAATATAAGGCGCTCAGGAAATGAAATCATTCGTCGTATCGATCGTCTCGAGTAAGACAATGCGCTCCTCCCGATCTACACAGCGATTAGATCCGGTTATAAGATGATCTACTCGCCGCTATATACTCCACTCGTCCGTCTAGCAGCAGGCAAGCGCGCGACGGCTTCCCAGATATTCACACGGGCACTCCTGCCGTCCATCTACGTGTGTACAGTATAAGATTCTCTTCGGCACGCTTCCGGCGCGTGTCCCTGAGAACAGATCCCCTCCGCGGCCCAACAGGTCGCGAGGTTAATAGTTCTTTACCGGGAATTCTTTTGGTCCGTATTTCCTCTTTTTTTAATCCTCCCTCTCGATTTCACTCGACTGCGTAACTGTCGGATTACCGTTTTTCGAGATTTCTATTCAGCCCAATTGCCTGTCGACTAAAAAATTGCAACAACAGTTTTTTATGAACAGAAATTATCAGAGAAGTACAAACTATTTTTTTCCAAGCTCGTATAGCGAAATATATGTAAGAAAAAAAATGTCATATTCTTTTACAAAGTCAATAAAATAATATACAATCGCGTAATTCAAGAAAAACGACAGTGAATTATTAGAAGAATATAAGCTGCATTTTTCATTGTAATTAGTATTTTTTATAGCCTTATTGCAAGAAAATGGGTAAATTTTAAAATAATGTTTTTCTAAATCATTATAAATTAGCATGAGAAATAAAAAAAAGATATTTAATTTAGAGCAGAAATCTCGGAAAGGAAAGAAAAACGTTAATTGAAATCAATATTTAACTACATAACAAAATTATCGTTTTCGCAATTTTTCAATTGCCAGTCGAATAAAAAATTGCAGCAACAGATTTGTATGAACCAAAATTGTCAGAGAAGTACAAACTATTTTTTTTCAAGCTCGTATAGCGAAATATGTGCACTGAGAAAAAAAAATGTTAGAATGAACTAAATCGGCGTTCACCCTCGTTCAAATGAATTTTTCGTTGGTATAACAAATATTTTTGTTACCGCAAATATATTTTAGTCAACTGAATTGAATAATTATTGAAGAAACTAAACATTTGGTTGTCCTAAACGAGTTATTCGTTTGAACGAGGGCAAACGCCGATTTAGTTAATTTCTACTTTTTTTTTCTCAGTGTGTAAGAAAAAAATGTCATATTTTTTTACAAAGTCAATAAAATAACATACAATCGCGTAATTCAAGAAAAACGACACTGAATTATTAGACGAATATAAGCTGCACTTTTCATTGTAATTAGTATTTTATAGGCTTATTGTAAGAAAATGGGTAAGTTTTAAAATAATGTTGTTCTAAATCATCATAAATTAGCATGTGTAATTAAAAAGATACTTAATTTAGAGCAGAAATCTCGGGAAGGAAAGAAAAATGTTACTTGAAATCAATATTTTCTGGGGCTACGATCTGAAATGTATGCCACATCCGCGAAATTATCGTTTTCGCGATTTTTCAATTGCCAGCCGAATAAAAAATTGCAACAACAGATTTTTATGAGCAGAAATTATCAGAGAAGTACAAACTATTTTTTTTCCAAGCTCGTATAGCGAAATGTATGTAAGAAAAAAATTTCATATTTGTTTACAAAGTCAATAAAATAACATACAATCGCGTAATTCAAGAAAAACGACAATGAATTATGAGACGAATATAAGCTGCACTTTTCTTTGTAATTAGTATTTTATAGGCTTATTGCAAGAAAATGGGTAAGTTTTAAAATAATGTTGTTCTAAATCATTATAAATTAGCATGAGTAATAAAAAAAAAGATATTTAATTGAGAGCCGAAATCTCGGAAAGGAAAGAAAAATGTTACTTGAAATCAATATTTTCTGGGGCAACGATCTGAAATGTATGCCACATCCGCAAAATTATCGTTTTCGCAATTTTCCAATTGCCAGTCGAATAAAAAATTGCAGCAACAGATTCTTATGAACAGAAATTATCAGAGACGTATAAACTATTTTTTTCCAAGCTCGTATAGCGAAATATATGTAAGAAACAAATGTCATATTTTTTTACAAAGTCAATAAAATAACATACAATCGCGTAATTCAAGAAAAACGACAGTGAATTATTAGAAGAATATAAGCAGCCCTTTTCATTGTAATTAATATTTTTTATAGGCTTATTGCAAGAAAATGGGTAAATTTTTTAATAATGTTGTTCTAAATCATCATAAATTAGCATGAGTAATAAAAAAAAGATATTTAATTGAGAGCAGAAATCTCGGGAAGGAAAGAAAAATGTTATTTGAACTCAATATTTTCTGGGGCTACGATCTGAAATGTATGAGAGATTCGCGAAATTATCGTTTTCGCGATTTTCCAATTGCCAGCCGAATAAAAAATTACAACAACAGATTTGTATGAACAAAAATTGTCAGAGAAGCACAAACTATTGTTTTCAAGCTCTTATAGCGAAATATATGTAAGAAAAAAATTTCATATTTGTTTACAAAGTCAATAAAATGACATACAATCGTGTAATTCAAGAAAAACGACAGTGAATTATTAGACGAATATAAGCTGCACTTTTCATTATAATTAGTAGTTTATAGGCTTATAGCAAGAAAATGGGTAAGTTTTAAAATAATGTTGTTCTAAATCATCATAAATTAGCATGAGTAATAAAAAAAAATATTTAATTTAGAGCAGATATCTCGGGAAGGAAAGAAAAATGTTACTTCAAATCAATATTTTCTGGGAATCAAATTCTGGGAATTAAATCGCGAAAACTTTTCTTTTTTCGCGATTTTCCAATTGCCAGCCGAATAAAAAAATGCGACCACAGATTTTTATGAGCAGAAATTATCAGAGATGCACCAACAATTCTTTTTCGAGCTCGTATAGCGAAATATATGTAAGAAAAAAATGTCATATTTTTTTACAAAGTCAATAAAATAACATACAATCGCGTAATTCAAGAAAAACGACAGTGAATTATTAGACGAATATAAGCTGCACTTTTCATTGTAATTAGTATTTTATAGGCTTATTGCAAGAAAATGGGTAAGTTTTAAAATAATGTTGTTCTAAATCATCATAAATTAACATGAGTAATAAAAAAGAGATATTTAATTGAGAGCAGAAATCTCGGAAAGGAAAGAAAAATGTTACTTGAAATCAATATTTTCTGGGGCAACGATCTGAAATGTATGCCACATCCGCTAAATTATCGTTTACGCAATTTTGAATCAATTGATCAAACGAATAAAAAAAATCGGTGCCGGAATAAAAAATATTTTTACAAGCTCTGCTGCTGTGTTAACACGTCTGTATGAATTTGTATAACTGATACAGAAAGCACTTTGAAATTAAGATAACAATATCGTCACTGAAGCGTGAAAAAATATAGCCATAATAAGGAAATGTCAATAATAACTTTTTTTTTACTTTGTGAGCATTTTTCTCTTGCTCGTCTCAATTAATAAGGCATTTATCAGTCTTTTAATTAAAACTTTGAGGTTTATATTATATTACGGATTTTTTTAGTTCATTTGCATCGAATATCATAAAAACAGACTCAAATTGAAATACTCTTTATGATAGCTTTTGTGAAAATATTTTTCTAAAAATCTCTGTAATTTCTTTGAACATCTTTGAATTAAAAATGTCTTTATTTTTCTGAAAACATCTAATTTTCTCAGCCGAGTATTTTTCAGTTTCAGGGAAAGACAGAGTTTTCTCTGAAAAAAAAAAAAAAAAAAAAAAAAACCAGAGTATCGGTCCGATTATAGTTTCGCCTAGAAACTATCAAAGAAATATATTCAGCAGTGTGGAGCTTCCAAGTAACAGGCTCCGGGAATAAACATGAGATCACATTCACGAACTTTATTCCGTCTCCCTTGTTTGCCGATTGTTTGCGTTTCCATAAAAATAAATGTTTGCCAGGCGTGGGAGTAACTCTCACGTGCAATGGTGCTTCGCGGGTACAAGTTTAATTAGACGAGTTAACTTTGCACTGCAGACAATAACAGTCGATATCGAGTGAACTGGGAAACTAGTGAAAGAAAAAATAAAGATTCGATGAATATATCCTTGACTTATAATGAATAAGACGATAGTTTTTCTTTGCTCTTAGAGTATTCCATATCGAGTTTGACTCTGTAGTGTGAGAACAGGAATGACTATCATTCGGTTGATAAAGCATTTTAAATCTTTTTTTTTTTCTAATAAATAATTATGCTAAAATTCAAACTATTAGATTCTTGCAACGACTGTGCAGAATTTATATCAATATTTTTTATGCAATGGTTTCTCATATTTTATACACCTAATAATATATCATTATTTCTTAATGAAAGTATTCGAAATACTGTTTTATTGAATGGTGCCAATTCCTAAACGAAAATTACTCGTTCGATGCCACATTATTTCTCAATTACTCGCGTTTGTTGAAAAAAATGAATGTTTGCTGGGCGATAGTACTACGTGGGTGTTACTTTAATTAGAAGGGTTAATTTTGCACTGAAGACAATAACAATCGATGTTGAGTGAACTGGAAAACTAGTAAAATAAAAAGTAAAGATTTGACGAATATATATTCTTTGCTTATAAGGAATAAGACGATAGTTTTTCTTTGCTCTTGGAGAATTCCACGCCGAGTTTGATTCGCTCTGGTGTGAAAACTGGAATGAGTATCATTCGAATGAAAAAGCATTTAGAATATTTTATTTTCCAATAAATAATTATGCTCAATTATTATGCTAAAATTCAAACTATTAGATTCTTGAAACGACTGTGCAGAATTTATATGAATATTTTTTATGTAATGGTTTCTCATATTTTATAGACCTAATAATATATCATTATTTGTTAATGAAAGTATTCAAAATACTGTTTTATTGAATCGTGGCGATTCCTGAACAAAAATTTCTCGTTCGATGCCACATTATTTCTCAATTACTCGCGTTTGTTAAAAAAAAATGAATGTTTGCTGGGCGATAGTACTGCGTGGATGTTACTTTAATTAGAAAGGTTAATTTTGCATTGCAGACAATAACAGTCGATGTTGAGTGAACTGGAAAACTAGTAAAAGAAAAAGTAAAGATTCGACGAATATATATTCTTCGCTTATAAGGAATAAGACGATAGTTTTTCTTTGCTCTTTGAGAATTCCACGCCAAGTTTGATTCGCTCTGGTGCGAAAACAGGAATGAGTATTATTCGAATGGTAAAGCATTTTTAATCTTTTTTTTTTCTAATAAATAATTATGCTAAAATTGAAACTATTAGATTCTTGCAACGACTGTGCGGAATTTATATCAATATTTTTAATGTAATGGTTTCTCATATTTTATACATCTAATAATATACCATTATTTGTTAATGAAAGTATTCGAAATACTGTTGTATTGAATCGTGCCGATTCTTGAACGAAAATTTTGTCGTTCGATGCCACATTATTTCTCAATTACTCGCGTTTGTTGAAAAAAATGAATGTTTGCTGGGCGATAGTACTGCGTGGATGTTACTTTAATTAGAAGGGTTAATTTTGCACTGAAGATAATAACAGTCGATGTCGAGTGAACTGGAAAACTAGTAAAATAAAAAGTAAAGATTTGACGAATATATCCTTTGCTTATAAGGAATAAGACGATAGTTTTTCTTTGGTCTTTGAGAATTCCACGCCGAGTTTGACTCGCTCTGGTGTGAAAAGAGGAATGAGTATCATTCGAATGAAAAAGCATTTAGAATATTTTATTTTCCAATAAATAATTATGCTCAATTATTATGCTAAAATTCAAACTATTAGATTCTTGAAACGACTGTGCAGAATTTATATGAATATTTTTTATGTAATGGTTTCTCATATTTTATAGACCTAATAATATATCATTATTTGTTAATGAAAGTATTCGAAATACTGTTTTACTGAATCATGCCGATTCCTGAACGAAAATTTCTCGTTCGATGCCACATTATTTCTCAATTACTCGCGTTTGTTAAAAAAAAATGAATGTTTGCTGGGCGATAGTACTGCATGGATGTTACTTTAATTAGAAGGGTTAATTTTGCACTGAAGATAATAACAGTCGATGTCGAGTGAACTGGAAAACTAGTAAAATAAAAAGTAAAGATTCGACGAATATATCCTTTGCTTATAAGGAATAAGACGATAGTTTTTCTTTGGTCTTTGAGAATTCCACGTCGAGTTTGATTCGCTCTGGTGCGAAAACAGGAATGAGTATCATTCGAATGAAAAAGCATTTAGAATTTTTTTTTTTCTAATAATTAATTATGCTACAGTTCGAACTATTAGATTTTTGTAACGACTGTGCAGAATTTAGATGAATAATCTTTTTGTAATGAGTTCTCATATTTTTTAGACCTAATAATATACCATTATTTGTTAATGAAAGTATTCGAAATACTGTTTTATTGAATCGTGCCGATTCCTGAACGAAAATTTCTCGTTCGATGCCACATTATTTCTCAATTACTCGCGTTTGTTGAAAAAAATGAATGTTTGCTAGGCGATAGTACTGCGTGGGTGTTACTTTAATTAGAAGGGTCAATTTCACACTGCAAACAATAACAGTCGATATCTAGTAAACTAGAAAACTAATGAAAGAAAAAGTAAAGATTCAACGAATATATCTTTATAACGAATAAGACGATAGTTTTTCATCGCTCTTGGAGAATTCTATGTAGATTTTGACTTGCTGCGGTATAAGTAGTGCCACAAACTCCGGCCAATGAAGTGCGACCTATTCGTTCGCTGCTACTTTATTTCCGAATTATTCGGGTTGGCAAAAAAGAAAATTATTTTTTTTGCCAGGCGATAATTCTGTGGCGGTGTTACTTTAGTTAAAAAGGTTAATTTCGCACTGCAAACAGTAACAGTCGATATCTTGTAAACTAGAAAAAGTAAAGATTCGACGATTATATCCTTATAAGGAATAAGACGATAGTTTTTCATCCCTCTTGGAGAATTCCATACCGAGTTTGACCGGCTGTGGTATAAGTAGAGCCACAATTCGCTGCTACTTTATTACGCAGTTATACGGGTTTGTAAAAAAAAAATGAATTTTTTTTGCCGGGCGGATGTTACTTTAGTTAGAAAGGTCAATTTCACACTGCAAACAATAACAGTCGATATCTAGTAAACTAGAAAACTAATGAAAGAAAAAGTGAAGATTCGATGAATATATCTTTATAAGGAATAAGATGATAGTTTTTCATCGCTCTTGGAGAATTCTATGTCGATTTTGACTTGCTGTGGTATAAGTAGTGCCACAGACTCCGGCCAATGAAGTGCGAGCTATTCGTTCGCTGCTACTTTATTTCCGAATTATTCGGGTTGGCAACAAAGAAAATTATTTTTTTTTTGCCAGACGATAATTCTGTGGCGGTGTTACTTTAGTTAAAAAGGTTAATTTCGCACTGCAAACAGTAACAGTCGATATCTTGTAAACTAGAAAAAGTAAAGATTCGACGATTATATCCTTATAAGGAATAAGACGATAGTTTTTCATCCCTCTCGGAGAATTCCATACCGAGTTTGACCCGCCGTGGTATAAGTAGAGCCACAATTCGCTGCTACTTTATTACGCAGTTATACGGGTTTGCAAAAAAAAAATGAATTTTTTTTGCCGGGCGGATGTTACTTTAGTTAGAAAGGTCAATTACGCACTGCAAACATTAACAGTCGACATCTTGTAAACTAGAAGACTAATGAAAGAAAAAGTAAAGATTCCTTAGACAAATATATCCTTAAAAGGAATAAGACGATAGTTTTTCATCGCTCTTGGAGAATTCCATGCCGAGTTTGACCTGCTGTGGTATAAGTAGTGCCACAGACTCCGGCTAAAGGCTAATCGGCCAATCGCCCGATGCAGCGAGAGTCACTCGTTCGCTGCTGCTTCAGGCAGTGCACCAGCAACCCGCAGGAGCGCCAGTCAGAATACAGCAGCCGACCGGCGGCGAGCACCCATTTTAAATTCCGCCGTTGGAATGTCACCTGCCGATATAGTATATATATACATATATCGCAAAGGGGTGATCGTGCCCGTAGCTTTCGATGTTCTCGATACGTCCAATGAACTTTTGATGCCGAACTCAACGAGAATCCTCCCAAATTCAGCCTTTTATTACGCTAATAATAATTCCATTTATTCTCGACGTCTCGAATAATATTCGAAATATTTCTCCCGCCAACTGTGTTTAAAAAAGAAGACACACAACTGTATAATACGTGACTATCGCAATAATTGCTAGGAACACATAGCATATACTCACTGTTAGATGAACCAGCAGCGGAATACTGCAGCGTTCCAAAGTTAACGCTGACGTTCTTGTTCTCGAAGAAGCTTTTAACGGCATCGCAACCTCCAGCATGAGTTCCGTTTTCGTGTCTCTCTGTGGATCTCGTAGATCTCGATAATGCCCCATCGATCAAGAGACACGAGAATATAACAGCTACAGCGTAAAGACCGGTTACGCCGATCGTTGCACTTTTTGAAATCGTCATTTTGAATTTATTTTTTTTTCTTTTAACTATAACCAATATATGTAATAAATATATAATTCTTAGCTTTTGGCTCTCAAGGCAGAGTCCGAAAATCCAATTCGGGATTTTTTTTTGATGTTCTTAAGAGCTAAGAAATTCGAAGGGCGATTAAAATGTTTGCCAATTTTTGTCTTCTTCTCACACCCCGTTGATGTTAAATTCCCGTAACGTGCCTTTCTTTTGTCGACTCCTCTTCCTTTCGCCTCGTCTACGTGACAAAAATCTCTATCCCTATCTTCGTGACATCCGAACGCACACTCGTTTTTGTTTTTTTTTAAATTTTTTCTTTCTTCGGTTTCTATCCTCGTTTTTTTCTCAAATTATTAATCACGGTTATTAATCAACACACACGCACTGCTCTGCAAACACACACGCACGCACGTTGATCACGCGTGCATATATGCACCACACGACGACGATGAGAACGCCGCGCGCGTATTTCTCTTACCGCGGGGTTGTATCCGCTTGGTGCCTCGAACGCGACTGCCGCCTCTGCTGCAGATCGCGAGACCGCCGGCGCGCGACTGTGAACGCGGATTCTACAGTTTTCCCTTTCTCGACCCGCCGCTGCCGGCGCTTCTATTCTCTCGCACCCACCGTTGGAATCGAGAAGAATCGTCCCGCCACTCTCGTCGTCCGACGAGAGCAACCAATCGCGATCTTAATGCCATCTTCTTCATCGAAACTCCACTAAAATCCGTTCGGTGCAACGCGGGAATTTATGAAATTATGCAATGATAAGTATTCAAATGTTTGAGCACAAGTGAAAAATAGTATACTTTACGATACTCCTGCGATAAAACGTTTTTTAACGATTGTTGCAATCGCACGAGTTGAGAAAACGTTTATCGCATGAAATTTTATTTCACAAGCCGTGAAAATAGGCACGTAAATGCCGTAAAAACGCATTTCTTGCAACGAGTGAAATAAAATAAAACGCACTGTTATAAAATTGAATAAAAAAAATAATAATTTAATGTTACAAATTATTAATATGGATTCGTTGTAAAATGATGAAATGGCGAATTACGAATTTCAGTGATTCATTGGTATGAAAATTAACTTGCTTCTTATGTCTTTTTTTTATATAGTTCTGCAGGAAATATTTTATGACCCTAATAAATAAGAAAACGAAGCAAAGACGGATGGAGAGTTTAGGTGTTTGGTCGGAGGTCAGAAATAAAAAAATAACTGGTATGAAATTGAAGATATTTTACGCGCGTACGAGATATTTTACAAACTTATTAAATTATGAATATAAATTAGTTACGGAATTATGCAACGACGAATTAAGAATTTCGTCGTTTGAACATAATTAAAAATAAAAATTTTGTATAGATTTGAGCCGCATTTTGAGATGTCATGTCCAGACATAATCGCGTACAAAATATTTTATTTCACTCAGTGCGTAGAACGCGGTTTTACGCACGCTTCGCGTGCGTCAAACGTCGTTTACACACCTCGTGAAATAAAATTTTGTACGATACTCATGGGAAAAACGTTTTCTTAACTCGTGTGATTGCAACACTCGCCTTTGGCTCGTGCTGCAAATTCACACTCGTCAGAAAAAGTTTTTTCGCACTCGTATCGTAATGTACTATTACAGACTCGACGAATAAACATATATTATAAAATCATGTCCGGACGAACCAAGAGTTTGAAAGTTTGGTCGCAGATCAAATGTCAAAAAATTACTAGCATAATATTGAACGTCATTTTCTGATGTCATTTCCATATATGTGCGCGAAACATCTTATCAACTTATTACATTATGAATATAAATTAGAGATAAAATGATTCATCGACGAATAAAGAATTGTGATAATTAATCAGAGTTCAAACATTACAAAATCAAACGTCATTTTCTGATGTCATTTCGATATATAATCGTAGGCGAGATATTTTATCAACTTAAGTTGTTAATATAAATTAGTTATGACAAGATTTATCGACAAATTTACGAGTACACAGTTGATACATATTATCCGATATCATGTCGAGATTAATTTGTGTAATAAATATTTTAAGAGCTCATTAAGCCATGACTTGAAATCGCTTATGAAATTATGCGTCGAGGAGCAGAATATTGGTTATACCAGACATGAATAATTCACGTCATATAAAATTGTAGCGTCTTTCGCATACCACAATTTCCAGACGTGTTTTATGCAAGAAAAATCGCATGTAGCTGTCAAAAAATGAAAACAGCAATAATGATAAATTAGGAATAAAATATATATACAATATGATGTAAAAAATGTGAATTTATTTAATAATATGGCAAAACGCCGCATTGTCGCACAAAGTACAAAACACTTGGAAAAATAGACGTCACGTCGAATAATAATTTACGGTAGTAATTACTTCAGATGCATTCAGAGGAATGTTAATTGAGTTCTGGCTTGATTGACCTGCCAAACATTAAGCTCTTCGTATTCCTCTATGCAGTCATTAACTTGATCAGGTTTAAATCCTTTGCTGGTACACCTTTCGAGAATCTCCGAAACTTTAACGGTTTTCGTTTCACCCTTAAGTTCGCCCTTCAGCTCTCCAATAAGCTGGAATATTTTATTAGCCGGATTCTGCGGTTTTCCAGTCATTTCCATCTCTGAATAATTGATAGAAAATTTGGACATCTCGACTAGACGATTGGCTTCGATAACGTCTTCCTTTTCAACGAGATCCGACAGCCTCAAACGTGCAAGAGCAGTTGCAAGACGAAGTACAGCCAGTAAATTTCTAGCTGACGTGAAAGTTTTGTCTCTACTATTTCTCGATTCTCGCCGAAGCTCGACGTAAGTTTCGACTATATAATCAATCAGATCTTCGGGAACGGTTGGATCTTTTCGCTTGCAAAGTGCGATGTAACGTCTCATGAGATTCATATCGAGAGCTTCAACCTTTGTAGGCGGTTGTGCGCCATTTCTGTGCACGTAAGTAATGTGCTGAGCCAGTCGAAGATCATTGTCGCGATCCGCGCGATCTTGAATAAGCCAAAGAAGATCGAAACGCGAGAGAAGTGCAGGAGGTAATTGAATGTTTTGCTCGATAGTTCTCTTGGGATTGTAACGACCGTAGGCGGGATTAGCAGCAGCAAGGATCGAAACTCGAGCGTTTAATCGCGTCATTATTCCAGCTTTGGCGATTGAGATTGTTTGCTGTTCCATTACTTCGTGAATTGCTGTTCTATCGGCTTCAGCCATTTTATCGAACTCGTCGATGCAACAAACTCCTTGATCTGCGAGAACTAAAGCGCCGCCTTCCAGCATCATTTCACCTGTTATAGGATCTTTTAGTACTGCTGCAGTTAAACCTACGCCTGAAGATCCACGGCCTGTTGTGTACTGCGATCGAGGCGCCAAACGACATATAAAACCCAGTAGCTGGGATTTAGCAACTCCGGGATCTCCCATGAGGCATATGTTTATGTTTCCACGTATCTTTATGTCTCCTCGTTTTCTATCCGTTCCGCCGACGAGAAGAAGTAATAGAGCCTTTTTTACATCCTCGAGTCCGTAGATTTCGGGTGCTAATGATACGGCGAGTTTCGTATAAAAATCGTCCTCGTTTACCAGACTTTTTAGTTCCTCTGCTGTTAGTTGCTCGTCCTCGTTGACTGTTTCCATGTTCGTTAAAGTCGCGATACGCTGGAAGAAATAATTTGTTACACATTTGGTAGAGAAGTCAATCATTGATTTATTTGCTTATTATTATAATAGCGATGGTGTTGAAAATGAATGAGCTTTTTTAATACTTATTATATTATGGTCCAATATCAGGAACTTCTTCAAATAGGTAATAAAGTAAATATTCAAAAAATCTCAGTTTCATGACCAACTTGGAAGTCATGATTCTATGGCGTGCATGTTTCTCCATTCGCGTAAGCGATACTTTAAATATGATATTTTTACTCACGTGAGCATCTATGTAAGTCTCGCTGAGAAGTCCACCGCCAGCATTCGGATTGAATCCTCCTTTCATCATTGGCAAGAATATTCCAGTGACAATAACGTGATCACCTGGAAGACATTGTCGAGTAGTTTCTCCTCGACAATAGATTGTCAGAGATCTTGGAATGTGGCCAACGGGTACTTGATCGCTCTAAAAAAAGCAATAATTATTTGTAATTTATTAGGTTCATTACTCGAAAAACGTAAAGTTAAGGGGAGGAAGCCAGGTTCAAATTGCTGATATTTAATGACAGATATCTCACTTGCTTATCTACTGATATCATTTTCAAAATATGTTCTTTTGAACCCTGAAACAAAGATTTTTGTTGCTCTGTGGCACAAGCATCTAATTATTGCAAATGAACTATAGGAAATTTATGAGGTTTTTAACTTATTCACACTTTTCTGAGATAAACGATAAGCCAACAATTTCTAAAAATTGACATAAAGTTAACACTAGCAAGGTGCTGTAGATTGTTAATTTCGAAAATTATATTCACAATCATATTATAACTTCATTAATTTTAAAACGAAAAAAGCTAAATTGATGACAGAAGAATTCTTCTTATGCACAATTGACCAATTTTTAGAAATTTTTGGCATACCGGTTATTTCAGGAAAATGTGAAGAAATGTAAAAATCCATAAATTTCCTACATCTCATTTGCAATCGATAGATGTTTTTGCCATACGGCAAAATAAATCTTTGTTTTAGGGTTCACAATATATTTTTTTCAATGACATCAGCAGATAAACTAAGATATCTATCAATGACTATCAACAATTTCGGTCTGATTCCCTCCCCTTAAGAAAGGCACGATTTACTCACGTGTTCTTGCAGTTTGAGCTCCTGAAACTTGGTAAACTTGGAGCCCTTGGTTTGCATGTGTAATCGTCCTCCGGATTTATTGACGCGACAGTCCTCGCTGGGACAAGACTGCGGTGGCATAAAACTCATAGATTGAACGGGCTGGTAAGTCTCGGCACCGCACTGATCGCAAGTATAAGTCGCAACGAGTATCAATGGCATTACTTCTGTCGATCTCGTTATGATGCCTCTGACAGTCACTAATTTACCAATTTTCTCGGCTTTGATATCACGCACGGAATACGATTTTGCGGTATCTAAGTCTCGGAAGTAAACTTCACTGTAAAAGGAAACATTAAGCATTAAAAACATAGAATTGTTGAGCTATGTTGAATCAATACAATGAACAAATGTTAAGTCCAATCCTAGCATCAATGACAATAAAATCATCAGTGGTAGACTCACAGAATAAATTTAAATAGTCAGTCTACAATTACAAATAAAACTACAATCTGTTTTCTTTTATTGTTATTTGTTTTTAAACAATAATAATGTCAAAATTATTTTAATATTTAATGAAATAAATTGAATGATTTTTGAGAGTTTATATGATGTTTTGAATAATTTTTAACCAGTTTTGAAGGAATATTATTAATTAACTAACTGTATTGATATAAATTTATATAAACTAAAGCTTCAATTTCTACTTCCCATTATCTATGTATAATAGAAATTTTAATAATAATCTTACAATCTGCGCATCAGTTCCGGTGCATATTTATTTCTTGGATCTCTCTGATCTCCTGGATGTACATTTCTCGTTTCCATGAGTAATCTGTGCTCTATATAAATGTCAAGAGCGTCTTTTGCTACTACTGTGCGTTCCTTAAAATCTGGAAGGATTTCTTGCACGAGCTACATAAAAATATTATGCAATTAATTTATTCAATTTATACACTTATGCTATTTGCAAACTCGAGACACTTACTTCTAAAACGAGATTCGTGTATCTTCTGGTGTTATCAATAATGGCAGCAGTCAGCTCATCGTCGAACTCTTGCAGATCATCAAGATCGATGTTGAAAGCTACTTGTTCTCTGTGAGCAATTTTTGTAAGTTGCTCTCGATATTTGAAAGTTTTCTCACCACTTTTGTCATCCATCTTTACGTACTCGGTGAAAAATGTTTTCAGTTGTTCTACGATCACGAAAAAATTCACAAATTTAGTAACATAAACACGTAAAAACACTTTGCGGTTAGGAACTATTGAATTATTAAAAAGTGATTTTTTGTGGTAATAAATTCCTTAAAAAGTACAAAAAGTGTTACCTTTGTCTTTAGCATAATCCCTCGTTCCTTTAGGTGCCATTCTGACGGCTTATTGTTCGCGAAATCCGTAAATTATTTAATGAAAACAATGCAAAGGCACTTCGAATCGGTAAATGGAGCGCTTTTCGTGCTCCTCAACAGCGAACAACGACCGCTTTTACCGCCAAATAAATGGCGCAAACGCAAAGCGCAGTTGGTAAACTGCTCCACCTATCGGTGACAAAGAATATGAATGTACATAGAACTCCTGAAGCTGCGCAGAAACTGGAGTACCACGCATTTTCATTATTTTTGGTGCGTACTCCAGTTTCTGCGCAGCTGCAAGCGAAGCATAGGATCTGCACTTCTATGCACATCCATATTCTTTGTCGGTGAGTAGTCGATCACCGCGGTGCTTTTCGGATTAGGTTAGTCTTTAACATCAACACGTGCACAAGAATCGGAGTAAAAGAATTGTTAACAACAATGGGAAAAGCAAAGAAGATAAAAGTGTCGAAGGGCGAAATGCGACCTTCTGCGAAGGTCGGCCTTGCTGATCAAATCGAGGAGGAAAAAGCAGTGAAATTGAAGGATCGTAAAAAAGTCAGGACGCGCAATGATGAGGATGAAGAGGTTAGTGTAATCTTTATTATTATATTGTTGTCGTCTGTATTATATACTCGATTTTCTAGCCTTGGGCCTATAACTAGCGTGGTTTGATTTTTTTTTTCATTACTTTATATAAATATCAATGTTTTGCACACAAATGCACCAAGTGAGTCCTGCTAATCGTGGCATGTGTCAACAGTCCTGATTGTATCGCATTACGCTCTGGACTCTGCGTCCAGACGGTGCCGATATGGAAAAAAAATCACAAATAGAAAACTGCTACAGCTAAGTTTGTCACTGCCAAAGCTAATTTTTAGTACACATAGTAAAATCGTAGCGGTCATTAGATATATATTTTGTATATAAAATAATAGTATATTACACACCTAGGGCAGTAAAGTAAGAAATGTCTCAGATCACATGTTTGTCGACCTCGGCGTCGCCTCGGCCGACAATTACATGTGATCTGAGGCTTTCTTATTTACTGCCCGAGGAGTATATACGATTTTTCTCATCGACGGAGCTGAAAACCATGAACTCCATTCCACGCAGCGGAACGAAAGTTGTCGCTTTCGGCCCGGAGGTGAGACAAGTATATTTTTCCTGAAATGTAAAAATTTATTTTAGAATTTGTTTTATCTCTTCGAAACTGACATTGAAATAATATTCCACAATCTATTGATACTCTGGTTTAAAAAACATACTAGCTACTTCACGATTATATATGTTTTAATAATTTTTAATATAAAAGTAATCTTTTTGAGATATGTCATATTTTCAACCATAGTTGTTTTTGTATGTTAAAATATTATGAGCAATATTTTTTAATCGAAATATTTCCTCACCAAAATTATAATGGATTTTCTGGGTATTAATTACTCTCTCTTAGAGTAATTAATGCTCAGAATGCTCTTGGGCTGTTTTGAAATAAGCAAGAACCTAGAAAAGGTGATCTCAAAATTACTGAAGACGATTTCACATGTCAACTTAGTCAGTACACACAGTTATAGTCATCAGTTTGGTTAAAAATATTAAATTTTTACAGTTTGTTGATGCAAATCTCTCGCAAAAAATTCTCTCTCAAGCGAGAAAGCAACAGATGGAGATAGAGGAAGAAAATGAGCTTGGAGACTCCTCCTCAAGTTCAGCATTAAAAAAGAAACCAGTCACAAAGCTTGGACAAGATTTAGGCAATGATTCCAGTGAAGAAGACGAAGAGGAGGATGTAGCTGGCAATGAGCACTATGAAAACATAGAGATTGATGAAGAGGATGAGAGAGCATTACAAATGTTCATGGACAGAGATCGAGCTCCCGTGAGAACGCTCGCCGACATTATTATGGAAAAATTGACGGAAAAGAAGACCGAGATTCAGACACAATTCTCAGATGCAGGTTCTATGCAGATGCAAGAATTGGATCCCAGAGTAAAAGCTATGTACGAAGGAGTACGAGATGTTTTGGCCAAGTACAGAAGCGGCAAACTTCCGAAAGCGTTTAAAATCGTGCCAAGTCTCAGAAACTGGGAGCAGATTCTTTATCTCACAGATCCACCCAAATGGTCCGCCGCTGCAATGTATCAAGCAACGAGAATTTTCGCCTCGAATCTCAAGGAAAAAATGGCTCAGAGATTTTACAATCTTGTACTTTTACCACGAATACGCGACGATCTCGCCGAATACAAGAGACTCAATTTTCATCTGTATCAAGCATTGAGAAAATCACTGTTTAAACCTGGTGGCTTCATGAAAGGAATTTTACTGCCTCTTCTTGAGTCTGGCACTTGCACACTCAGAGAATCTGTTATCGTCGGTTCCGTAGTTGCGAAAAATTCTATACCGATTCTTCATTCGTCCGCAGCGATATTAAAAATTGCAGAGATGGATTATACCGGAGCTAACAGTATTTTCTTGAGAATCTTTTTGGACAAGAAGTACGCGCTTCCCTACAGAGTCGTCGACGGTGTCGTATTCCATTTTCTCAGGTTGGTATTTGATTTCTTGGACAAATGATGCTTCAATTTACGTAAATTTGGCTTAAAAAATATATTAAATTTAACATTTTTATGCTTAGATTCGAGCGGGAAACCAGAGAACTTCCGGTTCTGTGGCACCAGTCGCTTCTCACATTCGTGCAGCGATACAAGAGCGATATCAGTACAGAGCAGAAAGAAGCACTCCTGGAATTGCTTAAAAAACAATATCATCACACGATAACTCCGGAAGTTAGAAGAGAACTTCAACACGCTAAGTGCAGGGACGTCCAAGTAGACGAACCCATCGACGAGCCTATGGCTCCTTGAATAATTTCCAACGAAATATATTTTATTTAGAACGCGTCATTTACAATCGGAATAGAAGATAAATGTTGAATTACAAATAAAACTCTTTGTATATAATTTTTCGAATAAATTTATTGCAAACTACTAATAAATATTGGTCATCGATTCACGGTGAGCAGATTTTAACATTCGGGCAAAACATTTACGAAGAAATTTGTCAGACTTTTTTTTTTGTTAATTTAGAAATTAAACTTTAGCATTTTTATTATTTACTTTATTTACTTCTTTGTGGAGTGCTTAATTAATGCATTTATTTGCATCATTGCTTTTATGCATAATCAATGTTCATAGTATTTTTAATGCCAATAATTTTTGTATTCACTTGATGCGATAATGTACATTTTACGCCACAGGCGACAACTTCTGATAATTTCGAGTGTGGAATTGGAGCGCGAGGGGGGGGGGGGGGGGGGGTGTACAAAGAGAAGTGGAATATTTTTTTTGGTGGGTGGAGTGCGGAATGGAATGTTTTTCAAGTGTGGACATTTCCACACAATAGTCACCGGCATTGTTTTACACACGGTTCGCGCGCGTAAATTCACACCTTGTGTAGTCAAATTTCGTATAATATTCGTTGGAAAACTGTTTTCTCAACTCGTGTGATTTGAACACTCTTCAGAAAAAGTTTTACCGCACTTGTCTCGTAGTATATTCCTTAGATTCTGTCTGCCTATTAATAGATAAATCAAAACAGCTCCCATATTTTTCCAAGAACAGTTAATTTCTTTTTTAAGTAGAATCTGATTCTTTTGAGGATAGTTTGAGATTGAGGATAGAGTTTACAGAATCCTATTAAATCAAATTCCTCTTTACCTACAATATGTTCGTACTTACACTGGAAAAATAATATCCAGTTTTTTAATTTCGTAAATTTTTAGGCTTCAGAAAAGTTTTGTGTCTATCTTAATTATTCTCGTATAAAAATTGCAAAATAGTAAAATTTTATTTAAATTCTGAAATTTATATATATTTTTTACAAAAATTTCTCTAAGGTAAATCTCAAGTCTATTCTATTTGCTTACTAGAGAAATAATTTTTATTAACTTATTCATTAAGCAACCCAAAATAGTGATATTTTTTCGATTTCTTCAGTTCAGATATTTCATAATAGAGCGCTAAGCGCGAGGACGTGTTTCGGAATCTTTTTTCTATAGTTGTTATCGACACTTCTGGAATTCCTCTGAATCATCCAAAACAGCGCTAAACACTCTCTTTCCTGTAAACATTCTTATCAAGTCATATCCGCATCGATTGAGCTATAAATAAGTTACTTCGGCAAAAAAGAAAAAACGGCCAAATACCGATTAAATGTTTATTTTTGAAAAAAAACTACTGACTCTCAAATGGTCTTCTTCGACGATCAATCTATCTTTATCGATTATCAAACGATCGAGAAAAAAAAGAAAAAATTAGACGTTTAAGATGTCCAGCTAACTTCACGGAGCTTCGTTTCTACTCTTTTTCTTTTTGTATTAAAAAGAATATATAAAGGATAAGAGCTTTGGGAACTAGTAATTCGCACCAATCCTCTGACTATTCATTTACATCAGTTTAATTTCGATTCTCCGTATCCTTTTATCACTACAGCCCTCCTACGTCGTATCGATCAATTAGTTAAGTCAACAGTTAAGGTTAGTTTAGTGTACAGTCGGTAAGAGATTTATCAAAAGTTTGCTTTCTAGACTTTTGTTCAAAAACAGTTTTATACAATCAAAGTCAGCCATATTGAATGAGTCGTCGCAGGGACCATGGGCGTTCCTTCTGTCGTCTGCAATGTGTCAAAACCCTCGGTGCTCCGAAAAATTGTCAATGCTCAGTGACATTTAACAAATACAACACGACGCGTAAAGAAATATTTCGGAGCATCAGTCAGTAACCGAGGAATCGTGCAAAAGTGAACAATTTGGACAGTGTGAGAAACAGTGAGTCACGGGATTTTACGAAAACGTCAGTATATTAACTGTATCGAAGTGCTGTGCGTGTTTTCACTCGGATTACGGAACTTTTGCCGACGAAATAAATCGGTACCGATGACGACCTTGCCAAAGAGCCTGCGAAGCCCAGCATTTACGTAACCTTGTAATACGAGATAAACAATTGCCGACTTTGTCGTATAAAGCAGTCTGTAGGTTAAGACAAACGTCACATTCTAACCATGGATGAAAGCGGCTTAGCGATACACGATTTATCCTTTGTCTCCAAAGCCTCGTGATTAATCATGAAAGCATTCTGGAAGTACGAGTGTATCAAGACAACAGTCTGCCAGATTTGGGACACAGCTGAGGCATTACTTTGTCACCAATGAAATCTTGAGTACGCATGATATGCTCTTTTTATGCAAGTACAGCTACACAAATGCAGTGGCTCATAAAAAACAGTGATTTCATTGACATCCTACAAACATTGTGATCGTGCTATACATTGTTGGGTATAAGAACGTTATTTAACAATCTCGCAGTAATAAAATCTCATAAGCAAATGTTATATATATTTGAAGATACATTATTAGTGGACAATATCTAAAGAAAAAACAATTTATTGAGAATTTTCTGAAGCGTCTAAGTACCGATAACATTCTGAGGCATTAAATAATGTCAGGTAATAACTCAACTATGGCCGGCACACCCAGAACTGGTAATCCAGCAAACAGAAATTCACAGAGATCGACACTGCTAAAAGTAGTGATATTGGGGGATGGAGGAGTTGGCAAATCTTGTTTAATGAACAGATTTGTCTCTAATCACTTTGATGAACATAGTTTTCACACAATCGGAGTGGAGTTTCTGAATAAGGATATAGAAATAAATGGAGAGGCGTACACTCTTCAGATTTGGGATACTGCGGGGCAGGAGAGATTCAAAACTCTTCGTACACCTTTCTACCGAGGCTCGGATATTTGTCTGTTGACGTATGCTGTTGATGACAGAACGAGCTTCAGAAATTTGGCTCTGTGGAGATCGGAGTTTCTGTACTATGCAGATGTTCAAGAGGGAGCAACTTTCCCATTCATCGTAGTTGGTAACAAAGTATGTAATGCTTGTAATGAAATAGAGGAAAAGTGTGGTATAGAAGTTAAAAATGTTGCAGTAACAAAATCATTTTAACCACCAACAGTTCTTTGCATTTTATTTGAGTAAGCTAATTTTAATCACTCTAATTTTCCAGCAAATTCATAAAAAATGTAAACTAACAGAAATATAATGAATGCGAAGAATAGTGCATAAAATTCCTGACTTTTTATGCCCAAATTATTATTTTTTCACTGATTGAAGTTCAAAGCAAAAGTTTCATGTCAAGATTTCTCTTGAGGATATCCTGGTGAAAATATTTCTCCGACAATCACTCTGAAAAATTGTTGCTAGATTGTTCAACAATTTTTTACAGATCTGTTAACATAAAAAAGAAAATATTCTGATATTTTCTCAATATCTCCTAAATGTGTAATTTCTCAGAGAATTCCATAATTTTTCACAATTTTGCAGAAAACATTCTGTATTTTTCATATTTTTAGAAAAATGTTTCAAATTATAATGCACAATGTTTAGAGAAATTCGGAGATTTTTAGACCCTTTAAAAATGATCGCTAAGTAAATAATTTAATTTCAGAACATTCCTTAGGTTAAAAGAAAACTTAAAATTTTCCTATAAAATACAAAAAAATGTAGAAAATAAATTAAAACAAGGATGCAAAGTAGAACGTTGCATATTGCTTCCTCATTATTTTTCGCATTTCACAAAGCTACCTCTATGAGGAAGTATGTTATTCAATTTTTGGCTTCCTCATAGAGGAAGCTTTGTAAAACGCGAAAAATAATGAGGAAGCAATGTGCAAGGTTCTACTTTGCATCCTCGTTTTAATTAGATAAATATACATGTTGTGGATTCGCTTTTTCTATTTCGTTATTACGTTATTTCGTGATTATTAGAGCGTTTCCAAAAGTGAATGTGATAATGTATATTTTTAAAAATAATTCAACATTCCATAAAATCACAAATTTCATACCGTTCGTCACTAAATTATACATATATAATAGCTGAATATTGTTTCATTTATATACAAAATTTGAGCTCGGTATCTTAAGTTTTGCAAAAGTTTCAATAGAGCGATAATGTCAATTTTTTGAAAAATTCAAAACCTCATAAAATTTTAACGGTTCAACCGATTTTAACCAAATTCAATAGCGATCACCGGCGTATGAAAGCTCACATTCATACCCATTTTAAGATCAATATCTCGAAAATTGAAAATAGTATCGCGTAAACAGACATTTTTCAAAAAATTAAAAAATGCGTAATAATTTTCTAAATCACTTTTCTCGACGTTTTGGCCCATTTTGAGTGTACTGACATGAAAATCTCGAAAAAAAAATTTTCATGAAAACAAAGCTTCCTCTATGAGGAAGCAAAATTTCAAGATTATCAGAAAAAAGTGTTTCCAAGGTAGTGTAACATTTTACGAATAAAATAGACTTTCATTTTTAACACGCTTTTTCGATTGATTGAGAAGAAAAAAAACTATTTTGCTGCACCATCTATGAAGCTTTTTTTAAATTGTAAATTTCCCTGTTTCAATAATCAATGACTACCATAATAAATGCTTGGGAGGGTCAGAATTTTTTTCAAACCGATCTTCAGGTTGTATAATATATGTTAATGTTTTTGCTGCACCATCATTAACTTTAATGCCATAAAAACTTTTAGGGCAATAGTAAAGTTAGAAAGTTGGTCAATAGCCCGACGTAAAACACATTGTGTTGCAGGTCGATATGCCGGAATCAGAGAAGCAAATATCGACGGAAGAGGCTCGCGCCTGGTGCGCAGAGAACGGTAATCCTCCCCTCGTCGAAACTTCGGCGAAAAACGCGACAAACGTAGAAGCAGCTTTTGGAGCAGCGGTGGCTGCGTGGGCTCGTCTGGAGGCAAGATTAGAACGACCTTTGGTCGAGGACACGGTTGATCTCTCAAAGCAACAGTCGCCCCATCGTTCGAGCTGTTGCATGCCGATATCCGGTGCCGAGTAGGTTCTTCTTACCAGACGATATCTCAATAATACTATTATTGACAATTATACAAATACACTAATTTTTACCGCGAATATTTGGAGTTGCATGCATGAAAACGAAAAAAATAACAAATACAAAAACAAAACGTATTTTTTAAGATCTTCGGTCGCGCGTGATGTATAGTAGAGAGCTCAGATGGGTTGTGAGAGAATGAAATTTACGAGGGAACAGATAGAGTGTGTCAGTGGCGAACCAAAGTTTTTGGAGCGAAATTATCTTGATATTTAGAAGGCTTATTGCGATTTTGTAGTTATAGCAGCAATTGAGGAAATTCGAATTAATTTTTTTCCGCAAACGGAGCTTTTTGTGATTTCTTTGATTCGCGCTTACTATCTTCTTCTTCTCCCTTCGTCCTTTCAAGATATTATTTTATCATGATGATATATATATATATATCCGACGCGATGATTGTATTGACTGATGAGTGTGCGTTCACCGTAGCTAATCATTGTTCTGCACCAGCGTATCTGTCGTGACTGTCTTACGATTATATTTGGAGTACTCCAAGTTTCATACGCAGCCTACGTATTTTCTTTTTCTAGGTCTAACAGAATAATTTGATGGAATAAGAAAATATTCTACGACCTACGCAACGATCGCTCGGTACCAATTATTCGTAACTCGACCATGTCCATCACGACCTGACCCCCCCCCCCCCCAAGTCCCCCCCGCCCCTGTTTAAAAGATCGCCGATAATGGACTATTTTATAATAATAGTATAGGAAACTCTATGCGTTAGGATTTACTATCGAATAAGAAAGCTACACGAAAACTTTTTGCCATTCGTACACTAAAAGATCTCAGCGATAAATTCACCGAACAAAAGAGCATAAGAAAAATATTGCGTATTCGTGATTCAATTGAAAAGAATTCGAAGTCGAAATGAACCGAAAATACGGCGAACGATGCGCAATTTAATTATTGCACGAAAAACTCTGTATCGAAGGACGTAACAACGTTCCATATACGAAGCATTCTCTGTCAATTCAGCCACTTTTTTTTCGAACCTCTCCGATATGCCCTGTAATTGATTATATGAATGTACCACTAAAAGACACTCTATGTGAATTTTTTCAGATTTTTAAAAAAAAATTTTCAGAAAATGGCTTTTTTTTATTTAAGTGCAAATATCTCAGAATTTTGAAGTTACTGAAAAAAAATGTCTGTACATAAAAGTTGTTATTTATTGTTAGCTTTCAAGCGGAATATTCCAAATAATTGTCACGTTCCTGTGAGTATGATTTTTTTCCGAAAAATGGAGGAATTATTTTTTAATTAAAAAAAGGATATTTTTTTTATTGAAAAAATTAGAGTATTGCTACATGACTGCTGATACCACAAAAAAATCGCCAGAGTGGTACCGATCGATCTTCTGGTATTAAAAAAATGATTCGTGTGGAAGTTTCGAAAAACGGGGGAATTATTTTTTTTTTATACCGGAAGCTCGATCCGTACCACTCTGATGATTTTTTTGCAATATCTACAGTCATGCAAGAATACTCTGTAATTTTATTAGCCAAAAAAAAGTAATCTTTTTTTTATCAAAAAAATAATAATGCCCCCGTTTTTCGGAACTTTCAGACAAATGCATTTTTAATAGCAGAAGATGGATCGGTGCCACTCTGGCAATTTTTTTGTGATATCAACAGTCATGTAGCAATACTCTGTAATTTTTTCAGTAAAAAAAATATCTTTTTTTAATTACAAAATAATTCCTCCATTTTTTGCAAAAAAATCATACTCACAGGAACGTGACGATTATTTGGAATATTACGCTCGAAAGCTACCAATAAACGACAACTTTTATGTGCTGACATTTTTTTTCAGTAACTTCAAAATTCTGAGATATTTGCACTTGAATCAAAAAAGCCATTTTCTGAAACATTTTTTTTTTTTAATCTGAAAAAATTCACATAGAGTGTCTTTTAGTGGTACATTCATATAACCAATTACAGGGCAAATCGGAGAGGGCCGAAAAAAAAGTGACTGAATTGACAGAGAATGCTACATACATAGTATGTGTATTATGCTTGGCGCAGCTCTCGAGGTGTTGACAGTATTAAAAAAAAAAAAAGAAAAATCAATTCACTGGTACACCGTTGGCTTGTGATAAACTAGTTATGATCGCAATTCGCTTAATTAAGAAAGTAGACGTAGTTACTCTACGTTCTGTAGGTAAATACGTAGCTTTGTGACGTAAAATTGCCTTATCCTCATGGATTTTGAGGCTGAGAGCAGTAGCGTTACTATTCGTTGCAGTCTTTCATAATATTTGGCGTCCGTCCCTTGGTGCAGTAATACGGATCTGATATCCGTAAGAATAATTAAATGTAATGATAATATTGTTATAAAAAGCCCACGTGTACTCCCGACACTGCTCTCAGTAAAAAAAAAAGAAAAGAAAAGAAAAGGAAAAAAACCGCAGCGTTAATTATATCAGTGTTCCTGGGGAACCGCAAATACATCGAAGAAAGCTTCTTTGTAATAAATAAGAAAGAAAACACTCTGATACTTACGTAGCTTCGTGTATCTAAAGTGATGTGCCTCGATCGAGCGATTTACTTTAAGGGGTCTGTATACGCTTGGGGCTCAAAAAGTAGGTCATTTTTCCATATTTTTTTCTCATGAGCTTATTCAGATGACGAAGTTGGTATTTTGCACACAATTGATACATAGTCTTATCAATTCCAAGTTTTTAAAAATTAGAAAATATTGATAAACAATGCCGTTATTATTATTTACACAAAATACCGCTGTATTACTTAAAGGAAATAGAAAATTCGGATAGGGGATACTTTATAAAATTTTCTATCGTATAACCGGAAGATTTTTCTATAGGTCTATCCATTTCCAATAGCAAGTAGTTAAGTTCTTTCTTTTTTTCAAACATAGACATTATTTTGTACAGTTTGCCATTTTTGTAATTTCCCAAATTTCAAAAAAGTATCCGGTCATACGATAGAAAATATTGTAACCTATATTCTATGTTTTGTTTAAATAATAACAACTTTATTGTTTATCAATATTTTTCTATTCTTTTTTACATTCGAATTTGGTAAAAGTATATAATAATCGCGTGCTAAATCCCGATTTCGTCATCCCAATATCATTAAAAAAGAATATATAAAAAATCAATCGGTTTTTTTTGGGTCTCAAACTTATGCAGAAGCCTTAAACATTTTTCTCTGCATTACAATTGGCGTTCGCAGCCTAACGTCGTTGTAATTTACCAATTGTTTGAAAATAATGAGATTTCGGTTCTATCGGGTTAAGCCAAATTCAATTAATTCAGGAAGATAATGGTTTAATGGTGCTTTTTGTATAACTACGTGTAGGCCATACGGATTTTTAGAGGAATGATGAAACCATTATTAAAACCCTATGAAACAAAAGTGAAAGCGTGAAAGAACAAAAATCATCATATCAGAGCGATTCTCGTCGCTCATTCATCTACATTAAACGCAAACAGCGTCAGCGAATAATCTTCGTTATATTTTGCAATCATTGAAGAATTAGTAGTGGGACGTTACACAGTACGACAATTTTTCCATCGTGTCGAGATGACACTTTAATAAAATCTCAATCAAGTACGTAAAGACATTTTTTTTTATTGGATTGACACAATTACGAGGAAATTTTGTCGTACTGTGATACTCACCTTTCGGTTGGGTTGACGTCCGTCTTGGAATGAAACTTTTTACGAATGTCATTGTAAGTTGTAACGATCTGTCTACGTATGCTTTAAGGATTTTATAAAATAATAATGGTCGTCGATTTTTGGAGAAAAATAAAGATAACACTTTTGCTTGTTTCGACGCGGAAAAAGTATATTACCAAGTGTCAACACGTGGTCGGAGACTTATTACTATTATAGTTATTTATATTACATTACGTCTCTCGCACTTGAGCGATCCTGTTTCATTTCACCGGCGTGCATTTTCTTAGTAACAATAATTTATTAACTTATCACGTAATACATAAAATCTACAACAAGTTTACGGGGCTATCTTTTTACATCCTGAAATTTACACAAAGAGCACCTTTTCCGACTGTTGCGTTGATATAGAAAGTTAAAAGAACGATAAAAAGCGCGAAGATCACTGATTCTCACAGTGGAACCGAAAAATATAACGGAAAAGTTATCGTACCGGCATATAAAAAGGAATACATAGTATGATGCTCATAGGCATCAATAATATATTTAACAATGTGTCAACAATATTTACAGGTTCCATTTTTTTTTTACATTCGCTGCCGTTCGAGAATATTGGAGCCTCCTATATGTTTTAACGATTTTCCAATCGCTTTCAATAGCCTTACTCGCCTTACTCTTTTCTTTCAGCGAATGAAAATCTTACATAAAGTTTGCAGATTAAAAAATAATACTGTAAGACTTAGGATGGTTCTTACAGTCGCGGGTGTTCCTCGCGTGTAATAAGTTCTTAGAAGGTTTTGAGTCAATTACTGGACAGCGAGTGACATTCGATGATACAAACGTTGCTGCTTTTCTTGGCAGTCAAAGCCTGCAGCAGACGGTTATTTATACTATTATAACGTCCAGTTATTAGATCACAAAGTATTTTAGACGTTTAACGTGGGCCCACTCGAATCAGTCAGATTTCATTTGTTTTTCTTTTTAACTCACGTAAACCCGACTACACGTTTCAATTGTTTTAATCGTTACGTTGGAAGTCATTAAGTTTCCTGCCTGCAGCGTTCCGTGATAAAAAATATCTTCCATATCTCGAGCTAATAATTGTTACAAGTGTCAATTTCAACACCTTTTTGTTTGTTTCGTTTGAGAGAAACATTCACTAGTGGCAGTGTTCCGTAACGTCCACTATAACAGACTTTTTCCAACCGAACAAAAAGTAACCGATCGACGCTCCGAGAACCACCGCAATGCACAGCCAAACGTTGTACGTCATGAAGATCAGCATAAGGAAGTACGATAATACGATCTGCACGATGTGCAGAAAAGTTTGGAAGGAATGCATCCAAGAGAGCATTGTAGGCCTGTGAAAAAAAAAAACAATTATTTTAAACCGAAATTCTGATTGATATCCCTCTTGATATTCTACCGAGTGCACGTGCATTTATTAAGTGTCGAACTATACACGATGTAGCAAGAAGAACATAACATCCGCCAGAAAAGAAAAAAAGTGCAGAGTGCAATTCTTGTCTTCAGTCTCCTCTAAATTAGATTAACGATCGGTGCTACAATACTCATGCTGCAAATAAAAGTAAAGTACGCTCGGTAGATGTATAAATTTGTGGTCACCCTTTAACTTGAATGTAAAAGCTTTTTATTCCAATAATAATTATTCAAGCATCAGATATATTTGGTATGTATTGATGTAGGAATAGAATTTGATTGTTTCGTAAATAGAATACCGATTTTCGATTGGGAATAAACAAAAATTACCAAAAAAACACGAATTCTGCTACATCGCTAGTTTTGGCCAGATTTGCGAAGGCCAAATACTTTTAGAAATAAAGCTGATGATACAATTCTCTTTATAATTATGATTTCATAATATTAATATGCAACAATTATAGTACAATGTGGACATGTTTGAATAGCTGCAAAAAATAGTAATTTTCAATCAATCAAGGTAATCTTTTTGCAAATGTGGAAAAATGTAGTTAATGCATTGAGAAAGTAATACAGTAATGTACTCTTCTGTATTTCCACAATTACTCCCAGAATTTAAAGAAAATTTTTTTCCTGTAGTCCAAAGGCTCACAGATAATTTTATAATCGGTGCAGGTTAATATTATAAAATCATAATTACAAAGCAAAGTGCAATATATTTCTTGAGTTAATAGAGAGTCTTGGCTAACTTTTAAATTAAACTATAAATATTTACATTTCGAAAATCAGTGAAGAGACGCTCGTGCCATCAGACATTATTTAAAAAATTATTTACATTGGAATTTACATTGAATATGCTTTTTGTTTTAATGAGTATATTTGTATAGAACATTTTTCTGTAGAAACAGTGTACATTAAATTAAAAATACAAGTACGATGTGAATTAAATGCACGATATACTAAACACATTAAAAATCGCATTTGATGTACAAATACTTCAATATTGTCTTTTCATATTTAATGTAATATACGCAATTTTGCACAAAATGTTCCTATAAACGTATATTAATTTTCAAAATTTTTAAAGTGCAATTTTCGTATCAGAGTTGTAAATGCCCATTAATTCGAGAAATATAGTTTACAGTACAATTTTTTATGTAATTTTGATTTCGTAATAATAGCCTGTAGTAATTTTTAAATTGAATCTAAACATTTGAAAATCTGCTAAATTATACCAATTTTCACTCAAATATTGGAAGAAATAGTTGAAAAAATGGACGAGCACGGTCATCCATACTTTCCTAATGCATTTATTATGCTTTCCATTTTTTCAAAAGAATCACAGTGAAATTTTATTGAAAAATAATAGTTTCTACAGATATTCAAAAGTTTATACCATGTATTATAAAAGCTACATGTTATTATTATCAAATCATAATTTTAGAGCGAATCCTATCGACATCTTTATTTCTATAATTATTAAGCATTTACAACTCTGTTTTGTATAATATTCTGACAAATCGATGGTCCTATAAAATGGCAAATTAAATTCGTATATCATTTGAATTACTTTCAGAGTTTAAAAAAATGTTACAAAATTCGAAGGGTGACTACAACTGTTATATCTACCGTGGAGTATACATTCACACCATTAATTTGATAGATGTCGAGTGTCAACGCGTCATGCTTGGCGTGACTATCACGACGGACGGCACACGACCAACTAAAGAGAGAAGAAAAAGAGGTATGTTCGCGCAACAGGCTGCCTCTACTTACGGCTGCTTGTGGATAACTTCGCCAACCATACTAAAAGATCAAAATGACATCCGGCTATTAATCTAACAACACTCTCTATAAATCATTATCACTCTCTCGCTATTCTACGCTTGGGAACACTAGATGCATGTCCAGTGCGATAATATTGATACTTACTGCACAACGCGATTGTCGTCAGCTACGACATTCTTTTCGGCCGGCATCGATACGCTTCTGTACTGAAGTGCGTTGTACGTTTTCCAGAAGAGATATTCACGATAGTACTTGAGACCTTCGTAGAGTGCAGCCATTATCATGATACCGATTATAGATCCCACTAGGCCACCAACCGAAGATATTTTCCACGACTCGAACAACACCGTTTCGCAATAACCACCATGAAATGCCATCTGAAATAGTGATAATCAAATTTAGCACTGCTAACATTGAGTTGAATAGCCAAGGCGAGGAATATATACGACGTCCGGGTCAATACGGGTCGTCGAACGTCCACATGTTGCATTCTCATTATGAATGCTATTATTGTATCACCCTTGCAAAAAGCTCGAGTGAAAAGGCCCTACCGACATCATTCCGTGCATCGCATGACCACCAGCGCACGCATCACCGACTGCAGCTGAAGCGGCTTCGTGGGCACTGTGATCCATGCCGGAATGATCGGGGCTCACGCCACCGCGGTCCATGTGATGATTCATGCTCGCGTGGTCCATACCCTGGTGCATCGTGTGATCGTGGGGTGAACCGTGGTCGCCCGACATGTTCATCATGTGTGCCATATGATCGTGATCCATCTGAACAAAAATTACATTTTTTAAAAATTATCTCCTTCTCTTTTTTTAAAATTTTTTTGAATAAACTATAATAAATATTTGATAATGTAACGCTTTCACAATATTCGCTGTAGCGAACACGTAAATAAACATACACTGTTAGAAAAGATTGGAAGTTTTTATTCATAAACTCGTCATCAAAATTTAATATACAATTACAAGTGGTATAAAATTGATGTACTTTTCCAGTAAAATTAAAGCAAATTATTAAAATTCAAGTACTTTAACTGTAAAATTAAAGAAAATTATTGAATGTGCTGTACCATACGTTAATTTTACATTACACTTGTATATTAAATTTAATATACTAGTTTATGAATAAAAACTTCCAGTAAAAGTACACTAAATTTCAAGTAGATTTTTTTTACAGTGTACAGCATTATGACCGAAAATGGATAAAAAATTCAAAAACAGGTTATTAAAATTAGTAAAGATAATGATACGAATAATAAACTATAAAATAATTTATTTGATATAAATATTACTGTTGGCCCGTGATAGTTGCATCCACCGAAAGAAGAGTAAACGAAAGTTCCGTTATTTCTATTCAAATAACGGTAATCTCTTTATAATTGCCTAGCCTTTATCTTGTATCCATAGTTCAATTTTCAAGGTTGCCTTCCTTTCTTTACATTTTTATATTTATTTTTATTTATTTTTATATTTGCGCCAAAGATGGGATCAAAATTTGGCTCAAGTTGTTGTACAATATGTCTACGGAAAATTAAATTTGTTATTCCGGTTAAAAGGAAACTGGCGGCGAATATCACTACATCTATTTGCGTTTGCCAGACATATCGATGTTTATAGTGAAACTTCACAAAATTAAGCACGCATCACTAAAAAATTTGATTAACAATTTACAAAAAAATTATTACAATTCTAATCTACCTGAGATTCAAGGTAATCAAACAGAAGATAGTTTTAGTACATATATCCTTCATTACTTTAACACTTCACTTTTCAGTCGATTTGTATTGTCTGTCAGATTTACTAAAACAAAAATGGGACTTCGAAATTCGATATAAACTAAAATCATTCACTCGCACATTAGCTACAATAATTCGTAAATCGTATCCTCAGAATGAAATTCAAAAGAACCATAGAAACAAATTATTGTATCATTTAGCCAAAGGCTATGATCATATCACTTTTTCTTCGTTTTCTTACGACCATATTGATTTGTTGATTATATCAGTACCGTGTATTTTGATTTCTTTGCCTTTCGAATACTGATCAGTCACTTTTAAACACTACGAGATGTTTATTCCCAAGAGATATACAAGGTTGTTATCTCGGTTGTAAGAAGAAAGTAACAGGTTTCCGAGCATATACGTTCTTTTCTTCCGGGCTGTCGGGCACGTGAAAGTTCGCAGTATGACTCGAAGGAATGTTTTATGTGAAGGAGTTTGTGGCGGCGATTGGGAGATTGTGGCCTAGCTTAAGGCCCAGATGAACATCAGGCACTCCAGTTCTCCAGTCACTTCGTCGAGGCCAATATAATACTGAAGGCTCGCGCCACTAGAATTCCTTCTTATATATCGCTAAGTCTAGATGTCGTATGCTACGTTCCATTTTCCTGGCAACTGCGCTGTTCCACTCCCAAGCGAAATGAGAGCGAGAAAGAGTAGGGAGCGTAGGATTACGTATCGCCTTCATTACGTTATCCAAAATAATGAGTAATTCATTCTCTCGTGTCTCCAGGATAAATATCATAAATTGTGTTCCCGAGAGAGAAGTAAATTTCATTGCGGATTATTGCGATTGCTTTCTTAAGCTTATATGACTTTGCACTGATTTGTTTGTCATTTGCACACACTCCAAAGACAATGACAAATTTTCAGCACCCGTGGAATTTAATATCTAGAATATTACACTGGCGAAAATGTTTAGAAGTTTTTATGCATAAACTGTTGAATTCAATTTAATTTGCAATTGTGACGTTAAATTAATGGTTTTTTTCAGCTCAATTTAAGTATATTATAAAAACAAAAGTACCTTTGATGTTTATTAATTTTACATCGAATTTGTATATTTAATAAATATATGCATGAAAATGCCAATCTCAAGTAAAAAAATTATATATAGTCCGACATATGGAATTGGACATATATAGTCCGTATAAACTCTATATACAATCTGTATGCAATTTATATACAAGACCAACTGTGAACTTGGGGTTATGTATAAATTGTATATAAATTGCATATAGAGTGTATACAGACTATATATGCCCAATTCTATGTTTAAAACTATAGATATTTTTTGTATACTCTATAGATAATTTTTTTACTTGGGAATGCTTGTACATTAAATTTCAAGTAGTTATTTTTTTACTGTGCATTTATGGATTTGAAATTGCAAAAAAAAAAGCAATTTATCCGTTATTCCGAGAAGTTTTCAAGGTCCTTGAGAAATACCCAAGTGAAAATATTATATGAAGATTATATATAAAGATTTATATAGAAGCTATATACAAAAGTGGCAATATAGAATATTTATATATTTTGTATAGCCCATATGAACTTATTGAATTAATTTTTAAGGACTATATAGAATCAAATGTATTCTATATAGTATCATATATTGATTCAATATAGTTCTCTGAAAATTAATTATGTACGTTCATATGGACTATACAAAATATATAAATATTCTATATGTCCACTTTCGTATATAGCTTCTATATATAATCTTCATGTAATATTTTTACTTGGGTAAATGGAATAGGCATTATTTTTTGGATTGTAAAGAAATAAACTATTGAACCAGAGCAGTTACTTTTGGCTGGGATAAAAATAAAATAGAGCATGACTGCGGTTCACAGGGAAGTCTAGAGAAACAATGCCGGAGGAGAAACAGACCAACGGGCAAACTTTCTAATTGGAACTCCAGCGTTCTTTAGCACCAACTACGGTCCTTCTAATCATCTGACGGAGATACGTGCCACGACTACTGTAGCCCGAGATATTCGATGAGTTTACAGTAAATTTACTAAGCCGTTAAGCTTTGCGAAAGAAAAAAAAACCCAAATAGTGAAAAACCAAGAAAACGGACGCTCAATGTCCTGTTTATAAAGAAGCGTAGACCACAACAGTCGATTAGATTAGGCTGCACACTACTTCGAATTTTACAGACATTTTATTTCTTATTTTTCTCTAGATACTTCCGGCCATTTGAGTCAACAGTCGTAGCTTAACGCAAACGCCTCATACACGTGTATAATCAAAGCCAGCGGTAAAAATAAAGTGCTGAAGGTGCGCTGATAAAACCGGTCGATCACGTGTTTAAGAAAACTGCGCCAAACGTTGTTTCCTGTAAATTAGAATTTTCGCTCAATTAATGGATACTTCTATATATATATAGAAACGACATTATATATATCGACAGGGTCGCGACAGCGACCTGTCGATAATATAAAAAGAGCAATATAAAAAAAACACTCTAGAATTTTTTTTAGATTTTTAAACAATTTGTGTTTTTTTAATTACCTAAAATTTGATTTTCTCAAAAAGTACGTCGACAATTTTTTTTTTTTTTTTTACAGCAAATTCTCTGTCCAAAAACAAAATTTTTGAGCCTAGGCCCAGAGTGGGGCGAGGCCTAGATTAGTGGCTAAAAATAAAAATCTTTTACGGAAGAATTTTATTTTTAGTTGCTTTTCTGCCGCACATATGCCCATTTTCATTCCACTCTTAAAAATTTCGTTTTTGGACACAGAATTTACTATAAAATTTTTGAAAAAAAATCATCGACGTACTTTTGAAGAGATTCAAATTTGGGGTATTTTTTTACATTTAAAAAAATATTGTTTTATTTTTAGCTGCTAATCTAGGCCTCGCCCCACTCTAGGCCTACGCTCAAAAATTTTGTTTTTGAACACAGAATTTACTATAAAAATATTGAAAAAGAATCATCGGCGTACTTTTAGAGAGTTTCAAATTTGGATTATTTTGTCACATTTAAAAAAAAAAATTATTTTTAGCTGCTAATCTAGGCCTCGCCCGACTCTGGACCTAGGCTCTAAAATTTTGTTTTTGGACACAGAATTTACTGTAAAAAAAGAAAAAAAATCGTTGACGTACTTTTTGAGAAAATCAAATTTTAGGGAATTAAAAAACACAAATTTTTTTAGATTTTTAAAAAAATAGTGTTTTTTTATATTGCTCTCCAACATCTCAAAAGAAAAAAAAATATAAATGAGGGTCGCGACCCTGTCGATAGCCGGTCAAATGCCTCAAATATATACTTATAAGTAAGTCCGCGACACGCACCTGGATGTTGTACAGGCCATGAATAGTATTTTTAATGAGAAGCCGAGGCATAAGAAAGTAAGTTATCTATTCTTCAGCGATTTGTTTAAAAGTGCCTGCGATGCATTGATCGATCGCTTCAAATAACGAACTTCCCCCCAAGCGTATAACAGAGTGATAAACCATTGAATTCATCGACGCCCGAAGCTCATATGTCACTCTCTATAAATAACGAGAAACGGTATATCACATTTTTTTACAAAACAAAAAAAAACTCGTACAAGAGAACAGATGAACGGCGCCAGTCAGTGAATAAGGATATTGATTTACGTGAAAATCACAAATATTTAACGGTGTTACCATTGCATATATGCAATATTTTATATCGTCAAAAAAATACCTCTGGGCAATTAAAGTGAAACATTTTTTAGAAGTGGACTTTTTCATAGTCCACTGCAAATATTCTCTTCCTCTTTTACACTTATAGAGTTCGAATTGCAATGCTGAACCAAATCGATTTCACAAGGTCCAATTCTCTTTGTAGAAAGAATCCGTCTGATGCGAGTATTGGAATTTCCCTTTGAAGATCTTGCGAAGCAGTTATACTCACTTTTGTAGTAAATTTTTTCTAGCATAGCAAGTTTTTTACTGAAATCCCTTTAACTTCTTTGAAAGATCTTTGACTACAAATTTCTATAGACGCAGTGAACAGAGACTTCTTACAAAGTGTATTGGACCTTGCCAAACCAATTTGGTCCTGCGATGATACCATGATTCTACAAATGCAAAATAGAAAAATAATTTGCACCAATGAACTTGAGAAGAAAAAAGAATTCATTAAACTTTTTATTTTATTTTCCGTGTTTGCTTAGAGGTTTTTTTTACGATGGTAAAATATTTCATATGTGGAATTTTAGCAATTTTCTATTTTCCTGATTTTCAGACACGTCAGCCCCTTTGACACTTTCAAGGTTGATTTTGGTAAATTAAAAATTGATTGAATCCAATTCCGTTTGTTTGACTGGTTTGTTAAAGTTTGCAGAGCATTTTATTTGGTCAGTGAATTTTTTTTCTTTTTTCATATATGAATTCTGCAAATAATGAGTGAGCGTTGAACGTATAGATTCAGTGTGGTAGGTGCTTCAGCTTTTGTTTTAAATGTTAAATATTAAGTATAGCTCAACAATGTTAAAATATAAATTTTACATTTTTAGAGGTGAATTTTTTGTCCTCAACGTAGCTTGGCACATAAGTTATAGCAGCACGCAGTTTTACACTGAGAGAAAAATCGGATAATTAAAATATATATAGTTAGACCGACGATAATCTAACTATAAACTATAATTCCCAGGACGAACGTCTCTATTTTATGGTTATAGCAAACATAATTATACTAGCAATCATCAAAAGTATAATAGTTTCAAAAACTATTATAATCGTTTCAAATATGCCGTTTCATTGCATATACGATTTCAACTTTTGTTCCCAATAACCTTGCAAGTATCGTTTATTAAACTATATTATCATCGCTTCAACCATACAACATTGCAAACCTTCCTATATTCGTTTTATCATGTGAAATCGTTAAATCAACGATATGCTTTTCTCTCAGTGTATGACTGTTTTAAGGATGTTATACAAGTAAACAATTTTGAAGATTTTTGTCCCAATATTTTTTATGTTATAGAGAAAAGCACGACATTAAAAAAATATTTTTATAACATTTTTACCCACATACTTTCTGAGTTATAAATTATCATAGTTCAGCGATTTAAGGGGAGGGAGTCAGGTAAAAAAAATTGATTTTGGAAATTCAATATCATCCAAATCCTATTGCATATAAAAATGCCCAACGCACTATATTGTTAGTACTCGAGTACAGAATTTTTTACTGTCGTCTGACATGCATATACTTTTAAATATTAAGCAAAGATCTTAGGTTTTCCATTTTGCGCATGATTCAGATCAAACTGCTAGGCAGATTGGAATGGTTGACGTCTCATTTTCTTCTTCATGAACAGACACACCGGCTAAATGGAGCAAATGTTAATAAAATGTAATATTCTTTAAGTAACATAATTATTAATAAATAAATTTTATGCTATTTTCTAAATCAGTGATTAACTTTGTTTTCAGAATGAAAAAAAATAGTTTGCTCCATTTAGCCGGTATATCTTTTCATGAAGAAGAAAATGAGACGTCAATGATTCCAATCTGCCTAGTAGTTTGATCTGAATCATGCGCAGAATGCAAAACCTAAGAACTTTGCTTAAGATAATATTGAAAAGCATATGCAAGTCAGACGACAGTAAAAAATCCTTTCATCGAGCACCAACAATATAGTGCATTGGGCATTTTTATATGCAATAGAATTTGGATGATATTGAATTTCCAAAATCAATTTTTTTTACCTGACTCCCTCCCCTTAACATGGGCAGTATACGGTGGAGGATGAGGACTGTCGTGTTTTCAGGGAAAGCGCATGTTTGCAGAGAATATACCATGATAAATTTGTACTTTTCGTGTACATTGGAGTCTGAGCTTTACAGAACACTGAAAAAATCCGCGTGCGTCCACATTTTATGAAAGATATTACGTTAAAAGTAAACATTGTCTTTTTCGCCTCTCTGTTGTTCATGTATGTGCATGCCGTTGGCACAATATCTCCGTCTCCCGCCGTGGGCTTGCCCATCCTTGCCCATCCTCCCCGCGGTAACCTGTATAACATTCTTAACTGTAATTTAAGCTCTCGCGGAAGTGAAAATATTCTTAAATACTATTTTTATGAGGAAATCAAAACTGATAGGTGTTGACAAGTAACACCGATCACTGCTCTTACAAAAACAAAACAAAATCATGAAATGAATTATAGTGTTCTATAAGTTTTCATTAATTATTTCGCGATGTAATTAATATTTTTCTCTATGTGTTGGCTAATCAAGTGGAACTTGTGAATTGAGGTCAGATTATTCAAAATATGTTTTTCTATTTTTTTCCAGTTTTATCTTATAATAATTATTGATTTCTAGTATCATTATTAGATAAATTCTTTGCTTTCGTTGCATAGATGTTACATATAATATTCAACAAAAATGTGTAGCCGATACAGTGAATAATATCGATCCATTTTGCATTTTTTTTTAAAAGAATTAATTACCAAGCATTTTATATCGTAAAACGCAAGTATTTAGTATTCAATATGCCAAAGGTTATGCCAAGCCACGACTTTATCGAAACGACACTTCATATCTAAGATATTAAGATTTTTTTTTCTTGGCTGACCGGTACATGCCCATTTTCCTCTATAGACAGATTATCTACTTGGCAAGTATAACCAAAGTATGACGTGCGTGTTTAACAACTTGTCATTGATTATGCATCGCACAATCGTGTAATAGCCGGAGATAGGTACGCGCTGCTTACAGCGACTATGTAAACTTGCTGCATTGTCCCGGTCACGATTTCTAAACCGAATACAGAAATTATCGGAAAAATAAATTCCTGTCATAAATATGAGGAAAAGACTTCCAGACTTTACGGACTTACGACAACACACGTGTTGCTTTATTGCCACGAAAGACTGTTCCGAGAAATCGAAATTTGATATGAATTTCGCGTTTTATGATTACGAAGGTAAACGCAATCAAAAATCTTGAGTTACTCGAGAAGTGTTGTGATGCGACTAGGTAACCTGATATTTCGGGATTCATCGGTTAATAAGCAAGACTTCCTCATACAGATATATGAGCCAGCTTACAGCTTCAAAACAATTGTTTTTATGGTTATGTAAGTAAGTTTCTCATTTATCTATCACGAAACCATTTTAAAAATACATAGAAGAATATTTTGGGAAAATAAACATCTTGAAATTAGATTAAACCATGTTTAAGTTTGTATTCAGAATTTATGTGCACGTATCAGTTTATGGACCTTCGAATCCCAAGCAAAAATAAACAAAAAACAGCTTCTAATATTACATGATTAATTTGCCTCTTGAGCATAAGTCTAAAAAACAGCTTTGCTACTTTATATTCGGACTTTTACAGATAATTCGATTATCGGCGTGTTATAGACGATTATCGTAATTTATAGCCTAAGAATAACGACATGTGCTCACGTTAGAAAGATAAATGATTAAGGTAGGTCGATCAGTAAAGTAAACGCCCCCCAGTAACAATAATTTAACACAGACAAATATGTGAAATGTTTCTGGCCAACTCGAAAATTTTGTTCCGATTCGACCAATAATTTTTTTATGTTAAAAGTCGGTAACTGTTAAAAAAATGTAGATTACAAAAAGAATTTTAGAGCAGACCATTTTTTAATCATTTTTAAGTACCCACAGTTTTGGTCATAGTTTTGAAAAATTGTAATTCAAAAAGATCGAACATTAATGAATTTTTTATACTTAAAAAAAAATTGCCAAACTCTGAATTTCGAGTTTTCAACAATTCTCGGAAAAATTAGTACACTAATGGGATTAATGATAATTCATTTATATAGAAAAATATATTTCGTTATGTAAAAAATTGATCGAAAACATTTGAAAAAATTAAAAATCGTCTAATAACGAAGAAAATATCTTAACCACACTTTCTCGATAGGCTTCAACATTTCATTTGCCACAATTAATTTTCTCAAATTTTCTACTTTTAAAATTAGGACAAAATGATTGTATTTAAAAATTCTTTTATCAAAGGTTTTTTTAAAGCTGTTACATTTTTTAAATGTGAGATATGTGGCAGAAATGCCTCATATAGTTATAATTAAAAGTGGCCTACACAAAAAATAAACAATAAAAAAATCATCCGAATTTTCATCAGCTAGTCAAAAAAATCTGTTGGATGATGAAAATTAAAGCGCTGTAGTTAAAATCGCAACATGAAAACATTGTGTATAGAGGATAAGCATGATCACGTACATTTTCCTGCTGTTTCAGCTGAAGTCCGTATTGTTTATTCGATATTGATCATTTTCGAGGAAAGCTTTACATTCCAAAAATACAAAATGGAGACAAACGCTGCATCGTTAACAGCTTTGAATTGCAATACCATAACGAGACATCATCAAAGTTCGATAAAGCGTCCGGATAAGCCATATTTTATTATCCAAATCTTGAATATGATGATCTTCACGATCTTCAGAAGGAATCAATTATCGAGGTTATATTATTGTGCATATAGATACAATTTTGCTTTGGGTGCACTGGTATAACTGCAGTTATAACTCCTGTCAGGCATTGAAGTGATATAACACCATTAAAAGTTTCCACACCACTGCGGCCTCGAGAATACCCCGCGCGCCGGGAATCCTCTTTATTGAAATTCTCGGAAGCGACGAAAGGAGGAGACGACTATTGGTATGACGGATAAAAAGCGAAATGAATTTAGCTGGCATCGATTTTTCATAATCAACACAATACTCCCGAAAATCTACGAGAGAAAATCGTTAAAAGAATTATTTACCCTAACTGTTGACGCCTCATCGCGTATGAAAATTGAACGCTTCAGTAAAAACCATTTGACGAGATGGAAATAATGTACACCGGATATACATTATGATTTCAACTGTTTCGTTATCTCTCCACAACATTACGCATTAATGAATACATTTTTATTAGCTTTAGTCATACGCAAAAAGAATTACAAGTGGACTTTTCTTTTGCATAATCATAGAAGAAAATTTGTTTTCATACGAATCAATTTTTGAAAATTTTTACATCAAAATACGCAGAATGGTCTAAAACGTCGAGAAAATTGGGGAAAGAAAAAAAAAGAAAATACTTAATAATCGTTTCTTCAGCAATTGAGCTTAAATTTGGCATACAAGTGCAGTGAAATGGACGTTATTGTATTAATTTGCGTAAAACTTGAGACAGTGAACCCAAATATTCTACGAAAACGAAATAATATTGCTAGATATCTGTGATACTTAACGCATAAAAAAATTTCTTTATTATTTCTTGACGGCTAAAATATTGCGAAACTTCAGTTTATAAAAATCAAAACCAGAATGCAACTTAGAACTTTTTTAATAATCAAATCAATTTTGAATAATTAAATTTAGAGGTGTAATTTATAAATCGTTTGCAAAGTTTTACGCGTCAAGCGAATCACAGATGCCATCGGATTTTGTTCCTGATTTGCATGATGTACCTTCGTTGGGCTCGCGTAATTGGTTTCAATTGGATCAATAATCGTAAATTATTATGAATCAGTATATATTGCATACGAGAAGCATCTGCTCTGCGAGGGAACTCGTCTATAGATTTCTAAGTCACTATAATAGATATAAGTATAATAAAAAGAAAATATTGTTTGATTAAATGATCGACTTTTGTGGTTCAACGATAGTTTACATTTCATAGTGTTCAAGGACCAATCTACATCCGGAATGGTTAGAATGTTGCATAGAAAGTAAACCGATTTCGACTTAGCAACGCTCACTTTTATCGCAACGAATTCGTTCTACGCAACGACTATTGTTGCTATATATTGTCCTATCATCGATGCACACACAAACACACTGATTGCCTAGCTATCGCACGTATTTTCGTATTCACTTCGTTAACAACAGCAGTTATTCGAAAAATCCCGAGTTCGTCAAATGAAGCTTAGAACTTAATCATCAGTGATTGAAATCTGTAGGAAAATGCATGAAGAGGCTTGATTAAAACGAGACAATAAGCCCTCTCTTTTCAAGGATAACGAGTGGCAATTAGTGGATTCTCATCATCGGGAGTTACGCGCAAAATCGAGAGGTCCAAACGGGTCAAACAGATAGATATGTCACTGCTAACACAACTTATTAAAAAAATCTTAAACGAGAAAAATCTGTTTCATTTTTCTTTTCTAGAAAAAAGAAAAAAAAATTGTTTCCATGATAGGGATTTTCGTAGTAATGTTGCGAATCCTTACAGAGATGTAAATAAAACATTTTAGCCGACGTTCGCAGTGAGAGGACAAGACTGCATAACCAGGAAGGTCAGTTCGGTGGCATCGAAGGTTAACAAATATTCTGACTCACCTTATATCAGTTAAATGTGGTTGTCAGTCGAAACCGCTTCCTTAGCTCTGCGAATATCTTGCGTATCGCGACAATTCCAACTCTTAACCGATGTATTCTCACCGACTAAACGTTTAGGCAACTCCTGTTCGGGCTCACTAACAAACTGCACGCAACTTTCTCGACCCAGTCGTGTACTACACTCCACGTTCGTCCGTGTAACCAACAAATACACGAAGATCTGCAACTGGACCGTTTTTTTTCTACGTCACGTGACTCACTTGCAAATAAATGATAACATTTGCCGACAGATAGCGCTTTATGCTATTTCTCTTACACCGTTAAATCGTTCGTTTTCCATTATGTCATTTTGCATGAGCCTTGGCGAGTTCCCAAGTTTTCTGCGCATGCGTGTGCAGCGATACGCCGTTTGTAATTTCTTTGTTATCCGAAGGTTTCGTGCTTTGACATTTCGGAAATTTAAATATAAAGATGTAATTATCCCTCCCTGTTATTTTGCAGTCAAATATTAAAAAGTTATTATCCTACTCTGTAATTACGCATTCAAGCATATAAAAATTATTCTATTCTTTTATTTTTTTCATGAATCTTGACGAGGTCTCGAATTTTCTGCGCATGCGCGAGTAGTGATAAGACGTTCGTTTGTTTTTAAGCTGTCAGTTGTTTTTCGGAGAATCCGTAATTGAATCGTCGGTGAATTAGAAGTATAAAAAAATTATCACAATGCCGATTATGCCGTTGTGGCCGAATTTACAGCCCAGAGCTACGGATCCGCTTTGGTTCAACGCTGACAGGCCATGCGATGATGAATCCGATGTTTTGGCTCTCGAGGCTGAGCATGAAGCTTGGGTAAAGTTTTTTTCTTTGTTCTTCGAAATGAAATACTGATATAATAATGTTAGAGTGGTTGTGATTATTACTTCTTACGATTGCAGAAGGAGCAGATGCGTGGCGTGGGTTGCGAGCAGATACCCATAGGAAAATCAGCCAGCGACGTAAGATAACCCTACTTTTTTTGGTCGAAAATACGAAGAACCTTTTCGACTCGCGTGCATGTCTGGTTGCCGGACATCAGGCGCATTTTCTTTTTTCTTTCTTGCTTTTAACGTATTTATGATGTAAATCGTTATAGTTTAGAACATCCGAGGAGGAGGAGGAAGAAGAAGAGGAGGAAGAGGGTGAAGGTGAGGAGGAAGAAGAGTCTGACACCCACGAAGAGGAGGAGGAAGAATTTGACGATATCGACATGGAAGTAAGCTATTCGCATCAGCAGCAAAGATCCAGTCCGACGGACACTGTTACAGATCCGGTGTCCATAAGGATGGTCAGCGCTCATGCAACACGCTTTACCTAATTTATTAATTGACTTTTTATTATAACGTAATGTTGTACTAAAATGTATTTTTTGTACATAAGAGACTAATTTATTTATTCAGCTATCATTTTTTGATCAGGCCATTTGACCAACGACAACGTGACATCATCGTTTAAGAGGGCATCAGCAAATTTTTCATTTTTTTTTAGCTAAAGGAAAAATTACAAAAAAATGTTGTAGAAATTGTTAATAAATGTAAGAGTAATTTGAAATTACATTCGAGGTGTATGTGCAATTTTATAATCTGTGAGAAATGAACATTTCCTTGCTCTGCATTTTGTCGATGCTTCCTCGTCCATTACCAATTTCAATCAAACTCTAGTACCAAGTCGAAAATGGTCCCAGAATGTACATATAAGAAAAGTAGAAGCAGATTTGCATACAAGTAGTAACTTATGTTGAAAGAAAAAATTGTTTTTGTAATACTGTTGTACCTCTTGATAATACAATTTTATATCAAAGTCCTTTATACAAAAATTTCCATGTCCATTGACAATTTTTAGAAATTCGTTTGGCAGTTTGTAAATTGCTCCAAAAGGATTGCGATTAGAAAAAAAAGCAAGAGTAGCATAAGTCTACATAAAACAAGAGTTTTCATGCATCTGGAAAAAAAATTTATGTCAATCTGCTACCACTTCTGTTAATGATATATTATTTTTATTTTTAAATCCTCACTTAGTTCAGCATTTCCTCAAAAATTCCTTGTACGTCGCCGATTTTTTACAGCAGCAGAAATTTAAATGTGACTGAAAGAGGAATCATCGGAAATAGTAAGAGATGTGTTGCCTCTCTATTAAAAAAATGATATTCATGGAGTTTTACAGAATATATCGTGTCGATGATACTATCGCTTTACTCCATAAAACCTCTATATTTTGTTTACCTTATTTAATTCCACGTTTTCTCGAAATTTTATCGTCCATTACTAAGATTTTATAAAATACTCGTATAGTAATTAAAAAATGGCCGTAAAAGGCTTACCATCGAAAAAAGTAACTGTAGTGGTACAACTTCATAAATAACAGCATTTTCACGTATTAAAAAAAAATATTTGTTGTCAAACTACCGTTGATAATGCATTACATTTTTTTTTTTCGAAATCTTTACTTAATTCTGCATTCATTTAACATTTTTTCACAAACTGTCAATTACAGAAAAATACAAGTTGTAATTGGAAAATGGTCCCAAAATCACCGCAATCAAAAATAGTAAAATTCTAATCTAATCTAAGATTCTAGTGCGATAAAACTTTTTCTGACGAGTGACGATTCTAGTGCGATAAAACTTTTTCGCCTGAGCCGAAACAGAGTATTACAATCACGAGAGTTTAAAAAAAAGGTTTATCGCACGAGTATTGTTCGAAATTTTATTTAAATGAAATAAAAACGCCATTCCATATATTTTTGAAAATATTCGATGCCGATATTCCACCACACCTCGTAATGAATCATTCTTATCTCAAAATCCTTGCTTATTACCAATAAATCCTTATATTCCAGTGGATGAGCTTCCTAGCCCCGACTCCACTATCATCAAGAAAAAGAAAGCTTGATTCTTCCGAAGTAGTATCGAGGTGCTAGAAGAATCAACGACCTGGGTCTGAAAAAGTGTGTGCATAATCCGAGTGAGTAAAAGTTCCTTCTCCCATTCCTCGTAATTCTCTTTCATTTTCACGCGCTAGTCAGCATTTTCATATGAAACGTAGAGCGGCGCGCGGTTGGGTCAAGAACCCGATCGTTATTTCGACGACTGGTTGTTCAGCGAGCGATAGAGACGTCGTGGCAACACGATTCTTGGCGGTCCCTCGTAATGCGCGATGATAACGACGTTCCGCAGGTCTCTCGATGCACGGAGACAAGCTTGGATGTTCGGAAAGCACGAGTAGAGCACGATCGTCGAAAGATTACGATCCTTCTGGAAGTCCGCGAAGAACATATAACAGAGTGGAGCGTGCGCTAGCAGCAGTTCCGAAGGATCGCGATCGAGGAATCTCTGTGGTCGCAAAAGATCGAAGCAAGGATCTCCGACAAAGCTATTCGGAATCTCTCAGTGTCTCTTACCCAGTCACAGAAACTGAGCGTAAACATCCAAATGTAATCGACACTAAATAACGCAACGCTCGATTAACTACAAAATCTCTGTAAGTCTCGAGGTACGAGTGATACAACAGTAGTAGCGGAGTATATAGTACATTTAATTATAGTTCTGAGTCTCTTTCAGCTTCTTACACCACACCCGTCTAGTCCCTCTTCTTCTTTAGCTTCTCTGCCTCTCCTCATTTCTCTCTCCCTCTGCGACTCTCGTTTACATAATTCTACGAGTGTGACTCATCTGCGAATCTCAATCAGGCTAAAGGTACATAATCTTAACGACCTTCTCTCTCATATCCATGCTTCTCCTCTTGGCTATTATACATTATAAGTGGACGTTACTAGAGGAGATAAAGATAGTCGTCGAGCGAGCTCCTCCCTCCGATTCCGTTATATCGCCAAGTAATGCTAGCCGTACGTGTATATACCGATCAATGGATCGAAGTGAAATCAAAACCAATTGCAGCGCAACGAGCTACTGCTTTCTTACTTGTGTCCTTTTCTTCCAAACTCCTTTTTTTATTTTTCTTTTCTTCTTCGCACGGATTCCCTCCGAGTTACCGCTGCTGGGCATGCAGTGGCCAAAGGGCCGGGGCATCACACACCGCACGCGGCAGGAGAGCTCGAAAGACTTCGAAGGAGAGAAGAGACTCTCTTGTGAGAGCGACCGCATCGGCTCGAGCGGTACACACTCGCTCTGTACACTCTATCGCGGTGTAACAACCTATACAGCACTGACTTTGCGAAAGTATATAAATACGTATACACTCAAGCTGTACCTACTGTACTTCTACAGTACTCTCTGTAGAGTCGATACATATATATGTATATATATATGAGGCATTCCGTATCAGTTCAGCCACTAAAAAACAAAGCTTTTCTCAAATAATTTATGAAAATCTAATTATATTGTTCCAACAAATACACTGAAAAAAAATTCTATTGCGGGCTGCGTAAAAGAAGTATTTTTGAATTAACTCTAGTTCTTATATTAGTTCAATCCTATTTAATATTGAAATAATAAAATATTGTTTTACTTATTTTAGAGGCATTGTTTCGATCTCGTATGGAATTGGAGGAATTGGAATTCAAATTAAGTTGATGACGCTTGTTTTTGGCAGCCCGCAAACGATGGATTTATTGAATCAATGACATTTTTTTTTTCAGTGTACACATTTTTTTAAACAATTAAAAATGAACGTTTACAGGGTATTTAGAAATTTAACAAATTCTTAACTCAAATAGTGATTTCTCGAAAATGATATTTGATAGATGAAATTGACCAACACAAAAATATCCTATTTTTCATGGCCAATAACGTTCAAATTTAATTGATAGTTAAATTGTCGAAAATATTTTTTTTTTTAGATGAAAAACATTCGATAATCGCAGCCGACTTTACTTCCGCAAATTTTACTAACGAAAAAAAAAGTTTAGTATAATGGTTTTCATGGGATTCGAAACGATTCAAGAGTGAAAGCTATTTTTTTTTCAATTAATACTTTATTAAAACAGTACCATTTTTTTCTTCACATTCTGCACACAAACAAAACGTATATACGTTGCCTAATTCATGGAAAACGTGATCTTCGAAAAGATATATCCGTTTTACATAATATGGCTTAAACAATAACTTCTCACTTCCGACCGGTTTCAAAATCCATTAAATAACTTATACTTGACTTGATTTGTTTTCCAATTTCAGATTTTGAGAACATTATTTTCCATCAAAAAAATATTCTCCGATGCTTTTAGCAATTAAATGTGGTTTCGAATTAATAAAATAAATCAACATATCCCGATTTGTGTGAAAAATCTATGAAAATAAAAAATTTCATAAAAAATGTCTCATTTTGTGTACTTGTTGAAATTATATAACACGTATTTTGGAAATCATTTGAAACTAAACAGTTTTTTTAGTGGCTCAAGTGATATGGAATGCCGCATATACATATATATTGTATACACACACACATATATATATACGGTTGTACGGATACATGCATAATATATAGTATAGTGAAGAGCGAGTACACAGCGTGGACTCCGGCTCTCTCAGCGAGTAACTGAAGTAAAGCCAGGTTGGTGCCCCCGCTAGGGTGAACGAACGGGTACGCTGAGGCAAAAGCGAACCCGTGTGCTGTGTCTCTGGCCACCTCCTCCTCCTCCTTCACCTCCTCCACCTCCTCCTCCTTCTCCTCCTACTCCTCCTCTTACTCATCTCACTCTCTTTCTCTCTGGTATATAACAGCGACTCGAAATTGCGAGCTCCTTTCCGTCTCTTTCTCTCTGACGTCATAGGGAAACTCTCACCATACGGTAGCTGTGGGAAATTGTGGAGGGGAAGAGTCAAGAAGAAAACAGAGAAAACGATGGGAGGGAGATAACCGCAAGGTTCTTGGATATTTGGGGATTCCCTCCGTCCTCGTGACCCGGAGTGGTTTCGATTTCTTCTGTAAATGCTTCAAGAATGAAATTTATTCGAATTCTCGGTGCTTAATGTTACTACATTAATGTTGGATACGTTCTGACGATTCAATTAGGATGAAGCAAGTGTGAGATGATTTATGCTAGTTAAGGATTAATAAATCATCATTTTCTCTGCAAGTCGGGGAGGGACTTAAGCCTGGATAACGAAAATTTTAATAACGACCAAACGAGGGAGGGGTGAAACATTATATAGACGTGATTATTCAGCGTGCACGCGATTTCCCTGTAATTCATCGGTGGCGTATAGATACATAGTTATGGGCTAGCTCAGACTCTCGACTTTGCTATAAGTTCTCACTACGGTACTCACGTTTACCTGTAACGTATATCATATGCTACTAATGATCTATGGTGAATATTATTGCGAAGCAGTGCACCGCGAAACTCGGAGCTCGGGACTGCGTGAGGTTTTCATTGGAAAGTGCGAAGCTGCGGTTACACTTTGGTATGACGAACTAATCTCGTATCTCGTATGTCTTTTCTCTACGGAATTGTCACCCCCTGTGGCGCAGCACTGACGATGATTCGAAACGATTACGAGTGAAAATCTTTTGAGACGGTTACGACGGAAATTCTATCGGTCTTCGAGCCCGTTATGACTTAAATTCTTTCGCGGTTCGAAACGATTACGACTGAAAGTTCTTCCGTGGCTTGAAATTGTTGGGATTGAGAATATTGCAATAGCTTAATGCACTCTGCCAATTTTCATTTACAAACTTTTGAGTAGAGCGGTATTTAAGGTATTTATTCAATGCACAGCTGTAAGGCTTTATTATTTCATTATTAAAATGTATAGGATAATTGGATCCACAATTATTTTTTTTCTTAATTATAACCTGCAGTGCCTTAGAAGAAAATTTTTTATTTTTTGTATAATCTCGAGGATAATTTATTTTTTATCAAATTTCACAATAGATGCAAGAATTTATGTCCTCTATTTATTTTTTTAATGTAATTTTTTAAGCAATTTTATATTTCTTTGTGTTTATAAATGATGATAAAATATGAACATTCAATGATTAGTAAGATATCGATTTTTTTAGTTCATCAATTGTATCACTTTTCGAACATCTATACATTTCCAAATTTGCTCAAATAAATATAAATATAAATGATCCAACATAAAAGTTGAAATTATCGCAACAATTTAAAAAAATAATTATGTGAGCTTGTTATTATTATGAATTAGTTTCAAATACGAATTTTTCGTCTTGAAGTATAAAATCAAGAATGTAATGAAGTGCAACAAAATTGTGCCCACGATTTTTCGCGGTTCGCAACACTTTCTCTTTCCACATACTTCGGATGTGTCAAGACTGAAAAAAATAAAATAAAATGTCGAGTGTAAAGTGAACCCGTTTAAAAAAACATGCGAACTAAGTTTCTGTGGTCTCAGCATGACATGATTATCCAGGTTCGGGTATCGGAAGGTTAATGTCGAGTTAAGAGCCCTAACCTTCCGCAAAAGAAGTTACGACGTGGGAGATAATAAATCCGGGGTTGGTACGCCGTTGTGAAGCGGAGTGTATAGACGACGTATATATACACATACATATATAGCGAGAAAGCGAGCAAGAGATGCATAGTGTGTACACTGGAAGTAGGTAGATACGAAGTAAGGGGTGGTTGCCCAGATGACGAACAGTGAGAGACCAAAAAGCAAAGAAATAAAGAGGGACAACGCGTATAATCGTGACGGGTGAAAGGGGCAAGTTGAGGTCGCGACGCGACCAATTCAGGGAGAAAAAGTCGCTTCGAAAAAGTCTTTCGCTTCGAGGGATACAGAGGAAAGTGTCCTGCGACGGGGAGGAAGGGAAAATGCGGCGCCTCTGTAGTAAAACGAGCTGGACGTGAGAGGAGAAAGATAAAACGATGAAGAAGAAGAAGAAGAAGAAGAGGAGGAAGAGGAACAAACCAAGAAGTGCGGCAGAGGGCGTACGAGGGTGTTTGGGGCAAAAGAAAGGGGGCGGGAGGTGAGGAAGATGCTGAAGAGAGACACCAATAGACTATAAAATGAAGAGGACGAACGAGCGAGAAACTCCATGAGCCATCGAGCGGGAAAAGGTGAGAGTATATGGTCAAGCTGCGAGGGAGGGAAAGAGGCCAACAGGGAGGGAAAGAGGCCAACAGGGAGGGAAAAGGAGAGCGAGTGCGAGAGGGAGGGAAAAACGAAGCAAGACAGCCAACGAACAAGTCGAGTGCGCGCAAGCAGGAAGAACGCTCACGGCAGCAACAGCAGCAGCAGCAGCGGCAGCACGAGCTGCGCCAAGCACACCGAGTCTCCGGTGTGTTCAGTCGGACGCGGGTTTACAAGCAGCACACGACGACACGCGTGGCTCGGCAAGCCGAAAGTGTCGCCACGACCACGTGCACGCTTACCGAACCGCGGACAGTTAAACGCTTCCCCTCGTCCGCGATTTATTACATTAATGACGTAGCGAGACAAGCGTACTTCACTTTTTTCTTCTTCTTTTATTATAACTAAGTGTCATACGTCGAGACGCGGTGTATAACGTTTACGATAAACTTATGTGTCTTTAATATTTTCAAGACGTTTGTTTTAACGTAAAATAAAAAAAAAAAGAAACAGAGTGTGTGAGTGATCTAAAGTGTTTTGTATTTTTTAAGTGTGGAAACAAGAGCCAGCGAGCGAAAGGAGGACTTTTTGAAGAGAAATCTTTGGAAAATTTTCAATCTACTGCCGAGGACAGACTTTCCCAAAGGATTCTTCGAAGACAACTCGGATTTCAAGGATATATCGACTCGGTGAGTGAATTTTTAATCTATATCATTCATCATTCTCTCTGAGGAATATAAACGGAGGTAATTTACGACAGTGCAAGTGCGTATGATGTTTCGCGTGATGTAAGAGCGAATCTTCTTGCTTATCGCTCCACGCAATCGATGCTACTGTGCGAGTTCGCTCTCTCGGACATCGAATGATCAATTTTTATTATCACTGGATCTTTACACGCAAAGTGCTTTATGCTCTCGTGCGTGAGTTGTGTACTTTACGATTAGAGTGAGAGATCAGTGCATGATCATCAATGATTTTTATGCGAATAGCTTTCAGAATGTCATCTCCGCGAACTTGCGTAGTTTATTTCTATTTTTATCGTATCAATCGAGCTATATGTGTCGACTCTTGTGAGTGAGATTAAAATGCAATGAAAATAAATATATATATTACGATAGGGAGAGTACCGAGGTCATGAACATTGAAATCGAAGCTAAGAGGAAGCTCGAGAGGAAGGGGATATCTTACTGTGTAATTCTCGGCTCTTCGTGCGCTGCTGAAAACATAGACTAAGCGCGTGGGAAGCCGCTAGTCTCTGTAGCACGATAAGAAAAGAAAACGAGGAGACGATGAAAGGAGGAGACAGAGAACGCTTTATTTATACTGCGAAGCGCACGCGGGCTACGAGAAACAATTGTATCGAAGAGACGAGTGCGGAGAAGAGAGTGAAGAGACGAGAGCGCGCGCGAAGTGCATAGTCAAAGCGAAAGATAGGAAAAGAGAAATTACGACTCGCGCGCCCGGCAGCAGCTCGCCCATATAAAATCCCTCCTACCCTCCTCTTTAATCTAACTATCTCTCACGCTTATTTCCCGGACTCGGGCACATCTAATTGCCTGCATAATTAATCTGAATTTTCCAGACGTCGCTCTAGCCATGCTCTGTCTTTCGTTCTAGCGAGACACACTTTTCCTCTCTCTTTGGGCTTTTGTGCTGATCTCAGTATTATCTCGTGTCTTTAATCTTTTTATAAACCGTGTGTATAACGATGTTCTGGGCGCTGGGACGATGATTTTAAATGGAAAGTCGTAAAGCTTTATCTGAAATTTTCTTCTGCTGTCGAGGCGAATTGCACGGTTTGTAGGTGGTCGTTAAGTGTGACTAAATTGAGGGGATTTTTAATACGACGTTTTAGAGGTTTGTTTTGATGTCATTTGAGTTTATGTAGGGAAGGATTTTTAATGATTATTACGTGATGAGAGGTTTGTTAGTTTTATCAATAAATTAGTGAAGTTGATATTTGGCCTTTATTTTAGACTGAAAGCAATCGTTTGAATCTTTGAGGCAAACATTTTTTGTAGTAGAACGACAAAATTACTGGTTCGTATTAAGAAATTAGTTTAATCTTTTAAAATCTGAGCGGGAGGTGGGAGAACCATTGCCCACCATGACGCAAAGGGTTAACAAGCTGAATTAGTGATGACTGGTTGCGATAAAAATATGTATATAATTGGATTGATTGAACGAAATAATTATCACAGTAAATAAATAAACTAAATCGAAGTATGCTTTTTTCTTTATATCTTTTTTAATTTGAATATAGAATGCTGGGAAATTAAAAAAAGAAAACAGTCAAGTCTTTCATTTCTATTTCATGGAAAAAAGGTACAAAACACGCACGAAAAGATGTACAAAAGTGCCATTTTTTCACTATTTTGTTTTAACCGGAAAGGAATGTTAGAGACCGAATATTTTGTTTTCCAATCGAATAGCCAATTTTGTATATTCACGCCATTCTTTTTCTTCATTGTACGATTTTTTAGTGGGTGGCGTTAGTGAGATATAATAAAACACATTTGTGTGCTGCAGAGTTGACGATTTTTAATAGATAGTTACTGTACTGTAGATCTCGCGATTTTTTATTAATTCCACAGGAGTCGTAAGTTCCTGTGCGCTATGTTGCGACGAAAATTCAGCAGTACGTGTTGTAGTTAAACATTTAATTGACGACAACTGATTTCGTATGACTGATTGAAATAAATAGTCAGTATTAAGGAAAACGATAACTTGAACTATATTTTAAAAACTTCACGGTAAATATTACAAGTGTGTGTCAAACGTGTATAAGGTAAACGCTTGATGTTGACTCGGCAACAAGTCGCTGAAGACTGATTCGAAATGGTTGGAGAAAAATGCACGTTTTGAGTTTTTCCTCCCTCCTTCCGATATGGAAGGAGGGAGTAAAAAGTGACGAATGTTTCAAGAATTTGTCTCGCGTATTCTCATTGGCTATTAAAGTTAGCGTCGCTCGAAGGTGAGTGCGGGGCGGAAGGCTAAGGGCTCGCGGAAAAACCCTTACGGTCAATCGGCAATAAACCATCTGGTTGCCAGTCACTGACGCATTGGTTTTTTCCCGCAATAAAAAATCTGCGTGCCAGATTGAGTTTTCCCAATAATATAACATCTGCTTGCAGGGTTGAATTTTTAAATAGCCTTTGAAAATACGCAGTGAGTACATTTTTCTGATCGCTTGAATTTTATATTACATAGTGTATGAATGAGTGTAAATATGCTTATTCTAAGAAAATACTTCATTTTACATATATACTCGAATATCGTCGTTGTCGACGATCCAAACTCCCCCCGTTGAGAGGATTCCGATCAACACTATTCTGTATTTTAATTGTCTTTTAAATAATTTCCTTTTTCTCAACGGGTAACGGCGCGAGTTTTCTCACGTTACGTTTAAATTCGCTGTTCGCTGTTTTCACTGTCACCACTCTCACGACGTCATCCGTGCCAGGGTGAATTGCTGTAACTCGTCCCAAGGACCACTGCATAGGTGGTAGATGGTCTTCCTTCAGGAGCACTATGGCCCCTTCCTTGATTGAAGGCTCTCCCTTGGTCCATTTTGCTCTGATGTTGAGCTCGTTCAGATACTCCTTGTTCCATCTGGTCCAGAAGTCCTGTCGAATTTTTTGAAGATGCTGCCACCGAGACAGCCGATTTGTCGGCGTGGAGTTGTAGTCTGGAGTAGGCAAGCTAGTTAACGAGTCACCGATAAGGAAATGACCAGGAGTGAGCGCTATGAGGTCATTGGGATCAGTAGACAGAGGAGTTAGTGGGCGTGAATTCAGAATGGCTTCGATTTCAATTGATAAAGTATTAAACTCTTCAAACGTAAATAGTTCGTTTGTAATCACTCGTTTGAGATGGTGTTTAAACATTTTCACCGTAGCTTCCCATAAACCACCGAAGTTCGGCGAAAGTGGAGGGATGAATATCCATTTGATACCTTGTTCCCCCAAAAAAGATGTCGTAGTTGATTGATGTTCTTCCGAATTGAACAATGCATACAGCTCCTTTAACTCGTTGTTTGCGCCAACGAAATTGGTACCGTTGTCAGAGCTGATAGTTTGAGGTTTTCCGCGACGAGAGATGAATCGCCTCAGAGCTCCCAGAAAACCTTCCGTCGTTAAATCGCTGACTACTTCCAAGTGAACCGCTTTGACTACTAGGCAGACGAACACCGCGACGTAAACTTTGACCTTTGTTCGGTTCCGATGTTTCTTTTCCTTGATGAAGAATGGACCGCAGTAGTCCACTCCCACGTTGGAAAAGGGTCGTGCTTGTGTGATTCGAATGCCTGGTAGGTTTCCCATTACGTAATCAATTGACGGTGGGTTTGCACGACAACATGGAATGCAGCAACGGATAATTTTGCGAACTTGACTGCGTCCATCAATCAACCAATATTTTCGCCGGATTGCGTACAATGTGGTTTGTATTCCGGAGTGATGATTCTGTTGATGGAAGTGCTTGATGATCAGATCCGTTAGATTATGTGAACGAGGAAGAATCGCTGGATGCTGCTGTTCATATGGTAGCTGTGAGTTTTTCAACCGTCCACCGACACGAATAATTCCATTTTCATCCAAAAATGGGTCCAGCGATTTTATTTTGCTTTTGGAGTGTACTCTTCTTTGCCCATTAAGGTCTTGCATTTCATCGTGAAATGTGGCAGTTTGCACGAGCCGTACGAGTATATTTTCTGCGGCGTTCAGCTCATTGAAACGTAAAACTCCTTTGTTTTTATTCGTAAGTTTCATCCGCAAGCAATATGCAACAATGCGTCGCAGCTTGCCGAATGACGAGAATTTTTGAAGAAGGTCGCAATTGGTGGATGTTACGAAGCACGCGATCCGTTTCGTTTCAGTCATATCTTCCGGTATGTTGATGGATGTCGTTGGCCACGTTGATTCTTCGTTGATCAACCACGATGGACCGCGTTTCCAAATGGAGTTTTGTATAAACTCACTCGGAAATTGTCCTCTGGATAGCTGATCTGCTGGATTGTCCTCGGATCGCACATGTCGCCAATCTGTTGTGTCAGTTTTCTCCTGAATTTCTGACACGCGATTTCCGACGAATGTTTTTAGTAGATGAGATGAGGTGTTGATCCAATGCAAGGTAACCATTGAGTCGCTCCATAGCACTGTCTTGTCGATTCTAATGTCGATGGCCTTTGACACTTGATGATATAGTTTGGCCAGCAATTGAGCAGCGCATAGTTCGAGTCGTGGTATTGTTATGACCTTTAATGGTGCCACGCGTGACTTTGAACATACTAATCTGCATTGAGTGTTGCCGGACAGATCACTGGACCGAATATAAATGCAGGCACCGTATCCTTTTTCGCTTGCATCGCAGAATCCATGTATCTGAATATTGTTTGCTTCTGGCCTCAGGATTCGTCTGTCACATGACCAATTGGTCAGTGCGCTCAGTTCTTCAACAAATGCAGTCCAGTCTGTGTAAATGCTGTGTGTTACTGATTCATCCCAATCGAGTTTAAGTAACCAGAGCCTCTGCATCAAACATTTCGCGTAGAGAATGATGGGGCCGAGCAAGCCGAGTGGGTCGAATATTTTTGCTATTTCCGATAGGATTTTGCGTTTGGTGACGGCGGCTTCTATTGTTATCGGCTTCACCGTGTATTTTATCACGTCCTCCTTGGCGTTCCATGATATACCCAATGTCTTTAATGTTTGCTCCTTGTCGAGCTGAAGAGAGTGACTGAGCTCATCTTCTGGAAGGTCGTCCAACACGCGCATATCGTTCGATGCCCATTGCCTTAGATGGAGGCCGCCAAATTCGAGGAGTTTGGTGATATCTGTGCGTAATTCTCGCGCCTTTTCAATCGTTGGGGCGCCAGTCAGCAGATCATCGACGTATAAATCACGTTTGAGACACCTTGCGGCTGCTGGATACTTGTGGCCCTCATCGTCTGCCAATTGGTGCAGACATCGAATTGCCAAGAAAGGAGCCGAGGCTAAACCGAACGTGACAGTGTTCAGTTCATATGCCTTGCGACCGGTTGGAGTTGGCCATAGAATCCGCTGATATTTTCTATCTTGCTTTCGAACCACGAATTGCCGATACATTTTCTCGATGTCGGCCGTTATAACGTAGTTATGTGATCGAAAGCGAAGAATCAACGAAAATATGTCGTCTTGTATCGTTGGACCAACCATTAATGCGTCGTTGAGAGAGACTCCAGAACTTGACTTCGCAGAGCCGTCGAACACTACGCGGACCTTTGTCGTATTGCTCGACTCTTTGATGACCGCGTGATGTGGCAGATAGAACCCGTCTCCGTCGTCCTTCTCGATTGCTGACATGTGACCTAGCTGTAAGTACTCCTCGATGACTGCTGCATATTTTTGATGCAACCCTTCGTCGGATTTGAATTTTCGCTGGAGAGAATTCAATCGGTTTATGGCTCGCCCCCGAGATTCCCCCAGCGCTGGATGTCCGCCTTTGAATGGTAGTGCGACCACATAGCGACCGGTTGCGTCACGACTCACATTTCTTCGGAAGTGCTCTTCGCATTCAAGTTCTTCCTGTGAGAAATGCTTGAGAGAGGTGCCTTCTTCGACCTCCCAGAATTTCGTCAAATCCTGTTGAATGTCGGAGAAAAGACATGTTGTGGCTGGAGTACGTTTGCTGTTGACGCTGCCGCCGATGACCCATCCCAGACGTGTTTTTTGCAGGATCAAATCCGTTCCTTTGTTTGACAGATCGATTTGTCCAATGCAAAGCATCGATAATGTCGGACCTGAGCCTATTAGCAGATCCGCAGACGTCGACTTGTGGAACTCAGGATCTGCTAAACGTATATTTGAGGGAATATTAATTGTTTCCCTTGCAATTGATTCCGCTGGGACAGGGTCCGAAATCCGCGGTATCGTCAAAAATATCAATGTTTTTTCGAATCCATCGTGGATCGATTTAAAGGTGGCGGTGACAATATGTTTCGTCGTCGTAGCCATTGAGTTTAATGCTCCCACAGGAATGGACAATTTCTTCTTTGGTAGTTGTAATGCTGTGGCTAATTTCTCTGTAATAAAATTCGCCGTAGAGCATGTGTCCAATAACGCACGACATCGAATTCGTCGGCGCTTGCAATCAAATATGTCGACCGCTGCACTTGTCATTAACTCCCGCATCGTATTTGAAGTTAATGTCATCCGTCGGTCAACAATTGTTGCTTCCTGGGTTTCGTGTAGTACCTCCGTTGTCAATGGACGCTTCGGCGCGTTTTTTGACAATAGGCGGAGATTTTCCACTCCTGCGGGTGCCACGAGTCAATTATGCGAAGTCGTCGCCGTGGATTCGCTTTCTTGATGGAGCAGAGTATTATGTTTTTCACTGCATTTGAGGCAGTTCCGAAATTTGCACTCCTTTGATTTATGCGAACGGAGGCAGTTCAGGCAGAGAGATGCGTCCTTGACAATTTTGATTCGACTTTGAACCGGTAATTCGCGAAATTTTGAGCACTTGTAAAGCGGATGTGCTTCTTCGGCGCAGACTGAGCATTTCGTTTCGACCGTCGTTGCTAGTGCTTTGACCGATTTGTACTTGTTACCGGTTTTGCCCTTTGGCGCTGAGCTGCTTGATTGTTCGCGACTTTCTGACTCCCACTGCGCGATTCGCGACGCGGTCCTACATAAAAATTCCATAAGCTTTTCGAGCTTTGGAAAGACACCACGTTCCAGAGTTTCGTCCCATTTTTGGCGTGTCGTTCTATGCAGTTTCTCGACAATGATTTGTACGACGAGGGGTTCACCTAACTCGACGTTTAACGATTTGAGTGACAGCACGTGTTGCTGCGCTTCGTCCGCTAAACGCATCAGTCCCGCCGCGGTTTCCTTTTCTTGAATCGGCATTCGAAGGAGTAGGCTTAGATGACGCGTGATAATTATCCTCTCATCCTGGTAAGATTGCTCGAGTTGGTTCCATGCGCGCGTATAATTGTCTTCCGTAATAGTGAACAAGTTGACCTTGCGCGCTGCATCTCCCGATAATGACGCTTTTAAATATTGCAATTTTTCGACGTTGCTGAGATCACGACGGTTTCCGATCATTGCGAGGAACGAGTCTTTGAAACTGAGCCATTGCTCATATTTGCCATCGAATTTCGGAAGCGAGGCTTCTGGCAGCTTCACACGTGGGGCATATCGCATCGTATCGTTACCGTTTACCGTATCAATCGTGTTTGATGGCGTCGGATGCGACCTTGCACCGGCAAGTAAAGTTTCGGCTTCGCTTATTAAATCAAGGCCTTGTCCTTCGATAGAGAACCTCTCTGCTGAGTGATCGACTTCTTCGTCGAGTTCGTCTAATTCTTCACAAATACTGTCAAGTGCCGCGAAGGTTTCTTTAAACTTATCTAAACGCGTTTTAATCCGAATAGCATTTGTGGGCTGCCCATCTTGGTACTCCTTGAGAAACGAGGCGAAGAACGTGATTTGCGCCTTGATTGTACCGCGTTTCTTTACGAGTTGCTTAATTGTTTGAGCGTTAGCCATTCTGAATTTTTAGGATATATGTCTAAAAGGAGTGGTGACGTAGTTGTTAACGAGCTTACCGTTGTTGCGGGTCTTCGTTGTCGAACGTAGTCTCCTGTTGGTGGGCTCTGCGTTGTTGAACAGAGTCTGCTGGGCCTCTTCTCGTCCTTGCCTTGCTGAAGAGACGAGTTTCGTGTGCTATCCTTGTTGGTGCACAGCTGGAGAGGTCTTGTTGAGCACGACAGCACTTCACACACTTTGATATTAGTTAACCGTGAGTTCGGATCGGGCTGATCCGGCTCGAAGGACCAAAAAATGTACTGTAGATCTCGCGATTTTTTATTAATTCCACAGGAGTCGTAAGTTCCTGTGCGCTATGTTGCGACGAAAATTCAGCAGTACGTGTTGTAGTTAAACATTTAATTGACGACAACTGATTTCGTATGACTGATTGAAATAAATAGTCAGTATTAAGGAAAACGATAACTTGAACTATATTTTAAAAACTTCACGGTAAATATTACAAGTGTGTGTCAAACGTGTATAAGGTAAACGCTTGATGTTGACTCGGCAACAAGTCGCTGAAGACTGATTCGAAATGGTTGGAGAAAAATGCACGTTTTGAGTTTTTCCTCCCTCCTTCCGATATGGAAGGAGGGAGTAAAAAGTGACGAATGTTTCAAGAATTTGTCTCGCGTATTCTCATTGGCTATTAAAGTTAGCGTCGCTCGAAGGTGAGTGCGGGGCGGAAGGCTAAGGGCTCGCGGAAAAACCCTTACGGTCAATCGGCAATAAACCATCTGGTTGCCAGTCACTGACGCATTGGTTTTTTCCCGCAATAAAAAATCTGCGTGCCAGATTGAGTTTTCCCAATAATATAACATCTGCTTGCAGGGTTGAATTTTTAAATAGCCTTTGAAAATACGCAGTGAGTACATTTTTCTGATCGCTTGAATTTTATATTACATAGTGTATGAATGAGTGTAAATATGCTTATTCTAAGAAAATACTTCATTTTACATATATACTCGAATATCGTCGTTGTCGACGATCCAGTTACTATTCTCTGCCATCTTTCAGTCCTCGACATTTAATCAGATTGTAGTGTTCCTGACAAGTAGTGATTGAGACATAAAACCGTTACAAAATTGTCTTCGTCGTATTGGCTCCTCTTTCTTATTTTTAATGATCTAGGTTCGATTAGACCATAAACCGAAGTAGAATTTTAAGTACGTTCGATAACGTTTGCAGATTGAAGTATTCTTAACAAATAGTTCTAAGACTGCACTTATTGTAACACGTTCGACACTTATATCAGTTTCGTAAATATCTCACGTATTCCGATTGAGACATAAGACAATTTCAACAGCGTCCTCATCATCAACGATCTTGAATCGATTGGAACATAAAGCAGTGCAGAATTTAAAGTATGTTCGATAACTCCTCCAGCAAACGTAATCATTTCAATACTTGACATTTTTTTAAATCCTTATCAATTTTGCCAGACGTATCTTGCATTTTGAGAATATTACAGTAGACTTAAACAATTTCCGCAGTCCTGGCTAATATTTAACGATAGTTATAAATTTCAATCTATGCCACTTTTTTATAGTTACATTAACTACTTAATTTTTACCACAACTAACTTTAATTATCAGTAATCATTGAAGTAATAAATCCTGCCAGGATCAAAATGACAAGTCAGAAATCTTATGATTAGGCAAAACATTATTAATTTAACTCACTTTTAGTTGATATGTGTAATTTGGGAGGAAAAAACTACTTTAAAAACAGATATTTTTTTAAGATAGATAAACTCAATTAAAGATGACTGCATTTTTTTTTCTAAATAAAATCGAAATAAAATTATATTGAACCCTGTAATTTTACTTTTAACCCTTTTCCATGCACTTGAACATCCAATAAATCAAACTCAATCCCATCACAATTCTGACCAAGTACTACATATAGTCATAAAAATTGTCGCATGAACTATTTAAAATTGATCTTCAATTCCAAAACGAGAAAAATTTCGCATTCTGTGTGACAATTGAGCCATAAAAGACTGTCCATAACTGCCGTTATAGCCTCTTCTTCTTTTCTTCCTCAATCTTCGATCTCGAATTCAATAGATACATAAACTGATGCAGAATTTAAAGTGCATTCTATACGGACTTGTGCAGGTCCGTTTTAAGCGGGAATCGGCTAGTCCTCCTATCGTGAAACACACATGCATATAGGTATATGGGACATTCCATACCAATTCGACCAGCCTCCGACCATAACCAACGGCGATCGGATTTATTTTTGTTTTTTCATTTTTGGAGCACTCACTTTTTTTAAACAGATTTTTAATAAACAATTTCACGTACTTATGGCTGTTAAAGAGATGATAAAAAAATTATTTTCGAATGCTCATATTTTTTAGGATATGGAAAATATCGAAAATTATTGCATACGAATCTTCTTTGTTTCGAAGTATATTTTTATGTGAAAATATTGCGAAAATAATCTAACAATTCAAAATCATGTTTTGTACACTAATAAACCTAAAAATCGATTTCTCGAAAAGTTGGGCCATTTTTTATATTTTCAAAAAATTCTCAAAAATATTACCAGCAAATACGACTACTTTAAGTCTAATTAGGAAGTGAATCGAGCATTAACTATTTTTTAAATTAATTACTTAAAGTTTTAAAATGATATTTTGTTGCCGAGTAACTTATGAAATGTTAGTTTTCTATCTGTGAATGTGACTGAATGACCTTACACCGCTTTTCTTTTGTTTTTAGATTAAACTGAAGAAAAATGTTTGGATGAACTAAATCGGCGTACACCCTCGTTCAAACAAATTTTTCGTCAGGACAACCAAATGTTTAGTTTCTTCAATAATTATTAGATTTAGTTTTCTAAAATATATTTGCGGTGATCAAAATATTCGTTATACTAACTAAAAATTCGTTTGAACAGTGTACGCCGATTTAGTTTATTTAAACATTTTCTTTTTCAGTATATATCATCATTTTTTTTGTTTTTCATATTCATAAAAATGCTTGGATCTGGTAACGAATAGAAATGATCAGTAGGGTAGTTTTAACCATCAGTTCTTCAGTCGAATTGGTATGGAATGCCCCTTATATACATATGAAGCTGAATAGAGCGTAGAATCGCAGGTAGTACGTACGTACGTAGTTACCAGTACATAAAATACTTCTTCTCCTATGAGAGAAGAAGTATTTCTTATGTTTTAAAAAAAATTTCAAAAATACTATTAGCAAATACGAATATTTTAAGTCTAATTATGAAGTGAATCGAGCATTAATTATTTTTTTAATTAATTACTTAAAGTTTTGAAATGATATTTTGTTGCCGAGTAACTTATGAAATGTTAGTTTTCTGTATGTGAGTGTGACTGAATGACCTTATACCGATTTTGTTTTGTTTTTAGATTAAACTGGAAAAAAAATTCGTTCAAACAAATTTTTCGTCAGGACAACCAAATATTTAGTTTCATCAATAATTATTAGATTTAGTTGTCTAAAATATATTTGCGGTGATCAGAATATTTGTTATACCAACTAAAAATTCGTTTGAACGGTGTACGCCGATTTAACCCTTTGATGTACACATTTTTATTTTTAAAAAGTTACTTTAATTTAAAATCGAGAAAGAAAACGTTGTAATATTTAAATAATGATAATAATCTTGGTGGGATGTTAAACATCCCGCTGTGCATCAAAGGGTTAGTTTATTGAAACATTTTTTTTTTCAGTGTATATCATCATTTTTTTTTGCTGTTTTTCATATTCATAAAAATGCTTGGATCTGGCAACGAATAAAAATGATCAGTAGGGCAGTTTTAACCATCAGTTCTTCAGTCGAATTGGTATGGAATGCCCCTTACATACATATGAAACTGAATAGAGCGTAGAATCGCAGGTAGTACGTACGTACGTAGTTACCAGTACATAAAATACTTCTTCTCCTATGTACAGCACACATAGGAGAAGAAGTATTTTTTATGTTTTCAAAAAACTCTCAAAAATACTACTAGCAAATACAAATATTTTTAATCTAATTATGGAGTGAATCGACCATTAATTATTTTTGAAATTAATTACTTAAAGTTTTTAAATGATATTTTGTTGCCGAGTAACTTATGAAATGTTAATTTTCTACATGTGAGTGTGACTGAATGACCTTACACCGATTTCCTTTTGTTTTTAGATTAAACTGAAAAGAAAGTGTTTGAATGAACTAAATTGGCGTACACCCCCGTTCAAGCGAATTTTTCGTCAGGGCAACTAACTGTTTAATTTCTTCAATAATTATTAGACTCAGTTGTCTGAAATATATTTGCGGTGATCAGAATATTTGTTATACCAATTAAAAATTCGTTTGAACAGTGCACGCCGATTTAGTTTATTCAAACATTTTTTTTTCCAGTGTATATCATTTTTTTATGCTGTTTTGCATATTCATAAAAATTCTTGGACCTGATAACGAATAGAAATGTTCAGTAGGGCATTTTTAACCATCAGTTCTTCAGTCGAATTGGTATGGAATGCCCCTTACATACATATGAAGCTGAATAGAGCGTAGAATCGCAGGTAGTACGTACGTAGGTACCAGTAGTGCTGTACATAGGAGAAGAAGTACGGTACACCGGGCGACGAGCGCAGCGGGCAGAGGCATTATTGAGCATTGTTGCGGGTCCAGGTTAAGATAGTGCGCGCGAGAGAAGCGAGGGAGCGAGGTAACGCAAGCGAGTGCGAGAGAACGCGAACTCACGAGTGGGTAACGCTGTACTCTGTTTGCGCCGGCCCTGCGGGGTCTCTGACCGCCCGTCCGCGCCTCTCAACTCGCGAGACTCGCTTGTCCACGCTCTCTCGGTGTTCGCCGCACTCTCGCTCGTACACTCTCCCGGCAAGTTCGTTAACTTACATTATTAAGTTAACATGCAGAGATACAGAGTGCTCGAGACATTTCGAATCACGGTGGCCCATCCAACATTCGACCAAAGGGCTTTTCTTCATCGCTATGGGGCTTGAGTCTCTCTTCCCAATTGTAATCGATACAATTTCGCCTCTGCCGGCCGGCCGGCGAGTTACGTAATCGTGGCGAAGAACCAAGACGAAAACACGCCAAGAGATAGATATTGAGTTGCCGGGCGACGCTCTAATGCTTATTTCTCGCTTCTGCCAACGCAGACTGATTCATTGAAATTTTTTTGGGAAAGGCAATCGGCATTTTTGTAATACACTTTGGGCTCTTGAGGGGTAATAAGCATTTTGGCATATTATATAGTAGAGAGTCTTATCTTTGCTGATGAAGTTTTAAACGTCAACGCGTCTGACTGTATCCTGAGCGTTTCTACTTGCGTGGTGCCTACACAACTTCCCTCGATGTGACTGCGAGCTCCACTCTCTAGGCTCACGCGTTTTCAGCTTTTTTCACCGGCAGTTTTACGCTCTTTTGATGCGTGGGCGAATTTACGGTTAAGGGATACGCATTTATGCATAGAATAATTAAATATTGATTTAGTATTTGTGACCCAAGAAATTACACGTACAACGATTTCTCATTTAGTTTTGTATCATTTTCTTTTTGATATATATTTTTGGTATTTTTACAAAATCATTTTCGCCATTTCGTCTTAAAATACATTTTATGTCACTCTGTGCGTAAAATGCGATTTTACGCACGCTTCGCGTGCGTTAAACTGCATTTTCTCACATCGTAACATAAAATATCGTTCGACACTCGTGCGAAACACTTTTTCTAACTCGTGTGGTTGCAACCCTCGCCTTCGGCTCGGGCTGCAAACTCGCACTCGCCAGAAAAAGTTTTTTCGCACTTGTATCGAAATATACTATTGTTACACTTTCACGAAAAAAAATCCTTTTGTCATACATTTATTTTTTAACATTTTTTTTATGTCACTTTAAATGTATTAGCGGATTTTCCAAATTTACAAAATCTTTTTGATACTTTTCAAGTTTAACGAAAACATACGTCTAATAAAAAAAGTAGAGTTAACGAAACAGGTCGCTTACTTTTAAAAGCTGGCACACAGTCGTTACAAAATTATTATTTTTTCCTGAAGGCCTTAGAATACCAATAATTTGTTAATAACAATTGTCAACTAGATTACAAAATAGACTTGAATAATATCGTTCTAAACGAAATAATTGAATTTTGCCAGTCTCACAAATTATTTAATTCCTTAATTCGTGCACTTTTTTTTTTCAACACAAACGCATTAGCGTTAAAAAATGCAATTGTAGGTATTTATCGTTATTTTTAATGTCTCAGTTTGTAAGCGATAAAAGTATTACGCTCTTCGTGTTTACATGCCATCGTACTTATTTTTTATTTCTATGCGGATAAGATGTTGTATACATGGCGAGTATGCACGTGTTATGTATGTTTAGATAGCCTTGCTTTTTATTATGGTTAAGTACGATAATACGATGTTAGGCAAGGTCGCTGGAACCTCGAGAATTTTCGTTCGGTGATTTTTGTCTTTTCCTGTTTCTCTACGTCTCCTTCTTCCGTCTCGTTACATCACCGGGAGACAGGAAGGGTATTTGCATCTGGAGTCTCTGCTCGGATTTGTTTCTTTGGACGATTCGCAAAGCAGCGTCGTTGGTTTTCCACGATGAATGTGTATCGTTAAACACGCATAGTTGCTCGAGTACATCTACGAGGTGGTATCAACCAATTTCTAGCCTCGTGGGCTCAACCACAGCCGAGAATAGAACGCACCGGTTACCCAGACTTCACAACCAAAGACGCAGAGTCGCGGCGTTTATGCTTTCCCGGTTCTCGCGTGTATAGTGCACCCGACGTCCGACGTTATCTTCAAGACTGTCGTCTAAAGGAAAAGGGAAAAAAGAAAATGACATAGAATTATATAAAAGCTCGGACATAATAATTGGGGAAAAAGTATATAGATTATATTTTTATATTTTTTTAGCCTATTATGATAATTGCGCGGCAAATATTCGCCAACGGAATAATGACAAGTACGCATGCAAAATTAAAATCGTCGCACCGAATCTTCTTATTTTTGCGCAAGAGACTCCTCGAAAAAAAAATTACAAAAACTTGGATGTCAATTTTTTGGCGCCAATAACACAAAAATTTCAATCGCACTAGAAAGGCATCTAAAAAATCCGTCATTTTTTTTTTAGGTGACAATTATTATATAAAGAGTACATAATCTTTGACAATATTCATATTCTATTTTTAGTTTCGAATAGCATCCATATTCATTTTTATATTTTGAAGCATATTATAAGAAAAATTGGCTAATGTACTCAAAATTATGACAAGTGGTCCCATAATTACCCTCGTTGCGTCGCGTGATCTTTATTTTTAAAGAGTGCAGCTCCTCGAAATTAAAACAATATGGAAAAGAGCTCAAAATACCAATTTCACGTTCTAATATCTAAAACATTATAATTACGCCAAAAATACAACTGAAAAATCGTAAATTTTTTCAAGCTGTCGAGAATTATTGAAAAATGAGTACATAAATAAGTTTTTCCAGTTTTTATCTTCATTTATCAGTTTCAACCAATTTTCACACTTGCTCTTTCATTTTCCAATCCATTGCACTAATTTCATGGCAAAAACTTGCAAATGTATTTGTAAAGATAGTAGGAATTCACAAAACACACTCTTCGCTCTAAATCTTCTCTTTCCCTCACGAAAGGGACTGATAAAAAAAACTCTAAAACAACAAATCCATCTCCAAATACCATAGAGGTTTGTTAGTTCTATCAGCAAATTAGTAAAGTTGATATTTGGCCGTTTATTTGAGACTGAAAGCAATCGTTTGAATCTTTGAGGCAAACATTTTTTTTAGTAAACCGACAAAATTGCTGTTTCGTATTAAGAAATTAGTTTAATCTTTTAAAATCTGAGTGGGTGGTGGGAGAACCATTGTCCACCATGACGCAAAGGGTTAACAAGCTGAATTAGTGATGACTGGTTGTGATAAAAATATGTATATAATTGGATTGATTGAACGAAATAATTATCACAGTAAATAAATAAACTAAATCGAAGTATGCTATTTTCTTTATATCTTTTTAAATTTGAATATAGAATGCTGGGAAATTAATAAAAAACCGTCAAGTCTTTCATTTTTATTTCATGGAAAAAAGGTACAAAACACACATGAAAAGATGTACAAAAGGGCCATTTTTAGACTATTTTGTTTTAACCGGAAAGGAAATGTTAGAGACCGAATATTTTGTTTTCCAATCGAATAGCCAATTTCATATATTCACACCATTCTTTTTCTTCATTGTGCGATTTTTTAGTACAATGACGAAAAAAAACCCTAAAACAACAAATCCATCTCCAAATACCACAAAAATGAAAATGAAACTGCACCCTCTTTCAAACGTCTCTAATTTCTTTCAATTCCATCCATATTTTCCCATGCATCCAAAGTTGCTTTTGCAAAGTCACTGTTTCTGCGGTCACCCGGTATTTCGTGCTGTGTGTTACGTGTGCATGCAAAGTATACACTTTTACGAATACATAGGGAGGCACGTACAGTGTAGCAGTGTACATAGAGGGTATGCACGATGTACGCTATATACATATATATATATATATATATATAATACATGAAGAGTGCGACACCGAGTGCAAGCGACGAGGCGTACACGCTTGCCGGGGCTTATACTACCACATAGTCCAGGAACTACAACTACAGGCTTCAACTATAAGAGGAAATGCGTGTGTGTGTTACCGCACAGCGCAAAACAGTCGACTACTACTTCGAGGGAAACGTAGTGGTAGTCGAGAACAGCAGCAGCAGCAGCAGCAAGCGAACACAAGTATAGTGCAGCGGAGTATACTATAGCCTGGAAGAATCGCCGGGGCTGGTGCATTGACCGCGGTTGACCACACGTCATCAAATGAGTGACGTCACGGGTGCACGCTGTGCGGAGACTCTCGGCACGTCACGGTTCGCCGCGTCCCCGAGAGGACGTCGAAATTCCTCTTCCCTTTCTCTCCCCTCCCTTCAGCTGGAATCATCCTTCTCGGCTTTCTTCCCTTCTCTTATTCTTCCACCCTTCTTTCCTTTTCTTATTCACTTGGCTCGAGCTCTCGTTTCTTCTTCTTCCTTCTTTCTTCTTCTTCTTCTTCATCTTCTTGTTCTGCTTCTTCTTCTTCTTTGGCCACATCTTCTTATTTCGTTTTACGGAGCCGCGAGCACGCATTCCTTGAGCCACTCACTGGAAAATATATGGCTCTGAATTATTTTATAATTATCGGTAATTAAATTGTCAGTTACGTGTATAGTTTTAAGTTCTGCTTTCCGTGGTTGCTTCTGTTGTACGCGTTAGGTCTAGATATGTTGGTTTATAGAGAAATCTGAGCCGCGGTCACGCCGAACAAGCGGTGGATTTGCGGTAGCAGGTTATAGTTTGAAGATGCGCGAATCCACGCTGCAGTCTATAAAGAGCGATGACGTGTCGCTGTCTTTATATCTCTGTGGGTACACACGGAATGTTAGAGACGACGTCTACTTCATGAGCTATAAAACTTCGTCCAAGAGCAATAGAGTCTCAGACGCAGACGAAAAAAAAGGCACTTCACTTTGGCACTCAGGCGTATGACGCTCTGCAGCTTTAACTTAATCTGCGAACTGTGTCAATGATTGCATTCCCAGAAACAACAACAATGAATAATAAACTAGCTTTACGTAATATCTTGGGTTATATTGAAATAATATTCAGTTTAGAAAAATGGAATTTGTTGAAAAAGTTTCTGTAAATTCCTTCTCTTGAGCTTTTTTGCTATTAATTTATTCCTCGGAAATAGAAATGACGTTAATAGTGATAGACTAATTTTAGTAATAATCAAAATTCGATATCTTGAAGAGAATAAAATTTTTTGTTGGATTCGACCGGAAGTTGGATCTGTAAATTCTGAAATCAGAAACGAACATAAGTTACTTTTTTTCAAATCACTGTAAAGAGGTTTAAAATAGATTTTTTCTGCGGTGGAATATGCAATTTGAAAAAAATAGCGAAGGCCAAATTTTGATACCATGAAGAAGAAAAAATTTAGGTTGGTTTTTCTAACCGAAAGTCGGATCTGTGAATTCTGAAATCAGAAACGGAATAAAGTCAATGTTTTTGAAATCGTCGTAAAAAGGCTTGTAAACGGTACTTTCCGAGGTAGAATATGCGACTTGAGAACGATAGTGCACTAAGAGAAAATTGTGGTATTTGTAACTATAAAGTGACAACTGTTCATTTTTAGTTCATACAAGCAATTTTTTATTAGTTGCCACAACTATCAAATAGTTGCTATAACTACCAAATAGTTGCCATAACTATTTTCAGTTTTCAGTTTTCAGCTATCGTAATTGTGAAAATAGTTGGATGGACTAAAACTTAATAGTTGTCACTTTATAGTTGACTGTATTACTACGATTTCTCTGAGTGTGAAGGGAATAATTTGATATCTTGAAAAAAGAAAAATGTAAGTTCTTTAGGTTGGATTTTCCGACCGAAAGTCGGATCTGTGAATTCTGGTATCACAGACGCAAAAAATTCACTTTTAAAAAAATCATCGTAAAAAGGAATGCAAACGGTACTTTCCGAGGTAGAATATGCTACTTGAGATCGATAGTGAAGGCCACAATTTGACATCTCGAAGAGATAACAAAATTGGTTAGAATTATCCGACTGGAAGTCAGATCCCTAAATTCTGAAATCAGAAATGGCCAAAAGTAACTATATTTTAATCACAGTAAAAAAGGTTTAAACCGGATGTTTTCCGTAGTGGAATATGCGACTTAAAATCGATCGCCGACGATCGCTGTTATTGCAGTCATTAAATTCCCAGAACCAACATTAACGATAATAATAGTTCCCTCAGTGACATAAAAAAAAGAAATCCTCCGTAATTTGACCTCGAATGAAAATAAAAGTTGCAATAAATCCTGTACACGCAATTGCTTATAGAATAAAATATACTTTATACGAGTACACTCGGAGACATTTGAATATGAAAACTGGCAGATCTTGCCAACGACTCAAAGGCAAGTGGCCACAATAATAACAATAACAATAAAGCGACGAAGAATTCACGCTGCGTGATATTGCAGTATCAGCGATTCGCGTTAGGACCATTTGTAAAAATCTTATTCCCGTGGGTGCGAGAGAAAATGTACCGTTATAGAGGCTCGTAACTGCATCGAGCGCTGGGGCTGCACACTTCTGATGCCGGAGGTCGGTAATGGCCGTAGGTCCAGGCAGCCCGCACCGAGATGTTATAGCCGTGTGCCCGAGAGCGTTGAGATACGAACTCGTGTGTATATATCTACCTACCTACCTTACTATACGGTGAGTGCATATCGCGGTGCTTCGTGAAGCTCGTGGAGATTCCGTGGTGCGATCTCTAAACGAGTCTCTCGGGGCCATCGCACAGGTTCGTGGGTGTGGAGCCAGCGGCTACCCGATCGCGGCCAACTATTCAGCCAAGTAACTCTCTTCGCTCGTTCGCAGCTTTGCGAAAACTTCTCTTCTACCAACTTCGATGAACACAACACAAGCTACGCTTGTCCGACAATATACTCAATTTTGCCCACATTCTAGACAACATACATTGTATTTTCTTCGAGGAAAACAGCGAGTGTTTTCCAGGGTGTGAGATAAGGACTTGGTGCTTAGATAAGGATGATTTAAGAGATGGACAGTTGACTTGCAGCTGCAGATATGGAATTGGTGAAAAATTCAATAATGAACATTTAGAATACACCAGAAAGGAAGAAAAGATTTTCATGAGTGACTTTTTGTTTGTAGCGCTGTTTGTAATATAGGAAAGGATGAGACGTAAACTGAAATTGCAGTCGCCATAGAGATGGATAATACTGCACGGAAAAAAAAGATTAGTTGCCATAACCAAGAAATGAGTTGACACAACCAATCGATTATTCTATTTATCTTGCAACTCAAATGGTAATACGATTCGAATGGTAATACCGACGATTCGAATGATAATACCGACGATTCGAATGGTAGTCTCAACTATTCGAGTGGTAGTCCCGACGATTGGATTAGTTAATCTAACTAATCTCGCGAGAACTAATCGTGAATAGTTGAGGTTACTATTCGATATGGTTGAGGCAAGTAATTTTTTAGACATTGTGTACAGCACATCGAAAACGTTGTTGCCACAACCAAACATTTCTTTCCGTGTGATTTGCTGACTCACGCGCTCATCACCTTAAAATAATAAAATTAATATATTGTTATAAAAAGACGGTCAAAAAGTTCTGACGAGTATTGCAATCACACGTTTTTAGAAAAAAATATTCGCTACGAGAATTGTACAAATTATTACTTTACAAGGTTTGAAAATGAGAGTGAAAATGAGAAAACGTGTATTATAGCGCCGAGTGAAATGTAATTTTATTTTTGCAGGCGGGGTATTAACTATGATTTGGCCTGTTTTTCGGCCGTGCGATATTTGGGGGTTTATTACAATCCAAGACGAGGGAGTTAATAAAGAAAAAAAAGAAGGAAAATCCTAAAATTACATTTTCGGAAAACTTTTTTCTGTTTTTCCATTTCCTTTTTAGGATAACAATGGACTTTCAAATTTTGCGCGGGAAATCGGCGGCGAAGATCATGTGAAATAACCCAACTGTAAATATGAAATTTTCCAAATCCATCAAAAGTCCCATTCAAGAAAACTTATGTACCTAAAAATTTTGAAAATTAAATGATGCTGCCATTGCACATATGACATTTTCTGTCTAGATAAACGAATACTTCCGGGTAAACAAACAAAGTAAAATATTTACATAATCTTACACTCATCATAGAGTTTAGGTTGGACCGCTAGACCCAAATAATTTCGCAAGATCCAAATTTGTTTGTAAAAAGATGTAGTCCATTCTCACTACAGGAATTTCTTTTTCAAAGTATTTCACATTAGTTACTATTAAATTTCACAAAACAGTTGCTATGCAAAAAAAAGTTTGTTGTAAAAGTGAGTATATGTCCTGTGAATGATCTCAAATTGGAATTTCCTTTAGTCAGAATAGACAGCCTTTCTCACAACGAGAATCGTTCCTTTCAAAACCAATCTGGACCATCATTGTATTTTACAACAAGTACAGAATAGAAATAATATCTACACGAATGAACTCAGTTAGAAAAAAAAAGAACCGCTTATGAAAATGACACATTTTTATGCGTACTCGGTGGTATCTTTTTGTCAAATTAAATAATGTCATATGTGCAATCAACACCATTGAATTTTTATAATGTATTAGGAGACTAAGCTTAAAAAATTTTTTCAATTAGTTGCATATTTTTAGTAGCCTATTTCGTCTAACTATTCAATCGAGTATAACTCTCTTTTCTGGTTTGCAACTCGCGAACCTCTCTTCAATGTCGATGAATACAACACACGCTATGTCTGTCTAGTAATTTACTCAATTTTGCATACATTCTAGACAACATGCATTGTATTTTCTTCGAGGAAAACTCGGAGAGTTTTCAGAGTGTGAGATAAAGACGGGTCGTTTAGATAGGAAAGAGGAGAGCTGGACTGAAATTACAGTCTCGATAGACACGCAGAACCTCAGCTTCGTCGACGTTGTCTGCAACAGAAGCACGTTCACTCGGTTGCTCGCTCGCCGGGTCGATATAAGACTATTTAAGCGATTGCATCGGCGAGCACTGCAGGAGAGGCAACGGCGAACAGCATCGAGAAAGTCCCGGCAACTTTCTCCGCGGCTCGCGCTCGCGGTTCTGGGTTTAGCTTGCACCACGGGTCACCAGGCACGGACATTAAGAGCGAACGCGCGCAAGCGAATGGGGCTTGCGTTTGTCTCGTAAAGTGAGACGAGACATCGTCTTTCACGACCAGTGTGTACTATATAAATGTATATTTGTGCTTAAGTAGGTATGGAATAGATACATGAAAGTATGCAGACTGACTGAGGAACGAATGAGACTTCTGCAGTGTATATATATATGTGCACTTCGTGCAATGGGACCTCGCGATGAGGACGATAATAATCTCGAGAAAAAAAACCCCCGAAGAAAAAGGGGAGTGAGTATAAAAGACTGTTGAAAAATAAGTGAAACGTTACAGAGCCGTAAATATATTGAGATATTAAGAACTAACAAAGTGCAAAATTATGAAAATGTTTTACCTTTTATGCTTGCCCAAAAGGTGTTTATTTATCTAGGCTGAAAATGTCTTATGAGCAATTGCAGCACCATTTAACTTTTAAGATTTTGATGTAAATCAGTTTCCATAAGTGCTTTTTTTAATGAATTTGGAAAATTCCATATTTGTAGTTGGGTTATTTCACATGATCTTGGCCGCTGCTTGTAAGTATGAAATTTGAACGTCCATTTTTATCCAAAACAGGAAACAGAAAAAAATTTAAAAAGGGTTCCTAAAACGTAATTTTAGGATTTTTTTTCTTTTGAGCACCCTGCCTTGGATTAAAATAAGGGCAAATCATATTTAATGTATTTGTATCGTAAAATGAGACTAGACATCGTCTTTTACGACCAGTGTGTACTATATAATTGTATATTCGTGCTTAAGTAGGTATGGAATAGATACATGAAAGTATGCAGACTGACTGAGGAACGAATGAGACTTCTGCAGTCCTATACATATATATGTGCACTTCGTGTAAAGGGACCTCGCGATGAGGACGATAATAATCTCGAGAAAAAAAAACCCCCGAAGAAAAAGGGGAGTGAGTATAAAAGACTGTTAAAAAATAAGTGAAATGTTACAGAGCCGTAAATATATTGAGATATTAAGAACTAACGAAGTGCAAAATTATGAAAATGTTTTACCCTTTATGCTTGCCCAAAGGTGTTTATTTATCTAGGCTGAAAATGTCTTATGTGCAATTGCAGCACCATTTAGTTTTTAAGAATTTTATGTAAATCAGTTTCCATGAGTGCTTTTTTTAATGAATTTGGAAAATTCCATATTTGCAGTTGGGTTATTTCATATGATCTTGGCCGATGCTTGTCCCTATGAAATTTGAACGTCCATTTTTATTCGAAACAGGAAACAGAAAAAAATTTTAAAAGGCTTCCTAAAACGTAATTTTAGGATTTTTTTTCTTTTGAGCACCCTGCCTTGGATTAAAATAAGGGCAAATCATATTTAATGTATTTGTATCGTAAAATGAGACTAGACATCGTCTTTTACGACCAGTGTGTACTATATAATTGTATATTCGTGCTTAAGTAGGTATGGAATAGATACATGAAAGTATGCAGACTGACTGAGGAACGAATGAGACTTCTGCAGTCCTATACATATATATATGTGCACTTCGTGCAATGGGACCTCGCGATGAGGACGATAATAATCTCGAGAAAAAAAACCCCCCGAAGAAAAAGGGGAGTGAGTATAAAAGACTGTTGAAAAATAAGTGAAACGTTACAGAGCCGTAAATATATTGAGATATTAAGAACTAACGAAGTGCAAAATTATGAAAGTGTTTTACCGTTTATGCTTGCCCAAAGGTGTTTATTTATCTAGGCTGAAAATGTCTTATGTGTAATGGCAGCACCATTTAATTTTTAAGATTTTGATGTAAATCAGTTTCCATGACTGCTTTTTTAATGAATTTGCAAGATTCCATATTTGCAGTTGGGTTATTTCACATGATCTTGGCCGCTGCTTGTCCGTATGAAATTTGAACATCCATTTTTATCCAAAACAGGAAACAGAAAAAAATTTACAAAGGGTTCCTAAAATGTAATTTTCGGATGTTTTTTCTTTTGACTCCCCTGACTTGGATTAAAATGGACACCTAAATATTGCACGGCCGAAAACAAGGGCAAATCATATTTATTGTGTTTGTCTCGTAAAGTGAGACTAGACATCGTCTTTCACGACCAGTGTGTACTATATATATGTATATTTGTGCTTAAGTAGGTATGGAATAGATACATGAAAGTATGCAGACTGACTGAGGAACGAATGAGAATTCTGCAGTGCTATACATATATATATATATATATGTGTACTTCGTGTAAAGGGACCTCGCGATAAGGACGATAATAATCTCGAGAAAAAAAACCCCCCGAAGAAAAAGGGGAGTGAGTATAAAAGACTGTTGAAAAATAAGTGAAACGTTACAGAGCCGTAAATATATTGAGATATTAAGAACTAACGAAGTGCAAAATTATGAAAATGTTTTACCTTTTATGCTTGCCCAAAAGGTGTTTATTTATCTAGGCTGAAAATGTCTTGTGTGCAATTGCAGCACCATTTAATTTTAAAGATTTTTATGTAAATCAGTTTCCATGAGTGTTTTTTTAATGAATTTGGAAAATTCTATATTTGTAGTTGGGTTATTTCACATGATCTTGGCCGTTGCTTGTCCGTATGAAATTTGAACATCCATTTTTATCCAAAACAGGAAACAGAAAAAAAATTTAAAAGGGTTCCTAAAACGTAATTTTAGGATTTTTTTTTCTTTTGAGCACCCTGCCTTGGATTAAAATAAGGGCAAATCATATTTAATGTATTTGTATCGTAAAATGAGACTAGACATCGTCTTTTACGACCAGTGTGTACTATATAATTGTATATTCGTGCTTAAGTAGGTATGGAATAGATACATGAAAGTATGCAGACTGACTGAGGAACGAATGAGACTTCTGCAGTCCTATACATATATATATGTGCACTTCGTGCAATGGGACCTCGCGATGAGGACGATAATAATCTCGAGAAAAAAAACCCCCCGAATAAAAAGGGGAGTGAGTATAAAAGACTGTTGAAAAATAAGTGAAACGATACAGAGACGTAAATATATTGAGATATTAAGAACTAACGAAGTGCAAAATTATGAAAATGTTTTACCGTTTATGCTTGCCCAAAGGTGTTTATTTATCTAGGCTGAAAATGTTTTATGTGCAATTGCAGCACCATTTAGTTTTTAAGATTTTTATGTAAATCAGTTTCCATGAGTGCTTTTTTTAATGAGTTTGGAAAATTCCATATTTGCAGTTGGGTTATTTCACATGATCTTGGCCGATGCCTGTCCCTATCAAATTTGAACGTCCATATTTATTCAAAACAGGAAACAGAAAAAAAAATTAAAAGGCTTCCTAAAACGTAATTTTAGGATTTTTTTTTCTTTTCATTCCCCTGTCTTGGATTAACATGGGCACCCAAATATTGCACGGCCCAAAAACAAGGGCAAATCATATTTAATGTGTTCGTATCGTAAAATCAGGTTAGACATCGTCTTTTACGACCAGAGTGTAACATATAAATTTATATTTGTGCTTAAGTAGGTATGGAATAGATATATGAAAGTATGCAGACTGACTGAGGAACGAATGAGACTTCTGCAGTGCTACATATAGACATGCACTTCGTGCACGGGTTGGGCCTCGCGATGTGAACGATAATAATCTTTAAAAAAAAATTCTCGAAGAAAAAGAGGAGTGAATATAAAGGACTGTTGAAAAATAAGTGAAACGTTACAGAGCCGGAAATATGTTGAGATATTAAGAACTAACGAAGTGGAAAAAGATAATTGCATTTTCATTCCGGTTGCACGTCAGGGTCTAATAATTTTTTCGTTAATTATTTATCGAAACTTGATCACCTGATGTGGGAAAAAATGGTGAGGTGAAAAAAAAGCTTTGGCGCCAGAAAACTAAATATAATTTGGTGAATCATTTTGTTTTGTGGGCCAAAGAATAAAATGATTCATTCAACTATTTTTAGTATTATGGTGCCAAAGTTGGTTCTGGCAAATTACAAATTTTCCTTTCGTTAGCCCAACACTATTATTAGTTTTCTGACATCTAGATAGATTTAGCATCTCACTTTTTTCTGTTAATTAATTAAATATCGATATTTTCAATGTACAGATTTTTTTAGTTTTTTTTTTCTGAATAATAAGTGGAATATTTCCGAACCAGAAATATATAAAAATTAGGGTGTCTCCTAAATTTTTGGCATTTCAATAAAATAACATTACTGAAATGAAGCAAAATTTTATCCCTCACGTTTGAGTTTAGATAAAAATAATTTTCCGTTACGTTTGACAGAAGAATGACTATGTCGATCATGAAAAAATTAAATACGGCAATGTAATAAATGTAATAAAATTTTATGAAAAGAAGCAGCGAATAATTTTCTATAATTACGAATAACGCTTGACGAATATTGATTTTGGATTAGACTGAAAATAAAATTCTTATTTTATCCTCAAAAATTGATTAACGGCCAAATAAAGTTAATATTAAAAGACAAATCTCATCGAAATAACTATCGTCATTGATCTTCAAGACCTGATAATTTATTCTCTACTCATTAATCAACAAGTCATCGTACAGTCAATTGAATATAAATAATGTGATATCAATTTTAAGAAATCTATTAACTCTTATCACTTATTTCTTTCTTGTCGATAATGTTATTGCTCTAATTGGCTTTTATGTACGTCCGACATGAAGCTATGCACATTATATAGCCCACGTACGATTAGAGAAGCGAGAAATGTGAAATAGAAAGCCGTAGCGGGCAGCTGCGGGTGCCCCATTGCGATGACGAACGCGTGCATGAATTGGCAGCTGTGCATTCGAGCGAGCGGTCTGGAAAATTGTGATCGACTTCGCGAGAGAAATCTCCTTAACCTTCTCGCGTTTGGTGAGAAGGAGTGCTACACGCTCGGTAAACATTTTTACAAACCGATCGATGGTTTCGACAATAAATATACCGATTGAAAATCGATTATAGTAATTGTAAGCTTCACCCGCTGTATGAATGACGTGCACCAAAAAGCGTAAGATTAAAAAATATTCGTAAATGTTTTCGCGTAATTTACAGTCCGATATTCTATATAATTTAATTTTGGACCGTTATTCGTTGAATTTTTTTACACTTCAATTTTAAAAACCTAAACAAAGGAATTTATAATTTAACTATACATTTTTGCCATTCTAACAAAACTAGTCCGCTAACTTATTTTTTTTTTAATAACGTACTGCCAACATGCTTTTAAAGTTCATTTTCAGTACAAAAATAGTTCTCTCCGTGTTCAAAACTATTTCAAAACTATTAACCAAATTTGTTAACTATTACTAAATTTCAAAACTATGTAAAGGAAAAGAACTTTAAAAATTTGCTTTGTTGAAAAGACGGAGCAAAGAAAAAGAACTACAAAGTAAAACTTTGCAAGTAGCTTCCTTATCATTTTAAAATTTATAAAAATCTGCAATTTGCAAGAAGCAATATTCAGAGTTGTACTTTGCAGGTTCGTTTCTTTTAACCGTCACTTTTGAATATAAATGTTTTATAACTAAAAAATTATGAAAATAAGAAAAAAATCGGAATCAATTTGCAAGGTTCTACTTTACAGGCGTGTTAGTGCTCTAAAGATATTTCTCCAAAAATGCAAGATGTCGGAAAGTTGTAACTGCTCGATTGATTTTTCTCAAATTTGTATTAACACCTTGTACACTCAGAGAAATCGTAATAGTACAGTCGTAATATAAAGTGACAACTATTCATTTTTATTACATGCAACTATTTTTATAGTTACGATAACTACGAAAATAGTTATGGTAACTATTTGCTAGTTATAGTAACTATTTGATAGTCATGTCAACTATAAAAAAATTGTTGTACCAACCATAAATGAATAGTTGTCACTTTATAGTTACTAATACCATAATTTTCTCTCAGTGTACATGGTGAACAAATTTAGGCAAAATTTATAACAAACTTCTCTTCTTTTACAACAATAATGTTTTCTTTTTTATTAATTAAAATCGAAACTTTACAACACAGCGACCGTTCCTTTGACCAAATTCATCATAGATAGTCACTTATCGTGATTCACGTGGAAAATTGTAGCCTGATATTGTAGAATTTACACGATTTGAATTGTTTACAGGCACTTAAAAATCGTATTAAAATTGTAATAAAATTGGAACCAATCTATCGATTCTCGTCAAATTTAGCAACGATCATGATTTAATGCTAGTCCATTTGTGTGCAAAATTTCAGCCTAATATCTCGTAATTTCCGAAAGTTATAATAAAAAATTACTTTATTTTTTAATTTCCACAATGTTGTAATATCTGAACCTCGATACGAACATCGGCAACGATTTGTGCCAAATTTCAAACAACATTGAATGTACCTGCACTTATGAAGAACTATTTAGCAAAATATCCCAAATTGAACAAAAGCTAGACCACTAACCTCCTTTTTTGAAAAAAATTCAAAAAGCTATAAAATCAAAATTTCTGCACCTATTTTGTCAAAAAAATGCAACAATTAAAGACGGGCCGCTGCTTTACTTGTATGCTAAATTTTAGCTTAATCGGTAGAGCGGTTCTTGAATTACAGGTTATTGAAATTTCAGGACCCTGAACACACACACAAATACATATGGACATTTTTTTCTAAACCCATTATCTCGATCTCGTTTTGGATCATTCTGAATGCCCTGAAAACATGAAAAATCTCGAAAAATATAAAAATTTCATGAAAACAAAGCTTCCTCTTTTGAAGCAAAAGATTTGAAAAATCAAACTAAGCAATTTTTCAAATCTTTTGCTTAGGGTTGATTGATTTGCTTAGGGTCCAATAGGGAAATTGGGGTTGCTTAGTTTGAAAAACTAAGCAACCCCAATCAATTGGCTCTGCAATAAATATAATTATTGAAAATCGATTACAGTAATTGAAAGGTTAGCACGCTGTATGAATGACGTGCTCCAAAAAGTACAGAGCCAAAGATATGCATAATTGTTGTTGCGCAACATACGGTCCAAAATTCACGTTGCCCTTCCTTTTAACACAACACGCCTCGTGGTGGTGTTCCAACGATGGAATTGACATTAGGCAACAGCCGCAAGAGCTCAGTGGGTCACCGGCTGCGGTGTAACATTGGCCCAAATATTGGCCAGTGGCCCCGGTGACTGTGGCCTGCCGAACGACGAAATACTCGCTACACTCTGTATCTGTGTAGTCTCACAATATTTGGAGGCTCTATGCGTGTCAACAGCCACAGCGATAAATTCGATACTTATAGTAGTACAATACTGTATGTGTAGGGAGCTGTTTGTGTAGCGGGGGCAGTGTCGTTGACTGACACTGGCCCACTATCCGTGCGTTAACACCTGCTCTCTGTAGGTCAGCAGCCATTCGAGAGTTGGGAACCAGAAGCGAATGTGTGCGCAAGCGAGATGGAAACGAAAAAATAATGTGGAAAGGGAACATTGGAAGGTAAAAAGTGAGAGTGCGAGCCACTCTCAGGAGATCTGCTACGAAAAGATCTCTTACTGCAGAATCTTGAATATCAACATTTCATCATTTGCACATTGTATCAATAATAAGGATTGTAAGGATTTTTAAGAATTTTCAACGGTAAATACTGGAAATTGGTAAACATTGCAAGGGTTTAGTTATGTAAAGCTTATAATGATTAAATGAATTTGAAATTCCAGATATTTATTTTAGCAGAGTCATAAAATGTAGTATTTAAAAAGGACAAGAAAAAATGAAAGGGAAGATTGGAAGGTAAAAAGTGAGAGTGCAAACAGCTCAGGAGATGTGGTACGAAAAGATGTACATCTATCAATTTCATTCTTAATTTTTCGATAGCGAAAAATCGTAAAAGGAAATTTAATTTAAAAGCTATGATTAAGAGGACTGACCCCTTAAATCACTCACCAATCACTCGTTTGCATTAACGTTTTAGTTTATTATTTTTGAACCTAATACCAATATTTTGCTTTCCACCTATAATCGCAAATACATAAAATTCAAGCTACTTTTTAAAATAATTGTACATAATCATTTGTCGTAATATTTAAGATGAATAATCTAAGCTTTCCTGTCGCCGTATAACGAGAGCTGCGTGACGCGGAAGGAAAGGAAAGAATTACATTCGCTGCTCTCGTTAGCATCCTGCCACAGTGAGAAATAATGACAGTAATGAAAAAAATAAAATAAAGCTGGGAATAAGTGGGAGTGGAAAAAATAACGATGATTTATCGCCGAGACACGAATGAATGAAAGTCCATCAGTCGCGGTGGCACGGATGAAAAGCGAGAGTAGTCGACGTAGCCACAGCAAAAGTAGCAAAGAGTCGCGAGGCTGCGCGTTGACTCGAGCAAAACCAGTGCCAGGAAGCGACTCAACTCACGATCCGAAGCCGTACGCGTGCCTCACTCGCGCGTCATACACATCCAAAGCGACAAGAAACATACACCTGCGATGTTAGCTGTTCCAGCGTAGGAGAAGGGGACGAGCAAGAAAATCGTCTCCTGGATATTCGAGTACAAATTTATTCAGGATTCTTTACTACTCGTACTGTTAGAATTAGAAGAGTTGTGTATATCCCATCTAACGTATGATTTATTGTAGTACGGTTGTGAATAATTGACAATTCCGCTTACGTAAAATTGGCATTGATCTTTATGCATATGTGTAACTCCGTGTTTGTGATGCGAATTCATTCTCTCGTACAGTTGTGGGATATACCCAGTGTGGTGAGTTTCAGGGTCGCGAATTCTCTTCTTTCTCAATATATACTCTATGACTCCTTATGCCTGCAGGCTGTAACACTAATTCGGTAAATTTAAACACGGGTTTTTATCACTTTTACAAAAATAGTTTTCCCTTACTGTTTAAACTTGAGGTCTAATTAACATTGTTATACAAACTGATTTTAAGGACCAAACATTTTTTTCGTCATGTCAGTTTTTCAAAATTAAGGAAAGAAACTTTCAACTATACATTTTTTAGCAATAGTTCATTGACTTATTTTTTTTACTTTATTACATTTTTATCAAAATGTTTATGAGGACATGTTTGGATTTGAGGAAATCTTTTCTTCTCACTTTAGTTTTAATAAATTAAGCAAATGAACATTATTGTTAACTACTTTTTCTGCTGCTTTGACAAAAGTAATTGGCAGACTTCTTTTTTATTTAACTTGAGTCATTAACTTTTAAAATTCAAATTTACTGATTTTATGAAAATCATTTATCCGTCGAAAATTTTGAAAAAGGAAGCAAATGTACTTGAAATTCAACCACTCTTCTCAATTTATAAAACTAATCACAAGAACTTTGAATTTAACAATCTGTGTATCTCAGGCAGAATTAAATGACTGACATTTTTTTATATAACGTTAATCAAGATTTTGTATCCTCCTAATTATACAAAATAATTTGTCCTCACGCACTGGGAGAAGAATTTGTTAACAGTTAACAAACCAAGTGTTAAATATGACGAAATGAACCATTTAGTTATTCTTATTGAATCTTAGTTGAATTAAATAACATTGAATAGTCCCAAATGAAACTCGCTGACATTTGTTTATAGTGAATAAATATTATTTATTAACTACACATTTACTAACAATAACTAGATGCACGGAAAGAAAAAAGTAGTTTTGGCTACCAATTCCAGCATATGCTATGCCGCGTGTTAGTCACTTAAACTAAATTGGAATCGTAGTCTCAACTTTTTTCGATTGGTAGCAGAAATAGTACATACTATCCAATCCAAATTTTTCGTTACACCAACCGACCGATGAGTTGAGGTTATGATCTCAGCTGGCCATTGTTACTATCGATACACGTCGAAAAAGGCTTAGTTAGATCAACCATGGCGCTTGGTTATATATGCGCCAACTAAGTTATTGATTAGACCAACCACGTTATTGTTTGACCAACCAAGTTATTGATTAGACCAACCAAGTTATTGTTTGACCAACCAAATTATTGATTAGACCAACCAAGTAATTGTTTGACCAACAAAGATATTGTTTGACCAACCAAGTTATTGTTTGACTAACCAAGTTATTGTTTGACCAACCAAGGTATTGTTTGACCAACCAAGTTAGTTACACCAACTAAATGATTTTGGTTAGTCAATCAATAAATTGGTTATTTACCAAATAACTTGAATGCTCTAACCAATAACTTAGTTGGCGCATATATAACTAAGTGCTTAGTTGTTCTAACCAAGTCTTTTTTTGCGTACACCGAGAGAAAAATATAGTTAAGACATCTAAAATAATTTGGTAAAAAAACTCAAACAACATAGTAAATGGGATGAAACTTGGATATTTGGAAATGTTTACTTATACCGTGAATAGAAACGCGATGCATGCGGAGGGGCGCTCGCAAAATGTCTGGGTATTTTCGGGCAACTTTGAGGTTATGACGGCAAACGTTGAACGATCAACGCTACACGGGAGCTGTATATCTTTTGTAAATCTCATGTCGTACTAAACTACAGACATTTTGCAGGCTGTCAACAGATTTTGTGTTATTTTTCGTAACGTGAATTATTTTAACCTGTATGCGAGTGAAGATTATTCCGAACATTTGTGGGCGCAAAATATAGACAAGTATGAGATGCGTTATTATAGCGTTGTACAGCAGCGTAAATAGTACAGCAGGCGACGCCTAGTAAATGTTTGTATGTGTCTAGAAAAAAATGCCATTTTTCCACTTTCGATCCAGATTACTATACGAATCTGGGAATGAGTACTATATATTTCTCTCGGTGTATACTCTACCAACGAGGCTACACAAAAAGAAATGTTTGGTTATGGCAACTACGTTTTCGATTTGTTGTACACAATGTTTAAAAAATTAGTTGCCTCAACCATATCAACCATTAGTTAGGTTAACTGATCCAATCGTTGGGACTACCACTCGAATATTTGGGACTACCATTCGAATCGTCGGTATTATCATTCGAATCGTCGGTATTACCATTCGAATCGTTGGTATTACCATTTGAGTTGCTAGGGAAATAGAATAATCGATTGGTTGTGTCAACTCATTTCTTGGTTATGGCAACCAATCTTTTTTTTCCGTGTATACTTTCTTCAACCGACTGAGTAGTTGGCGCTATTCTAACTATTTTGATTGGTTGTCGGGACCGATAAATCAGTTGTTACAACTTACTTTTTTTTCCGTGTCGTTTGTTTCGCCATATTTAATACTTGATTCGTTTAACCGTTAACAAACTTTTCTCTCAGTGTTTAAATTGTGAAGAATTTAGCGAACAATCTCTAAAAATCATTGCTGCAAAAGCATAGGTTCCGTTCCACGGATTATATATTTTGAACTTTCAGTCGCGAAATGCTGAGCACAGCCTCAGGAAAGAATAGCGGTGAGACGAGAGAGTAGAGCACAGGCCCCTTTTCGAATATTGTACGCACAGTATTATGTGTGTCACGGTGAGTCGTTGGCAGGACCTTGACTGTGCGCCCGGGGCACGAACGGGGGCCCCCGTGGCCGTCAAAACCAAATGTTAGGAATTTTCGTTGCTTCGAGCAGAGCTCGCTCATCGTAGTCATAATAGTCCCTGCTTTCCTTCGAAGATCTAGAGCCTGAGTGAAGGTCAAGTAAATGATTTCTACTAAACTTTCGATCCTCTTTTGTTTAGCAAATGGCCTTCAAACCATCCTCTCAGTTTCTGCAACAAGACGATTGTGTTCATGGCGATTGCGATGTTCTGCGAAATCCTGTTGTATTTTTTTCTGTACTGCACGACAAAGTGCGTTAGTACTGTTGAAAATTCTCGATAATCATGTTGCGTACCATCCAAAGTTTCGAATACTGCCGATGACAGCCTCAGGTCAGCTCGCATTCATCTTTCCATCGAATTGCCAAGCCGGCGAATGGTCGACACTTCGAAGGACACGCGCGCGAGTTATCATTACGTAATCTCGAAGCTGAGTCTTTCTATGATCGATAATATCGAAATACTCTCGGAGTATACAAAAAGACTGACGTATATTAAATATTAATCTATACACTAAAAACGTTATGCTTTAAATAAATGAATGGGATAATAAATAAGGGAAACAGCACCGGAAGTGAATGCCAAGCGCACTTTTACGAGTATTAATTCCAAACTGTTTTTATACACCGAGAATAAACTATCGGTTGTATTCGTAATTGCTAATGTAATAATATTAGCGGTTATGAAAGATTTAAAAAAATGTCTTGAAGAAAGTGAATTTCAGAATAATAAATAAATACTAAATTCAATTAAATGTTGGGTGCCTTTTAATTTATTAAATATTTTATTTGCTACCCGCAACTGTCAATTCATTAAACACGACTGAATTATTTTGATGCAAAGGATGTTTTAATAATTAATCAAAATAATTGTGGTAATAATGAGGAAACATTAAATTTAAATAGACTAAGTGCTCAGTAGACTAAGTGTCCTTATTAATTCATTAAATATTTGACTTTCCACCCATAATTAACTATCGTAAATATAGCAGAATTGGATTCTTAGAATCGTTACATTGGTAAAGAAAATAATTATTATAACGTTAAAGAAATACATAATTCATTTTCCCTTGTCATTTATCAATTTTTATTTCGCACCTGCAGCCGCCAACTCATAAAATCCAAACGATTTTTTTTTGCTCAGTATACGTGGAACTGAAACATTGTAAGAGGTTAGTATCCTGCAGATGCAAATGTCCAAAAAAATGTAATAAATAGGAGAAAATAGCAAAAGACCACATAGCTCGATAAAAATCGGCAAAAAATTAAAAGGCTAAACCGGAAGTCAGTGATGTTGAACGAGAAAATTGCACAACTATTAACTATCGTGAGTATCGCAGAAATGGATTAAGATTTCAATTGCCGCGTGTGCCAAAGCCAAAGACTGGAAGACTATAGCATTCGCCGGAAAAACATGTAAAAGTTGACACAATTCAACAAATTCTGTATTCAAATATCTCTTGTCAGTTGCTGATTTTTTCCGCACCTGCAGCCACTAATTCAGTGAATCCAACCGATTTTTTTTTGTTCAATGTACGTGCAACTGGAACATTGTAAGAGGTTATAGTATTCTGCAGATCCAAATGTCCAAAAAAATGTAATAAATAGGAGAAAATGTCAAAAGACCACATAGCTCGATACAAATCGGCAAAAAATTAAAAGTCTAAACCGGAAGTCAGTGATGTTGAACGAGAAAATTGCACGACTATTAATTATCGTGAGTATTGCAGAATTGGATTAAGATTTCGATTGTCGCGTGAGTCGAAGCCAAAGATCGCTGACTGGAAGATCTTCGCCGGAAAAACATGTAAAAGTTGACACAATTCAACAAATTGTGTATTCAAGTATCTCTCGTCAGTTGCTAATTTCTTTCGCACCTGCAGCCACTATTTCAGTAAATCCTACCGATTTTTTTGTTCAGTGTACGTTCAACTGGAACATTGTAAGAGGTTATAGTATTCTGCAGATCCAAATGTCCAAAAAAATGTAATAAATAGGAGAAAATGTCAAAAGACCACATAGCTCGATAAAAATCGGCAAAAAAATTAAAGTCTAAACCGGAAGTCAGTGATGTTGAACGAGAAAATTGCACGACTATTAACTATCGTGAGTATTGTAGAATTGGATTAAGATCTCAATTGCCGCGTGAGCCGAAACTAAAGATCGCTGACTGGAACACCTTCGCCGGATAAACATGTAAAAGTTGACACAATTCAACAAATTCTGTATTCAATTATCTCTCGTCAATTGCTAATTTCTTTCGCACCTGCAGCCACTAATTCAGTAAACCCAACCGATTTTTTTTGTTCAGTGTACGTTCAACTGGAACATTGTAAAAGGTTATAGTATACTGCAGATCCAAATGACTAACAAAATCTAATACATATGAGAAAATGTCAAAAGTCCACACCGAGAAAAAAAGATTTCATTGACGCCAAAGAAATGGGTGGATTGATTTTCTTTTTCATTGATTTCCACGAAATATTTCTTTGATTTCAATGAAATAGTGCATTTGAATTTCAAAGAGAACATTTCATTGCCTGTAAATAAAGATTTACTTAGTGAGCATATATTAAAGAAACAGTTTCATTGTTTTAAAGAGACGTTTTCATTGGTTCAAAGAAACGTTTTCATTGATTTCTCTCTCGCACCTAACCTCACTTTTGTGTTTTCCGGTTCTCCCGAACGAATGGCTTCGAGTTTCGAGGAGCCAGAAGCTTAGCCTATTTCTGCCCTGCTTCCTTACATACTCACAAAATTTGAGCTTTATCTGCCGCGTACTTCAGAAAAAAATAGGTTTCGAAATTTTGAGCTGGTAAGAAGAAGGTTTCATTGAATCAGAGACTCTATCTTTGAAATCAATGAAAAACGTTCATTGGTTTAAAGAAATATTTCTTCGAATCAATGTCACTACTTTTCATTGATTTCGAGATCATTCAAAGAAAAGATAGTAATGAAATTCAAGTATTTCATTTCATTGGCAAAGATTTCTGTGAATCAATGAAACTTTTTCTCTCGGTGCACATAGCTCGATAAAAATCGTTAAAAAAATTAAAAGGCTAAACCGGAAGTCAGTGATCTTGAACGAGAAAATTGCACGACTATTAACTATCGTGAGTATCGCAGAATTGGATTGTGATTTCGATTGCCGCGTGGGCCGAAGCCAAAGATCGCTGACCAGAAGACTTACTGGTCGCCGGAAAACCGCGGGAAAGTTGGACGCGGTGTCGCGTCTCAGAAATACTCGGCGGCTAGCCGCGAGTGCGATAGTATACAACTATGGTAGCGCGGTTACGCTGAGAGTTGCTTGGAAAAAAAGTACTTGCACTTTCGTTAGAAAGTGGAGAATCGGCGTTGTCGGCCGCCATCCGTGGCGCAGGGAACACGGACTGACTGACTGACTGACGGGAATGCCCTCTCTGCCCCTCCACTTGGTTTCTTTCATTCCCTCTTGTCTTCGTCTCTCTCTCTCTCTATCTTTCTCTTGGCTTAGTGGTCGTCGAGAACCTCTCCTGTCTAACCAAACGCGGAGTCCCACCACTAGCTACCGTTATCACGAGTCGCCTCTTAATCAACGAGGCAAAAACACAAATTTAATTATCTTTTTCTCGCAATCCTGACACTGCTAAGGTGAATGCACTACTAAGTGAACGAAAGCCTTTTTTTATCGTTTATAAGAATTTCTGGGAATTTATATCAACGTTAGAATTATAATCAGCCTATTTTTCTTGCAATTAGAGCTATGACTTCTTATATTGCTTTCAAGATTACTATGTTCATTTATTATATAAATAATTCTGTATTTAATATTTTTTTAGAATAGTAAATTATATTATTAAGAATATATTAACACTTTATGCGAAGGAAAATAATTCAAAATATTACATATAGATTCACTTAAAATGAGAAAATTAATGGATTTCATTTTTGTAAAATTTTGTAATTAATTACTGTGGAAAAATGTTTTCTTTCTAATTGAATTGTTTTTCAGTTTTGCAGCAAAGATAAAGTATTTAAAAACTTATTAAAATCTGATTATGTACTCGGTAACCAATCAAATAGACTGAGTTTCAAAGTAAATTTCGTCAGAACTTTGCTATCCATTAGGTTCTTTAATTATTTGTGCATTGAAGTCAAATTTTATGAAACACTGTAGTTAAGATTAACCCGTTCATATTTTAAATGCTTTCTTTTATCAATGCTGAACAAATATCAGTGCAGCTACGGAAGAATTTTCAAGCATTTTTTCCTATAGTGTATTAAACCTAATAAACTCCAAAAAATTCTTGCATTAAAATTGAAAAAGCGTTTTTTAAAATAGTTAATAAAACAAAAATATTCTATAAAAAAGAAAATATTAGCGATAGAATATTCTATAAAAAAAATGAGTGATGCGTGAACTATAAAGCAACTGACGTTGGTCGAGATCTCAATTCGCTGTGTATTCAAAAGTCCGAGCTCAGAAATTGTGAGTTATGTTGGTGGGCACGTCGGTCAGTGATTACCCGCTAATCTAGCTTATATAGCCGCGAGTACATCGTACTATTAGCGCGATAAGGGAGAAAAATGAAGAAGAGTATAAATCCACTGGTGGGGTTAATACCGTCAGCTTGCACTGCATTGCGCTCCGCTCCAATGCACGTTGCATATTAAAGTCGTAGAGTCGAGCTCGAAAAGCAACGATGACTGGGTCCGAATGATGTTACCAATGCGTAGGTACATATATCTGCATTTGTATTTGACGGTTTTTCTCGTCTTACGTTTGAATGGATATTTTGTGAGCACAATATGTAGATATGTATATATACGTGTATCAGTACGTATAGATTATCATAATACTATTTGCGACTATCGCTATCGTTCTTCCGCAGCTATACGTGACTTCACTGTGTCTCGTTTCATTCGTTTTTCCTCCTCTCATTCTTGCATGCTATTTCCATAATTCCCGTTAGTTTTCGAAGCGCGTAAATGCTATATTTTCCATTATCGAGCAAGAGAATCAGACGGAGAGAAAATAAAGTCGCGAATAGAGCCAATGTGTGTGTATATGTATTTGTGTGCTTTGTTAATGTATTTGTGCGTGTTACAGAACGAGAGACGCACGCGTCAGCGCGACCTTCGATAATGCGTCCATAAAATTCTGTTGTATGCAGAACGCGCGGGCGAACGATCGTCGGGCGCCGAGCGTCGCTGTGTTGCGATGCATCGTTTCTTCTCTCTGCCTCTTCTTCCTCTTCTGGTTCTTCTCTATGTTAACTGGATTTATTTTAAAAAATCCAAGGAATAAGAAACACTGCGGGATTAATGAGGAGAGGGCTTAAGCTCTGTGGTATACACTGCCAAATACGCAATACGATGTGTGAAGAGATGCGACCGAGTCTTTCTCGCGAGGATGAAAGATAGGGACAGCTCTCTCGTGTCCCTCTCGCAAATATAGAACGCACGCGTATTATATCCGCCTTGTCTATACGCCCACAGAGACAAGCGGCGCTCTTTTACTCAATGCAGAACAAATATCAGTGTGGCTACCGATGTGCACTTAAGAATTTAGTGCGGGGGCGATTCTGCAATTTGTACAGATTTTTACAAATTTTCAATTTTTTTTTCGATCCTGAAAATCACGATTTATTAATTTCCTAAATATTTTTTACATTGTTTTAGAAAAATGTGATAGAAGAATTTCTCCACTAAATACAAACGTGTAATTCATTGAATACAAGGAAAACTTGATAAATTTATTTTGCAGATTGCTATTTTTTTTTTAAAGTCTTTAGAAAAACGTTCATAGAATGTTTTTTATATGAAATATCAGTAATTCGTTGACGGTAATGATAGATTTATTATTTGCAAATTTAGTATATTGTGATGATATAGCTTCGTGAGAATTTTGTTGTGCTTTGTATTGTATTTTGTTGTTAATATGAGTGATTATTTTTGGTACATTATCTGCTCCATTTTTGCTGTAACCAATTTTTGTTTTTTAAAGTTGGCATGAAAATAGTTGCATGAACTACCAGTTAATAGTTATCGCCTAATAGTTGCAAGGGGTATCACAATTTCTCTGCACTGTTAAGAATATTTCAGTGGAAATGTTATGCACCGGTAGTTGAAGCCTTTATGCATAAACTGGTACATTAAATTGAATACACAAGAATCATATGAAATTATAGTACTTTTTATTGAATACGACGTTTCTAAAGTTTACATCACACTTGTAGATAAAATGTAATATACCAGTTTATACATAAAATCTTCTAGTGCCAATACATTAAAATTCAAGGAGTTTTTTTTATATAGTAGTAAAGATCGAGATTCAAGAAATTTCATTTCGTCGATAAAAAATAACGAATATAGGATTAGAATTTAAATCGAAGTTATAAACCTCCTAGATTTTTTATATAAATATTTATCGTTTAACTTAACAATTATTACTTTGAAAAAATTTATCTGCCAATTTGTTAAATTAGAAAAAAAAGAAACTTTACGGGCATTTTCTTGAAAAACGGCGCCATATGTTTGATGCATTGAAAAATACATGGAGGAGCGTATTTTTTACATTTTTCGGATATCTTTTCTTATAATTTATGTATATTTTCTGATAATTTGTTGTGCCATTCTATAAAAATTATTTTCTTCTGCAATAAAAAAAAAATTAAATATCTTTTTATCTACAATTTACTCAGAAAATCATCGAGAGGCCACGGCGCCTTTGCTCATAGCCCAAGTTTACCTACACACTCAGAGAAATCGTAATAGTACAGTCAACTATAAAGTGACAACTATTCATTTTTATTACATGCAACTATTTTTATAGTTACGATAAGTATGAAAATAGTTATGGTAACTATTTGCTAGTTATAGTAACTATTTTATAGTTGTGTCAACTATAAAAAAATTGTTGTACCAACCATAAATGAATAGTTGTCACTTTATAGTTACTAATACCATAATTTTCTCTCAGTGCAGCACCTAGCAGAACACTATGCAGCACTTATGCGAAAAAGAAATTAACAGATTAACAGAAAAATTTCATACATATATAACAAAAACTGCCTCTAATAGTATAAAATTTCAAGTATTTTTTCCTATTCTCTACTAAACATATTGAACTTTAAAAAAACCGTATTTCATTAACCAAAACCATCTTAAAATGACGTTCAGCTTGATAAACAGTACCACACCGTTGTGATAAGTAATTAAAAACAAAAATCTAAGCATAACACTTAGAAAATCATCGAGAGGCCCCGGCGCCTTTGCTCATAGCCCAAGTTTACCTACAGCACCTAGCACAACACTATGCAGCACTTATGCCAAAAAGAAATCAACAAAATAACATAAATAGTTCATACATATATATCAAAAACTTCCTCTAATAGTATAAAATTTCAAGTATTTTTTCCTATTCTCTACTAAACATATTGAAATTCAAAAAAATTTATTTCATCAACCAAAACCATCTTAAAATGATGTTCAGCTTGAAAAATAGTACCGCACTGTTGCAATAAATAATTCCAAATAAAAATCTAAGCATAACACTTAGAAAATCATCGAGAGGCCACGGCCCCTTTGATCATAGCCCAAGTTTACATGCGATCTCGAACAAAAAAAAGCACAGCACCTAGCACAACATTATGCAGCACTTATGCCAAAAAGAAATCAACAGAATAACATAAAAATTTCATACATATATAACAAAAACTTCCTCTAATAGTATAAAATTTCAAGTATTTTTTCCTATTCTCTACTAAACCTATTGCGATTCTAAAAAATATATTTCATTAACCAAAACCATCTTAAAATGATGTTCAGCTTGAAAAACAGTATCACACCGTTGCGATAAATAATTCCAAACAAAAATCTAAGCATAACACTTAGAAAATCATCGAGAGGCCACAGCCCCTCTGCTCATAGCCCAAGTTTACATGCGATCTCGAACAAAAAAAAGCACAGCACCTAGCACAACATTATGCAGCACTTATGCCAAAAAGAAATCAACAGAATAACATAAAAATTTCATACATATATAACAAAAACTTCCTCTAATAGTATAAAATTTCAAGTATTTTTTCCTATTCTCTACTAAACCTATTGCGATTCTAAAAAATATATTTCATTAACCAAAACCATCTTAAAATGATGTTCAGCTTGAAAAACAGTACCACACCGTTGTGATAAATAATTCCAAACAAAAATCTAAGCATAGCACTTAGAAAATTATCGAGAGGCCACGGCGCCTTTGCTCATAGCCCAAGTTTACATGCGATCTTAAAAAATATGCATAGCACCTAGCACAACATTATGCAGTACTTATGCCAAAAAGAAATCAACAGAATAACATAAAAATTTCATACATATATAACAAAAACTTCCTCTAATAGTATAAAATTTCAAGTATTTTTTCCTATTCTCTACTAAACCTATTGCGATTCTAAAAAATATATTTCATTAACCAAAACCATCTTAAAATGATGTTCAGCTTGAAAAACAGTACCACACCGTTGCGATAAATAATTCCAAACAAAAATCTAAGCATAACACTTAGAAAATCATCGAGAGGCCACGGCCCCTTTGCTCATAGCCCAAGTTTACATGCGATCTCGAAAAAATATGCATAGCACCTAGCACAACATTATGCAGCACTTATGCCAAAAATAAATCAATAGAATCATATGAAAATTTCACACATATATAATAACAACTTCCTCTAATAGTATAAAATTTCAAGAATTTTTTCCTATTCCCTACTAAACCTATTAAAAATCAAAAAAATGTATTTCATTAACCAAAACCATCTTAATATGATGTTCAGCTTGATAAACAGTACCACACCGTTGCGATCAATAATTTCAAACAAAAATCTAAGCATAACACTTAGAAAATCATCGAGAGGCCACGGCGCCTTTGCTCATAGCCCAAGTTTACATGCGATCTTAAAAAATATGCATAGCACCTAGCACAACATTATGCAGTACTTATGCCAAAAAGAAATCAACAGAATAACATAAAAATTTCATACATAATAACAAAAACTTCCTCTAATAGTATAAAATTTCAAGTATTTTTTCCTATTCTCTACTAAACCTATTGCGATTCTAAAAAATATATTTCATTAACCAAAACCATCTTAAAATGATGTTCAGCTTAAAAAACAGTACCACACCGTTGCGATAAATAACTCCAAACAAAAATCTAAGCATAACACTTAGAAAATCATCGAGAGGCCACGGCGCCTTTGCTCATAGCCCAAGTTTACATGCGATCTCGAACAAAAAAAAGCACAGCACCTAGCACAACATTATGCAGCACTTATGCCAAAAAGAAATCAACAGAATAACATAAAAATTTCATACATAATAACAAAAACTTCCTCTAATAGTATAAAATTTCAAGTATTTTTTCCTATTCTCTACTAAACCTATTGCGATTCTAAAAAATATATTTCATTAACCAAAACCATCTTAAAATGATGTTCAGCTTGAAAAACAGTACCACACCGTTGCGATAAATAATTCCAAACAAAAATCTAAGCATAACACTTAGAAAATCATCGAGAGGCCACGGCGCCTTTGCTCATAGCCCAAGTTTACATGCGATCTCGGAAGAATATGTATAGCACCTAGCACACTATGCAGCACTTATGCTAGAAGACTCGTGAGTGTCGTTCCACATGTGTGTGTGTGTGTGTGTGTGTGTGTGTGTATGTATTAGAGAGTTATCGTGGGTGTGTGCTCGAGGTTCGTGCCAGTGTGCGAAAGAGCTCGCGAGCGCGACTCGGTGGCCGTGGCTATGGCCTTACGAGCCCCTTCCCCTCGGCCACACCGAATCCACGCGGCGTGTGTACCGCGCTCGCTGCTCTCTCGCGTCCCAAGAGTGGGAGCCGCTAGCGTAGAGCGCACCGCTCTGAGCGCAAGCGAGAGAACCACGCGAGGCGGAGGCGCTACGAGCTCACAGCCAACGCGCGGGAAAGAGAAAACACTATCAGCCGAGTGTCTAACCTAGGATAGTGGTGTTTAGCGCGCGCGGCTCGACTAGCCTAGGCAAACCGAGAGTCTCGCGGCGAGTCCACGCTCAGTGCTAGTTCGCGCGGGGGACTCGAGACACGCAAACGCAACACGCTCTCCCCCAAGACCCTCTTTGCTACTTCTCAAATTCCTTTTTTTTAAAATAAATTCTTACTGAAAGAAAAAAAGTAAAAGTTTTTTTCGAAAGACGTTTTTTTTTAACTAAAAATATTTATAAAAATCTCCTAACCTACGCATTTAACGTCGGTTTTATTCTTTGTGTTTTGTTGCATTGACTCTCGACTATTATCAAGAGTCCTTATCGCGATAAAAAAAAGTTTTCATTTTTTTGTTGTTTTTTTTGTTGTTGTTGTTTCACGTTCTCGTGCCTTTTGGTGCGAGAGACTTCAGTGAGATCGAAAGTGCCAGGAGGTGTTTGTGGTTAAAGTGGTCGCTGAGATTTGATGAATTAAGTGCCACGAGGGATGATATTTTAGTTGTGTGATTACTACGGACACGAGGACTCGACAATATCACTTTGCACACTGTCAGTGCGGATAAAACGCTACACGAGTGAACCTTGAAAAATCGACGCGTTTTATGATAAAGTGCAAGCTCAGAGGTTGTATTGTATTTTAGTTTGGTGCATCGCGACGTGTTGGAGGTTCGCGCTGCACGTGTGACGTAAGCATTAATCCTCCCCCCAAACGTTAACGTGGGCTGTCGCAACTGAGAAGAGTGTATAACGACGAAGCCGTGCGCGCCAACGTTTCTTATAACAAAAACATTATTTCTCTTCATATTTATCTTTTCTTCTTCTTTATATATACACACACACTTGACACTCGGTGAAACACCAAGTTCAAGCATATGTGACGACGAGGATTTCGACAATTGTTTTGTCAAACCGATGTCCGAGTGTTGATACAATAATGGGGCTCTGCGATACGAAGAGTTGAAAAAGTTTTTTTTTTTTTTTATTACTCGTGTGTCGTACGAGGAGAAACGGGAGAAAGAAATATCGAGTAGGCTAGTACTGTGGTGAGTGCGAACGTCGACAGGTGCATATTACGTTCTGCTATACTACCAGGTTAACTCTGATCCGAGGACTTTGCGCATCTCTTCAAATTATTCAACCGCATCTGTGATCTTCGAGGAGGTAAGAAATTAAAGCCACAGTTGGAATAATAAATCGCGGAAGTCGAGCACATAAAAACAATATTTCGTACATTATGTTCATCAAAATCGGCGAAATTTTGAGAATCGTAACGTTAAATACAATTTTTTCTGAGAAAAAATGTTATCGCACGAATAAAATGGTAGAAAACAAATTTTATAGTTTTTCACTGAAAAAAAAATAAAATTCAATACAACTGATACTTAAAAGTTTAGTTCAGACGGTTAGTCCATATAGATAAAGAAATTTGTTCGAAAATATATATGGCATTTGTTCCAGAAATACATTTTAAGTATTTTTTTTTATAAAGCCGATACATCTAAACATATTGTTGATATATGTTAGATATATTTTATTTTTATGATTGATAAGTGAACAATATAATTTGTTACAAAAATTTATTCGAAAGTAATGCTGTTATCAATCATCAATTATTCGAAAACCACGTTTTAAAAAAAGCTCCAAAATTATTCTAATACCTAAGATTTTTATTTTTCTTAAATTTTGCGGAACGAATTTCGATTAATTTCGACTTTAGTTGTTGATATTACATATAAATCGATTAACATTCGTTAAGCTTGCACTCTTTATTTTAACATTAAATACCGTTTTCTGTGACAAATATGGTTATCAAATAAATTTGACACCAAAATTGCAAAAAATTCATATTCACAATAACACAAAATTCTTGTTGCAAAAACTTACAAAAGGTTCTTAAGAACTTTTTTAGCATTTTAAAAAAAATCCATCCTTCCAAATATTTCATCTGATCTCGATACACGTTAAGTTACCGAAATCGTTTATTAATCGATGAGCATTCAGTCACTATATCCGACCTTGTATCACATACATAGTGGCAACTGTTGTGTCGCGTATCGCGCTAATAACGCGACGTTGCAAAGCCTCGTTCAAGGTGATTAAGCGACGAGAGTGTCGTGATACTCCATCTGCAAATCAAAATATATTTAACGCTTAGATTGGGCAGTTTTCGATTGAATAAATGTCCCGTGATAGACTAAGAGGACTGATTGTAGATTTATGAATGAAACATCAAGTGCAAGAATTGGTGTACTTTACTTTTATATATATATATATGTGGATACATATACGTATACAGTAATACGAGTTTCTCGAAGTCATTGCGGAAGGCGTGCGAGTTAGCTGCAGCAGCGGAGCTCAACGAACAAGCCATTTACAAAGGTCGAGGCAAGGTAAGAGAGAAGCTGTTGCCGCTGCTGCTGCTGCTGCTGTTGCTGCTGCTCGCATATAACGAGTGCACACGAGACGCGCGGTTTGTGCGCCGGTTATTCGTTCGTATACACGACGAGCAGCGAAAAACGAAGCCTCGTATACACTTTGACTCGAGCTTAGAAACAAGCAAAGGCATTTGCACGAAAGCGCGAGTTTCCGTTGACTTCGAATTCGAATTCCGCGTGTATTAGAGCGTAGTGCGTAAAAGTCAAAGGTTTCCTTCCCTCTTGCCCCTCACTTGGCTCACACGACTATGCGCTATAAATTATCGCGTTCAAGGTTGCGTATCAATCGAGGGAAGCGAGAGGAATATCATCAACGGAAGTCCGAGGTATATCGCGAGGTCATTCCTGTTTTTATTTATACTCATCTTCTGGATTTTTATGCGTCCCCACAGTAACCGTTAAATGTCGGGTCGATACGAGAGACAACCTGTTTTAAAATAATTATTTATCACCTGTGTTTACATGGAATTACATTTTGATCGTTATTTACACACGGATATTGTGGTTGTAACTACAGGTTTTAAGTGACAGCTATTAATTTGTGCTTGCAACTATTTTTTTAAATACATTAACTAATTGATAGTTACAAGTAATTAAAGTTGGAGGAGTAAAAGTAGAGTAGTAAATGTCCCTGACTAGATCGTTGATATTACTGGCGATTAATAGTTGAAAGTTACAAGTAATCAGGACTTCCGTATTATGTTAGTGTACTATAAAATTCTTGTCATGTACAGAGCATTTTAATCGAGGTTAGAATTCTCCATAATTTTATTTTGTTAACATTTATCGTATAATCGACTTAGCATTTATTCATTTTGTAATTTTTATTGGGCAGCTTAAAAAATATTCTATTTTTATAATGCTCTTTGAAAAAACGATTTTTTTATTATTTTACAGTGATTTTATTTTTAAAAGGAGACATAATTTTTAGTGCAATTTTAATAAAAATTAATTTTCGACGAAACTATTCAAAAATTAATTTTTATATATCCTTCATAAAAACTGCGCGTTATTATAATGCAAAAATAATTATAAAAACCCTTACGCCGAAAATTTTCCCAAAGTAATGTAGCCTTAAAATTCCGATTACAATGATACTCGCAAAGAGGAAAACGAGCGAAAACAAAAATACGTTTTTTTCGTCGCCAGAAATAACCTCGATTTTTCGCCACGTGCTTCGACTGTATGAGCAATAATAAACGATTGTCAAACATGTGACGAAATTATCTGAAATCAAATAATACCCGGAACATGTGTGTGTCTCGGTGTGTGCATTGAATACGTAAATTTGCATCCCTCTTCGTCTATAATGTACGTTATCAGACGACCGATAACCTCGCCTCGTCATGAACAGCCATAAGGTAAAAAAAAATACTTCCGACTTGTTTCACGTTCTTCGCTATGATCTGTAGGGTAGAAGTACCGTTTTTGGCCATCAACTTAATCCATTTGTAGCCATACCGATTGCACGTAAATTACACTGAGAGAAAAATACATGGTTAAAGCAAAAATACTATACTTTTACCATATAATAGTTTACTATTACCATACAATATAATTCCCTGGAGCGCCGATTATATTTTATAGTAATGAGAATGACAAAAATAATAGCTGCAAACATAATTATAGCTCAACAAAACAAATACATAGTATCCTGTAAAAATCGATATGATCGGGTCTCCTGGGTACTATATCAGTATAGTCGGCTCTACCATTCTACTATATATTTTTCTCAGTGTACGAGATGGCCACAAATGGTGCCAAAAGGCTTTGATCATAATTTATTAAACAATTGGGTATTTTAAGCATTGCATATTCAATGTAAAGTTTGCTTTGATTCATGTAAAATAATCTCATTCAGTAATTTGAATAGATTGAAGTAATGATGAATTTATATACATTTTTTGTGTGGCCATTGATGGTACATTTACCCTAGGGTACAGTGTGTCACAGGAAACTTTGAGCCACTTGGAAATTCTCGTAGATTTAACGTACATAAATAATGTTTTTTATTTGTGTTGGGCATTGAGCTAAATTGACTTTGATTCGACGTGAAAAAAAAATGATTAAATCTTGTGAATAATAATTTTAAAAAAATGAAATTGATTTGGACCTTACAAAGAAAATTTTTCGCCTGTCGCTAAAAATATAAAATCTCACTTTTTTTTTCCTAGGCAGCCCGAGTTTTCGATCGTAAATGACTATTACGATCGAAAACTCGGGCTGACCAGGAAAAAAAAGTGAGTTTTTATATTTTTAGCGACCGCCGAAAAATTTTCTTTGTAGGGTCCAAATCAATTTCATTTTTTTGTATTATTATTCACAAGATTTTATCATTTTTTTCACGTCGATAGTCCATTTATAGCTGCGTTGCTCAGTGACCATGTTTTATTAAATTCGTTCGATAAATAATTATTTTTCGATAAAAACTTTGTTGATGTCCAACGTATGTTGCAAAGTAGAACTTTGCACATTGCTTCCTCATTAATTTTTATTTTTCACAAAGCCATAATAATTTTGGCTTCCTCATAGAGGAAGCTTTGTAAAAAATAAAAATGTACGAAGAAACATGTGCAAAGTTCTATTTTGCAACTTTTTTCATTACCTATATAATTGCAAACCGCTTTACCAATCACGACCAAGTTTGGTAGGTAGCAGCGCTGAGTGTTATTTTTCATATGTAGAAAATTTCACTTAATTTGATGAGATTTTACGTGAGTTATAGAAAAACGAATATTTTTTTAACAATTAGAAAATCCCATAAAAACCGAACTTTTTAACAGATTCATTCCAAATTCAATACCGATCCTCCTTTAACACAGCTTGGTTCACAAAAAATTATTTAACGCAGTAGCTAAAAATTTGCGGATGCTAGAGAGCGTACAGACATTTTTCAAAAATTGCAACGTCGAATAAAATTTGAACAAACTTTTGAATTTTTTTAAAAATTACCACAAACAAAGGCGTCGACCTACTTCACATGTTTGCTAAATTTCAGCCCGATTGTTAAAGCAGTTCTTGAGATATGTAAGTTTGAATTTTGACACACACACACACACGCACAACCATCCATACATTTTTTTCTAAACCACTTTTCTCGACGTTTTAGACCATTTTGAGTGTGATGACATAAAAAAACTGGGAGAAAAAATTTCGCACGAAAACAAAGCTTCCTCTGTGAGAAGGTAAAAAGGTGATACACTGTATCCAACTCTTACCTACACTACTTGTACGTAGGTACGTATTTATATTGAAGCGAGGGTAGAGGAAAGTCCTGGCTCTCGGGGGCCCCGTCAGGAAAGCTTATGAATGGGATCTCCATGTGTATACCTGCGCGATATCTCTCGCCCTTCCTTGGCTTCCGTTCCGAGCATCGCCGTTTGCTTGTGCCGGCGAGAAGATCGTGTCCCGATACACTAGTGCAAGCCAACACCGTTGCTATTGCCAGAGAGCGATACGCGTACCCGCGCGTCCCGACCCACGCGATCAAGATCGATCGATTGAACGAACCTCGAGAGTGTAGCTTCATCGGATTTCAGAGACTCCTCGATTCTCGTTTTCATCCTTCCGTTATTTTTGCTATCTCGTTGTCTCCTCACTTCTGACACCCTTGGAACAAACATCTCCTCGATACTCGTTTTCATCCTTCCGTTATTTTTGCTATCTCGTTGTTTTACTCCTGACGCCCTTGAAATAGAAAAAAAGTTCAAAATTCAGTCAATAAGGTAAATGTCCCCATTCCCGTCCATGCTCCCTCTGCCGACCACTTCGACGGAAATAATTATTTACACGAGTGCTGCGCAAAAATAACAACAATTGAGCATAGTACAATATTCCGAGGACCCTATGTGTGAGAGTATTGCAACGTAAAGAGTAAATACAATAACACAATCCAAGTTTTGTTCGTATTTCCAAACGCTTGTCGCGAACCCATCGTATTCTTAACAGTGAGGTTAAGTTGCGTTGACCGCTTCAATAGTCCGTACTGCATCCGGAATTTGTAAAAATCGAATAATTTTTAGTTCAAACGATAGATTATGAGTTCAATTACTGATTCAGCTAAAAAAAGAGTTATAAATAATTTATTTTTCATTTTTTTTACGGTGGTCGAAGTTAGGCACAACGAAATGCCTGGCTGCCCCCATTACCGTAAACGTTATTTAGGCAGTCAAAAAAATTTCTTTATTACAAGGTATACTTTCTCGGTGATAAAAAAGATTGATATAATTCAATTCTTACAGGATCGCTGCGAAGGACTTGGACTTTTTTCCCTCACTGATCAAAATTTTGAAATAATTCAATTTTTACAGCATCGCAAAAAAAAAGTGTATGTGGAGACGGAAATGTAACATAAGTTCCGAAAAACGAAGTTTTTTTTTATAATTATGCAATACAAATATTAATAGGACAATCCCGGATCATGTTTATTTATTTTTTAAAAATTTTTATTACTCTTCGGGATCTCCGTTTCCCTAGTGGTCGAAAATGGGGTCATCGCTGGTCGGGATTGGGAACAGCTGCGTCGGCAGAGGGGACACTAATAAGCATGAATTAATCAGCCTCTATCTGGCGAAATAATTGGCGGAATCGATTGAATAAACCATTTTTAGAAAGAGAATTAACTGAATTTTACAGTGGTGCAAAAAAAATCTCCAAATTTAAATTCGTCACAACGAAAAAAGACATACATTTGTCTGGTTGGCCTTATAGGGTACGGGAATGGGGACATTTACCTTAACTGAACATGAAAAAAAAATTATGATTTCGCAAAAAGGCGCGTAAAAGTCAAATGGAAATAAAAAATGTTGTCATTTTATCTATGTATTTCATTCTTACGATTCTTACATTCTTGTTTATTTTTTTATTTACTTATAATGACAATATAAAAATACTGCAATAAAGAAAAATGAAATTTATTTTTCAATGCAGTGATTTTGGATGGATTGTAGTTTTTTCAGTATAACAAAGGAGAAGCGAATTTTTTTTTAATTCCCTCAAAGATTGAAGCTATAATATATTCGAATCCACATTTTTTACTTATCTCTTTAATACCATATGAAATTTAAGGAATTAGATGTATAGTTGAACTTACAAAATTTGTTTTTGACAGTATGCAATCTTTTATTCGAACGAATGACATGTTTTTTTCACTACAAAAAAACGAGATTGGTTGACTCAACAAAATTGTTGATTTCTTTAAAATAGTAATTCCTTTTCCTCATGCACATGTTCGAGGTAATCAAAAATGCTGTGTTAACCAAAACCTTTTTTGGCCGTTCGAGTCAGTTGGATTTACCTGAAAAAACTGCATTTTTTCTTTACAATTAGTGTACCAAAATTAGCGAAAAAGATTTGTCGTCAATAATTTCAATAGATCCTGCGATTCTCGTGAGTTTGTGCCGCGTACGGATTTAATTAAATTATAGTGTATCGACTGCTGCCGTAGCAGTCGGGCAGTAGCGCGCACTGTGTGAAATTATTTTCAGTCTAGGTCAACCTTCGCTTCTCTCACTGCTTCTCCCTCGTTCTCTCTCAGCGATATCTTTTATATGTATATATATATATATATATATCTATATCTTTGTCGCTCCAACGTCGAGCGATTCGGAGAGCTCGTTGGCTATCTTCGTGCTAATATAGTTAAGAGTAAAGAGGCAGTCGAGCTCACGCGTTATTGTAGAGAGTGCCGGGCTCTCCGGTTATGTACATACGCGCAACGCTACGCTCTTGCCTCTCCGATGTCCTCTTCCTCGCTCAGCTTCCCCGGTTACTCTCTCTCTTTATTCTGTTGCTCGGTTACGTGGCGGCCTTCGTCGTTCGCCCCAGGGCCGAGGGCCAAAACAGTCTGGTGTTTAGTATTGCGCCGGTACGTTCAATAAATATCGTTCGAGCGAGACCGATAGCGGCAACAGCAACTGCTAAACTGCGAGAGGTACGCGCAGGCATAAGGGCACCGTAGCCTCGTGTCGAGCCCCCCATACCATGCGATTTATCTCTCTATATCGTTTGTTTTATCTGCCCATGAGACTTTCAAGTACGAATCAATGGAATTTGACGTCAACTATTTTGTACTTTGATGGAATGTGTAGTCAACTATATAATTCATCACGATAATTAGCCAAAAAGGTGATACATGAAATGTGATTTTATTTCCGCTTCGACCTTCAATTTTTTCATGCAATAAGCGATTTTTTTCTACTTTAAGATAGTTCTGTCGGTACGCCGGAGTCATAAATCTCAGAGTCTATATGACATTAAAAAATAATCGTACGCATCACTTTGACTGCCTCAATAATAATATAAAAAATAATCGAGAATCCTTCGAAATTGGCGTAATCAAATTCAAACGATTATTTGTAAATAGTTGATATGTTTAGTGCGGATTTGACTTCATTTTTACGATAAATAGGTTAGGAAACGTTATTTGGCCCGGTATCGTGCACTTTGACCTTGGTTCAATTAAACATTATTCCGGAGACTTCACCTTTTTTCATGATGCATCAAGTCTTAAATGATTTGCGAATCCGTAGTACTTTTTATTTTTTCTCTATCTTTGATCTAAGTATGTTAATTTTCGATTTAAAGATCAATTTTTCCAGCTCTCCCGTGTGCACCGTGTAAAAAGATCGATTTTCAAGTTTTAATTGTTCATTCAAATGCTCGGTAAAAGCCTTCAAGATTTTGTGCAAGTAAAATTGAATAGCTAAATTACAACATGTCAAAAATTCATGCATATGAGTTTGGATTGCCTTCGTGACAGAATTACCTTAATATATATTCAATAATTACATATATATTAAATTACATTGTAATTATTGATATTAATTTAAACGATTGCAAAGATTATTTTTTCAATTAATGCTGCAAGTAAATTTATTTATACAAATATTGAAAAAAAACTGTAGCCTCGTGCAGAGCAATGATTCTATATCTTAGTTTACTTTATCTGCCCATGAGACTTTCAAGTACAAATGAATGGAATTTGACGTCAACTATTTTGTACTTTGATGGAATGTGTACTCAACTGTACTATTCTGCACGTAAAATAGCCAAAATTATTTTTTCAGTTATTAGTACGATAAGTAAATTTATTTATACAGATATTTTTAAAAAACCGTAGCCTCGTGTAGAGCACTGTTTCTATATCTTCGTTTGCTTTATCTGCCCATGAGACTTTCAAGTACGCACCAATGGATGAATTTAACGTCAACTATTTTGTACTTTGATGAAATGTGTACTCAACTGTAACTTGACATCAAAAAAGTTAAACCAGCCAAAATTGACACCTGAAATATGATTTATTCTCTCTTCGAACCTCAATTTTTCATGCAACAAGACACTGCTTCTACTTTCAAAAATTTATAATTATCGATATTATTTTCAACGACTGCAAACATTTATTTCATCTAATCAGAAAAATTAGTAAATATATTAATACAATTATCGATTAAAAAATTAATCTTGATTCCATTGTAAACCATACCCACGTAAAAAAAATATATATAGAGTATATAAAAAATATATATAGTTTTAAACATCGAATTGGGCATATATAGTTTGTATAAAATCTATATACAATTTATGTACAATTTATACATAAACCCAACTTTACAAGTAATCTTATATATAAATTGCATATAGATTGTATATAGAGTTTATACAGATTTATATGCCCAATTCCATATGTCGGACTATATATAATTTTTTTACTTGGGAATGCCTAAAAAAAATTCAACCATTCTGAAACCTAAATCACTTTTGTAAAAAGAACTGGTCGATTAGATGAAAATAATTGAGGCTGGTAACTGGTTCATTTCGCGATTGTATTCGCCGGTAGAATTCAGATCTCGAATGTGTCTGAGGAAAGAAATGTTCTGCAATCTCGATGATAATTACCACACACAAAGGCACACATATAGAAACGAGAGTTCCTTGTAGAATCCCATTAAGCCTGATTCAACGCGTCCTTCTACGTCATCGTCGTAGTCTCTGCGCCGATGCTCGCCTTGTAATACTCCGATCTCGGTTCTCTATATACACAAACTGTGTCTTGGCATGCGTGTGGCTTTATCATCTACTCTCTTTTCCGTTGCATCGCTCGATATAGATATATCTACTACCGTATACAAGAGTAAGTGTATCACATAGTTGCCACGAGCCTCGACACTCGGCACGTGGTATCACCGAGTTGTGCGTGACTCCACGCGGTGCTCGTCTATATCTATGCTTTTTTAGCTGTGTATATATGTATACTTGCGAATCGCCTATATATCTCTTACCTTCCTCGTTAGTTTGCGCTCCAACAGTACACATGCCGCAAGCGTGCGGTCTCTGTTGATGGGAAGATGGTGCGAGCTTCTGCCCCATGTTTACGATCGCCCCTGGTCTATCTTCGTACCCAACTAACTATAGACTTGTATATATTAACGTTTACATACTATTTGTTCTCCTCCGCTCAATTTCGTAACCGAGTATAAATATATATATAGTATATTCATTTTTTCTTTTTACTTTTTGGGCGTCTATTTAGCCATTAAGCCGCTTATTCCGCTTTTGTTTCTTCATACACGGAATGAAATGTTTGGTTGTGACAACTATGTTTCCAATTTGCTGTACACAAGTATACAATGAATAAAAAATAAGTTGCCTCAACAATATCGAATAGTAACCTCAACTATTCATTATTCACGATATTTCTCGCGAAATTAGTGAGGTTAACCAATCCAATCGTTGGGCCATAACCAAAAAATGAGTTGATACAACCAATCGAATATTCTATTTCCCTTACAACTCAAATGGTAGTCCCAACGATTCGAATGGTAATACCGACGATTCGAATGGTAATCCCAACTATTCGACTGGTAGTCCCAACGTTTGGATTGGCTAAAGGGGAGGGAGTCAGGTAAAAAAAATTGAATTTGGAAATTCTATATCATCCAAATCCTATTGCATATAAAAATGCCCAATGCACTATATTGTTGGTGCTCGATGAAAAGATTTTTAACTGTCGTCTGATTTGCATATGTTTTTCAATATTATCTTAAGCAAAGTTCTTAGGTTTTCCATTCTGCGTATGATTCAGATCAAACTACTAGGCAGATTGGAATGGTTGACGTCTCATTTTCTTCTTCATGAAAAGATACACCGGCTAAATGGAGCAAACTATTTTTTTTCATTCTGAAAGCAAAGTTAATCACTGATTTAGAAAATAGCATAAAATTGATTTATTAATAATCGTGTCACTTAAAAAAATATTATCTTTTATTAACATTTGCTCCATTTAGCCGGTGTATCTTTTCATGAAGAAGAAAATGAGACGTCAAAGATTTTTCATCAATAATTTCAATAGATCCTGCGATTCACGTGGGTTTGTTCTCCTCCACTCAATTTTGTAATCGAGTATAAATATATATATTGTATATTCATTTTTTTACTTTTTGGGCTTCTATTTAGCCATTAACTCACTTATTTCTCTTTTGCTTCCTCATAGAAGAAGCTATGGTTTCATGAGACATTTTTTTTCCTGTTTTTTATATTATTACACTCGAAATGGTCTAAAACGGCGAGAAAATTGGTTTAGAAAAAAATGGCGCCTTTATTTTTTACTGAGTTTGTACTGTATGATAATACGTTATACGAGTATATGTAATTGAAAATTAAGGATAAAGTTTTTATAATTTATGCATACATAATCGGAGAGCAGAGTTTGGTAAAAATTGTTAATAACCTGATAACATTTCGCTGGAACGTAAATAAACAATAAACATTCGCTGTCAGCATAGGTTCTTTCTTTTTAGATTTTTTTTACTCATTCTGACACTTTTTATTTTGCCCTTCATTATATATAACTTACAGTGGTATGAACAGAATCTAGAAAAAAAAATGGGAGAGTGGGGAAAAAATGCTTAAAGGTGTAAAAAAAAAGTTGAGAAAGTATTTACCAATTTTTTTACCAGGTGTACAATAATTTTTACTACTGCTTGCTCCACACTTCAAGAAATTATAATTGGCCTGACAACTATTAATTGCTGATTCGTGAAATCATATTTATATTTACACTAACTTTTTAGCATAACATAAACAGTCGCGTGAAGTAAAAATAGCTGTCACTCAATACTTGTTACAGTGTATTTCTTTCTAAAAAAAATGTAACTTTGTATTTGAGACTCACTGTCGCTCTTTGGTTAGCGCGTTGTTACCGGGCGAAAATGTAAACAAGAAGGCGGTTGACAGCGACGCTTTAACCACCTCTTTCATTGTTTTTCTTTTGCTGCTTCTTGTCCTTAAGGCACGGCAGGTTCTCACTGGCTTTGGTGCGGTAAACATCGCATCAAGCATAATTTAAACATGCTATTCATTTTCACTAACAAAAAAGTGAGTTCTTGTTGTCAGCTCATGGAACACTTTAAATACATTTTAGTAGTTTAATGAAAAATTAATTGTCGATTAACAACGTGTACGAAAGATAGAAATAATTTTTTTAGATTCTACTTTTTATTCCACTGCATTGCTAAAATTTGACTATTAGTTGTCACTTAACAATTGTACGGGCTATAACAATTGTTCTAAATGCATTGATATAAAAAAATATTTGTTTAAAATTAGCTTTGAATATATTTTTGCGGAAACTTAAAAATTGTCGATTAACGACATAGACAGAAGTATTTTTTCAGATTTCACTTTTTAAATTCTACTGAGTTGCTAAAACTTAACTATTAGTTGTCACTATTTTTGTAAATGCAATTGATATAAAAAACATTTGTTTAAAATTAGTTTTAAATACATTTTTGTGGTTGAATAAAGAGTTATCGACTAATGGCATGAACAGAAAGCATTTTTTTGTAGTTCACCTTTGCGTTAGCCTTGACAGAGTCTAAATTCGATAGTTTTTGTTGGGTCAACAGTGATTTCAGGGCCTCGAGTGTATGTACTCGTGAGTTGTGTCACGTAGCGATGGATGTAGTTCTGTATGCGCGCTCACATCGAGAGTTGAATAAGGAAAACCTGTAGACTTGCGCTGGGCTAAGAGCAATCGGAGTTTCGCGAGAATCGATCTTCTCGCGAGTACGAGAGCGTCAAGCCTTGAATCTCATCGTGTTAGTGTAGTTGGTAAAAGTAAATGACCTTAAGATTCGAGCAAGACGAGGCAACGCAACCCGAGAACGCCTCCTCCTTTTTTTTTCTACCACTCCCTCTTCAACGTTGTACACACTGAGTTGTGACCTATCCTCCGATTCAATGGGTCTTCGAACCCAAATTGGGACAGAGCCTTGACTCGATCTCCCGTGAGCTCATTTCAAACGACCGACCGCAAACGTTCGCAATATTTCTGTAAATTGCAATTCACAGATATCGAGACGTAAAAAACTTTCCGGATGAATGAGCGGAAAGAGGGAGCTACATTTCTCTGGTCGCTTATATTTCGTTACAATTAATTTTATCATTTTTCTCTGCCAAAACGTTCAACTGAATGCTTGCGAAATTTCCGAAAATATACAATTTATAGTCATTGAGAAGTGCATTCTGAAAAAATTACTTGCTGAATGAGTGAAAAGAGTGCAATTAATTTCCTTAACCGCTTTATTTTTGTTACAATTAATCTTTGACTACAGTGTCTTATAAAATCTTCTCGAAAATTGATAATACTATTAATAATTACAAAAATTGCTTTTTAAAAAAATGAATATAATGAATTTTCTTAGAATCTTAAGGTTTTTTAAAAATTTCAAAAACTATATGAAATAAATATAAACATGATAAATTATGAACAAAAAAAATAACCAGCATAAGTAGAAACATAATTTCAGGACTCTCAATTTTCATAAAGTGGATTATAAATAAATAAATAATAACATTCTAAAAAATGACCAAAGGCTAGTCCACTTAATTTCCATTCAATTTTACGAATTTACAATAATATTTCGAGTTCGATCGAGTCAAAGCTGTGGTCTTCTTTCTCCGAGTAAAATTAAGAAGAAAAAAAACAAGATCAGTATCAAAGCGCGAAGGGTACAATGTGGCACAATTATAAAATTATAAATCCTGAATTTCTAAAAAATGACCAATAAAAGGACACAACAAATTCTAGTCCACTTAATTTTTATTTAATTTTATAAATTTACAATAATCTTTCGAGTTGAATCGAATCAAAGCTGTGGTTTTCTTTCTCCGAGTGAGATGTAAAAAAAAAACAAAATCAGTATCAAATCGCGAAGGGCACAATCGGGCACAATTAAAAAATTATAAAATCCGAATTTTAAACAAATTACCAATAAAAGGACACATCAAATTCTAGTCCACTTAATTTTTATTTAATTTTACAAATTTACAATAATATTTCAAGTTGAATCGAGTCAAAGCTGTGGTCTTCTTTCGCCGAGCGAAATAAAAAAAAAAAAACAAGATCAGTATCAAAGCGCGAAGGGCACAATGGGGCACAATTATAAAATTATAAATCGTGAATTTCTAAAAAATGACCAAAAAATTCTAGTCCACTTAATTTTTATTTAATTTTACAAATTTACAATAATCTTTCGAGTTGAATCGATTCAAAGCTGTGGTCTTCTTTCGCCGAGTGAGATGTAAAAAAGAAAAAAAAACTAAATCAGTATCAAAGCGCGAAGGGCACAATGGATGAGCGAGCTCGAGGCGCAGAGGGCGCCGCCTTGAGCAATCCTTTGAGAAAATTCGGTCACGGCCCGCTCGTAAATCAAGGCACCGAGATTATGCCGTAACGAAAGGGCCCCATTTGTGTTGGGTGTTGTTGCGTCGCCCCGTATTCATTGCGAGCCCTGCTATCTCTTTTAAACTATCTTTGACCGAGACCTTTGGGCCGCGCTCGTGTAACGAGACGAGACGCACATCGAAAAGGAAGCAACGAAGCAGGAGAGACGAAGGTGCGAGACGAAGAAGGAATAGCGCGTGCTGGGCACGAGACTCACGCCCGAGCACGCGCCCAACAGACGTCGAGACAAGCGTCACGTTTATATTGCCGAGCGAACGACGTACCACTACTACTATACTTCTACTATTGCAGCGGAGACGCCTAGCAGCTATCGTTATTCCCTGGGCGTCTTATCCCGTGGATTAAGTTGTAACCTCGTGAGTTACGTATATAGTGTAGTAAAGCGCGCGTTTGTAGACGTGAGTTATATATATACATACATATATATATATGAATCTGAGAGGGGCTCGGCTTCAGAGTATCCCCGGCACTATACATATATTTATACAGATGAGACAAGAATAGCGTGTGATGCTAATTACGAATAACAGGAGGTCTATCAATTTTCATTGTACAATGTATTTTACCAGCAGAGTTATTCTACAGAGGCTCTAAGATATAATAAAAAATATCATATAATCTAAAGAAACTAGAATAGTCAGCTTATAGTATTTGTAGCGGAAAATTGTCAACGAAATATTTTCCCACGATAACTAATTCCACCGGATTCTTATATTTATGGTAAAAATTATAATCAAGTTTCTCACATGTTTAAAGGTGGCCGCTTTTTTTTTTATTAATGGTCATTTTTATTGAATCCTTCACTCCGTGTGTAAAATTGTGTAATCAGAAAAATAGTGGAATTCATGGAAATTCCAAAGTAACAGGTACTTATTTTTAGTAAATGCGACGGTTTTTTTAAATTGTTGCGTTCATTGTAAAATAATTAATATTAAAATAAAATCGCGTCGGAAATGAATAGCTATTGTTTTGTAATTACAGATAATAGATTTTTTTTTGGGGGTAGCAGTATTGTCGTTTTTTAAAAAAATTTGGATAAAAGCAATTCCTATTGTAGTGCTATTATAATATATTGAAAACACCGACACAAAACGCGCGGAAATCTCGGCAACGTATCCGAGTGTGTATTTTGTACTTATACGTATGTATTTGCCTTGTGTATACACGTCGCGCTGTGCTGGAGAGGAGAGAGAAATTATGGCAGTCAGTCAAGGTGCAACTCGAGCGCTCGAAGGTTGAAGCTCCGGTGTGTATTCGTTGAGGTCGTGATCGCGCGAGCACGAGAGCGAATGCGAGAGGCCGGCAGCAGCAACAGCATTGCGGATGGATCGAGAGAACGCGGGATACACGTGCGACCGGCATTCGACTTTTCTCCACGTATCTTTTTCACTCTTTTAGATTTACTTCTTGACCGACTAACGACTCACTTTTTCACAACGCCTTGAGCCCCGGTTCACTTTGATTACATTCATCAAACATTTTCTACTCGAGAATACCCCAAGGCGACGTCCCGGTAGCCTTTTACGTTCCTAACCCCTTAGCAGTCACTTTCTTGCTGAAAAAAACAAAGTTTTAAAGTTGGACCCTTTTATGAAACTAAATAGTGAAAAATATTGTATTTTTTATTTTTACGTGAAAATGCGTAATTTTTGGACGTGATTTGAATGTGGAACACATTCTTAACCCTTTTAGGGCGAAGTCCCTTTTGCGTTGAATTAATAATTTCACTTAAATGTTGGAAACTTTTGTGTATCAAAATAGTGACAAAATTACATTTATTATTTAATCTATTTTTTTCTTTACGTGTAAATTCGTAATACTGAGATGAAAATTTAAAGCAAAACACGTGCTTGACCCTTTAAGGGGCAAGCTTCCCATCTTCCATTGAATAAATTATTTCTCTTGAATATTGGAAATTATTGAGAATCAAAATAATGAAATATTGCACTTTTTAAAAATACTTTTTTTGTGGTTGAAAATTTTATGAAAATAAATAGTGAAAAAAAATGCATTTTTTATTTTTACCTGAAAATGCGTAATTTTTGGACGTGATTTGAATGTGGAACACATTCTTAACCCTTTTAGGGCCAAGTCCCTTTTGCGTTGAATTAATCATTTCACTTAAATGTTGGAAACTCTTGTGTATCAAAATAGTGACAAAATTACATTTATTATTTAATCTATTTTTTTTCTTTACGTGTAAATTCGTAATTCTGAGATGAAAATTTAAAGCAAAACACGTGCTTGACCCTTTAAGGGGCAAGCTTCCCATCTTCCATTGAGTAAATTGTTTCTCTTGAATATTGGAAATTATTGAGAATCAAAATAATGGAAAAATTGTACTTTTTAAAAATACTTTTTTAATTCTTTCATGCGAGTGCATAATTCTTCCAGGGAACAAAAATGTAGGTTACATCATTAATAATATTCCACAGATTGTTGTTTTTTAAAAGAATTTTTGGATTATTATATTAAAAGACGTTCATGAAAAATAATAGGTTTAAAGGGTTAACACGCGTCTGACCACACACATACCTTTTCTACTTACGTTGCAAGTTCAGTTTTTTCATTTGTTTTCATATTTGGCACAGCAACTGGAAACGTCGATTTCGGGCGTCTGACTTTCGATGACTTTTCTACTCGCAGCGTAAATCGCGTGATTCTGGAGATACGAGCAGCGTTAAGAAACGTCACTCGAGCAATGCAATAGCGGAAGGCTACACGAGTAGACTGGAAGGCCGCGCTTACCAATGCTACATACCTCGTTCGCGATAACTTATTTCCTATAAATCACAGTTCTCGATCTCTCTACTCTTTGGATTTATCCTCAATGTATTATTATTCAGACGATGAAATTCACAGATGTCATTGTATTGGGAATTCACTAGGCGTAGGCTGACATTTGCAGACAATTTTGAAGTAAACACATGTGTTTAATCTGTCCTTGTTTCTTTGAAGAAAAAATCGAGAGTTTCAAGGTTCGAGAAGATTAACATCAAATGATATGACTAGATGTGAAATCTCCATTTTTTTGCCTATTATATCTCTCATTTATAAAAAACCACTCTTTTTGTAATTAAAATATCTACATTAGATAACGATTGGATTAAAAAATTATTATATTCCAACAAAAATACTGATTATCAATGTTTTTTGACCCTATTTTTTTTTGAATAATAATGAGAATGATACACTGAGAAAAAAAATGTAGAAATTAACTAAATCGGCGTTTGCCCTCGTTCAAACGAATTTCTCGTTTAGAACAACCAAATGTTTAGTTTCTTCAATAATTATTCAATTCAGTTGACTAAAATATATTTGTGGTAACAAAAATATTTGGTATGCCAACAAAAAATTCATTTGAACGAGGGTGAACCCCGATTTAGTTCATTCTAACATTTTTTTTTCTCAGTGTAAATTTAATGTCAAAAATATTCTATTTGCTGCAAAAACATATTATGCACACATTAGATCACAGTATCGGTATAGTTTCGAAAGTAACACAGGCCATAATAATTCACCGAAGATCAAACGCTAATTTATAACCTTTCGCAACTTTCGACACTACAATTTCTCACACATGACTCAAATCTCGACTGCAACTCGCAGAAAACCGGGCCTCCCCCGTGAAAACTGGTCGTGCCGTACATTCACGAGTGTGTGTCATACATGAAAGGCCTGTGCACACACCTCCCGTTGCATCGAACGTCCATCGATCCTTCGAGTCAGCAAGTTTTCGCTCGACGAAGCATTCGTCTCGTCTCGCCCACGCATCGTGCTCCACTTCCGGCGATCCCTTCTCGTTTGCGCGATTTCCCTCCGCTATAGGACATATTCTGCATCTGCAAGACGTCCAACCGTGCCCAATATCAAAAGTTTAGCGAGCGATAAAAGGAAAGCTAAATGCCACCATAAACAATTATATTTATATATGCAAAAATATAATCGACCGAAATAAACATGAATGGGCCAAAAATGTATTTTATGTACATATTAAACTTACATTATATCGGTGAAAGTGTCCGATATTTATATACTATATATGTGACTATGTATTTTTTATACATACATGCTTTTATTTATTTTGTTTAGTTCATTTATATTTTGCTGCTAAACTGTTAAATGTAATTAAGAGATATTCCATATGATCTTGACCACTTTTCGAACGTGCAATATTTGACAGTTCATTTTAATGCAAAACGGGGGGAAAACAAAAATATTTTTCTAAAACGTAATTTTACACAACCTTTTTTTTGGACCCCCAAAATTAGCACTGCCAAAAATGGACCTTGGCCACATGGAACACCCAGATAATTACAATTAATCTATATATGAATCATAAGGAGCTCTACAAAATTTGTTATGACAACTGTTCAATTTATTGCCACAACCGTTTCGACTAGTAATCTCTACTATTGACAATTAGTTCGTGCGAGATAGTAAGCACTGCAAATCTACTTTTTGAGGCTTCTATTCCAAGGGTATAACCATAACCTCAAAAACAGTATTTTTAAAGCTTCTACCGTGCATTTTGGATCACGAATTACGGTGCTTGGTAATAAAGATCAGTACAATTTGTGATACTCTTGACTATTGTATTACTACAAATAATGACACGATCAATATGAACATATAACTTAATATTAAAGCTTATTTCCTGGGTTTACTTTTGAGCAGGATACTTGAATAATCAGAGTAGAAAAAAAATGTTTAAGAGTAGAAAAATCAGAGGGCAATACGTCGTTTCTACAGAACCCGATTCTACACATCACCGACTCAACACTACCGACTCTACACAACGGCAATTCGACACAGCCCCGATTGTACACTGTCACAACTGTCACGAGTCAAATGCACAACGGCAATACTCTACACAGCCCCGATTCTACACAGGCACAAATGTCACGAGTCAAATGCACAACGGCAATACTCTACACAGCCCCGATTCTACACAGGCACAAATGTCACGAGCTAAATTCACAACGGCAATACTCTACACAGCCCCGATTCTACACAGGCACAACTGTCACGAGCTAAGTTCACCAAAGTCCCGATTCAACACATCACCGATTCTACACCGTCACCAACGCACATCCAATCATAGTGCGCCGATGAGTTGGAACACTTGAACGACATACGTTGATTGGATGTGAGTTGGTGACGGTGTTGAATCGGGACTTTGGTGAATTTAGAACGTGACAGTTGTGCCTGTGTAGAATCGGGGCTGTGTAGAGTATTGCCGTTGTGAATTTAGCTCGTAAAATTTGTGCCTGTGTAGAATCGAGACTGTGTAGAGTATGCCGTTGTGCATTTGGCTCGTGACAGTTGTGACTGTGTAGAATTGGGGTTGTGTCGAATTGAGGCATGTGTCGAGTTGATTATGTGTACAGTTGCTTTTGTGTTCAATCGAGGCATGTGTCGAATTGCCGTTGTGTAGAGTCGGTGGTGTTGCGTCGGTGATGTGTAGAGTCGGGTTCTGCAGAAACGACGTATTGCCAATCAGAGTATGAAAATAATGTTAAGCAATATAAGTTGTAAGATAATTACAATAACTGATTAATTGTGTCATCCCATATTTTGGTTGTGACAACTCATTATTCTTTTTCGTATGGTTAAATAAATATTGAATGCATTTAAAAAATATATGTATTCTATGTATTTTCATGGGGGTGCATGCAGCGTATGATTTTTAAGCGACACAACGAGACAAGAGATCTGTCGCCTTGCCCGGGGCGGCCAAACCAAGGCCCTCCTTAGTTATCTCGAAGGCCCCCTTCCCCCATGCGAACGCATGAGTCATCTTATTATTATTGTCAGTTTAGTATATATACAGTACCATAGCTTCGAGCCAAGTGTATCGAGTATTGAAAAGGTACAAGAAAATAAGCAAGAAGAAGGTCGGGGAAGGGAGACGAGAGACGAAAGCTGCTAGGAGAGGGGAGGGGGTGGGAGAGAAATAAATTTGTGTGATGATGCACGCAACGAGCTGCCGGACTAACGTCTCGTTTACGTACGTGTGCGTTTGTATCGCTCGTGCCACTAGGTGAATTTCAAATCGGCTCAGCTCGTTTTGCACCAACGACAACGAGCTTGAAAATAATAGTATCAATGTATGTGTGTTAATCTATGTATATATTCGCCCAGGTCTACGAACGAGGCTAGAAATGAATGTGTGCACGCGTGATGTGCGAATGGAACTTTAGTATATAAGCAGACGTGTATATGTATATATATATATATATATATATAATAAGGTATAGTGGAAGAGTGCGTGAATACTGAACTGCTACTGGTGTACTTCTGTCTCTCAGTATCTCGGTGTACGACTAGGAAGTGCAAATCACGAGCTCCAACATACTATTCCCGGCAAACTCAACATTCCCACCTCGTCAGGGACGTTTAAGAGTTTATTTTCAACACCGCTCGCACTATGTGTGTGTTTGTGTGTTGTGTGTGCGTATACGCAGAGTCGCCCGCACTGAACACATTGGTGGATTCAACACACGCAGTTTGTCTTTCTCCCTCCAAGTTTTCCTATTAGTTTAGCATGTCTCCTTGTGTGGGAGGAAGAGGAGGAGGAGCAGGAGGATGATGATGATGATGATGCCGTCCACGAGATAGTTTCGAAAAAGCACTTGGGCTCACTTTACTGCCGTTGATTTTGGCCCGACCCTCGAAAATTGCATAGAATGTACGCCTCGCTAAATTATTTAGAGAAACACGGAAAAGCGAATGCAACTTAAGCGTGGAAGTTTTTTTTTTAGCGATTATCGCACGAAGATGATAATTTAATGGACGACTATTTTAATGCGAGAAATAAGCTTATGTTTTATTGCTGTAATATCGTAATGTATTAGTTGCGCAACTATCTGGGTATTTACTTCGCCATTTATAACGATGGCGTTTTTGCTGCTATAATATTCTGGCCACTTGGACTTTTCCCATGTGATCTCCGGTATTTATTTAGCCGCTTCACTTTCACTATCGCCGAGGGTGAAATAAGGGCATTCGATCTGAGAACATCGGTAAATAGATGATGAAATATAGTTGCGAACTTTTCATTCTATTTTTTCATACATCTCAATATGTTACTTAAATATACATTAAATTTATACCTTTTTATACATTTCTATTTTCATGAAAAAGAAAAAAAATTACGATCCTTCAATTTGTTCATATCTCACATGTTAAGTAAATTTATTGTTTATACATTTTCGGGTAATAAATTGTCAAACATGAAGAAAAAAAACGTTTTTTTTTAAATTTATATAATTTTAAAAAATACAGTAATTCTGGCCACTTGGACTTTTCCGATGTGATCTCCGGTATTTATTTATCCGCTTCACTTTCACATTCGTCGAGAGTGAATTTTAAGGGTATTCGATCAAAGAACATCAGTGAATGAATAGATGATGAAATAAAGTCGCAAATTTTTTATTTTATTTTTTAATCCATTTCCAATATATTCCTTAAGTATAAATTAAATTTTATGCCTTTTTATATATTTCTATTTTCATAAAAAAAATAAAAATAAATTTACGATCCTTCAATTTGTTGATATCTCACGTGTTAACTAAATTCATTTATACATTTTTGTACAATAATTTGTCAAAAATAAATTTAAAAAAAACTTTCGTTTTATTTATATTATTTTCAAAATTGAAGTAATATGGCGAAAAATGAACACTAGAAGTATCTACACTGAGAGAAATTAAGATGATACTACCAGTATCACTGATAATACTAATCAGTGATAATTATATTTTATTAGTCCAGGTGACTATTTTTGTAATTACATTAACTACGTTACTGTTAATGTGACTATTTTCGTAGTTACATTAACTACATTACAATTAATGTAACTGCGAAAATAGTCACCTGGACTAATAAAATTAAAATAAAAATTAAAATTTATATAATTTTAAAAAATACAGTAATTCTGGCCACTTGGACTTTTCCGATGTGATCTCCGGTATTTATTTATCCGCTTTACTTTCACATTCGTCGAGGGTGAATTTTAAGTGTGTTCGATCAAAGAACATCAGTGAATGAATAGATGACGAAATCAAGTCGCAAATTTTTTATTTTATTTTTTAATTCATATCCAATATATTCCTTAAGTATAAATTAAATTTTATACCTTTTTATATATTTCTATTTTCATAAAAAAAAATAAAAATAAATTCACGATCTTTCAATTTGTTTATATCTCACTTGTTAAGTAAATTCATTTATACATTTTTGTACAATAATTTGTCAAAAATAAATTTAAAAAACGCATTTGTTTTATTTATATTATTTTTTAATTTTTTAAATTTAAGTAATATGGCGAAAAATGAACACTAGACGTATCTACACTGAGAGAAATTAAGATGGTACTACCAGTATCACTAATAATACTAATCAGTGACAATTATATTTTATTAGTCCAGGTGACTATTTTTGTACTTACATTAACTACGTTATTGTTAATGTGACTATTTTCGTAGGTCCATTAACTACATTACTATTAATTTAACTACGAAAATAGTCACCTAGACTAATAAAATATAATTATCACTGAATAAATATGAGGACCATCACAATTTCTCTCAGTGTAGAGTTAGTTTTGTCATTGGGAAACACGTGCGGATGAGGACGCGATCTTCGATCGGCAGGTATCGATAAAATAATATCTGGCCCTCGTAGCTGGAGAACAGCAGTGGGGCGAGATTCAGCGTCGTGGTGGCCGAGGGCCCCGGCCTCGGGACACGTTTCTACGATCGTCATTACTTACGCCTCCAAGGCACTCGCTCGTCGGCCCTGAATATATACTCGAGCGCGAATGCGACACGACGAGAGTCGTATACATATAGAAGCGAAAGAGTCTGAACGAGCGCTCATTATAATTGCGCGTGTACAGGCCAATTATCTCTGGTTAGTGACTATATGCATTGCTATACAACTAAACTCTGCACAGCTGATCACCGTTACCGCGAATCTCTCGATCGATTCGTCAATGCGTTTAATTTACTCACGATAATAAACACAGTAATTAATTTTATTTATATTCAAAACTACCTACCGCATGGCATGTTATCCGGATTGTAAACATCAATCATTTTATCTTATCAATTTCTGCCGTATTGACTTTTTTATTTATTTTTTATTAATATATAATTTTTTTACAACTGCTAATATAAATAAATAGTCATACAATTTTATCGGAATTCTCTTTTAATTACAAATTCATTGTTCTTCCGCACAAACATAACGATTTAACCGAGTACTTGACTAAAGTCACACCGAGAGAAAAGATTTCATTGAAACCAAAGAAATGGGTGGATTAATTTTTTTTTCATTGATTTCAACGAAATAGTGCATTTGAATTTCAAAGAGAACATTTCATTGCCTGTAAATAAAGATTTACTTAGTGAGCATATAATAAAGAAACAGTTTCATTGTTTTAAAGAGACGTTTTCATTGGTTCAAAGAAACGTTTTCATTGATCTCTCTCTCTCGCACCTAACCTCAATTTTTTGTTTTCCGTTTCTCCCGAACGAACGGCTTTGAGTTTCGAGGAGCCAGAAGCTTAGCCTATTTCTGCCGTACTTCCTTACATACTCACAAAATTTGAGCTTTATCTGCCGCGTAGTTTGGGAAAAAATAGGTTTCGAAATTTTGAGCTGGTAAGAAGAAGGTTTCATTGAATCAGAGACGATATCTTTGAAATCAATGAAAGAGGTTCATTGGTTTAAAGAAATGTTTCTCCGAATCAATGTCACTACTTTTCATTGAGTTTGAGATCATTCAAAGAAGAGATAGTATTGAAATTCAAGTATTTCGTTTCACCGGCAAATATTTCTGTGAATCAATGAAACTTTTCATCTCTGTGCAAGCTCGAGGTATTTAGCCATACGAGGTATCAAATGATCGACGCCTTGCAGACAGATATATAGGAAAAGAAAAAAAAGTGTCTCGAAAAATTGCTGGAAAAAAAACTTTTGATAAAATTCCACCTGAGCTTTTTTGTTAAAATTTGAACATGCTAGTATTTTAAAAAATAAATGGATGACCATACTCCTTAATTTTTTTTTTCAGTTATTCAAAAACGAAAATGTTCACAAGCACAGCAGGTTATTATTACGAATCAATAATTATAAAGATAATTTCGCCATATATTCCTATTACAAAAACTACATGCATAAATACTGTGACCTGGTAAACCGATCTTCTCAGCAATTCACAAAAGCGAACGCGACAGCAAGGAAGTAGAAAAACAATGCGTTACGGTATGTTTCCAACTTCCATCTTTGTATCTCTTATAATTAAAAATTCATCGTTCTTCCGCACAATAATAACGATTTCGCTGAGCACTTGACTAAAGTCAAGCTCGAGGTATTTAGCTATACGAGGTATCAAGTGATCGACGCCTTGCAGACAGATTTATAGGAAATAAAAAAAAAGTGCTTCGAAAAATTCCACCTGAGCTTTTTTGTTAAAATTTGAACATGCTAGTATTTTGAAAAATAAATGGTTTGACATACTCCTTAATTTTTCTATCAGTTATTCAAAAACGAAAATGTTCATAAGCGCAGCAGGTTCAGAGTTGTAAATACCTAATACTTATAGAAATAATAATGATCATAAGATCAGCTCTATAATTATGATTTTATAATAATAACATGTAGCGATTGTAATACAATGATTAAACTTTGGAATGGCTGCAAAAATGATTATTTTTCAATAAAAATGCACGGTAATCCTTTTGAAAAAATGGAAAAAAATAAGTAATGCATTACTTATTTCTTCCATTTTTTCCACTATTTCTTGCAATATTAAAGCGAAAATTAGTATTTTTTTCAGTTATTCTAATGTTTACACTCTATTCAATAATCATTACATATTATTATTATGAAATCATAATTACAAAACAAATTGTACTGTAAACTATATCTCATGAATTAATGGAGATTTACAACTCTGAGCAGGTTATTATTACGAATCAATAATTATAAAGATAATTTCGCCATATATTCCTATTACAAAAACTACATGCATAAATACTGTGACCTGGTAAACCGATCTTCTCAGCAATTCACAAAAGCGAACGCGACAGCAAGGAAGTAGAAAAACAATGCGTTACAGTATGTTTCCAACTTCCATCTTTGTATCTCTTATAATTAAAAATTCATCGTTCTTCCGCACAATAATAACGATTTCGCCGAGCACTTGAGTAAAGTCAAGCTCGAGGTGTATAGCTGTACGTGGGGTCAAGTGAACGACGCCACGTAGGCACATATATAGGTAAAGCGAAAAGAAAAAGAGAGAAAAAAAAATGGAAAAAGGTGCATCGACCCAGGTTGCGTTGCAAACGGCTCGTTCGGTCGCCGCAAGAGAAAGAGGATCGAGAGAGGCAACGTACCGGTGCCTCTAAGCCAACTACCACCTAACCCAGCTAATTCAGAGAGTTACAGCGGTGTTCGCTCGGTCGTACCTCTTTCTCCGCTCCCCGAGAGCAACACTACACAGAGAAAGAGCTATTATATATATATATAAAGGTATATAGAGAAAGAGCAAGACGTGCCACCTCTGCGAGCTCGTCGGGCTTTAAGAACCTAAGGTTATGGTTCTAGGAGTGCATTAACCCCCTGCAGCTCGCTCTTTCTTACTCGCTGCTTTATACGATCTGCTCACTCACTTGCGCCTCGCGCGACGGAGGAAAAACACTAAGTATAGAGTCATAGCGAGACGCGCTCGGTCTTCTCGCTTCGTTTCCCATTTATGCACTATTTTTCTCTCTATCGTAGAGCGGATAATCGCATTTGTTCGCGTGAGAGCAAAAGAAAGAGGCGAAAAGTGTGAGAAAGATGGAGAAAGGAGAAAGGAAGGGGCGGGCGATTTTATACTACTAGGGATACTATATATATATATATATAGAGGACCCCTGCGAAGACTATGAACTACTATTATACACGTTAGATTGATATAGAGTGAGTAAGACGTCAAGTGAGGAGAGGTTTCCGCGAGGCTAGACTTTCTCCGTAGAGCGAAAGTGAGAGGGCTCTCCGGACCGCATACTCACTACCGCCCTGACTGTCTACTCTCCCCCCAGCCCCACTTTACACCCCCACTTTCGTAGTTCCCTCGGTGCGCCTTGCTTTCACCGTGTGGCCCGCGCAAACGTCGTCGCTACCGGCTTCTACCGACAGGACAACAAGCGATGCACTTGGTGCATCGAACCTACTTCGGGTTTTAAAAAACCTTAATGAAGCAGTTGTGGATACGAGTTTCTTGTCTCTGATGCTCGGCATCGATATATCAACGCTTATTGACGTATTGGAAACATTTAATAGGCTTTTATGGATCGTCAGGCTCTTAATGTAATTTTTTAGGTTCTTTTATTCCGGCGCTTTTAAAAGAAAATCAAACTAAAAACGAAACGCAGTTATCCATTTACTTATGTTGTTCGATTATTAAGCATTGATTAGTTTTTTAATTGGTCATTTTATTTTGTTTTTCAATATTGATATTAATTTTTATCAATTGATTTTTTTTGCCAAACTGTGATTTGCGCTTAAATTTTTTATTTATTGTAATTTTTACCTCAGTTACTGCTTTAATTATGATGAATTTAATTTTATTCTTTCAAATTCATAGAATTAATGCAAAATGATGACTTTTATATCAAACTATGTAACCTTTTATTTGTAAATTATTGGAATACTTACCTCAATTATTGCTTTAATTATGTTGTTGAGTTCTTCGATATTTATTGATTTAATAAATATTATTATGGATTTAATTTCAGCCTTTCAATATTTGCAGTATTTTCAACATTTTGTTCTATATTATTGAATTTATTATCGTTCGTTAATTAGTTAATTATTAAAATAAGCAGTTACTGCTACAATTATGTTATTAAATTATTTTAATTGCTTTTCGAACGATAACGAATTTTTTTACTTGGAAGATTATTTTATCAGACTACGAGACTCCTTAATTAGTTAATAACTTAAATATCTATTTGAGTACTGCTTTAATTACATTAGCGATAAGTATTAACGTGTACGACAACTCATGAGATATGAAAGTTTCATGTAATAAGAACGCGGTCAAACCCGCGGTTTACCCGCTTTTGCTGTCTTGCATTTGTCTTCGTATGAACGCGAGTTTTACATAATTATTTGACTTGAGTAGATAAAGTTGTACCTCATACTCATGACCAAGAGTATACGTATTTATTGAATATATGTGCTTACCACTACGTTAACATATAACTACAGAAACCCAACAATCACATGCTTATTTTTCACACCTGTTACATACATGTCTTCCCAGCTACAATTTGCATTCAAACAAGTTTTACGCCTAATAGATACATACACGCCATGTCATCGAGACATTTGTAATCTGGTATCACCAAATAACCGATAGGAGCTGCAAATGTTTTGTTATCTGTCAGTCAAATACGTCGACGAATTTTCTCGGTTCGCAGAATCTTCGTAAATAAAAAAACGTAGAATAAAAAAGAAAATTTAAAGTAAAAAAGGTAAACCCGGATTCTAAGTTTGCAAACCCACGCAAGAGAAAATTAATGCAACTATAAAAATAGTCGTTTATAGTTACATTAATTTTTTCCAATCATTAAATAGCTAAGGCAACTCGCAATTAGAAACGCTCACCATAGTAACTTACAAAATATGGTTAAAGTTTTTTAACCTACTATTTTTTATAGTCTCCAATACAGAATTATTCTTATAGTATAGAAGATTTTCTATTCTTTATAGGCGATAGGTAAAAGAACCTTGAAGTTTATGTGGTTAGAGTGCAAGAGTCAATTGTTTTTCTAGGCATTCAGAATTTTTATATACGCCACGTGTAAAATAAAAAAAATCAGCTTTCCCTTTTTTTCTGAAAGTCTATCTGCAAGCAGTAAAACTCGACATTTCATTTCTTACACGTTAATCGTGTAATTAACTTATAAGTTATTAATGTGTATTCATTATCTACTGCTTTTATAAAACGGTGTTCAATTTTCCAAACAATTTGCAATAGAAAAAAATGGGGGATTAATAAAATTATTCGAACATCAAAAAAAAAAAAAAGGAAACAGTTTTCCAATACTTAATGTATTAAAAACTGATTAAAAGTATTCCTCTATTACTGTATGCACTGCTACTTAAAATTTGGTGTAAAATAATTATTCTTTGCTGTTATTAAAAAGCTTAAATATCTGTTTATGAAAACTGCTCTTTATCATTATGAAATTATAATTATGAGTATAATTGTACCATAAATAAAAGTGCAGATCTACAGCGAGAGAAAAGATTTCATTGACGCCAAAGAAATGGGTGGATTGATTTTTTTTCATTGATTTCAACAAAACATTTCTTTGATTTCAATGAAATAGTGCATTTGAATTTCAAAGAGAACATTTCATTGCCTGTAAATAAAGATTTACTTAGTGAGCATATAATAAAGAAACAGTTTCATTGTTTTAAAAAGACGTTTTCATCGGTTCAAAGAAACGTTTTTATTGATTTCTCTCGTACCTATTCTCACTTTTTTGTTTTCCGGTTCTCCCGAACGAACGGCTTCGAGTTTCGAGGACCCAGAAGCTTAGCCTATTTCTGCCGTACGTCCTTACATACTCACAAAATTTGAGCTGTATCTGCCGCGTACTTCAGGAAAAAATAGGTTTCGAAATTTTGAGCTGGTAAGAAGAAGGTTTCATTGAATCAGAGACGATATCTTTGAAATCAATGAAAAAGATTCATTGGTTTAAAGAAATGTTTCTTCGAATCAATGTCACTACTTTTCATTGAGTTTGAGATCATTCAAAGAAAAGATAGTATTGAAATTCAAGTATTTCATTTCATTAGCAAAGATTTTCGTGAATCAATGAAACTTTTTCTCTCGGTGTAGTATTTCATATGGAGGATAGAGAAAAGGACCTTGAAGTTTGTGTGGTTAGAGTGCAAGAGTCAATTGTTTTTCAAGGCACTCGAGTAGAGTTTGTTTTATTGCAATAATTATTGGGCTCTCTCACCCTGTCGCATATTAGCTCGATTGTTGGTGGAGAATCTGATATCACACGGAGCCATGTACGGCATATGTACTGGTACGATGTACGTTTTGTATAATTCGTATTGCGATCGAGTGTTATACTGTATAGAGTGAAAACAACCACCGTAGTGAGTTGTAACGTACAATTATAAAGGCGCATCGTCGCGCGTCTTTCCAAGGCCGAGCGTGTATAACAAACAAATCGTGCTTCTCTGTAAACGTATGCCCCTCTCTTCCACTCTTTTATATGTATTCATGAATGTTTATGTGTGTATGTAGGATGTGCGGTAACAAAAGAACTTCTGGCGATATAAAATTTTGTAACTCGGCCACGGATTACGAGAAATAAGCATAATGAAAAAAATAAATAAACTAATTCAGCGTCGCATTCGCCTCGACAAGCTGACATACAAATGTCATATAATAATCACGTCTTTAACGCAATCGCACTGACTCAACATTGAGTCACGACTTCCGCAACACATTCTTAATATATCGAGAATTTGAGACAAAAGTTTGGTAACGATAATGTTGATTTTAGCGTATTGGGAAAATAAAAATGTAATCGAATTCCAATAATCGAAACTGACGAATTTCGGCCGAGTTATCATGCTCGACTGCATATCAATGGGTTCAGAAAGCTTCGTCAATTAATTTTGACGATTATAGCTATCTGCTCTCCTCGCAATAACATCTGTGGCACGTGCCGCTCCAAGGTCTCCATTTTTCCATTAGTCTCCTTAACGACGACCTTCGGGATCTCCTCATCCCTCACGTCGAATTTCAATTCGAGAGGCAGACCTGCGACAGTAAAATATTATGAAATGTCTCTATTTTATACGTAATATCCAATTTTATATTTTATAACCTTTCGTGTTTACCGGAAGTTTTCAACTTTTTGTTGTTGTAATTATCAAATTTTGAGAATCCTGACAAGTTTTTATTAATCAAAAATATTGTTAGAAAAATAAAAACTGTCCTGTAAATATATTGGATTTACTAAAGAGTTATTTTTACCTCTAAATGTGGAACATAGAATCGGAGTGGCTAAATGTCAGAATATAAAATATTTCAATGTCGGTCCTAGCGAATAAAAAAATGCTGACATAAAAATCGAAATTGTACTTCAAGTACATTTAATTAATAAAAAAAACTGTTGTTATTTTGTAAATGTTTAGACTGTTCTTCACAAATCAAAAATGTTGATATAAAATCGAAATTTTATTCAAAATGTATAAAAGTTACCATAGAGCTGTTTTTGAATGAAACAGGGTTTAAAAAAAACCTCCAGGGGTCAAATATACAAAATAGCCATATAAAAAGAATACAGCATATCTACTAACTGGTCTTTAAAAATCAAAAAATACTGACAGCAAGAATCAAAATAGAACTTAGAAAAAAGTCATAAAAATCAGAGTTGCACTTTTTAAAAAACCATAAAAATAAAAAATCATCAAAATCAAGATTATCCAACAAGTACATGAAAGTCACTAAAAACCTTTATTTTCGTGATTGGAAAATAATGAAATCTCCAGTGGCCAATTGAATGTCCACACGGAAGGAAATGTTTGGTTGTGGCAACTACGTTTTCGATTTGCTGTACACAATGTCTAAAAAATTAGTTGCCTCAACCATATCGAATAGTAATCTCAACTATTCACGATTAGTTCTCGCGAGAATAGTTAGGTTAACTAATCCAATCGTTGGGACTACCACTCGAATAGTTGGGACTACACGGAAAAAAAGGCTTGGTTGGAACAACCAAGTGCCTTGGTTATATATGCGGCAGACAATGAATTGGTTAAACCAACCAAGTGCCTTGGTTATATATGCGCCAGACAATTAATTGGTTAAACCAACCAAGTTATTTGTTAGGCTACCAATTTCTTGGTTGGTCTAACCAAGTCACTTGGTTAGCTTACCAAGTGGTCTAACCAAGTCACTTGGTTAGCTTACCAAGTGGTCTAACCAAGTCACTTGGTTACCTTACCAAGTGGTGTAACCAAGTCCCTTGGTTAGCTTACCAAGTGGTCTAACCAAGTCACTTGGTTAGACCACTACCAATTTCTTGGTTGGTCTAACCAAGTCACTTGGTTAGCTTACCAAGTGGCCTAACCAAGTCACTTGGTTAGCTTACCAAGTGGTCTAACCAAGTCACTTGGTTAGCTTACCAAGTGACTTGGTTAGTCCAACCAAGAAATTGGTAGCCTAACAAATAACTTGGTTGGTCTAACCAATTAATTGTCTGGCGCATATATAACCAAGGCACTTGGTTGTTCCAACCAAGCCTTTTTTTCCGTGTACCATTCGAATCGTCGGTATTATCATTCGAATCGTCGGTATTACCATTCGTATCGCTGGTATTACCATTTGAGTTGCAAGATAAATAGAATAATCGATTGATTGTGTCAACTCATTTCTTTGTTATGGCAACTAATCTTTTTTTTCATGCATAAGCCCCAAAACTTCATCATCCCTTTGCAGGGTCAAGTACCAATCTTATCAGATTACGGAGTCTTGATACATAGTTTATCGAGAAAAAATATGTTACATTGTACATCCCACCTTGTCATGAAAATTGAATGAAACGTGAGGGTGTGAAAAATTGATTTAAAAAAATCATGAAGCAAAAACGTCGCCGCTGCCGTAACACTTTGGAGTTAGGCGCCGTGGCTTGTTTATGTGCGAAGGCACGTGTCGCCGAGCTAAGAGGAGCTGCTGCCTAACGCAAGGTTGAAGGGAATCGTCAAGGCAAAAGAGGAGAAGGGCCGAGAGAAGCGTTACAGATATAGTATTTCATATGGAGGATAGAGAAAAGGACCTTGAAGTTTGTGTGATTAGAATGCAAGAGTCAATTTTTTTTCAAGGCCCTAAAGTAGTTTGTTTTATTTCAATAATTATTGGGCTCTTTCATCCTGTCGCATATTAAGGTCATTTCATACCAAGCGGGCCAACCAAATTTAGCATGGTCGCAAAAAAATGTTCATAATTTTTTCGAAAGTTGTTTAGAGTATCATCAACATCCATAAATTATTTCAGAATTTTAGCACCTGTGGTTTGCTCGAAATTTAATAACGATTTTTTTTATTTCATTTTTTGCAATTCGATGTATATTAAAAATTACCGATAGTACAAAAAAATTTTTTCTGCATAAAATTTAAGTTTATGAATGTACATTTTAATTTAAAAAAATGCCATAACCGCTCTTAAACTTTTTTTTTTTAAATAAAGTAATATATATTTTTTTCGTTGAGACAGACCATTCCGATTTTTCTAAAAATTTCACAGACTTTCCATTATTATGCTTACAAACTACAGAAAAACATCTACGGCATATGTACTGATACGATGTACGTTTTGTATAATGTGTATAATGTACACCGAGAGAAAAGATTTCATTGACGCTGAAGAAATGGGTGGATTGATTTTTTTTCATTGATTTCAACGAAATATTTCTTTGATTTCAATGAAATAGTACATTTGAATTTCAAAGAGAACATTTTATTACTTGAAAATAAAGATTTACTTAGTCAGCATATAATAAAGAAACAGTTTCATTGTTTTGCAGAGACGTTTTCATTGGTTCAAAGAAACATTTTCGTTGATCTCTCTCGCGCACATAACCTCACTTTTTTGTTTTCCGGTTCTCCCGAACGAACAGCTTCGAGTTTCGAGGAGTCAGAAGCTTAGCCTATTTCTGTCGCACTTCCTTACATCCTCACAAAATTTGAGCTTTATCTGCCGCGTACTTTAGGAAAAAATAGGTTTCGAAATTTTGAGCTGGTAAGAAGAAGGTTTCATTGAATCAAAGACGACATCTTTGAAATCAATGAAAAAGGTTTATTGGTTTAAAGAAATGTTTCTTCGAATCAATGTCACTACTTTTCATTGAGTTTGGGATCATTCAAAGAAAAGATAGTATTGAAATTCGAGTATTTCATTTCATTGGCAAAGATTTCCGTGAATCAATGAAACTGTTTCTCTCGGTGTACGTTTTGTAAATAATTAATCTAAAAAAATCATGAAAAAAAAATGTCGCCGCCGCCGTAATACTTAGGAGTTAGGCGCCGTGGCTTGTTTATGTGCGAAGGCACGTGTCGCCGACGGAGCGTTTCGCCCGGCTAAGAGGAGCAGCCTAGCGTAGGGCTGAAGGGACGAACGTAGGATTCGCCGAGGCGAAAGAGGAGGAGGGACGGAAGAGAAACGGAAGGAGGAGGAGTAGGTTGGAAAGGGCGGCAAAGGTGGCGGGTGGGACACGTGTACCGGCAACAATCGATCGGCTTGCGCGCGCGCGGCCACCCAGCTTCAAGGTCGGTGGCTTGGGCGACCACCCCCATGGAGTTCGCTCGTATCAATGACCCCTCAACCCCGGGATCCTCGAAGTACGCCAGTAGGGCAACCCCGTCCCCGGATTCCCTTTCTCCCTCCTCGTCCTTTCTCTCTACCCTCGCCTCTCCCTCTTTTCCCTTCTATATCTCTTCCTTCCATAACCTTTTATACACCGCACGTTCATGGATATCAAATTCGTGAAGCACCAAAACCCCAAGATGAGCTTCCCTCAACATTCTTAACCACAAGAAAAATGATAAATATTAATAAAGCAGGAATGGGCGTCCATTAGATAGAAATATCTTAAAAATGAAAATTTAAACGAATAACAATGATTTATTACAGGGCGATTTTTCGTTCATGTTTATTTCATTTTTATTAATAGGTTGGATAAATTATTGAATTATAAAACTTCCTTGATTTTTAAAATAATTATTAATAATATGGATGGTTTATTATTTTACACTGAATTAATGTATTTATTTATTAGGCGTGATAATTCTGAATTAATTGATAGTAAAAGTTTTTTTAAATATATTTTGTATTAATTAAATACACCTTCGAGTTTTTTCTGCGGAATTGATAATTGCAATCAAATCAACTTATGAAAGGGATCGAAATTTAAAAAAATTGATGGTAGCGACTTTTGTCGTTGTATTTTTGAGGAACTTTTTTCTACTGTAATAGAAAATGGTGGGATGGTTTTGTGTAAGAGGGTATAATATTACGTGAGTGGGACACGCGGTCACGACGAAAGCCCTCTCGCGTGTCAACGAGAAGGGAGAAAGCTCTCATTCCGGCAATCTTGCTGTATATATGTATATATACACAAACAGATCTCGGCATCCTTTTCTATTTATTATTATCCTCGTTCCCATGAACTTTCTCTTCAGGCCACAAAAAAAAAGAAAAGAAAAAAAGAATGACTCTGCTCTTCGTAACCCAACAATTAATTCAGCTAAACTCTGCCATTCGGGCAAATATGATGTGAAAAAGATGGTCTTCTCCTCTTTTCGCTTTTTTATTTTTAATCTTTCGTGAAATTTTGCCACTTGGCTTATATGCACGTCAGAGTTATTTATAATATAATCGTTCGACGAACACACAATGACAATCTGTCGCGATATCTCTCACTCTATACCTTCTTATCAGATTTTATTGACGTTTACTTATTGTGACAAACAAAGTTGTAAGCCGCCGTTAATTTTAAAAATAAAACATGTATGGTAAACTTATCTTTTCAATTATAATTTCATGCTATACTTATAATAAATTTGACAAGTTTCATTTAAAAAAAAAAACGATTGATTCTCTATAAAATTCTGAGTAACATTTTTTAAATAAAATTTCCGTCGGATTTTCTGTCAGATTTCAGTTTTTAGCAATTTAAAAAAAATGTGAAAAAATAAAATAAAATTGTAAATTACAAAATCAAAAATATTAATAAATAAAATACAAAGCAATAAATATCTTCAATTAAACGATAAATATTTACGAAACAAAATGAATTTTTAAAACCGTGGTGGCACATTCGACTTGAAATTTAAGGGTGAGTCTGGTGGAAAAAAGGGCGAAAGAAAAAGAAAAATCGTGAGCTGTCCTTCTTTTCCGTCGGTGTCGCATTATCTGTCAGTTTTCTGTTTTTAGCCATTATTTTTAAAAATGTGAAAATAAAAAAAAAAAAAATAATATATTATAAAATCAAAAATAATAATAAATAAAATTCAAAACAATAAATATCTTCAATTAAACGATAAATATTTACGAAACAAAATTAAGTTTTTACACACATGGTGGCACATTCGACTTGAAATTTGAGGGTGAGTCTGACACAAAAACAGGGCGATAAAAAAAAAGAAGAATATCGTGAGCTCGCCGTATTTTTTTTTCTTGCGGTGCCTGATTGGAAACAGCGGGTTCCTAGGGTCAATGATTTCGCTGGGGGCTTTATTTTTATCACTCCGACAGCCGTGAAAAACAGGTGGCAAGCTGCGAGAGAGAGAGAAAGAGAGTCTTGTCGTTGCTGTTTGTGGGGAGGCGAGCGAGTAGCACGAGGGATCGAGAAGGTATCGGCGAAAAGGAAAAGGAACGAGAAACCGTGAGGGCGGGGAGGGCGGAGCAGGGGTGTGATATTACGCGAGACACCTTAAGGGCCTCCGCAACCGGCAGGAGCAAGGACCGACCTTGACTACATAGTGGTGCTACGTTCGATACGAGGTCCACGTGCCCCTCTCAGTTACCCGTACTGCGTCTCGCTTTCTCTCTCTTTCCCGTTTCCTATCCCTTTGCTTCTTCCTTCGAGCTCGAAGCTCGGGTGCGTGCTGTTTCGCACGCATCCTTCTGCCCGATGACGTAGGCAATATTTATATCCTGAGCTTGGGAATTGACAAAAATAAACTTTCGATTTTTTTTTCTGTAACCATCCACAAACAGGTCTATAAACCTTCACATTTTATTTCATTAACGTTTCTCGTTTAGTTAACTTGATAATTATTATTACTAATGAGTAATAAAAATTTGAAAATTAGAATTAAAAATATGAAAAATGTGACAATGTCTCTTGAAAATGTGAAAATATATATAATGTATGGCAAAATAATCTAAAGACAATACTACAATATTTCTTACAATTAGTGAAAACTAATTTTCATTGGAGTCGTTAAATAATTCTTGGAACACTAAAAAAAATGTAATCTATTAAATTATGGGAATATTTGATTAACAGTAATATTTCATTAGGAATATAACATAGATTTTTATTTAGAAATAAAAACAAATCAAAATTCAGAATGGCCATTTTTTAAATAATTTTGCTTGAAATAAAACTCCAATATGAAAGTATTTTTAAATAATGGTCAGAAGCGTAATTACCATTTAATGTGGTTACTGTTAATTATTATTATAAAAAAATTATTATGAGCTTAATTTTACTATAAATTTATATTTAAAAAAAGCTTGAAATAAAACTCCAATATGAAAGTATTTTTTAAAAACCGGTCATAAGCGTAACTACCATTTAATGTGGTTACTGTTAATTATTATTATAAAAAAATGATTATGAGCTTAATTTTACTATAAATTTATATTTAAAAAAAGCTTGAAATAAAACTCCAACATGAAAGTATTTTTTAAAAACCGTTCATAAGCATAACTACCATTTAATGTGGTTACTGTTAATTATTATTATAAAAAAACTATTATGAGCTTTATTTTACTATAAATTTATATTTAAAACAGTAATAGGGTCTCACAACTCTATTTGCTAGTAAATGATAAGGGAATTAAAAGGGAATCCAGTCTAATAATAGTTCGGAAGGAATTCATTTATAGTAAAATTGCGTCAATTAGCGTAAATGTGTAAGTCAATATACGTGTATGTACACATGTACGTGTACGTAGAAGTCGTGATAATTTTTGTGACGATAACCAAGGTCTGGATAATTACGAGTGAAACGTTTGTCGGAACGAACGATAATTATTCACGGATCTGAGCTACACTAAGATTTTTCAAATGCTTACGAGCGGCGACACTTTTGCAATAAAAATACCACCGATCATTAAAGTTAAAGACTCGAAGTAATAACAATAATACAAAACTGGTTCCTAGGTCTATCTATACGACGACCAATTTTCTACCGTTACTCTAACTTCACCGAACAAACTTTCAATTGTTCCCAATGATAAAAATCACAGAAAGTTAGTATGACAACCTATAATTGTCCCCAGTTTTTTTTGTTGCCAATTTGTATTGACAACTCTGCCCTCGCAATAATTCGTGATCGATTTTCTTTCACGGCCTCTACGATTTTTCTTTATCCCTACCAGCGATGATACGATTTATTAATATCTTTCAATTCGCAGTAAATACGAAAGAAAAAAATTGGAGATAAAACGATGAGCGATTAGAGGGACGACGTAGGTTTAGAAATATATACTCAACCCAGGGCCGGTGCCTTCCTCTTGACCTTACGCGTCCACACCTCGAGGCAATCCTCCAGTGCGAGGTTCCAGTGCTTGTCAAAGGCGGCAACATATGCCTCCACATGTCCTCTTATGCCTCGTGCGCTTCTCGTGTAGACCTTCGGCACAGAAAGGTCGAAAATGTTATTTCGATTATTATCTCACACTAGGCCTATTATAAAAATTATTTTAATTACTATAAACTTGATAGATCCGCGGAATGAAAATTGAAATAATTACTTGACAATATTAAACTGAATAAAGCAATTAATTCTGTCGCTTTTCAAATATATGTTGTAGGCCTTGAAGCTGAATTATTCATGCATTTCAATGAAATTTTCATTCTAAATATAAATTAATTGCTCTACATATTCATTCGGCGACTCAGCACGAGTGATTATTTTTATAAATGAAAATTTAAAAAGAAATTTAACAAAAAAACCTTAATTACTTTTTACTTTAATTCGAACATTTACACTCTAAATATTATTTAATTTTTCCAAACATCCCATCAGTAACTCAGCATAAGTGATTATTTTAATAAATATAAAAAAAGACCTTAATTACTTCGTAGCTCATTTCGAAAATGTTCGCTCTAAACGTAATTCAATTACTCTGCAAATTATTTATAAATAAAAATAGTTTCTCTCACTACAAAAACCGTAATTAATTTTTAGCTTAATGCGAAAAAGAAAGGTCATTGGGTTCGTAGAAATTTTATGATGAAATATAGACATAATGGTGTGGCAAAAAAAAACAGTTCATTGTACATTGTAGAGGGAAAGCATTGACCCGCGCTTTGCTTTCAATTCCTTTCGTTTCACAGTGTATATTCTCATTCTCCACTCGCAGGTCCCGTAGTTCATAATTATATTAATGACTTATTCGTCGCTCTCGACTCTAACTCACCATTAGCTGCTCGAGGCGACTGCAGGGACAAGATATCACAGCAGCAGTGTGATATACGCGGAAGTGCAACGACGCTGATCGAGGCAAGGCCCCTGTCAATGCCTCGACACTCATACACACTTAAAAATATATACATATATATATACACGAGCATAGCAATCTCCTCGTTTGTCATCTACTACGTACTACAGTGTTGTAGTTGTCGCCTCGGTAAATAGTGCTGATGTTGGAGAGGGAATCGGAGGCCGTCGCCGTTGCTGTAGTCGCAATCGCGAGAAGAAATGAAAAAGAAGGAAAGAGCGTAGAGGGGGAGAAAAAAAAAGTGAAAAAGAGCGACACGCACTGCGAGAGGTTCTCGCGAGCTCGCGTTATCTGTCGCGAGGAATGCCTCGTACACGCGCACCGTGTAACGGGAACGACGATGACGAAGATTAAATTTATGTCTTGCTGGATATTCCTGTAGGAATTTCTATTAAATCGTATTTTGATAGTGTGTAGTTATTTATTGTTTTTTTATCAACCTCGAAAATACGAATTTACTACGAATGGTGTTAATAAATGGTCTCTTAAGTCTCAAAGTATCTTAAGAAAACATGACATTTACATTCACGATAAAATGTTTTATTCGATTGGAATTTTTATACTTTATGAATAATTACTGAACAAACATTCAACGTCATTGAAGACTTTTGATTTTGAACAATAGCAATTTCAAGCAGTTATTATTTAATTATAAGAAAAATTGGAATTTTTTTTTTTACATTTATTTACCTAGTTTTTGTGGATTTTTTATAACTTTCGCTCCGCGTTCAATGATACTGAAAATTCTTTTGTGTAATAACAGTAACTTAGAAAATATATATATAAAAATTGGAGATTCAAACAAATGTCCTATACAAAAAATATAAATTCGTAATTGTAATAAAATAAAAAGTAAAATAATTTTCAAAAGTCTGTTTACTTTATTTGTTTACCAATTTATTAAGATCATTTCGGAACAATTATTATTATTCAAAATAAATGTTCCTAATACCTTCATTAACCCTCCATAGTTAAACTATCGGAGAATTTCACGGTAGTCACACTTGGGTCGATTCTACTCAGACATTTTCAAAAAACGATCGTAAGAAAGCTATCTGTCCGATGTGGATAAAATATGAAGGAAAGAAATCAAGTGACAACACGTTTCAAAAAATCATAAAGGTGTTTGCACGACGAACACTGTTTCACTAAAAAAAATCGATGGGTCGATTCTAAACAGAGTGACTACTGAGGGTCAAGATTAATTTTTATGATTTTTTCCGTATTTGTACGTGTATAAAATACACGTACAAACTACATCTTTAATACATTCTTAAGGTGGTATGAGCGTCTTGTCTAACGTCGCATAAGTTCGAGGGTGATTGAGAGAGAGAATTACGAACAGTTCTTGATGAAATGCAAATCTGAAAAAAATCAAGCATATGGAATTTGGCACGATAATAATTTTAAACTGCTATTTACAAAATAGTGAAATAAATAATTATTCAACATAATACCCGGCAACCAATTTTTTTTGTTATAAAAATGATGTTTTATTTTTTCTGCATCCGTATGATTTTTTTCACAATTTTGTGTGATGTTCGAAAATTGAGTTTTTTTTTCAATGTTTAAATAAAAAATGTTAATTACATTTTTAAATTATTATTATGCTAAAATAATGTCTTTAGCGCCTTCAATATGCTTGATTTTTTCAGTTTTTTATCTCATGGAGAACTGTTCGTAATTCTCTCTCAATCTCCCTCGAACTTACGCGACGTCAGACAAGACGCCCATACTACCTTATTTTATAGTTCAATCACAGCTCTACCAACCGCACGTTGTTTTGACGAAGCAAGAGCTTAATCTATATTTCATTGAGCTACGGGATGGCGTTCTGGTTCTGGCGGTAAAGACACCGTCGAATCGGCGCATTTTCTTATCCACTATGGTTTAATGGGTCACGACCTCGGTCTCGCGTTTACACTACACGCGGCAACGGCAACTGTTGGCGGGTGCGCGCGAGCGCGTTCACGCCGAAGGCCTTCGTCGGATCGTCGAGGTCCCGCACCTCTATTCCATTTCAAATTTTTATTACGTCTGTAACGTTCGATTCAATACACAATTGGTACTAAATATTTTTTGTTCCATTTTTTAAATATCACAAAGCCATAGTATTATTTCGTAGCGTGAAAATTTAATCTCGTGTTTATTCGACCTCGAAACGAGGATGAAACAGGCTTATCAAGGTGAACAGTGAATCAGTTCTCGTTTACATTCCCTATACCAGTCGCGTATATCGTTTCTTTCCCAACGTTGACAGCCGCGTCAACGCGGAAATTACCGCTAGCAACACTTCGTCTTCCGTCGTAGAGTTTTCCCGCGGCGCAGCTCAGGACGATCGTTCGTTGCGTTCGACGAACGCTAATTGGCAGCTAGGGGTTGTTACAATTTAATGGGTAATAACGGAACGCTGGACGGCCGTGGATAGCCGCGGGACAGAGTTGTGCGCGAGAATAAAAAAAAAACAACACACACACAGCAGCAAAGCACTTCGCACACTGTACTATTATTATACGCAGATAAAATATAGACGAAGGTTGGAAAAGGCGGGAATTGCCGTGTGTCCGTGCAGAGTCTATCGCTATATATCTCCTTCGAGTTTTTCGTCTCACTCAAAGCCACAATTAAAGAGGCAACGAGCGGTAAGAAATGAAAATAAAAATTGTGTATAAACGCTCGGCAAAAGAATTGCCGCTGTGACCTTCGCTGTGAGACAACGATTTTATTTACCTTTTTCATCCGCGATTGAATAAACCGACAAGGAAAAAAGGAATTTTTGCCATGTGTCTTCGGTGGATCGGACAGAAAAAAAAAAGAAAAAAATAACGAAAAAGACGGGAGAACAGTCGCGGGCATCGATCGTCACACTCTTGTCTGTGCTTATGTGTGCGCATGTGTTCGTCTCCCGCCAAGTAGAAAAAAAAGAGAAAAGGGCAGAGGTAAAGCGAAGCCCGAGAAATAAAGCGACTTTGCGAAAGAGCCACGAGAAATAGAGATAGAATAGTGTTATTATGAAAACGTTGGTTTCGTTCCTTGGACAAGACACTCGATATGCCCTTTCTCCGTTGGCTTGGCTTTGTATAGCACATTGCTATATATATATACATGTTATCATTATTATATGACTATATATATATATATATATATAAATCGTTGGTTGATTCCATTTCCAAGGAACCATCAGGCGAATCTCTCATCCCTTTCTGTCTAATCTGTGATAACGCAGAGCAGCCGGCGTATCGCGAAAACCCGAAGACATTCTTATCCAAAAATAATCCGAGACGCGGAGAGTGCGAGAGTGCACGCGGTCGGAACAGCGAGGGAAGAAGAAAGAAGAAAAAGAGGGAGACCTTTCTCTTCGCAGAAACTCGCCGGTGTGCGCCTGGATTGCTGGGAAAGGATCTCGACATCGGCAACAGCGGCGAGGAAGAAGAAAGTAGGTTGCTCGAAGGATCCCCCAAGAGCCAGGGAGGCGAATCTATCTGCTATGTCGAAGATTTTGTTCTTCCTACTGCACAAGAATGCACTGGGAAAAATTAAGAGTTTTTAATGGAAAATTTATGATATTCGTTGAAGAATATGTGAAAAAATATGTGATGTTGACGGCGTAAACAAAAAATATATTTGCTGCGCTGCAAAATCATCTCGATATTCTGGGTCATCTATTTTTTTTTGTTTCTACACTCTGCACTGTTTTATTAGCGAACCGCTAGGACAAAAATAACTAAATGATTCTCAGCTGTGTATGAGTTTAGCTTTTTTTTCTTTCAAACCTCTGTGAAATTGTAATTTATTTAAGAATTCTTTTCTATCACTATTTAGATCTATGACATGAGAATTAATCAGCAATATTTCATCTACCGGATTTTCGTATTAAAGTATGTAGAGCAAAAAAAAATTATTAATGATTAAGAAAAGCCAGATGTCTTTTTTTCATTTATATTTATTTATTATTATTATTTATATTTAACTATCAATAAATATGATGTCAACAATCAGAATATTATCGGTTGTACGATAGAACTAGTTTTTCTCTCCACTATTTATTTAGGCAGACCGTTATTTATTGTTAAAATAATTATAGAATCTTTCTGGTCACCTTTATAAAAATATCTGCTTGATCTGATTGATCTGATTTTCTTATTAAAGTATGTAGAGCAAAAAAAATTATTAATGATTAAGAAAAGCCAGATGTCTTTTTTTCATTTATATTTATTTATTATTATTATTTATATTTAACTATCAATAAATATGATATCAACAATCAGAATATTATCGGTTGTACGATAGAACTAGTTTTTCTCTCCACTATTTATTTAGTCAGACCATTATTTATTGTTAAAATAATTATAGAATCTTTCTTGTCACCTTTATAAAAATATCTGCTTGATCTGATTGCTCTGATTTTCTTATTAAAGTATGTAGAGCAAAAAAAAATTATTAATGATTAAGAAAAGCCAGATGTCTTTTTTTCATTTATATTTATTTATTATTATTATTTATATTTAACTATCAATAAATATGATGTCAACAATCAGAATATTATCGGTTGTGCGACAGAACTGGTTTTTCTCTCCACTATTTATCTAGTCAGACCGTTATTTATTGTTAAAATAATTATAGAATCTTTCTTGTCACATTTATAAAAATATCTGCTTGATCTGATTGGTCTGATTTTCTTATTAAAGTATGTAGAGCAAAAAAAAATTATTAATGATTAAGAAAAGCCAGATGTCTTTTTTCATTTATATTTATTTATTATTATTATTTATATTTAACTATCAATAAATATGATGTCAACAATCAGAATATTATCGGTTGTCCGATAGAACTAGTTTTTCTCTCCACTATTTATTTAGTCAGACCGTTATTTATTGTTAAAATAATTATAGAATCTTTCTTGTCACCTTTATAAAAATATCTGCGTAGTAAAGTCGACTATAGATTTTTCTATGTATGATGATGATGATCGTGATCTAGTCAGAGGCCGAGGATCTATATCGCGTGAACTTTCCGTTCTACGCGAGGATTATATTATTTTCGATGCCCTTTCGCCACGACTCCACGTGCCCTGACCGCGCCCGGAACGATGATGCTCTATACACGTGCCCGCGTCGATAAAAGCTCGATTGAGAAAATAATCGGAAAGGCTGCGGTGCGCGCACACGCGGATCTAATACCACTAGCTATGAGAGCGAAAGAGAAAGAGAGTCAGGAACGCGGAGCTTCAACTTCCGCCTAGTTTCGCTGGGAAACCTTTTGCGGGTATTATGACGGAGCTAACGTTTTTTTCTTTCTCACTTTCCATGTTGAATGTTGTTCTTTTAGTCCTGTTTCGCTTCAAAAAGAGAACTTAACTCCAGTACCCTGTTTTGGACTGTTATATGGCGTGTTCATTGCATAGGTGTTGAAGCCTTTTGAAGAGAGACGAGTTTTTCACACTGTTCATTATGTTTAGCGTCATAAAAGTACGTCAAAATTGAATGCACTTATTTGGATATTGTATTGATGGCATTTTTTTGCGGGTAAAAAAAAACGACTCTTAGTTGTTGCAAACTATATAGTTAGTCGATGATAAAATGCCTACAATTTGATAGAACATAGACCGCCTGTGCAAGGGGAATAGTAACGACTTTGTAAGGTTTTAGAAACTGGTTTTAGACACGAAGAAAATTTTCAAAAGAGAGCCAACTAAATTTACGGTAAGGGAAGCAATTTCGGTTGATTCAAAGAAAATTTAATTCATTAAAGTTGCTCTTGTTGGCTGAAACTCAAAATAAATACGGCAAAACTCACAGTGAACTTGAGCCAAGTATATCATGCAGTTGAAACATCTAAATACTTTTCAACTATATTTTTTATATTTCCAAAATTTAAAAATATTTTTAAAAAATATTGTGAATTTGGGAAACTTATAAATATTTTTTTTATAAGGTTATACAAGAAAAATGCTAAAACTTCCGAATATACAAAAAATATATTATAAAAGGAAATGAGAAACAAAAAAAAATTCTCAAAAAATTATTACAATTTTTTTTTGTAATCCCAGAAAAAGACGAATAGAAATTGTAGAATTGACAAAAATATATTTATAAAACTATAATTCCAAAAGCCTATTTTTCATATTAAATTTTTTTTATTATCGAATGGTAAGATCAAGATAATTAAAACGCAAATTGATTTTATGACCTAATAGATCTTTCCTCAACTCTGAAGTACAAAAGTACGTAAGAAGCTGAGGTTTCCAGGGCAGCGTCGGATATGTAGTCGAAATAGGGAGAATGCGACCTTGGCTCTGGATCATCAATTCTGAGGTAGGGAAAGGGCGTTTCGTTATTGGTGGTGGTCGTTGCTCCTCCGGTTCCGAATGTTTTTTCTACTGTCGGTGGTACACGTTGAGAAAGACAAGAACGTCGTTCGGTTAGGGCGAGGCGTCGTCGTCATGACTACGAGTGTTGACCCTAAACCTCGTCGTCGCCTGGCGCAAAAGGGCTTTCTCTCTGCCCTCCGCCTCCTCCCCCTCCCTGCGCCTTTCTCTCTCTTCCGCGGTTCGCGAAAAGTGTGTCAGGCGCGTGTGGGCTCCTCTCTTTCCCGTTCTTCCCCTCCAAATAGCAGAGAGCACAGAGCTCGTGCTGACGAAGTAAAGAAAAGTAGAGGAAAGCTTAGGGGATGGAGGAATGCGTGGGTGTCGCTCACCCCCGGGCAAGTTCGAGGAAAAAGTCGAGGGAAAACCCTGCACTAACAACGAAACTTGGCCTGGGATGTCGACGACCGTCGAAGGTCACTCGTAACCCTCGAGTGATTTTTACTGGGCCTCGCATTTCGACGTAGTTTGAATGTAGCTATCGTCCTACTAGATGTTTTATGCTACACATAAATACGTCTATCGAAGTCTGGCGCTGTGTTTCGTCGTTTTGCCAGAGCAAACTTTCTCTCGTTCATAGTCGTTATTGATGTTTATGTATGCGATTTTGTAGTCGTACATTCTGGAGAGAAAATCGATTTTAGTTATCCCTTCACTATTTTTAAAAACATATTTTTGTATTTTTATCCGGAAGGTTTGGAAAGAATTGATAAACAATGGGAGGTCTATTAATAATTAGTTCACACTTAAAAATTGAATATTTTTATAAGTGTCTTTGGTCCTTAAAGAGTTATTTAGTAGTTTGATATAATTTTACAATAATTATAATTATAGTTAATGAATGAGGGTACATGATATATAAATTTCATCTGCGTAAAAAAAACATCAAATGAAATAAAAATTTAATGAAATTGCACTGGACGAAATTTGTTTATTAAAATTTGTCGTCTTGATGCAATGATGACATATAAATCTACTACTTAAAAAAATACTGTAACTAGCAACAACGTGCCCGGATCGCTCGCACTCCTTTCTTTTAATTTATCTTTTCTTGTGGCTAAACATAATAATTGCATGCACTGAGAGAAAAGTTTGTTAACATTTGTTAACAGTTAACAAATTCTGGTTAAATATGGCAAAATGAACCATTTAGTTATTTTTATTAAATCTCACTTGAGTTAAATAAAATTAGCTTGTCGCAAATGAAGCTCGCTGGCATTTGTTAATAGTTAACAAATCTTATTTGGCTCAAGTGAGATTCAATAAGAATAGCTAAATGGTTCATTTCGTCATATTTAACCAAGATTTGTTAACTGTTTAACAAACTCTTCTCTCAGTGTGTTTGTACGATTCGTGACTTTACGTGACTCTCCTTCTGCTTCAGTATTTCGATATAATCGACTTTCGATGTGCCATCTCTTTTTTTTACGGGAAGACAAATGTATTCTACATAATGTATTATACGTAACTCTGTAGCGATCATAACAGTCTGAAGTTGGCTTTACATCAAAGCCATCGACGACCAATCAGAATGTTTGAAAAGTGGCTTCAGTTTTCGATATTCCGAATGTCTGTTTTTAAAGAGGATTATTGTTTTTTTGGACGCAAGGGCTAGAAACAAAATGTAAACTCACCTTGACTCGTGTTTTCGTTTCCATGCACTCGAACAGCACACTGAGAGGGCCGAAAGTGTTCTTCATTTTACCAAGAACATTTTTTCCTTTGAATCCCATCCCTCCATCCCGACTCTTACCCGGTATGGGTTCTGCAAAACATAGATTTCAGAATATTTATCGTGCACACGCAGTTTCGTTCATGGAGCGAAGCATTGGCGTGCATCGGCGCTTTGCTACAGTTACGTAAAGTAAAGCCCCGGCATTATACGGTACACAACACGCGGGCATTGAGTATATTACGGCAGTCGTAGCAACGCGCTATGTACTAATGCACAAGTTCTACGTTTTTAGCTACTAGCACGACGCATATCAACATGAGTAAGCTGACGTCGCTCTGTTGTCGTTGCGAATACAAACGTCGACCTCTGCGTATCGGTATTAAAAAATTCAGAACGTCTAATCGCAAATAATGTAAAATAAAAACAAAAATATCCCCGTGGAAGTGGCAACTATCAAGTCACAACTATTTATTTTGATCCCATTTAATTTAATGAAAAAAAAGAGAATTGCCAGAATAGGTAACTAAGAATTAGTGGGTCAATTAACCTTTTTAATGTCAACGTAGCATATTTGCTACATTTTTGTAAATCATCTTATAATTTGGTAATCCAAAATAAAAAATAAAAATTGTCATATGGTACAATTTTATTAGGAATGCATACTATATTTTTTATTTCCTTGAAGAAAAAATAGATTCGGATGCAAAAATAAAAAATGTGCATTTTTTAAAAGTGTGATTTTTCACATTTCTTTCGAAAAAAAAAGATCAAGAATTCTTTTCCCGCTGAAAAGTAGTTTGGAAATTAAATGGTTAACTTATATACTTATTGACAATTCACTATGTTACTCACAGCCACGTTTATTTTTATGGTTATATGAGCTATTCCATTTTTACCGTAACTGCGTTTAATGCAGTGTAGTACTGCAGCTAATTAATGGTAATAACGGTAACAATAGAAAAGTTACTATAACGTTAAAAATAGTCGCAACAGACTGACAATTAATAATTGCCAAGTATGTCGCTCTTTGTCGCATTATCGATTACCAACTAATTCTATTGAAAAATATCTATTCCCGTTCTGGGTTCTAGAATGGCGATAAAAATAAGATTGTCGCATATAGAGTGTATACGCGATGAGCAGAGAGATACACTCATGTTGGATGAATGGGAAAAAAGGAAGCAGAAGGAGAGGAAGCAGTGGAGGGCAAGAGCTATTTTCGTATGCGGCTATTCCAGTATCGCAGTCGGTACATACATTACATCTACTTCCGCGTCTGTAGCCAGGATAGGACAACATATAATATGATATTGGATAATTCGTTTGCGACTTTTGCCGATTCATTAGTAAAGACGATCGATAATAATTCGTGACTCGACAGATTAAAAAGTTGTGAGGTTCTCTATAATGCTTGTGGTGTAAACATGTATATAAAATTGCGCGGAGCGTTGAGATCGGCAGTGCCAATTGGCTTTCTCCGATAAACTTTCATCCACCTCGAGGCTCGAGGCGCGTTTGTAGTTGCACATTGCGGCGCTCGCTCGTTTAGCGACGCGACGGAGATACTCTTTAAGCGTCTCTTTCTTTTGTTGTTTCTCGACGACCGCTGCGCGACCGGCCGGCTCGTCTACCGCTTCTTTTTACCTTTTCTTTGTCTCATTCCTTGTTTACTTCTGTATACAAGTACGTGCATATTTTATGTGTATATATATACATTTATATGGTCGCTGTATTATATATACCTTGAGGATACTTTCACTATCGCCCGATCCAATTGAGAGGACGAGAGTAAAAGTACGCACTGGCGCGAGTTCTGCACCTCATCAACGTGCGAACGTGTATTTTATATATACGCCACAAGCTTTACCTAGTGTAATGGTAACAGCTAATTGTACGTGTGTGCCCAGTGCATCGTACTCGCTACTTCGTTACCAAGAGTGCATCGTGTTGCACTGCTCTCGGTTGTGCACACGTAAAGAATTTTTATAGCGCTCTCAAATAATCGTGGGAATTCCGGCTATTATTAAGTGACAAGTATTAATTATTAGCCCATGCCACCATTTTTATGGTTATATTAACAGCTCTGTTGTTAACGTAACGAACTTTTGTTGTTATTACTATGAAAATAGTCTTATAAATCACTTATTGTTGACTCTTGGATAATTTAGAAAAAATTATCGATGATTTATGTGAAAATATAATACAATTTCTCGGAAAAAATATATTCACTGTAATAAGTTAACATTTTTAATCTCATGATAAAAGCTAAAAAGACAATATTGGAACCAGTCAAAGTAACGATTGGTGAGCTCATTGGGTAAATCAGTGCATCGCACTCAAAGTAGTGAGTTATAATGAGTGCATCATGTAGCTGTACTCACTGTGTACACAGAGAGAAATTTTGTAGCGCTTTCAAATAATCGTGGAAAACTTGGCATTTATTGAGAAACACGTATTAATTGTTAGTTCATGGCAGTATTTTTATAGTTAGAAAATTGTATAATTCTCCGTAAAAAATATATTCAGTATAAATAAACAAGTTTTTTTCTCAATTTAATTAAGGGGAAGGAGTCAGGTAAAAAAAATTGATTTTGGAAATTCAATATCCTACTAATTCTATTGCATATAAAAATGCCCAACGCACTATATTGTTGGTACTGGATGAAAGGATTTTTTACTGTCGTCTGACTTGCATATGATTTTCAATATTTTTTTAAGCAAAGTTCTTAGGTTTTCCATTCTGCGCATGATTCAGATCAAACTACGAGGCCGATTGGAATGGTTGACGTCTCATTTTCTTCTGCATGAAATGATACATCGGCTAAATGGAGCCAACTATTTTTTTTTCATTCTGAAAGCAAAGTTAATCACTGATTTAGAAAATAGCATAACATTTATTTATTAATAATTATGTCACTTAAAAAAATATTACCTTTTATTAACATTTGCTCTATTTAGCCGGTGTATCTTTTCATGAAGAACAAAATGAGACGTCAACCATTTCAATCTGCCTAGTAGTTTGATCTGAATCATGCGCAGAATGGAAAACCTAAAAACTTTGCTTAAGATAATATTGAAAAGCATATGCAAGTCAGACGACAGTAAAAAATTCTTTCATCGAGTACCAACAATATAGTGTGTTGGCCATTTTTATATGCAATAGGATTTGGATGATATTGAATTTCCAAAATCAATTTTTTTGACCTGACTCCCTCCCCTTAAAAAAGCAAAAAAATTGTCATTGCATATCCTCTTAATACTTTTATATAATAATATCTTTCAATTTAAATTTATTTTAATCTCTTTATGATACGTTACAACATTCTATTTCTTTCTTCGTTCCATCTTGAGAAAATTAACTATATATTTTAGGTATATATTTTCTATGAATAAATAGAGTTCTTATATATTTCACATCGTTTTATAGATTTTCCAGGATATATCCATCCGATACATCTAAAAAAATATCACACATATTCATTTTTTGTCAAATATATATTAAAAATTTGTAAAAATATATTTTACTTCTTTTTAATGTGGGGGAGGGACGGACGTATACATAGTAAAACGATTTATGTTGTGTCGCGTGAAAAACTGATTGTCCTTCGGATGCTACGACTCATCGACTGAGCGAGTCGAGTTTGCCCGAAGAATTGTAAAGTCAAAACGCAAACGCTTTTGCGCGTAGTATGCATAATCGATTGTGGGGGATCAGTCGCTCGATTTGTATAACGTCATAGTTAAACGTTGACTCAGCGAACTTTGCGCCTTGCTACGAAGTTAAGACATGGAATGACTAACTAAAAAAAAATCGGAGGTTTTACATCAATCTTGAAGCACTCTCGTGACTGCAATTGAGATTTCCAAATCAGTGCAAATATACTGGGTAGGGAGAAGTATAAACCCAGGACAGAGACAGCAAGTCCATGTGCTGCACACGCGCGCAATCAGTTCGGACGATCTTTCGGCTTGTACGTCGCGCCGACGTTTGCCGCCTCCGCGCGTATACTCCTCCACCTTCTTATTCTGCAGCACTTGAGTCCGGCCAAGTGATATATGAATAAAGGAAAACCCCGTTAGGTTTGCACTCCGTGCTTGATTTACTTCCTTTGGGTGCAGCATCTTCTTTTTTATTTCTTTTTTGTTGTACCGGAATATAATAACACGTGACTCTTAAGAGGGTCATATACTCTATAACACTTTATAAATACAGCTGTAAATTACAAAGATCTCCAATTGTATGGTTTTTAACTTCTTAAGTGTCAATATAGTCAATAGTCAATTAAGTGTCATAATTCCTTCTTGGTTTTTTTTTAAACATCGTTTTTAATTTGCATACGACAATTTTGATAATTATTGTAAATTAGATCAATTTCATCAGAAATGTTAATAGAAACTTTACATTTTAATTGATTTCGATGAGAATATTTTAAATGCGCATTTTTCAAAAGTCGATCGTTATTCAGAAAAATGTTTACTGCCCAAACATTTTTTTAAATGAAAGAGTTAATTAAAATATCAATTCATCCATAAAGTTAAAAATAGCTAAACTTAAAGAAAATAAATACAATCTTTTATAGTTGAAAAAACTTATTCGTTGCGAAAAGTTGCAAATTCAGTGCTGATTAATCGTTTCTCTTTGACCAGGAACACAAAAGAAAAAAAAACGAATTGCCTACCACGTGCCCCGCGTTAATAAGTAAAATTTTGCGTGCAGCCGGCATTAATATCACGGAGTGAGACATCGAAAGTCGAGTCGTCACGATTTTTGGCCAGTTTCAAGCGCCGCGATAAATCGTTGTCACCGAAGATTCCGCTGTTGGGCATTTCACGCACGATGACCACGTCGACGAAATATATATCGCGAGTGCATTGCCGCTTGCGGAGAGCACGACGACGACGACGACGAGCTAAAGCATTGCAGAGTGGCCCTCGCCGTTTGCCGGTGTGTTGTGTGTATTCCGCTCTATACCCGCGGATGATCCCCAGGTTGAGTCGCGCTGGGTTCAACGTCCTGGCGGGCAGCGCACCCGAGAGAGCCACGAGAGAGGCACATAGGCAGTCCGGCCAGCCAAGCCGAGCCAGGCAACCAACGAAGCAGGCGAACGAGCGAGCGAGCACTACACCGCAGACCTCTACATCCTTATGGGTCATTCCATACCAAGTGGGCCATTCATTTGTCATCTGTATTTATTTTTCTACAGTTTTCTAAGCATAATAACGTAAATTCTACGAAATTTTTAGGAAAATCGAAATTATGTCTCAACGAAAAAAAAATCATTACTTTACTTTCTTCAAAAATCTCCGAAACATTTTTCAAGCGTCTATGGAAATTTTTTTATCAAAAAGTACATTCAAAAGCTTAAATTTTATACACGAACAAATTTTTCGTACGATCGGTAATTTTGAATATCCAGCGAATTGAAAAAAACATGGAATCACAAAAAAAATCATTAAATTTTGGTCAAATCGCAGGTGCTAAAATTTAGAAATAATTTATGGATGTTCGTGATACTTTAAAGAAGTTTTGAAAAAATTATGAACACTTTTTGCGATCATGCTAAATTTGGGTGGACCACTTGGCATGGAATGACCCGTATATGTATATATAGATATACAAGAACATACATAGATATGTATACACCAATATATATATATATATATGCATATGTATATGTATATATATATAGGTAAATGCATATGTATACATATAGATAGTATATACATCGCGAAGAGAGCTCTTGCATTTGCTTTACGCGAACTAGCCGTAGGTACTGTTACTTTCGCGACGAGAGGCCCTTCGGCCCTCCTTCCTCCTCGCCTTCTTCTTCTTCTTCTTCTTCTTGTTATTCTTCTTTTGCAACCTCTCCTCTTTCTCTGTATTGTATGTACATAGGTACGTGTCGAGCTTCTTTGCAGCACGAGGGGTCGTGAAGGTGCACAGTCTCTGCGGGAGGCCGAAAGACGAAACCACTCGTGAATCGACCAAGATTCCTAGCATTGTTTTTATTTTATTTTATTTTTTCACCACTCTATGCCTCTTTACAGCTATGAATTAATTAGCGATTAAATTGAAGATTGATGTGGCGTATATTGATAAGTAGATTAATATTGACCACGGCATTCCCGTAGCTTAATCGAGATTAATGAATGGAACGGAAAAGGGTATAAAGAATAAGTACATTGAGAGAGAAAAAAAAAACTGAATATACTAAATGATTTATTTGAAATATACATAATTGATTCAAATATTTTGATATTTGAAGCAACTATACGTGTAGTCAAAATACCAATATATTGCCAATGTTTAAGTCAATTTAATTTTCATTTCATTCAACAAAAGACGCAATTAAATATATAATTGGTTCAAACAAACCCATGTATTTGGATATCTTCAAATAAATGGTTTATTTGGAAATTCGGGTGGGGGTTAAAATACGAATGACCAAAATAGCGAATGGCTAAAATAGCGAATTTCAAACTAAGGGACGTCTAAATATAGAATGGCCATCATTATGAAATTCACTATTTTAGCCATTCGCTATTTTGATTGGATTTTAACAGAGTCGTAAATCCCCATTAATTCGTGAGATATAGTTTACAGTACAATTTGTTTTATAATTATGATTTCATAATAATAATATGTAGGGATTATAAAATAGAGTGTAAACATTTGAATAGCTGAAAAAAATACTAATTTTTGCCTGAATATTGCAAGAAATAGTGGAAAAATGGAAAAAATAAGTGATGCATTACTTTCTTAATGCATTACTTATTTTTTTCCATTTTTTCAAAAGGATTACCGTGAATTTTTAGTGAAAGATAATAATTTTTGCAGCCATTCCAATGTTTAATCATCGTATTACAATCGCTACATGTTATTATTATAAAATCATAACTATAGAGCTGATTGTATCATCATCATTATTTCAATAAGTATTAGGCATTTAAAACTCTGGATTTTAATAAGATGAGGGTTAAAATAGCGAATGGCTGAAATAGCGAATTTCATAATCACGAAAAGAAATGTTTGGTTGTGGCAACTACGTTTTCGATTTGCTGTACACGATGTCTAAAAAATTAGTTACCTCAACCATATCGAATAGTAACGTCAACTATTCACGATTAGTTCTCGCGAGATTAAGTTAGGTTAACTAATCCAATCGTTGGGACTACCATTCGAATCGTCGGTATTATCATTCGAATCGTCGGTATTACCATTCGAATCGTTGCTATTACCATTTGAGTTGTAAGATAAATAGAATAATCGATTGGTTGTGTCAATTCATTTCTTGGTTATGTCAACTAATCTTTTTTTCCGTGATGATGGCCATTCCAGATTCAGACATACCTTATGTTGAAATTCGCTATTTTGACACCCACCCGAAAATTCAGTGTATTCAATTATATATTTCTGTGAGTGTAGGAAAAAAGAGTGAGGAGATTCTGTTTTTTTTTTATCAGTGAGTAGCGTAGGGGAAACTCCGATAAGAAAAGGGGACAAAAAGAAGGACAAAAAAAGTGTGCTGATGAACCGAGAACGTTACCGATTCGGCGGCGTGCTCGATAGTCATCTGGGTGCGTTGGGATAGGTCGTTCGAGCGACGGCAGCGTCGGTCGTTGCTGCTGCTCAGAGAGCTATACGTGTGCACACAGCACGGCTCAGGAATTGGATCGTCCAGTGTACCGGGTGTCGCGTTCGGATAGCCTCAGGGCGCGCACAGCCAAACGCAACGAGGAAAAAAAAAAAAAAAAAAAAAAACGTGTCCCGGCGCCTCGATGCGTCAAACCGGAAACTAGTCTCTGCTTTGCTGTTTGTCGACTTCCGGCAACGTAACGTCGCCGCGCTCGTGCTTACATTCTGCATCGCGGCTATTACGAAGAGACGAGGGTTCTCTTTCCTTTCCCTTATTCCTTTTCTTCGTTCCATCCATTTAGCTCTCTTGTTCTTTCTCTTTCGCTTTGTGGTTTGCCTCGTTCCATCGCAGAGCGCGCGGCATACGTTACCTCGCAAAACGGGAAGGAAGCGAGGAGGAAAACAAAACGGAAGAGAACTCAAAGTTCTCTCTCTTTCTCTTTTCCACTCATCTCCCTTTCGAACGCTCTCGCGCCGGACTCTGCAGAAGTTATTACGCAACGAGCTTGTGCTTCTCTGCCTTCCACACCGCGCGCGAATCTCCCCGGGAAAACATCGTCATCGTTACACCAGTAGCATGTAGTCTCTTTCACTCTCTATCTACCATGCGCTTCCCTCGCATTCCGTTAACAGAATTCCAGAACTTCGGCGCACGTTTTGCTTTCATCTTGTTGATTTTCTTTACGCTTCGAGCTTAGAATTATAATAATGTACCAGTTGTTGACCGTGTATCGGTATTTAGAAAGCTATTGACGCGTAAATTCTTTACATACATTTTTTGGCGATAAAGTCGACCGGATAATTCCGGAGAAATTGTGGTTGTCGTGACAACTATTTCTAGTTTGCGGCGATTTTAGTAATGACATTAACCTTTTTTTTAAATTGTTTTCGTAACTATCTTTAATCAGTTTCATTACTACAACTATTGACAAGTACTTCTATAGATAATTAATATTTACCTGAGTTTCCACTATTGAGACTTCTAGAATTTTTTTTTTTACAATTAAACACATTTACCTAAATGAAATTTTTGTATTTTTCACTCTATGTTTCTATCCAGAAACCTCCACAGAAACTTTTTGTTAATTTTACAAAAACCTTCCTGGTATTTCTAATTTTTACAAAAAAAAAGAAAAGCAAATTGGAATTTTTCGCTAAGAGAGTTGTATTTTTAATTTACAATTTTTTTTGTCCTTTGGACGTTTTACAACATAGTTTTACTATTATAAGAAAAAAAAATTATTCACTTTTTAAAAACTTGCAAATTTAATACTCTTCTTTTTTCATCTATAAATTTGATAAAAGAACTATATTTTTAAACAATTTCCAACCAGCAAAAATCTGCATACGCCAAATTCAGAAAAACATTTTGACAATTTTTCAATTAAAAAAAAACTTCCATGTTGGATGTATATGTTGGATTATTATGTTCTGTATAACTTGCAAAATTTTCAATTCATGACTTCAATCACAATATCTTAAAAAAACAAACAGTCGATATCAGAAAAGATAAAATGGTATTTCAAAATTAATTTAAAAACTGCAGCTTATGCAACATTTCGATATTATCGAATCGGTTGCATCGCTTAATATGCCAATGACTAGGACATTTACCTTCCTATTGTTTTCTGTATAGCTTACAGAATTTTCAATTCTTAACTTCTATTACAATATATTTAAAAAAAATAAAACAAACAGTTGATATGAGAACAGATAAAACGGTGTTTAAAAATTAATTTAAAAACTTCAGCTTACGCAACATTTCGATTTTATCGAGTTGGTTGCATCGCTTAATATGCCAATGACTAGGATATTTATCTTTCTATTGTTTTCTGTATAGTTTACAGAATTTTCAATTCTTGACTTCTATTACAATACATTTAAAAAAATAAACAAACAGTCGATTTGAGAACAGATAAAACGGTATTTTAAAATTAATTTAAAAACTTCAGCTTACGCAACATTTCGATTTTATCGAGTTGGTTGCATCGCTTAATATGCCAATGACTAGGAACATTTACCCTCCTATTGTTTTCTGTATAGCTTACAGAATTTTCAATTCTTGACTTCTAGTACAATATCTACAAAAAACAAAACAAACAGTCGATTTGAGAACAGATAAAACGGTGTTTAAAAATTAATATAAAAACTTCAGCTTACGCAACATTTCGGTTTTATCGAGTTGGTTGCATCGCTTAATATGCCAATGACTAGGACATTTATCTTTCTATTGTTTTCTGTATAGTTTACAGAATTTTCAATTCTTGACTTCTATTACAATACATTTAAAAAAATAAACAAACAGTCGATTTGAGAACAGATAAAACGGTATTTTAAAATTAATTTAAAAACTTCAGCTTACGCAACATTTCGATTTTATCGAGTTGGTTGCATCGCTTAATATGCCAATGACTAGGACATTTACCCTCCTATTGTTTTCTGTATTGCTTACAGAATTTTCAATTCTTGACTTATATAACAATATCTTATAAAAACAAACAGTTGATATTAAAAGAGATAAAATGGTATTTAAAAATTAATTTAAAAACTTCAGCTTACGCAACATTTCGATTTTATCGAGTTGGTTGCATCGCTTAATATGCCAATGACTAGGACATTTACCTTCCTATTGTTTTCTGTATAGCTTACAGAATTTTAAATTCTTGACTTCTATTACTATATCTTAAAAAAAAACAAACAATCGATATGAGAACGGATAAAACGGTGTTTTGAAATTAATTTAAAAACTTCAGCTTACGCAACATTTCGATTTTATCGAGTTGGTTGCATCGCTTAATATGCCAATGACTAGGACATTTATCTTTCTATTGTTTTCTGTATAGTTTACAGAATTTTCAATTCTTGACTTCTATTACAATATCCTTAAAAACAATAAAACAAACACTCGATATAAGAACAGATAAAACGGTGTTTAAAAATTAATTTAAAAACTTCAGCTTACGCAACATTTCGATTTTATCGAGTTGGTTGCATCGCTCAATATGCCAATGGTTAGCACATTTACCATCCTATTGTTTTCTGTATAGTTTATAGAATTTTCAATTCTTGACTTCTACTACAATATCTTCAAAAAATAAAACAAACAGTCGATTTGAGAACAGATAAAACGGTGTTTAAAAATTAATTTAAAAACTTCAGCTTACGCAACATTTCGGTTTTATCGAGTTGGTTGCATCGCTTAATATGCCAATGACTAGGACATTTATCTTTCTATCGTTTTCTGTATAGTTTACAGAATTTTCAATTCTTGGCTTCTGTTACAATATCTTAAAAAAAATAAAACAAACACTCGATATAAGAACAGATAAAACGGTGTTTAAAAATTAATTAAAAAACTTCAGCTTACGCAACATTTCGATTTTACCGAATTGGTTGCATCGCTCTATATGCCAATGACTAGGACATTCACCTTCCTATTGTTTTTTGTATAGCTTACAGAATTTTCAATGCATGACTTCTATCACAATATCTTTAAAAAAATAAAACAAACAGTCGATTTGAGAACAGATAAAACGGTGTTTAAAAATGAATTTAAAAACTTCAGCTTACGCAACATTTCGATTTTATCGAGTTGGTTGCATCGTTCAATATGCCAATGACTGTAACATTTACCTTCCTAGCTAGCTTCGTAAAGCATTGCAAATGGTTAACTAGAGAAAGAAAGCGAGAGAGAGAGAGAGAGAGCTTAGTAGCAGACTGTGCAGTAGCTAGTCACGCTGTAAGTTCGCTCTCGTAGCGAATCTCGTTGCTGCACAGCATCTTTCCTTCTCTTGTGGAACGCGCCGACAATCGGGAAATTCGCAAAAGAGTATGCACATTCTAGAGTGATAGTAGTAGTGGTAAAAGAGGCAATAGTAGTAGTTGTAGTTTCTGCAGTGTAGTGGACGAAAAGCAAGGAGAGAGGGAAGAAGAGGCTCGACTTTGAGACCCCGAGCGAAACATAGAGAGCGAGAGAGAAAAGGAGATCCGCGAGGTCGACGCCCGGGCGCAACAAGTGCTGGGAGAGCTCCGACGGCGCGCGGCACGCTGCTGCTGTTACGATGTTCGTCGTCTTCGTCGTCGTTGTGCCGCGTGCGTGCCGCCGCGAATCACTCTGTCCTGGTGCCTTCTGCTGCTGCTGTTGCTTCTGCTGGAACAAGCCCCGAGGACTTCTGCCGTCATCTTCGACAGCAGCTATCGTGTCTCTTGACGCGATGATTATCATCCGCATGAATTTTTCGGACAATGAAACGACGTGCAGTGAAAGCGAGACGATACGGGCGTGAATGAAAAAAAAACTCCCGCAATAAGGATAACTCTCAATTTCGCGCAACAGCTCGGAAAAAAAACTGTTGCATTCACGTAATTGCTTTCCTAAAGCGAGAGAAAATAAAACGAATTTGAACTCCTTTTAATGCCTCAATGACCGGTGACATGTATACATGTCGATGCTTTGAGGTTTTTTTTTTTTTAATTAGCAAATTTAGTCGGAATATTCGAAGACTGATTAAAAAATATGATCCACAAAAGATAATCATCGAAAAAATTGATGTTTTTTTATGCATCACTAATATTGATTTTTATTTTTTTAAATATGGAAATAAAACGTCAATAGACATTGGAAAAGGAAGAATGAAATTAAAAAATTAAAAGTAGAGCAATAAATTTATAAAAAATTTGATTGGTCGAACAAAAATGTACTTCAATCAAATCGTAGTTCGATCAACGAGTTACTTTCCGGATTTTAATTTTTTTTCAGTAATCCATTAACGAAGATTAAAAATATAATTCACCAAGTCGAGATGAATGCACATCAATTAAACCCCAACAATTCAGAGAAACTCCGACCTCTGAATAAGAATTCCTTTCATAGCAGGAATCTCGATAAGCGCTCGACTCGAGAAGTTCGAGAGAAAGCAATAATGAGTACAACCAAAGGAGAGGTGAAATGGATTTTTCAAGAGGAGTCAAGGTTAATCTCTCCCGCTCGTTTCTCTTAAGATTCCAGTATGCGGCGCTTTTTTTGGCCACTGGAATTCAGAAAGACTATATCCATAGCGCGTATGATGATTGCCGACGAGTGTGAACGTCAGAGAGTTGGCCCCAAATGTCGCCAGTTTATTTAATACTCAAGACAAGGGGTTGAGTCGGCGGAGAGTAGCAGCGTGAAAATTTTGGCCTGGTGCGATCAAAACGCCCGCCGTCGTCGTCGTCGTCTTCTTCGTCGTTGCAGAAAAGACAGAGAGATCACGCGACGACGACGACGACGACGACGACGACGACCAGTTCTCGGGAGCCTCGGGTTGAGTCTCGAGGTCGACGCCCGGGCGCAACAAGTGCTGCACTCTCCTCTGCGCGCGTGCATACGCGCCCGCTTCGCTAACACACCCCGAGCCCCGTATACTCCTCCTTCTCTTTGCAGCAGTAAAGCAGCAGCACGTTGGATACGTTGCTCGAGCGTGCACACGTACAGAGCCACCGCAGCAGTAACAGCAGCAGCAGCAGCAGCAGCAACACCAGCAGTAACAGCATCAAAGCCCCTCCCTCCTCCTTCACCCTTTTCGCGAGCTACAGTGGCCGTCGAACTAGCAAGCTAGTTGGCTTAGCTAGATAGTTTGCTAGCGAGCTAAGCTCTCTCGCCATGCTCGACGCACACTAGCTAATTCCAGCCGCGTTCGTCCACAGCAAGAGAGCAAGAGCAGTACGCGCTCTTACCATCGGCAAGCGAAAGACTCTCTCCCGCTTTACACTATACACTATACACTATACACTTTGCCGCAACGCTCGTGGACTCGTGGATGAGTAGCCACTAGTGTTGTGTATATGGGGCATTATACACCGATCGGACCACCTTTTACCACGACCATCGTCGATATAGTTGATTATTTTTTTAGACATGCACCCCAATGCATGGAACATGCTCCATTTTTTACAAATTTTTTATCGCATATTTCGCGCGCTTGTAAATTTTTTAAAAGTGCTTTAAAAACGTTTGAATGCACGTATCTTCTTGGATGTAAGTCGTAGTCTAAAAAAACGTATGTAAAAGGTTTTGATTTTGAAGTATACTTTTATGCATATTTATTTAAAAAATTCTTTAACTCCTCCGAAACATTGATTTTTAATTAATAAACATAAAAATTGGTTTTTCATAAAATGGGAAATTTGTTATTCTTTCTGAAAAAATACACCGATTGGACCACCTTTTACCACGACCATCGTCGATATAGTTGATTATTTTGTTAGTCATTCACCCCAATGCATAGAGCATGCTACATTTTTTTTTTCTCAAATTTCCATTGCATATTTCGCGCACTTGTGAATTTTCTAAAAGTGCTTTAAAAACGTTTGAATGCACGTATCTTCTTGGATGTAAGTCGTGGTCTAAAAAAACGTATATAAAAGGTTTTGATTTTGAAGTATACTTTTATACAAATTTTTTAAAAAAATTCTTTTACTCCTCCGAAGCATTGATTTTTAATTAATAAACATAAAAAATTGATTTTTCATAAAATGGGAAATTTTTTATTCTTTGTGAAAAAATACTCCGATTGGACCACCTTTTACCACGACCATCGTCGATATAGTTGATTATTTTTTTATTCATTCACCCCAATGCATGGAACATGCTCCATTTTTTACAAATTTTTTATCGCATATTTCGCGCGCTTGTAAATTTTTTAAAAGTGCTTTAAAAACGTTTGAATGCACGTATCTTCTTGGATATAAATCGTATTCTAAAAAAAACGTATATAAAAGGTTTTGATTTTGAGATATACTTTTATGCAAATTTATTTTAAAAATTCTTTAACTCTTCCGAAGCATTGATTTTTAAATAATAAACATAAAAATTGATTTCTCATAAAATGGAAAATTTTTTATTCTTTTTGAAAAAATACACCGACCGGATCACTTTTTACCACGACCATCGTCGATATAGTTGATTATTTTTTTAGTCATTCACCCCAATGCATGGAGCATGCTCCATTTTTTTTCAAATTTTTTTATCGCATGTTTCGCGCGCTTGTGAATTTTTTAAAAGTGCTTTAAAAACGTTTGAATGCACGTATCTTCTTGGATATAAATCGTATTCTAAAAAAAACGTATATAAAAGGTTTTTATTTTGAGATATACTTTTATGCAAATTTATTTTTAAAATTCTTTAACTCTTCCGAAGCATTGATTTTTAAATAATAAACATAAAAATTGATTTCTCATAAAATGGAAAATTTTTTATTCTTTTTGAAAAAATACACCGATCGGATCACTTTTTACCACGACCATCGTCGATATAGTTGATTATTTTTTTAGTCATTCACCCCAATGCATGGAGCATGCTCCATTTTTTTTCAAATTTTTCATTGCATATTCCGCGCACTTGTGAATTTTTGAAAAGTGCTTCAAAAACGTTTGAATACACGTATCTACTTGGATACAAATCGTATTCTAAAAAAATGTATATAAAAGGTTTTAATTTGGAAGTATACTTTTATGCAAATTTATTTAAAAAATTCTTTAACTCCTCTGAAGCATTGATTTTTAATTAATAAACATAAAAATTGATTTTTCAAAAACTGAGACATTTTTTATTCTTTCTGAAAAAAACTCTAAAATACTACTCATGAAGACGAACATTTTACACATAGACAGGAAGTGGGATGATGCTTTATTCGAATTTTCACGAGAGTTTAAAAAATAAATAAAAAATGAAAACTCTCATTTCGGCAAAAAATTGTCCCAATTTAGGACAAAAAGTTGAGAGTGGGCCAATTTTTTTATGTTCTTTTATGAGTATTAATTTTTTTTCTAATTTTTCAAACTCCTTAAAAAAATTTTAAAAATATATCCTTCTCCCAATTTTTTATCCCAAAGTGGAACAATTTTCTTCCGATTTTTTATGAGATTTTACATTTTTTTTAAATTTTCAAATTCTCATAAAAAATCGAAAAAAAGATTGTCTCACTTCCCGTCTATGCTTACAATGTTCGTCTTTATGAGAAATATTTTAGAGATTTTGTCAGAAAGAATAAAAAATGTCCATGTTTTTGAAACATCGATTTTTATGTTTATCGATTAAAAATCAATGCTTCGAAAGAGTGAAAGAATTTTTTAAATAAATTTGCCTAAAAGTATACTTCAAAATGAACAATTTTTACCTATGTTTTTTTACGATACGACTTTTATGCAAGAAGATACCTGCATTCGAAAGTTTCTAAACGGAATTTTTATAAATTTCCAAGTGCACGAAATATGCGATGAAAAATTTGAAAAAAATTGAACATTCTCCATCCATTGCGGTGAATGACTTAAAAAATAATGAACTATATCGACGATGGTCGTGGTAAACGGTGGTCCGATCAGTATATAATGCCCCATATATGTGCAGTATAGCTGAGCGCCTATATGACTATATGGCCAATGCAGAGCTCGCATACTCGGTGTATGTGTTACTTTACTCTTCTCGTTCGTCGCCCCTCCGCCGTAGCAGCGAATGCGCGCGCTCGAGACGCGAGAGCACACGCAAGTAAATATAAAACTGCACTGGGTCAGGGATCCGTGATTTATCGGGTGACGCGTACGATTGGCCGACAGCCAATAGATATACATCCCTCTTTTCATGGGGCAAAGGGAGAGACATCGTGTCGTGTACTAGAACCAAGATTCTTGGGGCTTCGGACATTGGGCTTTGAGAGAGACTCGTTCTTGCAACTCTGTTGCATTGTTGCGGGTCAGAGGTCGTAATACAATTGATTTGTTTGCTGCTTGGTGTTATGAATTATTTAGAATATTTATGTCGATAGGAGATCATAAAAAAAAATACAAGGAGGAATGTTGCGTTGCAATCTGAGGGAAATGTATTTGGATTAAGCAAATTTTTGTTATTAACTGAGAAAAAAATATTTCGTTTAATATATTTAATTTTGTAAAGCCAGATGAATTTAATTTGGCCAAAGGAATTTTGTTTATAATTTTTTTAACGTATGTTCAAAATTGGCGGTTTAGTTTTATTTAATTATTTAAATATAAATATTAATATATTTAATTTTGTATAGTCAGATGAATTTAATTTGGCCAAAGGAATTTTGTTGGCTGCTTTAACATTTTTTTAACATATGTATAAAATTGGCGGTTTAGTTTTATTTAATTATTTAAATATAAATATCAATATATTTAATTTTGTATAGTCAGATGAATTTAATTTGGTCAAAGGAATTTTGTTGGCTGCTTTAACATTTTTTTTAAACATATGTTTAAAATTGGCGATTTAGTTTTATTTAATTATTTAAATATAAATATTAATATATTTAATTTTGTATAGTTAGATGAATTTAATTTGGCCAAAGGAATTTTGTTCGCTGCTTTAACATTTTTCTTTAACATATGTTTAAAATTGGCGGTTTAGTTTTATTTAATTATTCAAATATAAATATTAATATATTTAATTTTGTATAGTCAGATGAATTTAATTTGGCCAAAGGAATTTTGTTGGCTGCTTGTAAATATACATTTTTTAAACGTATGTTTAAAATTTGTGGGGTAGTTTTATTTGCAGAGTTCCCGTGGGACTGAAATCTGCAGCATAGCGCCATCTGGCGGGAAAAACTCTCGACTGGATATTCGGCTCTCATAACCTTAATCTAGAATTCTCCAGAATCCAATGGGACTTAGAATTAATTAAATCACGAGAAATACAAATAATTGTAATGCTTACCCTGATGTGGCAGGAATCGGCGTTTCAAAGGTTCTTCTTTTGCAGCTTCCTTAGATTTGCCATCAGTCTGTAATTTATATTAGAATTTGAAGAAAATTGTAAACGAGATATTTTTTTCGTACCTTCGTGATGATTTTTACACACCTTAGCCTGCGTCCCCTTCAGTACAGATTCAAACTTTGAAACATTGTCGTAAACCGGTGCTGATGTGGTCGGAATTTTTGTTTTCGATGAGTAGAGAGCTTTTATAGGATCGAATGTTTTACTCGTTACATCTATGCTCTCGTCCGACGAGCTGCTTAGATCCTCCGCCATTTTGGAACTAATGAAGAACACCGGTGAAGCCCAATAACATTCGAACTTGTTTTAACGAATCTACTGATTAAAAAAACGTAATTAATAAACTACATATACTGCTTAATCTTTAATTTCACAAAAAACAAAAATTTCACACTATTTTAATTTCACAAAAGTGTAATTTTCACACAATTCTAAACTTACAAAAGTGTCATTTGCCCACCATTTTTATTTTACAAAAATGTAATTTCGCAACATTTTAATTTTGTAAAAGTCTGATATAAAAAATGAAAACACTATATATTTAGAAATGTCTAACATTTAAAACACTTTTTATCCAACAGAAAAGCTGTTGACCGTTAAAAGATTAACAAAACCAACTAAAATCAGTTAAATCAAGAAACGAGGATACATCCTTTGGTAAAAAAAGTTTCCAAATGAGCTTATATGCTTTTCCAACACACTTTTGTCTACAAGAATGCAGCAAAAGATGTTTTTACATTAAAAAATGTAAGCAATAGGAAACAAATGCCTGAGAATTACAGCTAAATTTCAATTGCCGCAATAGAAAGTCCTGTATAGCGATTAGCAATCAATCGACAATTAAATGTCGAACGCGAAATTGCACTCCGTAAGTTGAGGAGTAACTTGTCACTGTTATACTGAGATTTGGGTGGAATGCCATTAGACTGGTTCGCGGTATTCTCTCCGCTAATAAGCGTTGTTCGAATAAAACGTTTTTCCACGGACAGGTACACGTCAGAGAAGTCGAGAGAGGATGTTAACCCTTGGCGCATTAGAAACTTTCTTTCTTGGTTGTCGATTACGTAAACGACTAACAACTACCAGTACAACTGGTAGCGATCGTAGTTGATGTTGGTAGTGTATAGAATGTTGCTGAATAGAAATGCAGCAGCGGTGCAGCAGAGGGAGAGAGAAAGGAGAGTGAAGCAGTCGATGTTACGCGCACAGGAAGTGAAACAACCTACAGAAAGAAAGTTTTCACTCGCGGGTTTTGCGCGTTAACGTGCGCGCGCGCGCGCTTCAGTTTTCACTTTCATGGAAATGCCAGGTTCTCTCTTATTCCCCGTTGTACCTCTCTATGCTATTACATGCATTAACCGTATATCTAAGCATTGGGATCGTCTGCTCCCCTTGTAGCTTTGCGCGGGAATCATCATCAGTAACTATACATATGCCGACTTCTCAGGCTTTGCTTCTGCTCATCGTGCTATTGCCGAGAGTCCATAATTAAGTTGCGCATCGAACGTCTGCATATACTGAACGCTGTTCATGCTTCTTCTTCAGACACACAGTAAAAATCAAATAAAAATATTAGTCCCGTCGACAACAAAACTGTTGTTCACAGAAACTTTTCGATAAATTTATAAAAAAAAATATTTGTCAGACAAAAAGTACAAAATAACGTATTGAGTTTCAACTTCTGGAAATATTCGTTCTGTAAAAACGAAAAGAAATAATGTACGGTCATTTTTCGTTCCTTACACCGAGAGAAAAGATTTCATTGACGCCAAAAAAATGGGTGGATTGATTTTTTTTTCATTGATTTCAACGAAATATTTCTTTGATTTCAATGAAATAGTGGATTTGAATTTCAAAGAGAACATTTCATTGCCTGTAAATATTTACTTAGCATATAATAAAGAAACAGTTTTATTGTTTTAAAGAAACGTTTTCATTGATCTCTCTCTCGCACCAACGGCTTCGAGTTTCGAGGAGCCAGAAGCTTAGCCTATTTCTGCCATACTTCCTTGCATACTCACAAAATTTGAGCTTTATCTGCCGCGTACTTCTGAAAAAAATAGGTTTCGAAATTTTGAGCTGGTAAGAAGAAGGTTTCATTGAATCAGAGACGATATCGTTGACATCAATGAAAAAGGTTCATTGATTTAAAGAAATGTTTCTTCGAATCAATGTCACTACTTTTCATTGGGTTTGAGATCATTCAAAGAAAAGATAGTATTGAAATTCAAGTATTTAATTTCTTTGGCAAAGATTTCCGTGAATCAATGAAACTTTTTTTCTCGGTGTATAATTGTGGAATAAATTATTTGTAAATTTTGATAATTTACAAAACCCTTTTGTAGCTTTTTAATATTATTTTTGAAATATGTAAAGAAAAATGCCTCGGTTTGTATTTATGTTTTGTTTTATTTTTGTTCTTGCAGGAAACTCGAAATCATCGATTGAGACACTAGAGGGTAGTACCTTGAAGGGGCTACCACACAAGTTGTGGACGGAGGCGAAGGGCGGGGGAGTTAAAGAAGAGTTGGTGGGTTTTGGATGTTAGAAGGCGCGGGGGTGGCTAGAGAGGCCCCACCGCAGGGTACGGGTCCCGATGCCGGTCCCCGTATCGCAAACGCCCACGCTCACCTCCACCCTAGTACCCAAGGAGGAGTCAACAATGCCCTTCATAGACGACGAGCTACTCTGGTGCCCTGACAATGACGGCAAGATGGTAGACTTGACCCAGTGCCTTCAGGTATTCTACTCAATTGACTCAATAACATGCTAATTATTTTTGGAGACGCAAGACATTTCAGAACAGGACATTCTACATGTAAGATTCGACGTGAAAAATCATTTGGATTTAGAACAATAGTTCTCAGGCTATCAAAACTTTGTCTCCTAATAAGAAGTATACTTTACTTTTGACCGTGCAAGAAATTTCAATACTTTACACGAAAAATATTACATGAAAATCAAATTGAAATTACCAGACTTGTTTTGTGATGAGAAAGACATTTAATTTTTTAATTTTTTTACTTTCGTAAACAAATTCGTAAGAAAATTCGGCACTGATAACTCCACCTGCAGAATTCGAGTTGACAATTAATTTAGATTCGGAATAATTTTTTTTTTACTGACAAATCTTGTTTCCTGATGACAAATATATTTTATTTTTGGAGGCGTAAGAAATTTCCGTACTGTACATATTTGACATGAAAATACATTCGGATTAAGAATAATTGTTCTCAGTCTAATAAATATTATTTTCTGATGGTAAATAAATTTTAATTGATAACATTTGTTATTGCAGGAAAGCACCACAGGTCAACCGGTGGAGTTTTCCGCAATGGAGCTGAGCGCCCTGGTGGGTGGCCCAGCTGCGCCAAATGTGCCTTCAGAAGACGGTGAGGGAATGTCCGGGGTAAACGAGGAGCCCTTTGACACCCTGGATACCTTTTTACGGGAGCTCCAAGCCGATTTGGCAGAGCCGAGTCAACCGACCTCAACAACCACCCCAACTGTCCTGTACAGGCGGCAAAGGTACAACATTGCCGCCGCGAATCCCCTTTTGGCAGGTGAGTATTACAAAAATTCCCGCTCGCTATTATTTCCCGCCCAAATCGATGTTCAACACTGAGCTTCTCTTTACAGAGAAGTTAGCAGCACCTGCGGCTCAGCTTTCACACGCCTCCATTCCATTCCCGACGAGAACGGAGATAAAAACGGAAATTGTACATCCCGAGACCAGCAAAGGTAGGAATCTACGACAAATCAATGTTGCTATGTGTCAATGCACAAATCTTCTTTACCAACAAGATGATTTACAAAAAACAGTAGGAATCTGCAGAATCCGCTGTCGATAAGTTATCCTTAGTCGATAACTTTGCAACTCGCCGATAACTTACCGACACTCGGTAAATCGTTACGTCGGTAAATTCGGATTTATCTAAAGTCGGTACAACAGAAAATTGCGTTTTCTTTCTTGCGATTTATTCGCAGGATTTCCTTTTTCGAACGCAGCTAACTCAGCGCTCCGTGACTGAAAGTATTGCAGCTGCAGAATTCGCAGCGACATAGCGGGATCGGCGCGACTCAGCCGTATGCAATGCAGCGCGGTATAAGCGCGTATCGTTGAAAGGGAAACCGGCCAAGGCCCCAGCGAATTGCGAACAGACATCCGCGTTACCAATAATTGCGCACGCGTTCGCGTACTTGAAAAAGGCATACGAAAGAGTGCGGTCGCGCTACGAATGAGAGGGGGTTGGTACAAACGTATACGCACAAGCGTTACATAGGAATATTGCGAACTTGTGGTAGTCATGCGTAAGTGTATACGTGCGTGGCCCAATTCTTACAATTTACAGCCGCGCGAGAGTTTCGTAACTCTTGCAATGTGTGTACGCGATTTTGCCCTTACCCCCTGCTCTGTTCTGCTATTCAACAGCACGATCGTTGCCGTCGTTGTAGTCGACTTCGTCCGCGTTCCAAACCTCCTTTTACACGGATACACTGAAATTTAACGACATTTTTTTTTTAAACGATAATAACAAATTACAGCTTAATGTTTAAAATTCAACAAATTCGAATTGAGGTCATAGAATTGTAGATTCAAATGCATTTCTTTTTTTATGGACAATTGTGATAGGCTTGATTAATACTAATTGATATTCTAATAACTTTTACACGGATACACTGAAATGTAACAATTTTTTTTTAACGATAATAACAAATTACAGCTTAATGTTGAAAATTTAACAAATTCGAATTGAGGTCATAGAATTGTAGATTCAAATGCATTTCTTTTTTTATGGACAATTGTGATAGGCTTGATTAATACTAATTGATATTATAATAACTTTTACACGGATACACTGAAATTTAACGACATTTTTTTTTAAACGATAATAACAAATTACAACTTAATGTTTAAAATTTAACAAATTCGAATTGAGGTCATAGAATTGTAGATTCAAATGCATTTCTTTTTTTATGGACAATTGTGATAGGCTTGATTAATACTAATTGATATTCTAATAACTTTTACACGGATACACTGAAATTTAACGACATTTTTTTTAAACGATAATAACAAATTAAAGCTTAATGTTTAAAATTTAACAAATTCGAATTGAGGTCATAGAATTCTAGATTCAAATGCATTTCTTTTTTTATAGACAATTGTGATAGGCTTGATTAATACTAATTGATATTCTAATAACTTTTTATATATACTTTTCTGCATAAAAATTGTAATGTCTTTATTAATTAGATACGAATGAAAAATTTTGATATATAAAATATTGCCGGGACTAACAATTAATAATTATAGGAGCCTCTCTGTACACGCGTACGCAGCTCTTTACTCCATTTTTGTAAGAAAATCAGATTAACGGAGATTTTATAAAATCGTATGTGATCTTATTTTATATTGCTTCAATACAATATTTCTGTAGAATCCGTTACATTGGAAAAGCTGTGTCGATAGGATTATTATACGATAAAAAAGAAATGCACAGTATAGCTCTTTCTAAAAACTTTCAATCGCTAGAGAAACGTTCGCGTCTTTTGCGGGGGGATAAAGAGAGAAGAAAAAAAAATCGAGCACATATGCGTTGCGCTCACGCAACGGCTATTACTGCAGTGAGATGAGAGCAGATTTGCAATAGTTTAATATAACTATATACAAGACAATTCAATTTATCTCTTTTCTTCTCCCTGGCAAATTGCATGTATCACTTTCGCCGTGATCATGCGGCGTGACAATCTCCCTTTCCTCTTTTCTCTCGTTACACCGTCGAAACTTCGAGCATCAAATCTTCATCACTCTCGTTAATATCTGGACCGAATCATTCGGAATAATATTTTCCTCCCACGAAACTTTGCTCACGTTACATTTTTTTCTCTTTTTTTTCATTGCCTTCATCCTTGTTTATACTCCCCCGACAACGTGTGTTTCCGGCTGTTGAAACTGCATCGCAAGCTTCTGCAACGCGATGACGCGACCGTTTCAACCGTGACACGCAACAAGTCCCGTAGGAAGAAGAGGCTTCAAGTTGAAAAAGGAGAAAAAGAAGAAGAGATCATCACGCCCTTACCCCCGGTTGCATCCAGCTGCTACATTTTTCTCCCTCAGTTTCTTGCGATTCATTCTTTCTTTCTCTCCTCGTGTTGCACTTGTCGCTGTGGCTCACGCGCTCGCAACCCTCGTCGCCTTCCCTTGACCCTCCCCAAACACATAAATCCTCTGCGCGCCGGCGTCGAGCTCGCTACCTCGGAAATAGACCTCGGTATTTAAGCATGGAAGCTAAAGCGGAGACAGCGTTAAAGTAACTTTTCTATACTAGCATAACGTCATAGCAGGTGCATTGAATTGATATTAATTTCTTGAACGAAGTGGATGACGACTACATCAGTTATGTTTGTGCAATTTATCATTCGATCTTCACCAGTTGCGCGATTTAAATCTCATATTTTTAAGGGTGGGACAGGTCAAAATCCAGTGATATTCAATGATAAATATCTCTCGTGTTTGGCTGTTGGTGATGCATGAAAAAAGATATGCTGCTGACCTCTTAAATGAAGAATTTTTGTGGTAGGTGGAAAAAGCGTCTGGTTATTCTGGGTCACCCACAATATATATATATATATTTTTGACATTTTGCACACTTTTGCGGAATGCTGGAGGTAAAATAATCTCAAATATTTATCAGTGGCAGGATTCCAGCCATTCAGATAGTTAAAATAAAAAATAAAAATTATAGAAATGCCATGGATTGGAAAATCATTATTTAAATAAATTCAAAATCTAACTATAATTATACCGATTTTTAAAAGTAATAGTTATACTCATGTTGGTAGGATTCATCTTATGTAAGATAACTATTTGTGATTTATTTGGCCTCCTAGTTTTTTTTTTTAATTGCGAAGAGTGTAAAAACAAAAAAAAATGTTGAATTGACTCAGAGTAACCAGACACATTTTCCGCCTAGCAAAATAAATCTTTATTTAACGTTTAAACAGCGTATATTAATTCGTACAATACCGGCAGCTAAATAAATGAGAAATTCATGAATAAATATCACTGGTTTATGAGAAATTGATTAAAGGGTTGTCGCCCTTCCCTTAAAATAATGTATCGTTCTCGACCTCACATTTTTTTATAATTTTTGTTTTCCTCATACGCACGCGATCCCGTACTCTCTTTTGCCTCATAAAACCACTGACCTAATAATTATATAACCGGCACGCTGCTCAGCGAAGTATGAAGTCGCTTTGCTGCTATAGCGAGAGATAATTCGAACACATTGAGCAATTATGTCAATGGAGTGTAGCGGTAGCTCGCCCGACACCGCTATAGACACTCGTACCTCGCTTTGCGTATCATTATACCTGTTAAATAAATATAAACGCGGTGCAGCACAAATAGTTTGTCGCTACGCGCGCCTAGTCCATTTTCCCTGTCTTACCGGCAGGAATTCTCGTATATCAATTTGTCTCGATGTATCATTCCCACTTCCAATAATAAAAAAATCATTTTTTTTTCTTCTAAGCACGTGTAACAATTCCCTCTGCGCACACAGAGTGCAAAACTCGATGTGCTCTATGCTAGTACATACCGAGTCACGTATAAGCCCAGCTCGTCGAGAGATCCCGTGGATTGGGTAATCGGCTTCCTTGTATTACCTCGCGGAACCCATAGCCATGTTTCCATCTCTATCTCTTTTTCCTTCTTTCTCTCTCTCTGTCTGTCTCTTTAACTCTTTATTCGTTGGTTCTTTCGTGATGTTTTACACGAGAACTTGTACCTACACGGCTTGAAAGTGAATTCAAGATGGCCACTTTGAGAACACACACACAGAAAAACGTTGTATCGATGCGAATTGTCTTCACGTGCCTGCGGATAAGTTTACTACTGCTGTAGGAGTCGCGAGATCGAGACTCGCTCGGCAATCGTATAATCAAGCCTTCTCAGTCTCTCTCTCTATCTTTGCTTGCGTGTATATTGGAAATTTACGTGTATTCATACATACACACAAGGAGAGTTAAGTGAGGCTCGACACTCGGTAACGTCAAGCGATCAGCTTCACTGCCGTTCGTACCAGAAGAGTGTGTTGACATTTTCTGTAATCGGGGTCAGGGCCCCCCAGCTGTCTTTACCTCTAACCCGCCCTAGGGCAAATTCGCCTTCTCTCCTATGTACTTGTATATACATATATATGCTCCACGCACTGTCATCTCCTCTTTCTAATACTCTATGACTATGACTTTTTTTTCTTCTTATACGTATCGAAGTAGATAGATCATTATAAATTCGGCGGAGAGAAAGTGACTTTTGCAGACTTACGAGCTTATCTCATATACCGAAGCCACTTCCCTATGAATATATAAAATATATAAGTGAGTTTTTGCGAAATACAAATTTACACAAGCTGATGTTAAATTTGCCTTCAACAAATGCAATTTTTTAAAGAAATCTACTCGGTAGCAAAAATGTGTGTGTGTGTGTATGTCTGCTGAACTTTCATTAGTAAGTTATTGTTTGCCGAGAATAAACCGAGGAATGCGATCGATGAGAGTTGGATAATAATTAATTTCGTAATTTTGTTGCTCGAGTGCAATCATCTGCGTCAGCGTATTATAAACGTGGGCATCGTAATGTTGCGAGCAATGTAAGGAGATTTGACCATGAAGAGGTCTCGGACTCTCTGCCAATGGGTCAGCCCTCGATCCACCTACTCACTGCCACGAGCTTATGCTATTGTGCACTTTTGCTGCACCAGAAGAACACTGCGATATCCTCCTTGACTTGGTCAGTTTTGGCAACGAGCCTGACGATCCACATAGCGGACAAATGACCGCGGCCGCGTGTACACCTGTTTACCTACAGACAGAGTTGTAAACTTTCATCATTTTGTTGGATAAACATTTATCGTAAAATTTTCGGAATTTTTGTTATTTCGCAACAATTTGCAGCATTTAGAAAATAGTTCAATTTTTCAAAATTATATACTCAATGCATTGAAAAATAATTAGCGTTCTCTTCACTTTCTTGTAAATTTTGATTGAACATAAATTGTTATTGCAGTTATTAAAAACTCCAATTATCCTTTTTATAAGTACTTCAGGTTCGTCTTATAAAATAAATAAAAGCATTGATTTATATCACACAAAATAATTGGTGCTTACAATTTTAGCTTGGATGCATAAAATGATCCACGTTTAAAAATACCCAAGACAATTTTCTTTATTTCTGAATTTTTATTATTTCGCAACAATTTGCAGACTTTAGAAAATAGTTAATTTTTTCAAAATTATATATTTAATGCATTGAAAAATAATCAGCGTTCTCTTCACTTTCTTGTAAAATTTGATTGAACATAAATTGTTATTACAGTTATTTAAAACTCCAATTATCCTTTTTATAAGTACTTCAGGTTCTTCTTATAAAATAAATTATAGCATTGATTTATATTACACAAAATAATTGGTGCTTACAATTTTAGCTTGGATGCATAAAATGATCCACGTTTAAAAATACCCAAGATAATTTTCGTTATTTCGGAATTTTTGTTATTTCGCAACAATTTGCAGAATTTAGAAAATAGATCATTTTTTTTAAATTATATACTTAATGCATTGAAAAATAATTAGTGTTCTCTTCACTTTCTTGTAAATTTTGATTGAACATAAATTGTTATTGCAGTTATTTGAAACTCCAATTATCCTTTTTATAAGTACTTCAGGTTCTTCTTATAAAATAAATTATAGCATTGATTTATATTTCACAAAGTAATTCGGGCTTAAGATTTTAGCTTGGATGCATAAAATGATCCACAGTTAAAAATACCCAAGATAAATTTCGTTATTTCGGAACTTTTGTTATTTCGCAAGAATTTGCAGAATTTAGAAAATAGTTCATTTTTTTTAAATTATATACTTAATGCATTGAAAAATAATTAGCATTCTCTTCACTTTCTTGTAAAATTTGATTGAACATAAATTGTTATCGCAGTTATTTAAAACTCCAATTATCCTTTTTATAAGTACTTCAGGTTCGTCTTATAAAATAAATAAAAGCATTGATTTATATTACACAAAATAATTGGTGCTTACAATTTTAGCTTGGATGCATAAAATGATCCACGTTTAAAAATACCCAAGATAATTTTCGTTATTTCGGAATTTTTGTTATTTCGCAACAATTTGCAGAATTTAGAAAATAGATCATTTTTTCAAAATTATATACTTAATGCATTGAAAAATAATTAGTGTTCTCTTCACTTTCTTGTAAATTTTGATTGAACATAAATTGTTATTGCAGTTATTTAAAACTCCAATTATCCTTTTTATAAGTACTTCAGGTTCTTCTTATAAAATAAATCATAGCATTGATTTACAGTACACAAAGTAATTGGGGCTTACAATTTTAGCTTAGATGCATAAAATGGACCACAGTTAAAAATACCCAAGATAATTTTCTCTATATCCCAGCGACGAGAATCCGAAAAAAAATTGAGACAAATCATGAAAAATTAGGACACCGTTATTTTGAGTTTTTCTAGGCAGTGTCATTTCGTCTTCCCTTCATCATGAGATTGCCAAAGCGAGGCTTGGAAAAACGAGTGTAACACATGCCTCATCCTGCTTTAAGCAGACACGGCAGTTTGTTAGGAGACTAGGCTTACATATTCTCCCTTTCATTTCTTTTTCCTGGATTCGTAGCGGTCGGCCTGACACACAACGACAGGTGGAGTGAGAGGATCATTCCGCCAAAGGGGTTTGAGGGAAAAAGAAAAAGGAAAAAAAAAGAAAACATCGTTTGGAGGCATAACATAACCCACATATGCACGCGTCTTAAGGGAGCACATAAAACAGACGCGTCTGTGCCGCTTCACGCGCTACTCTTCTCGTATTTATTCGGCTGATGCTGCTCGTCTTGCTGCACGACGATCCGGAAAAAACACGTGCAGCAAAGATCCTCCCTCGAGACGAGATCATCACGCGTTCTTTTTATCTTTTCGTCTCACTCTCGAAGAAACAATATGTATGTGATATAGAGAAAAACGTGCACAGAACCTTGTTTACTTGACTAAAGACCGTTCTCCGAAAATCTTGTCAGTGTCATGGCACCCCTTCCGGCAGCAACGAGTCACAAGGAGAGACAGTCGTGGTTTTTTTTTTACGAAATATTTTCATGTCTCATAACGATCCTTGGATGAGATTGACGAGGCACAAATTCGGAATTCCCGGTAGTCTTTGAGGGATATTTTCATATTATAAATTGTTCACGAATTCTGGCATTGACCGAGTGACAGAACGACAAACAAACCTCATGGCCAACGGCGGACGCGCTTGTCGACAAACAATAAACATCAACAGTCGCGTATCTTTATTTCGTAAACGTTTATGCCCGTGATGAATTAATGAATGGGGATATCACGGTTATTTTTTCTGGGCTTCTGATTAGTGGGTTTTATTGTATTGCACAATATTTTGGTGTCTTCGGACTTATGTTGATGAGTCAGACACTTGATACATTTCATACGGTTCAATTATTTGGAACAAAAAGAAACGAATTTATGGACTAATAAATTAGTTAATTTATCGTTTTTGAAAAATTAAATTCAATAGAATCGTTCGAATAAAGACGACCTACAGATTATTCAAATTAAATTAATCCTACGGCCCTTGAACGAAAGTAAGAGACTCAGAACATAAATTACTCTTCTATTTTGCGGTTTTTCTTGTTGAAGGAATTTACATAAAAATGTAGACAATTATTATTTTTTTCTCAAAATGTTCGTCCATTTCGTCAAATATTTGACTTTTAATTAGTCTTAAACAGTCTTAATTGATTTTTAATCTCTTAATTATTTTTTGCATCTTCTATCAATTTAATAACATATTTCAATAAAATGTTAAGGCTATATTTAATCTTGTTTACTAACTTTTCTTTCATTATACCATTAATTTTAACCTAAAGTCATTGAAGGTTCGAATAGCATTAAAAAAAACCTGCAAAGCGAATTGAAGTACTAAATCACGCATTGCAACGAATATGAAAATAAGAATTCATCTATCATCATGCTACTTGATATATCTTTTCTATTTAATAAAAATAAACACGAGTATCGAAAAAAAATCGATTTTGCTGGTAAAAAATTGAAGTTCGACTTTTTAAAAATTAATATCGAAAAAAAATCAATTTTGCTGGTAAAAAATTGAAGTTCGACCTTTTTTAAATGAACTAACTGAAAGTAACTAATTAATGCTTTTCCAATTATAAAATAAATTACGTCTCAAGTCGTGATTTAATTTCCTCTTATTTTGGGATATAATTAGTTCTTCATCTTTCCAAAGTAATTGCAATTTTGCAGATCTTCAGGAAGTCCTCGCTATATAGTAATCCCTCAATCAGATACGACGAAGCAGCGATCCTCATTCTACATCGCATAATTCCCACGTGTTAATACACACAAGTACACACTGTAACATTTATAAATCGTTTAAGCATGTTTCTACATTGCGCCGCCCCTACTTTTGCACCTGTTATGCCCACACACCTTCTGTGAGTCCAAGTAGCAGCTCTGGTCTCTTGGCGTGGCTTTGCCGAGAGGTGCAACAGCAGCGGTTGAGCGTGGCTGTCGGTGTGGTTTCCGTGAGAAAAGTTTTCCCAAGCCCGCGAACGTTGCAAGCATTTTGCGCCCTTCTCCGCTTTTCTGGCTCGCGCGCTAGAAAAACTCGCGTTGGTGCAGGCGACGGCGGACGCTACTTGCTGTTGATATATAGTGAGAGGTGTGGATAGAGTTGCGAGAGGAAGAAGCAGAGAGGAATACGTAAAGAGGGAGAAGTAGGTGAAGAAAAAATGAGCGGGAGGAAAAAAAGAACTTGTGTGTGCTCGATCGACAGAGACTCGGAGGTAGCTCTTTTAATGTGAGTTACTACAGTCATAGTCTCTTGTATCTTGTCGAGAAAAACCTCGGCACTCACGCTGACTGCGCCGCTGCTGTTGTATGTCTTGTGGACGAGCGCTCATTCGCCCGCGGACCATGTAATCCTTTATCCTTGGACCTATCCTATATGCCAGCGGGTATAAACAGTTTCGCAATGCGAATCTCGCCTCGATCGGGAATTTCCTTATACACTAATACTAAACAAACTTCTAACGCCTAATGTACGAGTCTCGATGATTAAAAAACGGACACACTTTAATTAAAATTGCGTATGTTCACCGGAAGCGAGAAGTTTTCATAAATAATAGAGCTTACGTTGGTCGTGTCTACTTATTATTTATTAATATATGCATTAATTCAGTTTCATTCTTGTTATGATTATATCGGGGTGCGAGAAAATTGTTGATATAACATATGTATTATAATAATGATATTAATAATTAATGGTAGGTGATATAATGAATTAAACTGAAGTTCTGCGGCTAATTTTCAGTGAAGATTTGTACTTGCTAAATATCTTAATCATATTCATTTTCCTATTACCAACGTAGCATATTTGCTACATTAAATGAATACGATTTTATCGAAAAAACTATTGTATTTGATTTAAAAAATATGGAAAAATACGACAAATAGTGGAATTCCATTAAGATTGTATCCTACATTTTAATTTAAAAAGTGGAATTTTCGCACTTTTTTGATTCAATAAAGTGTCTCATAATAAAGGAAAATAATTTTTTCAACGTTAATAAAACTTGTCCGTTAAAGTATCAATACAAAACATTTCCGAACAACAAAACTATGTATATATAAAATATCGTTGGAATATGTTATTCATTTTCCACGATTAAGCATTGCAATTTTTGAAATTAGAAACCTCGCGACAAATTACGGATTAACCTGTTCCATATGCGGAGATTAGGAGAACATTTCGTCCAGAGTTGTAAATCCCCATTAATTCATGAGATATAGTTTACGGTACAATTTATTTTGTAATTATGATTTCATAATAATAATATGTAGTGATTATAAAATAGAGTGTAAACATTTGAATAGCTGAAAAAAATACTAATTTTCGCTTTAATATTGCAAGAAATAGTGGAAAAAATGGAAGAAATATGCATTACTTTTTTTTCCATTTTTTCAAAAGGATTACCGTGAATTTTTATTGAAAAATAATAATTTTTGCAGCCATTCCAAAGTTTAATCATCGTATTACAATCGCTACATGTTATTATTATAAAATTATAATTATAGAGCTGATCGTATCATCATCATTATTTCTATAAGTATTAGGCATTTACAACTCTGATTTCGTCGCAACGCAATAACATCTGGAAATTCTCAAAAAAATCTGTCTTTCCAAGAGATTGGGGTATCGGTGACAAACTTGTGTTTAGAATCCTACAATAAATCTGTGAGTTATACTAGCAACATTATGAGACAATGGTTATCAAATTTGTATGCTCTTCGTTTAGCATAGAAAATCCATTCTTCTTGAGATAATCATTCGATCTCTACTTCGGGTACAAACTGAGAAGAAGACTGTTTTTAATAAGAAGACTTATTTCATTTCCGGGTATATCCTCAAGGATCAGCATTAAAACGAGTTTGCAAAAACTGTAAAAAAAGTAACACAGAGCACTCTTGATTGTTGGCAATAAAGAAATACCTTATTAATAAAATTCCCAATGTTTTGATTCAATAAAGTGCCCCATAATTAACGAAAACTATTTTTGCAACGACAATAAAACTTGGCGGTCAAAGGGTCGATAGAAAACATTTTCGAACAAGGGAACTATGTAGGGTAGTCACCAGTAAATGACCAGTTTAGCAGAACGATTTGTTTATCATGGGTTTCTATAAAATGTAATATTTCCATACTGTGTGCAAAAATTTTAACGGTTGACCAGAATGTCGAATGTGATGCGATTAAAAAAAAAATTTATCGGAAAGTATATAAAAACAAATACTAAAAGCGAAAAAGTCAAAAACACTAGTGAATGACCGAGTCAATCTAACGTACACTTTTAGTCGAAAATAGGTTTCCGCAACAAAATAATCACAGTAGATAGCTAAAAAATAGACAAATTAAAAATCGAACGTTCAGCCAAGACGTCAGAATTTTTCATGATCTCTGAAAAAGCCATTCACTGCTAACTACTAAATTACTGGTGCATTCACCTTATATACAAAATATCGTTAGAATAAATTGTTTATTTTCCGCGATCAACAGAATTTTTCATGATCTCTGAAAAAGCCATTTACTGCTAACTAGTAAATTACTGGTGCATTCACCCTATATACAAAATATCCTTAGAATATATTGTTTATTTTCCGTGCAATCAAGCATTACATATTTTGAGGTTAGAAGCCTCGCGCCGAATGAAAGATTAACCTGTTCCTTATGCGGAGGTCGAAAGAACATTTCGTCGTAGCGCAATAACGTCCGGAAATTCTCGAAAAATCTGTCTTTCCAAGAGATTGGGGAATCGGTGACACACGTGTAATACCACTCGGTGTAATACCTCGTAAAAGCAGCAACGAGCTAACGAGAAAGATACAGAAAAGCCTGACAAAAAGGTGGAAGTGAGATACAGATGGAAACACAGCGGAGAGCTCGACAGTGAAGTAAATAACGAGAGGGAGGTGGGGGAGACACGGCAACGCAACAGTTTAGAGTGAAGCGCGTTACGTCAGTGAAAGTGTTATGCCAATGTGGGCCGAGGCTAACCTGCTGCTGTTGCTGCTGCTGCTGCTGCGAGTCCTGTCTCTGTACTGCCGTTTATGTTGTTGCTGTCGCTGCTCGTTCCTCTGGGCGAATGATACACACGCGTATACAGTATGAACTTACTATACTGAGACTCGCACGTATTTTACACGTATGTGGTCACGGAGCGAGGTGAGCAAGCGAAAGAACGAGCTAACGTTCAGCGCGTGAATTATATCGAGTACGGAGATCCGAATGGGCACCGCACGTGCAGGAAGTCCTAGATTCGCTACACGGAAACAGCGAGCAAACGCGTTCCATTAGCCCGGCTGCGGGCTACCTGTTTCGCGTTTCAACGATGTATAAACACTAATTCAAGGATCAATCGAAGCGTGGAAATACCGAAGACATATCGAACCACGCGATTTCTTATTTTTACCACGTTACTACGTAGTATATATCATTATACTATCTGCACTCGCTGTTGGCCAATTTTTATTCGTATTAAAATACTCGCTCGTGACTCACTCGCAAATTCCATTAAAGATTGTTTTTACTCATATATTACAATTTAAAAATGCATTTAAATATTAGAATTTTTTTTAAATTAAGTAATGTTTAATTGAAATTTAATTCATATAAAAATTCTTTTTTATATCGAATAAATATCTAAATGTCTACACTTCATTAATTATTTATTCATGTTTTATTCATGAATTCACATTCAAAATGAATATTTTAGTACAGATTTTAATAGTTCATGAGCCTTCGAAGAATTCAATAATAATTTCCAATAATAAGTAAGCTGAAAATCAATCTATTCGAAATCAATGATTTGTTAGGTGAATGAAAAGCTGACTGTCACACTCCATTACCTAACTGCAATACGTAACTGTCATATCACCATCGTGTATCCTGAACGTTATTAATTAATCAATCAATTATTTATTAATGATTTGCTTATAAATGTCAAAATAAAAATCATTTACATTCTAAAGTATGATATAATAGGACATTTTAACATTTACTATAAATATCAATACGTTCGATATTTAACAAATCCGTAAATAATTAAATAATCATCACCTTGACAGTAGTATAATAATTTTTCTACGATACAAATTTCTGTTCTCATCAAATCTATTTTTGTACCAAACGATGTAACGATGTAATTAAATAATTAATTAATTATTAATGACTTGATTATAAATGACAGAAAAAAAATCATTCACATTCCAAATTATCATATAATGAACATTTAAACATTTATTATAAACATCAATACTTTTAATATTTAACAAATCCGTAAATAATTAAATAATCATCACGTTGTCAGTGGTATAATATTTTTTCTACAATACCAATTTCTGTTCTCATCAAACCTATTTTTGTACCAAACGATGTAACGATGTAATTAAATAATTAATTAATTATTAATGACTTGATTATAAATGAGAGGAGAAAAGTCATTCACATTCCAAATTATCATATAATGAGCATTTAAACATTTATTATAAACATCAATACTTTTAATATTTCACAAATCCGTAAATAATTAAATAATCATCACCTTGACAGTAGTATAATAATTTTTCTACAATACAAATTTCTGTTCTCATCAAACCTATTTTTGTACCAAACGATGTAACGATGTAATTCAATAATTAATGAATTATTAATGACTTGATTATAAATAACAGGAAAAAAATTATTCACACTCCAAAGTACCATATAATGAGCATTTAAACATTTATTATAAACATCAATACTTTTAATATTTCACAAATCCGTAAATAATTAATTAATCATCACCTTGTCAGTAGTATAATAATTTTTCTACAATACAAATTTCTGTTCTCATCAAACCTATTTTTGTACCAAACGATGTAACGATGTTATTCAATAATTAATTAATTATTAATGACTTGATTATAAATGACAGGAAAAAAATCATTCACATTCCAAAGTATCATATAATGAGCATTTAAACATTTATTATAAACATCAATACTTTTAGTATTTAACAAATCCGTAAATAATTAAATAATCATCACCTTGACAGTAGTATAATAATTTTTCTACAATACAAATTTCTGTTCTCATCAAACCTATTTTTGTACCAAACGATGTAACGATGTAATTCAATAATTAATGAATTATTAATGACTTGATTATAAATAACAGGAAAAAAATTATTCACACTCCAAAGTACCATATAATGAGCATTTAAACATTTATTATAAACATCAATACTTTTAATATTTCACAAATCCGTAAATAATTAATTAATCATCACCTTGTCAGTAGTATAATAATTTTTCTACAATACAAATTTCTGTTCTCATCAAACCTATTTTTGTACCAAACGATGTAACGATGTTATTCAATAATTAATTAATTATTAATGACTTGATTATAAATGACAGGAAAAAAATCATTCACATTCCAAAGTATCATATAATGAGCATTTAAACATTTATTATAAACATCAATACTTTTAGTATTTAACAAATCCGTAAATAATTAAATAATCATCACCTTGACAGTAGTATAATAATTTTTCTACAATACAAATTTCTGTTCTCATCAAACCTATTTTTGTACCAAACGATGTAACGATGTAATTAAATAATTAATTAATTATTAATGACTTGATTATAAATGACAGGAAAAAAATCATTCACATTCCAAATTATCATATAATGAGCATTTAAACATTTATTATGAACATCAATACTTTTAATATTTCACAAATCCGTAAATAATTAAATAATCATCACCTTGTCAGTAGTATAATAATTTTTCTACAATACAAATTTCTGTCCTCATCAAACCTATTTTTCTACCGAATGATATAATATAATTACCTTTACAATTAATAAACAATTAATGACTTAAAATTATAAATGGCAGAAGAAAAAAATCATTCGTATTCCAAAGTATCATATAATCAGCATTTAAAAATTTATCATAAAAATCAATACTTTTAATATTTAATAAATCCGTAAATAATCAAATAATCATCATCTTGGCAGTACAGTATAATAATTTTTCAACATTACAAATTTCCGTCCGCGTCAGACTTATTTTTATATCAAACGATGTAACATAATTACATTTACGAAATGTATGTACGTTATTAGAACGAGTCCCTAACTCCAGTAAACATTACAGTGTCATATACGTATTATAAGCATTAGCGTCGAGATAACGAGGATAAATACGGTTGAGCGTTGCGTAGATCGTGCGGGTCTGAGTTTCCGAGTGATGATACATGCAAGCGTGTCATGCACCTTTTGTCCTTTGACGACGACGACGACAACGACAATGGCTTCGAGCTACAACACATTTATGGATGCGAGAAGCAACTCATACATGCATCTATGTATGAGTACGATAACCACCGGTGTAAATACGATATGCTATAGTATAAAGTATATTATCGGTAGTGCGATTGACAGTAGACGTTGCTAAACGCACATGTGACTCGCACGTGTGTACATAACGTAACTGTACAAATTTTCCCATATATTTATATTCGAAATACGGATATATATTCATAGAAAAAATATTTTATTTTTTTCCACCACCTTCAAGTGGTTGAAAAAATTTCTTTCCACCGGAAAAGCACTCTTGCCATCATCTTTTCACGCTGCTCTTGAATTTTCCTCAAGTGGAGTCTCGCACCCTCACAAAGCCATCTGCGACCATCAGGACATACGTATCTTCGAGTGCCGTGGAAAAACCGGCAGCGATAAGCTCCAATTTCTCACTAACGTGCGAGGATCATTACAGCCACGATGAGGATCGGCTCTTGAATACTCTTAAGCGTGAAATCAGAATCCTCAGGATATGTTTCTGTACGAAGCGAGTAGGAGGAAGTGTCTTCTTAAGAGGCTGATATTAAGTGGCAATATCGAGTAGCTCCAAGTCTGTAAGTCAGTGTTTGTGTTCTATTCCTCTAATATAGAACGAAAATTGTATACCGTCGGCAGATCAACATTTATGATCAATTAAAATAAATAGTTGGTCACAATTATTCTCTGCAGCATTGTAAAAATATTTTCAACATTTTTATCAAATGCTAAAGGAATGAAATTTTCATAAGATTTTACAGGACTTTCTTTTCATATTTGTATTATTTAGCGCATTATTTGTTGTAAAATTTTATTGAGATCTTAATTTTTATTACAATTATTCAAAAGTTTTTTGTTTATAAGTACTGCAGGTTGTTAGTATTAAATTGTCATTATGAAATACATCACACTGTAAAAAAAATCTACTTGAAATTTAATGTATTTTTACTGGAAGTTTTTATGCATAAACTAGTATATTAAATTTAATATACAAGTGGAGTGTAAAATTAATGTATGATACAGCACATTCAATAATTTACTTTAACTTTACAGTAAAAGTACTTGAATTTTTACAATTAGCTTTAATTTTACTGGAAAAGTACATCAATTTTATACCACAATTGTATATTAAATTTCGATTATGAGTTTATGCATAAAAACTTCCAGTCTTTTTTAACGGTGTATAGCATAAATGTAAATTTCATAAAACAATTAAGACTTACAACTTCATGCTAAAATTTGTTGAATCCGAAAGTAAATTGTAAATATCCAGGAGACATACGGATAAATATCATATCGCGACAAAAAATTGTTTGAATTTACTGAATTAACAGAAACGAGGAACAAAATATTTGTCAGACTGAAAGAAATATGTAGTTGAATACACAGATGTTTAATTATATCAAGTGTCTCTTCATTTATTGAAATGTTTAAATTATTCAATGAGACAAATATTTAACTAACTACCTGTAACTATTAGTTTAATAAATTCATGCCATTTTGCTTCCTCATAGAGAAAGCTTTGTTTTCATGAAATTTTTTTTTTTCGAGATTTTCATGTCAGTACACTCAGAATGGGCCAAAACGTCGAGAAAAGTCATTTAGAAAAAATGTCTGTATGTGTGTGTTTGTGTGTGTGTGTATGTGTGTATGTTACACGAGCGAAAAAATGTAAACCTTTATAACTCAGGAATGCCTTGAGATATCAAGCTGAAATTTGGACCATAGATAGAGGGATCAAGCCTCATCGTTCATGCAGATTTTTGCTAAAATCCACTTCATCGTTAAATTATTACGCGTTTTTTAATTTTTTGAAAAATGTCTTGAAAAACTCTTTCAATTTTCGAGATATTGATCTTAAAATTCGTATGAATGTGAGCTTTCATACGCCGGTGATCGCTATTGAATTTGGTAAAGATCGGTTGAACCGTTAAAATTTGATGATTTGAATTTTTCAAAAAATTGACGTTATCGCTGTATTGTAACTTTTGCAAAACTTAAGATAGCGAGCTCAAATTTTGTATATAAATGAAACAATATTCAGCCATTATATATGTATAATTTAGTGACGAACGGTATGAAATTTTTGATTTTATGGAATGTTGAATTATTTAAAAAAATATATATTATCACATTCTCTTTCGGAAACGCTCTAATAATCACGAAATAACGTAATAACGAAATAGAAAAAGCGAATCCACAACATGTATATTTATCTAATTAAAACAAGGATGCAAAGTAGAACCTTGCACATTGCTTCCTCATTATTTTTCGCGTTTTACAAAGCTTCCTCTATGAGGAAGCCAAAAATTGAATAACATACTTCCTCATAGAGGTAGCTTTGTAAGAAGCGGAAAATAATGAGGACGCAATGTGCAAGATTCTACTTTGCATCCTTCTTTTTTCATAGTACAATTAGTAGATTTGTAACGATCCATTGAAGTTTCAACATTGACTGACATCGTGTCATTCAAAAACTCTGAATGTGGCTCTAATTGTGACCCGACTCGTTATCGACATCGCTATTTGTATTATCTTCGTTCATCTTTGCAATTACTCCGTTAGTTATTCAAAAAAGCCATTGTTCTCTCATAATTGCGATCGATATTTCTCGCTGCCATGAATTAATCAAATTAATAAATCAAATAATTCCTTCAGCGACTACATCGTGCGAGCCAAATAAGTTTAATCAAAATCGACCCCATATGGCCAATGCGCCGAGATTATCTTCGTCACCAATCATGAATGACAGGTTGATTGAATGTCGATGAACGAATCCTACAAGAAATCTGTAAGTCATACTAGGTACATTCTGAGATAATGTTATCAAATTTTTATGCTCTTCGTTTAACATAGAAAATCCATTCTCCTTGAGATAATCCCTCGATCAAGAGATGTGCCTGAAAAAGATTTCATGCACAAACGGAGAAGAAGATTTTTTTGATAAGAGGCTTATTTCATTTCCGGGTATTTCCTCAGCATTAAAACGAGATTGCAAAAATTGTAAAAAAAAAAGTAAGTAAGACAGAGCACACGCTTGATGGTTATCAATTAAAAAATACGATTTATAGATCGCTCGCAAGATTAAATATCGAATTGGGTCGAGTTGTTGAGAATCGAGGAATCAAACTCTACAGATTACGAGAATTACTTTTTTCTCGTGTACACGATTGTCCAGCAACGATTTTGCTGTCAGTAAACACTCATCGTCTTTTCAACCAGTGGTGTTAATTCAATATAAAAGAAAGAAAGAAAAATATATTTGAAAAAACAATCTTCGAACATAATTAATCAATCGATATCCGTGTATAATTAATCAATCAATAAATGTCTCTCACGTTAAAAAAAAAATACTTCAGCACTGATAGCAATATAATGAAACGTAATCTCGAGCCTTTTCCGGATTCCCCAGTAGCCGACAGTTCGTCATCGATTTCGCTTATCGTGAAAAAAATATTGGTCGTTACGTCAGAGACAAACTCGCGCAACCGCCGAACGGTGGCTTCGGTTGTGAAGTATAAATTACGAATTGGGTCGTCGCCAACAGCGGAGACACAAGTCCGAGATTACAAAGTTTCCTTAAGCGATCGAATCTCCCTCGCGCTCGCCGATTTGTATACTCGTCTCTCTCTTTCTCCCTCTCTTTCCTTTCCACTCTCGTGTTCTTCTACACTCTATGACGAGATGGTCTCCTTGATCCGTATGTGTGTCTCTCACTCTTCAGCGACTCTATGCGGACGTGCAAAGGAAACTATAGTGTTGAATAAGCGAGAAGCTATAGTACAACTATTATTATTAGTACTAATACCATCAGCATCATTTTATACTATTACAGCAGTATACATAATTCCCTGTTCACATAACTTTTATCTAGTAATGTGGATATCCTCGGGGATCAACGATTTTTTAAATTCACACTCAGAGAAATCATAATAGTACAGTCAACTAAAAAGTGACAACTATTCATTTTTATTACATGCAACTATTTTTATAGTTACGATAACTACGAAAATAGTTATGGTAACTATTTGCTAGTTATAGTAACTATTTGATAGTTGTGTCAACTATAAAAAAATTGTTGTACCAACCATAAATGAATAGTTGTCACTTTATAGTTACTAATACCATAATTTTCTCTCAGTGCATATATAATATAGGCAAATAATTTTATTGTTATCATTTTTTTTTTAAATGAGAAGTAATTCTTTAAAAATCGTAATCTCACTTTTTGTGAGAAACAAAGCAGTTTTGTTAATTTGTTAAAAGTAAAAAATATGTAATTCATAATTCTATATTGACATAACTTTTTTTTCAGTAATGTCGATATCCTCGGGGCTCAACGATTTTTTAAATTGATATAATATAGGCCGATAATTTTCTTATTATTATTTTTTCTTAATAGTAAGAAGTAATTTACAAAAAAATCGTAATGTCACTTTTTATGAGTAACAAAGCTATTTTTATTAATTTGTTAAAAGTAACAAATAAAAATGTAATTCTGGCGAATTTACAATGATTTTGAATTTTTTATTCTCTCTGCATTTGTTTGTTCATTTCATAAATAATTTGACGTTAATAATTTTTTAGAATGTCCCAATCAAAATGTGTACAAAATTCATTGAAGAGAAAATAAAAAAAAATTCTTAAAAATTTATATATATTATGTATAACAAAATATTTGTATATACACAATTATATTTATTATATATTACAAAATGTCACGAAAATCAAAGAAACGGGTCATTATTTTTCTCAGTACCAATTTTTTTTTCTTCACGGTATTTTCAACGTATGTATGTTGAAATTTTTAATTTTTTTTTGTACACCATTCTTTTTTTACATAATTTACAAAAAAATTCGAATTAACGACGCACATTTTTTTTACGAAAAATAAAAACGACAATGTTTTTTTCCCCTATGTCGAGACGGTCTCCTTGATCCGTATGTGTGTCTGACTCTCTTTACCAACTCTATGCGGACGTGCAAGGGAAACGATAGTGTTCAATAGGAGAGTAGCTATAGCTATTACTATTACTATGACTACCAACACCACGAGCACAACGACGTTATCCTATACTATTACTGTTGAATAGGAGAGAAGCTATAACTATTACTATGACTACCACGAACACAACCGCGTTTATTCTATACTATTACAGTGGTATTCACAGCTCGAGTTCCCCCGTTCGGTTACTCTTTCCATTCTGCACTCACGTGCGGCGGTGCACAATCTATCTATCCTCGTCGGTAGAGTATATTAGCATCGAGCGTGCGCCAGAGGGCCTTGACACAGTGCGTGTCAAGCATAGCATGCGATAGCGGAAAGCGCAATCTATTTATCGGGATTTATCGACAATTTTGCGCTAACCGTTGATACACACGGCACATACGTAAAGTTGAGCTCGGTTCATATATACAATTGATATACAGAAGCGAGATCGAGTGACACGTATGCTATTACCGCGACAACGTTCGATGTATACTAAATACAGAAGAAACGACGACACACATGAATTTCACTTGGTGCGTAATTATATATGCAGTTATGGACACGACGATCTATTAATAAACACCAGGAGATACACGCATATTTATGTTATGTGTTTATTTTCCTACCCAGTGACGGCCAGTGTCGACTCACTGGTCTCGCTCTTTTTTACCAAAATATTTACTCTTTTTTTCTGCTATAGACGTTCGAAGCTTCTGCGATTGTCCTTGCGTTCTCGATTCTTCCTCCTTCGGTGCGACTCTTTTTTCTTTTTTTTTTCTTTTTTGTACTATTTTCTTTCCTCCACCCACGAGTCCAGCATTTCTGCTGCGGATACCTTTTTCCTCTATGCCTCGAGGTGCGAGATATAAAGCCCGATAGGAGAGAAAAAGTGGTCTAGACGATTCGAGATGGGGTTGCTACTGCGCAGGTAGAAAGAAACGAAAGGAATGAAAGTATGGGAAGAATAAAGAGGTGACTACTTGTCGAGGTTTCTCGAACACGGATTATCCACCCTCGGGAATACAGAAGAGAAATATTCACGTGATATCTAGGGACAACTTGGAAGTTCAGGGAAAAAAATACAGTCGCCTGAACTTGAATAGATGCACGAAAAAAAAAGATTAGTTGCCATAATCAAGAAATGAGTTGACACAACCAATCGATTATTCTATTTGTCTTACAACTCAAATGGTAATACCAACGATTCGAATGGTAATACCGACGATTCGAATGATAATACCGACGATTCGAATGGTAGTCCCAATGATTGGATTAGTTAACCTAACTTAGTCTCGCGAGAACTAATCGTGAATAGTTGAGGTTACCATTCGATACGGTTGTGGCAACTAATTTTTTAGACATCGTGTACAGAAAATCGAAAACGTAGTTGCCACAACCAAACATTTATTTTCGTGTGCAATGGAAAAAATATACTACTGATTTAAGTTATTTTCATCATCGCGTGTTGCTTCGAACATGTATTGTTGTTTCGACTGTAATTATAACTCTTCCAGTGACATCGAAGATTAAGGCAATAATTTAAAAATTTCCAAGAGAATATCTTGTTGTTGTAATATTTAGATAATTGTGATGATTGGAAAATAATAGAAATAACAACTTATTTTTGCAGTTGGGGTGACTTTTGAACCGATAATATTTTCATTGCGTGTACAAGTTTGAATAGTATTTTAGGAAACAGAAGTCAGCAACTTTGCAACGAAATCATTGCTATCATCACAAGCCTTTCGTACCATTTAAGCGAAATAATATTAAATAAATTTTTTTAAAATTAATCGTTAAAACTCACAGTTGTTTTTTTTTAACATATCTATTTTTATGTATGCTCAAAAATTCTGAATAAATTAGGCAAATGGTGAAATTCCATTAGGAATGCATTCCACATTTCAGTTTAATAGAAAAAAAGCGTATATTTGCGTACAAAAATAAAAAAGCCAATTTGGAAAAAAATGCCATTTTTTCTTCGATTTTATTCAGAATAATACAGACGTAAATAAAATTTACTTGCGATTGGAAAAAGGGATAAAGTGTTGAAAATCTAATAACGTCTTTAATATTGAGGTTATCATCAATGTCGATGATGTTTTCGCGCGTCAAAACAAACGAATAATTGACAAGAGATATTAAGGATTAAGGTGACCGATGGAGTGTCTCATCGCGAATGCGGAGGTCGGAGAGCGATGTATAGAAACGGCTAAGAACCGGGCACTATGTGACCCACATCGGTGGCGAATTACCAGAGAGACCAACGATGAAGACACGATATACCGGCTGGTATCCGATGAAAAAGCACCAGCTCGTTATTTTCTTTCCCATTTATATTAACTGTAAAAACGTTAGTCGCTATGTCGTCGTCGTCGTCGTCGTCGTCGTCGTCGTCGACGCGTTCATCGACAACGGGAGAAATAAAGTAGAGAAAACTCTCTCATTTGATGTAATCATCGAACAGCTCGGTGACATTATTATCCGAACTTTCTCACTCACTCTTTCTCTGATAACTATCCACTGGCAAACTTTTAAGGGTCGTTTGCACCGCCCACCTCGACGTTCACTTTTTTTATTGCAACTTTTTCGCTCTCCTGTTTCCCTCAAGCCACAGCATAATATTTTTGCGCTCCTGCGAGCTCACATCGCGTACGAAACCGATTTCACAACGAAGCTTGCGCTCGCTCACTCATGCATTACACACGTTCTTCCGATACTTTGGGATGAGTGTGTAACATATATGACAGTGAGGTATATGAAGTGTGTACCTGTGCACAAGCTACCAGTGCAAATTCAGCAGCTCGTTTACACGCTGTGTGAAAAAAAAAGCTGACAGTAAAGGGCCTGTCTAGAATCGGTCACCCTACTTGTTGGCAGAGTTATTGTAAGCCGGAATTGCTTTTTCAGACTAACATTCATTTTATGATTTCATATGAAGAAAATTGTAACAATTATTTAGCTTTTATTAGCGTATTACTAATTTTCTTAATTATTGGAAGAAATTTTACTTCAACTCGGTGTCAAATTAAAAAATAATGTTATAATGGAAAATTTTGTACCACACTCGTTGGAAAAACTTTTTGTTAACTCGACTAATTGCAACACTCGCTTTCGCGAATTTCTGCATGAGTTTGCAATCATGAAAAAAAGATTTTCCGCACTTGTATCGTAATATACTATTTTTTTATTTCACGAAAAATATATTGTACGAAAATTTACTTAATGCATGCAGAAATATGTAAAAGCCATGCTCCTTTATCTTTTACACAATTTTATCGTGAAATTTTATTGACAGTGAATTTTTCTTGCAGTTATTCATTTTTTTACAATATTTTTGAAGCATATCTAGTTATTGTTATGAAATGAATTATACTGGAAATTGACATTTCATGGAACGAATAACAATTCTTTATATAAATTAATAAATGGACAATTTCATAGATATTAAATTTATGCAGTAAAAAAATCGACTTGAAATTTAATGTAAAGTACTGGAAGTTGTCATTTCATTTATTTTATTTTATTCATTAATTATTTATTATAAGTGTACATTCAATTTGATTTACAAGTTTACGCATAAAAAATTCCAGTGTTTTTAACAGTGCAGCACAAGGTTGATCTAAGCCCTTTGTACTGAAAAGTTTGAAAAAAATCGTGTTTAGGGATGCATTGATGGTAAAGGCTTGCTAAAATAAAAAAAAGGTTTACATGCATTTTTGTTTTACTTCTCAATTAGAGAAAAATTCGATAACTTCTTAATCTTGTTTTTTTCATAACGAAAGATCTGTTATATCTGGAAAATCAATACTATAGCCAATGTTTACTAAATCCATACAGTATTTATCAAAAAACAAAATGAGTGTTACAAATGTAACTTTCAAAAAACTGGCTGCAATATTTCAACGGTAATTAACATAAACTGAGTTATTTTTCCATAAATGAATTGCCATACATTATGAAAGAAACTCTTAATTCAGATCAGATCATCGTTTGCACTAGTTTCCCTTATAAAATCTTCAAAAACAATTTTTTTAATGCTTGCATTAATTAAAAAATGCATAAATAAAAAATCACAAACTCGTTACTATATTAATGTAAAAAAATCTTATTGACAGTGTAAACATAGCTTGTGAGGTGGATAATCATTGACAGATGCCAACGACTGTACCACTCGGTAATAATCGTCCCATCGCGAAGCGGCGATCGCGCTCGTTCGCTCAGACATGCTAATTCGGTTCGAGGGAAGAAGCAACCCCTCGATTATCACCCCCTGTCCGCGGCGACGACAACCACAACAACAACGTTGCCGGACAGAGAAAATCGCGAGCGCGTTCGTCACTAATACCATTATGCACATATTCGCTGTCGTAGTTTTTGTCGTGGTGGTCGCTATTGGCCTGAGCTCATGTAATTTTCATGGTGAAAAACTTGCGAAATTATCGTGAGCGAGCGCTCGCGGCCATAGGCAAAGACCGTCGTCGTCATCGTCGTCCGGATCAACCCCCTGAGTATCACGCATTACCGCACCCCTGCCGGAACGAGAACGTTGACCGTCGAGGTAAAATAGCGAGGGCGAGCAAGCAAATTACAAGAATAAAAAAGAAAAAAAAACGAAACAACAAGTAACCGAAGCAGGGAGAACAAAATAATAATGAAAATAGCGAAAGGGTGACTGACAGGAAGAAAGTTTTAGAGCGGCAGCGCGCTTTTTTTTTTTTAGTAGTTCTCAATGCTTCGGTTGGTGCATAAAGGGTTGTTTGAGGTTGCACGAGATACAATATTCGCGAGCATTTGTCGTCGTTTTTACCGCATCAAAGTAACCTCACGTACGATATTACACCTTTTATTACATCGCAGCAGCTTCAACTACGTGTTCACAGTGGGCTACCGTGTTGCAGCTACTATATATCCACGATGGTGGCCGTCGGTAATTTGTTGCGCCCGCGTAATTAAAGGGCTAGAAGAAGCGAGTATCCGTCCTGTACTCGCCACGTATTATATATGTATGTAACGAGTACACGAGTACATAGTGAATGTATTAAAAAAAACATATACACTATACGGAGAAGAGAGAAATATTAGCAGCGACGGGGACTACATCATGTGGAAATACACGTGACTCACTCCTTTCCGCCGTTTACCCCCTATAATTTTCCGCAACCTGGTATTCACGGGCTAAAGAGCGAAAGACGAAGAGCCAGAAAAAAAAAGTTTATGTTGGAAAGAGAGAACGTTTGCGCTTCACGCGATATCCTGCTTCGCTTGGTTCTCTCTGTAGAGTACCTAAATATAGCCGAAAAAGAGAAAAACGTATATGGGTAAGGGCGCGTTTAAAGCAGGGCAAATGCGCCGAAGAGAGAGGAAGGAACGTTAAAGAAAAAAATTAAGAGACGAAGGAAACTGTGCAGCCTTGACTCGACGAGTTTTAATGCGCCTTCTATAACTATTATAATACCTTTTACCCAGTCTCGTCTGTACTCCTTGCCATCAGCAGAAGCTGCAGTCAGAGCCCTCGGAATACCGGGCGTATAATAGTTATTCAAAAATTCAACTCTCTCGCAGCCCCAGCTCTCTGCAAAAGCAGCAGCAGGAGCTACGACGAGAGTTACGAGGGAAGGGGACAGCGCGCGCGTTTGCAGAAAGCGGATGTGAAACGTTTTTGCCTGGACGTCAGCATGACTCTCCCGGAGTGAGCCGAGCGAATCAACGAATCAGCCTTCACCCGGCTACGAGACGCGAACCTGTTCGTAACGAGCCGTTTTATTCCGTCTTCGTATATATACTTAATCTTAGATATATATATACACTTGCGCTGTCGAGGAACTACCCCCATAGAAAAGGATAGATATTGAAACATATGAAAAATTTATTGAAATTCTTGTCAGCTGTTCTCAGAGAATGGACATTCATTCTATGAAAATATATTTCAAATATTTTTTCTCTAAGATATATTAATAATTTAAATATTTATATTATAATTATTAAAATAATTATAATTATATATGGTTAATTATTGCGCAATACTAATTTCGATGAATTTTACAATAAATTCTAATATTTAATAGGCTTAATAATTCTTAATCATTTGGTCATGAAAGTATTTTGAATACATTTTCATTGAATGAATTTTCATTCTTAATTGTAATTCCTACATTGTTAAAAATGTTTGCAATTTACATTACTGAAAGTTTTATTCATCAGCTGATATATTGAATTTAATACATGAGTGTGGTGAATTTACAAAGTTTTGGGTGGTTCAATTTCCTAAATTTCACGGGATTTCGTAAAAAGTATTGTAATTTTACATCGCATTTGGATGCCAAATTTTATTTTATTTAATACACCAGTTTTTTGTTAAAGAGCTTCTTTTACCCCTTATAAATATATTCGACAGTGTACTTAATTGCTATTTACGTGCACAACTTTAATATTGTCACATGTGCAGCAAAAAATTAATTCGGGAAATCAAAGTTTTCGTAGATAATAAATGTTTTTTGTTAATTTGACTGAACATTTTTTGAACGAAGATTTTACATGTTTCGTGTGTTCAAAAATATTTTTATGTAAATTTAAAAGTGTAGATTTGTCAAACTTACAATAACATCAAGAATTTTTTGAATCCGTAAACTATTGTAAAAATAGCAAAGAATATTTTGCAACCAATACTTTTTTGTATTTTTCATTATGGAACAAGAAACAGGCAAGATATATTTGTAAAGTTTACAAACAAATATCTGTAGCCATTTTTAGACGAAAAAATGTTGTAAAAATCCAAAAAATCATTTTTTCCCCACTGTCAAAAAAATCTGCCTGAAATTTAGTGTACTTTTACTGGAAGTTTTTATTCATAAACCAGTATATTAAATTTAGTATACAAGTGTAATGTAAAATTAATGTATGGTACAGCACATTCAATAATTTACTTTAATTTTACTGAAAAAGTACATGAATTTTATATCACAATTGTATATTAAATTTCGATGACGAGTTTATGAATAAAAACTTCCAATCTTTTCTAACAGTGCAGTATTTCTAGGGCAAAGAAAATATATTTAAAAACTATAGTAAAATCATAGTAAAAAATTACTTCATACATTTTTTACAACTATTTTTTTTTATGAAAATAAACTTCACGTAGCCACAGAGGAAAGGAAAACGGAGAGGAAGAGCTGATGATAGAGGAGAGCGGAAAGCATAAACGAGTGATCGCGGTTATAGCGGTAGAAAGCAGGGAGAGTCGACGGTTGCCAAGTGAGGTAGGACCAGGATGATAGGAAGGCCAAAGAAGACACGCTAATTCCTCAATCTTCCATATCACTCCCTCCCTTTCCCTTTCTCTCTCTTTCTCTCTTATCATATGGCGTCGACGGTCGACCGACGCCGCTTCTATATTATATATGCCGGGAGTTTTGAGGGTTGTGCCAGGGCTAAGGGAGCATGGTGGTTGCTCTCACGCTCAATCCAAGGTCGTCTGGGGGGCGGTCTTATCGATTTGGCTGTGCGGCACCCTGTTTCACTCCTGGCTAAAACCCACCTACACCACATGCTTTTTTCACCAGCCAAACACACCGATATCGTGCAAAAACCCAAACTCGACGTATCCGCACGTATATCTATTATACTCTGAGCTGTGACACACTGACAGGGATACACGCAGATCCCTGAAAAAAACACACACACGCACGTACACTTCGAATGCGCGCGCAGGACGTTTTTAATTTTATTTTTTTTTATTTTTTTTTTAAGTCTGTCAGAGTCGATTCACGAGGCGATTTATTCTGAAGGAGCGTTGAGGCGGTAACAAAGACGCCGACACCGTCGTCTCGGTGTCGTTGCACCCCTTCTGAATTTTCTATTACGTATACAGAAGCTCAGACCAAAATTTGATTCGATGCCCTCGGAAATCCAAGGACGCAAAGATGGCGCTCCATCATCTTACCGCCCTTTCCTTTACGGTCAACAACTCAGAAATTTCGTCAGATTCACACGGGCCTTTTACTAAAATGTAAATCCTTTCTGGAAAAACGTTTTTTTAAAGATATACGAATATATCTTGAAATGTTTTTCTCTAGGTGTTTTTACTCCGAGTGACTTTTTGTAGATGAAGAGAAAACATTTGCTGGTAACGCAAGAATTTTGTTAATGTAAATAATGTGGTCATTTGATATGGGAACTGTTAATCATTCTTTTAGGATAAAAACTAGTGCTTTGTATGCAAGAATTTGGGTTTTTAATTATTAATCGTAAATGAAGTAACAAAAATAATCATTTCTTAATTATTAGCAAACGACATTTTGTTAGATCATAACTTAATCATTGCTGTTACTACATTCTATCGTTACAAGTATAAAAAAGTCACGGATATTACTGAAAAAAGTGTATCCATATTTTTATAATTCCGGCAACTATTTTATCTTTACTATCGTTAGCAGTCACATCATAGTTACCGATTTTTCTCTGAGGTTCTGACTAACTTTTGTATTGGAAAATTAAAAGTAGATAGATGAGCCAATTTATTCGTTAGGGCAACCAACCTGTTGGTACTTTCACTATCATTAGTCCACTGGCGCAAAAATTGGTCATCTAACTTACTATTGCCGGTCAATCGAATTAATTATTCGATTGACTTAATGTGGTATTTGTGGACAGTTGTTGCTCAAAATAGTTACCTTCAAAATTTAAAAAGTTTCGATCACTAAAAAAAGATTTAAAAAATCAAGAAAGAGGATTGAATTTTATTGTCCCATTAACAATAATTATTTGTGTATAAACGTTACGGGAACTTGTTGTTGATTTTATAGAAAATTTTTGTTTAAATTCTCGTTTCACAAATTATTTTTGTAGTGATAAAAATAGAAATTGACTAATTTATTTGTAAAATTAACAAAGCGGTTGTAAATATTTAAAGCTAAAAACTTTTTACTTGCACAAAATGTTATTTCGTTGGAGTAACGAAATATTATTACAACAACATTTTAGAAGTCCCAATAGTTATTCTTCACAGACGCTAAACTTGATTCCACCCAACTCACTACACGGAAAAAAAGATTAGTTGCCATAACCAAGAAATGAATTGACACAACCAATCGATTATTCTATTTATCTTACAACTCAAATGCTAATACCAACGATTCGAATGATAATACCGACGATTCGAATGGTAGTCCCAACTATTCGAGTGGTAGTCCCAATGATTGGATTAGTTAACCTAACTTAATCTCGCGAGAACTAATCGTGAATAATTGAGGTTACTGTTCGATATGGTTGAGGCAACTAATTTTTTAGATATCAAACATTTCTTTCCATGTATTGTTGGCCATTTAATCCGCTTGTTTCCAAGTGATATTTGTGGATAGTAGTTCCCAATTGGGTTGAATACTCATCACCACTTCGAACCACTAATTTGCCCTAATTTCATAGGCGAAATCTTTGGAAGCAACTGCCGCACTAGAGCAAAAGGGTTTGTGTCCGACCGGTACGACCCGATGCTTCAACCGGGTGTCGGAAACACCCTCAACAGGGCTAATCTACTTGCTCATTGAAGCAGAAAAATTGGTCCCCACAACTGAAGAGTGAGAGAAGCGAGTGGGAGGAGTCACTGGTGCGGCAATAATTTCAGTTCCACGTCCACGGCAATGAAGATAGTCATTCTCTCTGTCCTGAAGCGTTACACTGACCATTGGGCGCCTTCGATTATCACGTCGTAACAGTTCTCGTCGCGCGCCTCAAACCTTTTTCTTCTCCGCACGTTATAGACTCTAAAGTGTAAAAGGATCGAGACAAGATACGCCTTCTCGTTTCTTATACTCGTCGTTTCAAGGAGTAAACTGCGAAAAATCGCGTTCGTGGAAATACTCTTCAATAAGCAACAGGAAAAAAAAGAAAAAACGTCATAAAATGGTAGCGAGAATTGTAACGCTGTTGGTAAATCTTCTTGCGACCCTCGATCGACGATTCCCAGAGGAAAGAACGTTGAAGTTCACAGCCCTTTCCGGCGATATCGCTTCAAGGTCTCCGGAGATATTAACGAAGACGAAGAAGCGCCAGCCAATCGAGGTTCGTCGGTCTTTTTCCACTCTCGCAGTTGGTGGCTTCGACGGGGGCGGAAAAATAATCGCTAAGGGCGTGTAGGGAAAGAGAGAAGGAAGGTTTAAGTAGGTATGCGTCTAGTCGGAGGCCAGACGGTGCAATTACTTTTCTCTCGGATCATCCACAACCGACCCTCGAACTGAACGCGTCTTCGCTTTCCCATCCTTCGCTCATTTCGACGATAATAAGACGCGGGGGATGAAGATCCGAGTGAGCTTTCGGAAACAGCTATGGTTAGTACGTATATATTGAGGTACGAAGTAAAATACGTCGTTGGGATAAAAGCAAGCGGATGTCTCGGAAAAATCGTCTTCGTTCTTGTCGTTGTCGCCGATCGTTCAATTTGCCAGTAAAAGCAAAGAAAGGGAGTCTCGCTATTCGATGTGGACGACGGTCGAGGATAACCGAAGGGGTGGATAGCTCTATATATGAGAATAACAGCGCAAAGATATTCGCGTTGCAAAGATATTCGCGTACGCGTTCAAGGACGTGACCTGGAAAGTTCAAAAAACCCTTCGGGGTCGTCGTATTCATTATGGCCTCCCGACTCGCAAATCCCAACGTCAAAGATTGCTCCCTCGCACGAAACTGTATTGCAGCGGAATTCAGAGATTTCACTGAAACTGAAATCTGAAAATTCTCCATGCTTCAAATTCATAAACGAATTAATCAGACTCTTGTACGCACTGACAAGTTAATTGAACTTTATTGACTTTTAACAATATTTTTTACCAGAAATGTCCAGAACACATTTTCTTTAATTTTACCGGTAAAAACGTCAATTTCTACTTTCAAAAGGGGAGTACTTAATTTAAAATTTTACATTGTGATTTTATAGAATTTTTTTTTTCTAAATTTTACGAATAAATAAATCATTATCTTTTCTCTGAAATTCAATTAAAAAAAGATTTTGTATATTTGCCAGATTTACTAATCTTCCTGAATACTTTCCAAAATCAACAAAAATGAAAAACAGTTGAACACAAACAATAATTTGGACAAAGGATCAAAATTGGCAATTTTACAAAATTATTTTTTGTTCTGTACTTTGATAATATGAAAATTAGTGAAGTCTGTTATCAATGAACAATAAGACGACGACGAAAAGATTAAAAAGAGGCCGTAGACAGAGAAATCCAGGTTTTGTCATGGTAGTGGTCGCTAGGGCTGCGGACATAGCTGCCAGACGGTGGTGGAATTTTTTTCTCATTTTATTCCCTCCCTTTCTGGTGTTGCGGAGAGACTGTAGCACGAAAGCGTTTGTGGAGGGGTTGAAAAAAAGCTATGTAGCGAAAAGTGAGTGGAATCGAGTACTTACAAGGAAAAAGCGAGAGAGAGAGAGAAAAAGAGAGAGAGGATGCGAAGCGAAGAAACATTTCAACGAATTAAGGGAGAAAGAGATGAGCAGACGGAGAAAAATAGGGGTTGCTGCGAACTTACGCAGGGGAGGGAGGGAAAGTGGCTGGTATCGAGGTGGGAGGATCCGTCTAGACTTTGCCCGCTCGATCCTGGCCGCGAGCGCACCTCTTCAAGGCTATGGAGTTTTGTAATACGCGCCGGGCCCAGGATCCCAAGCTATGCTGGCTATGAAGGGGAAGTTGACGAGGCGCGAGAGGGGTGGAACGCGACATAACGGAGAAAGTTGCGAGGGCGTCGTCGTCGTCGTCGTCGTAGCCGGTGGTGGCGTCGCGGTACGATCTCAGCGTATAGAGAGAGCGCGAGAGAGAGAAAGAGAAACAGAGAGAGAGAGAGAGAGAAAGAAAGAGCCGGAGGGGAAGGAAAGGTCGGAGAACAGTGAAAGTCCTGGCGCTCGATAACCCCTAGCGCCAAGGTCACGGTCACGGCTAGCGCTGCTCCCAGTTTGCGCCCCGTCCATTCGACTTCTTTCTCTCGCTCTCTCTCTTCTCTCATTCTTTCTGTATTTCTATCTTTCTCTTCAATTCCTCCACCTCGTTTTCCACCCATTCGCTTTCGCCTCTTTCCGCTCTCCTTCTTCTCTCATTCTTTCTATATTTCTATCTATCTCTCTCTCTCTCTCTTCAATCCCTCCTCCTCGTTTTCCACCCATCCGCTTTCGCCTCTTTCCGCTCTCCTTCTTCTCTCATTCTTTCTATATTTCTATCTCCTTCTCTCTTTAATTCCTCCACCTCGTATTCCACCCATCCGCTTTCGCCTCTTTCCGCTCTCCTTCTCTCATTCTTTCTATATTTGTATCTCTCTCTCTCTTCAATTCCTCCACCTTGTTTTCCAACCATCCGCTTTCGCCTCTTTCCGCTCTCCCTCTTCCGGCGCGCGTCCGCCGCAACAAAATGCGGCTACCGACCCAACGAAACTGACAACCCCTCCACGAACGACGTACGGAGAAAATCACCCCGGGCCAAACGGTAGTCCCGCGCCTCTACTAGTTTCTGAGTATGTGTATACATGTATATGTGGATGTGTGTGTGTATATATCATTGAGCAGCAGCGACACTAACCCCACAGACGATTATCGGTACGATACGGAATTGGCGTCGTCCGACTGGCTCCGTTCCTCCTTCCTCCTCGTTTTCCCAACTCTCGAGTCTTTTTCGTTCTTTCTTTTGTAGATATACAAGGCTGATGCTTTTCTTTTTCTTTGTTTTTTTTTGGGTACTTCTCCTCTTTGTAAGAACCTTCGGCTTTTTCTGTGTAGCGTCTTCCGACCAAACTCCCGTCAGCGTCTGCAAACTTTTAGGGATTAATGAGAGTAGATCAGACTCGGATTTGGCAGAAAAGTCTGATGAATTATACAAGATCTATATTCGTATGAAAATGGATACTGAACAGTTCTCCGCTTGAGTAACTATGAGTGTAATTAATTAAAATGGGTAAGAGTGGTTAGATCTTTAATTGAGTAATGTTTTCAGTTTTGGAAAAAGAAAAATTCTTAAATGTTCAACTTGAAAAATTCACTTTTTATATTTGCATTTATAAATGCGATTTCGTTCCATAAAATAAAAATGTAAGAAGTATTTCTAATAGAATTCCATCATTTGTCAAATTTATCTAGAATTATTGCAGTAGTATAAAAGAAGATATTGAGAAAAATAGATTTTTCTCATCTTAAAAGTTAAAGGATCAACTTTTCAACGTCCTTCCCTGTTAAAAATATATTTTTCCTTACGTTACTCTGAATCAAAATCGTAGAAAATTTGCACTTTTGAATAATTCACTATTGCAATTTTTACCTGTAAATGTGTAAAATCTATTCTTCACAAAATTTCACTACATGCCAAAATGTCAAAAGTGTTACTTAAGAATAAAAAAAACGTTAAAAAAAATAACTGTTCATCTGATGTTGCTAATACTTCGTCATTTAAAGGGTTAATGTATTCTCAAAGGAAGAAGTAATTTCAAATAGTTTTTTATTGTTTTAATAATTATTTGCTGTTTGTCTTAAAAGTATATTGAGTACATTTTTATTCAAATATTGGTCATCCCTCGAATATATTCTGTTGTACTTTGGAGACAAACAGTGCTGTCAGTACACCGAAAAAAAAAGATTTCATTGACGCCAAAGAATTTGGTGGATTGATTTTTTTTTCATTGATTTCAATGAAATAGTGCATTTGAATTGCAAAGAGAAAATTTCATTGCCTGTAAATAAAGATTTACTTAGTGAGCATATAATAAAGAAACAGTTTCATTGTTTTAAAAAGACGTTTTTATTGGTTCAAAGAAACGTTTTCATTGATCTCTCTCTCTCGCACCTAACCTCACTTTTTTGTTTTCCTGTTCTCCCGGACGAACGTCTTCGAGTTTCAAGGAACCAGAAGCTTAGCCTATTTCTGCCGTACTTCCTTACATACTCACAAAATTTGAGCTTTATCTGCCGCGTACTTCAGGAAAAAATAGGTTTCGAAATTTTGAGCTGGTAAGAAGAAAGTTTCATTGAAATAGAGACGACATCTTTGAAATAAATGAAAAAGGTTCATTGGTTTAAAGAAATGTTTCTTCGAATAATGTCACTACTTTTCATTGAGTTTGAGATAATTCAAAGAAAAGATAGTATTAAATTCAAGTATTTCATTTCATTGGCAAAGATTTGCGTGAATCAATGAAACTTTTTCTCTCGGTGTAAGAAAAATAAGGAAAAAAACGTTCATCCAATGTAGCTAATAATTCATAATTTAAACTGTTAATATATTATCAAAGGAAGAAGTAATTTCAAATAGTCTTTTATTGTTTTAATAATCATTTGTATTTTGTCGGAAAAGTATATTGAGTACATTTTTATTCAAATATTGGTCATCCCTCGAATATATTGTGTTGTACTTTGGGGACAATGTGCTGTGAATAAGAAAAATAAGAGAAAAAAAAAACTTTATTGGGGGAGGCGCGAGAGCGTGTAAATATAATCGATATGCGATAGTCTCTCGTGAGCGAGTAATTCTCGCACGCCAGTGCATAAATATACACATCGACCTACATGCTCGAGAAAAGAGAGTGAGAGCAGCGTGAGGGAACCGCTCAGTGTGCACCGGGGCGCACACTGCGTCACTTGTATATACCAACTACGTTTATACAGTAATACTGTAGTGATATACAATCCTATTACGCATATGGGACAAGATTGCAGGAGGTTTTCGCGTTCCTAAGCAGCCGCGAGATCTCGCGGTTCTTGCCGATTGTGCAATGAGCTAGGAAAATATAGAGACAGAAGGTATCAATCGCGGCCACCAACTCCACACGATTCAAGCTAATAGCTCTATGTATATATAAACCTACAGATTTGCCTGTGTTTCGCGCATTCACTCTGGTCTCCGGTAATACATCGAGAACCTGTCAATGCTCGGAATTTCCTTATCGTTGTAGCATGCGAACGCCAACGTTACTCACGACCCTCGAAGCGCACCCACTGTACATTATTATATGTAACTATACATATATATATATATATAGTTAGAGTAACACCAAGGGAAAAGTTCAAGCTATAATTTTACTTCTTCAGGAAGCTTTGTTTTCGTGAATTGCTTTTTTCAAGTTTTTTATATAAGGATACTTAAAATAGGCTAGAATGGCGAAAAAGTGGGTTTGAAAAAAATGTCTGTACATATGTCTGTGGAATATTTTTTCGGCATTGGAACTACCGCCTCCGCTATTTTTTAGATACCGAGCTTAAATTTGGTACAGAAATCGATTATTATGGAATACGACTTGGGATTAAATTTGGCGTGTATTAGTCAAATGGTTTTGAATTTGTGGGTTTTTGAATTTTTTGAAAAAATTCTATTTGCACCTAAACTCGCGCCTATTAAGAGATATCAGGTTGAAACGTGCTACACATATTAATCAGCATTAAACTACTGATGGTGTAGAATTTGGCAAGAATCAGTCGAGGCGTCAGAATTTAGTTCACTTTATTAAATTTTCTTTAAGAAATTTAAAGGTTTTACTTGCCAGTAAAACCTTTGAATTTCTTCAAAATTCCCACCCAAAATTGTACTACATATATCGTACCCAAATATAATTCTTCAATATATTTTTTATCATATTCAGAAACTAATATTTAAATGAAAATAATAGTTTCGCGAAGGATTATTCGGCAGTTTTTTTCCGTGAAGAATGTTCGAAAAAAAGTATAAATTGCATCTAAAAAAGTTCCACCATCTTCTAAATTATTTAAAAGCCAACTTATGGTACTTTGATTCTTGCAACTGCATTAATTTTATATGTCGAAAATTGTCAAATTTTTTTAAGAAGCAAAACCTTGAAGTAATCAGCAATAAACTCATGAAGAGTATAATTACTGTATTACGGTGTTATTTTTTTTCTAACGCACTTCCCAGAAGTAATTTTGAAGAGGGAATTAAGATGTGAATAGAAATCATATATGAAATAGCTACTAGTTACTCTACAATCGTGGAGATAACGAGAGATAAGGAGCTCGAGAAGATGTTTCACAGCCATGAGAAGGAGCTAGGAAAGGATAAAGCCGCGAAGGTTCGGTTATAACCTTGACCCTGGCGGATCGATCAGTCGCGAGCACAGTCGGTGGTACCCGGCAGTCGCCATGGCTACGAGAGAGGAGGTCCTGCGTGAATCCTTCGCACGCACTCACGCATTTTCGAGAATAAGGATCCGCCAGCTAGCAAACTGATTCAGTAACTCAACAAAGTGCAAATGAGAGGAAAACAAATAAAAATCTCAATTGGCATTATCTAATTACTAAAACTGTTATTTTAGTTATTGTTTTATTTGCATAATTGAACTCTGCGTGGCACGTAAATCTTGCCGTAGAATTTCAAATCTTGACCTACACATTTGTCCCCACGAAGATTAATTCCTCGTAAATATTGATTATTCCTCACAAATTATATTTTGGATGTATGCTATATATTTCATATACATTCTTTAATTGAAGACTTCGCACGCACTCACGCATTTTCGAGAATAAGGATCCGCCAGCTAACAAACTGATTCAGTAACTCAACAAAGTGCAAATGAGAGGAAAACAAATAAAAATCTCAATTGGCATTATATAATTATTAAAACTGTTATTTTAGTTATTGTTTTATTTACATAATTGAACCCTGCATGGCACGTAAATCTTGCCGCAGAATTTCAAATCTTGACCTACACATTTGCCCCCACGAAGATTAATTCCTCGTAAATATTGATTATTCCTCATAAATTATATTTTTGATGTATGCTATATATTTCACATACATTCTTTAATTGAAGACTTCGCACGCACTCACGCATTTTCGAGAATAAGAATCCGCCAGCTAGCAAACTGATTCAGTAACTCAACAAAGTGCAAATGACAGGAAAACAAATAAAAATCTCAATTGGCATTATCTAATTATTAAAACTGTTATTTTAGTTATTGTTTTATTTACATAATTGAACCCTGCGTGGTACGTAAATCTTGCCGTTGAATTTCAAATCTTGACCTACACATTTGCCCCCACGAAGATTAATTCCTCGTAAATATTGATTATTCCTCATAAATTATATTTTTGATGTATGCTATATATTTCACATACATTCTTTAATTGAAGTCTTCGCACGCATTCACGCATTTTCGAGAATAAGGATCCGCCAGCTAGCAAACTGATTCAGTAACTCAACAAAGTGCAAATGAGAGGAAAACAAATAAAAATCTCAATTGGCATTATCTAATTATTAAAACTGTTATTTTAGTTATTATTTTATTTACATAATTGAACCCTGCGTAGCACGTAAATCTTGCCGTAGAATTTTAACTCTTGACCTACACATTTGCCCCCATGAAGATTAATTCCTCGTAAATATTGATTATTCCTCATAAATTATATTTTTGATGTATGCTATATATTTCACATACATTCTTTAATTGAAGACTTCGCACGCACTCACGCATTTTCGAGAATAAGAATCCGCCAGCTAGCAAACTGATTCAGGAACTCAACAAAGTGCAAATGAGAGGAAAACAAATAAAAATCTCAATTGGCATTATCTAATTATTAAAACTGTTATTTTAGTTATTGTTTTATTTACATAATTGAACCCTGCGTGGTACGTAAATCTTGCCGTAGAATTTCAAATCTTGACCTACACATTTGCCCCCACGAAGATTAAGTCCTCGTAAATATTGATTATTCCTCACAAATTATATTTTTGATGTATGCTATATATTTCACATACATTCTTTAATTGAAGAAAAAAAATTAGAACTGATGGTGTATTTTCATGTACTACATGAAAATATCTCACTTTTTGCCCAAACGAATATTTTTATTATGTGGTGTTTTACATACATTATTTAATAAACGCGGAATTAGATTGTTTATATATTTATTTTTTTTATTTTATGTTCCATTTCCCCCCGTCTGCAGGCATTACGCCTATTACAGGGTCGGCCCGGATCAGTAGCCAGTACCCCCTAGGGGTCTGGTCCGGATCAGTAACCAGGCCCCCATGCGGCCGCATCCGACTTCCCCCTTTATATCACATTTGCCATAGCATTTCTGCTATGGGCATAGGGAAACTGCGGAAAACCTATGCCGATATAGCCGGTCTCGAGTTCGCCTCGCGGCACCGGAGCTACGTCACGTTTCGTCGAGAACGTAAACACGGACTACAGCTGTAGAGATTGTTTATATATTTTATTCGTAGGATAATTTTTATTTTTAGGATATACCTCATAATATATTAGATATACCGCTTTTCGTAAAAAGTATAGTTAATAAATATAAAAATATATTTTAGCATTCACTTTTTTATACGTATATATGACGAGTGCGGTCACCGATTACAGTGCTAATTGAAATTTTTTTATCTCGCTTGCAGTCATTTAAGTTCCTGAATCAGTTTGCAGGAGGAGAAATAAGCTTTTAACCACTCGTCGAGAGTGGCTCGCCGCCCGGATGCTGAATTTTCTATTCCTTCGGGGCTTCTTGAAAGCTCCGAGGGTTTCGTCCATGTATTTCGTCCCAAAAAAAAACGCTTGTGTTTTTGGGATCTCGCGAGCCGAGGATCTCTTTCGTAAGTCGAAAGAAAAGTCGAGGACGTTAAGCACCTGGGAAATCCTCTCCTAAAACTATATTCCCAGCTTCAAGGGTTTTTGCAACGTAAACAGAGAAAAACATTTTATTTTATGAATAACAAAATGCGAACACTTGTTGATTATTCGGCTAAAATAATTTTGCACTTTTCGCGGTGTTATAATCAATATTCCAACGAGTACGGTGAGGTATACCCGGTGCGATAGCTTTTTTTTTTTTTTAATCGAGGGACCTTATTAAAGTGGCTGGAGACCGTATGAGGGGTTTCAAGGGGGTGGCCTTGTCGAGGGTAGAAAAAAAAACCTCGGGAGAAAAGAAGGAGAAAGTATATCCCGCCAGACATAAATTACCGGGTCTCACAGGTGCCCTCGAAGAAGAAAGTTTTTTTTTCTTTTTTCCTTTCCCTCCATCCCTTTCGTCGAGGGTCGAAGGGTGTGTTACGAGAGGTTTTCCGTCTCGCTCGGCGATATATGCGACGTAATGACAAAAAATGACACGGCTCGGAGGTCTGGCTTAACCTACCTTAACAGAGGTGGGATGGACTTGAGGGGTTATGACGCTCACGACGCGTACGCCCTGCATACGTACGGTTGATAAATGACTAGAGAAGATGGCAAGAAGCGCAGAGGATAAAAGGGTGAAGAGCTTACAAAGACTGACATAGAAAATAAGAAAATTAGAGACGAACAGATGATTTTATCGAGATTTTCTCTCTTCAGATTCGCTGACACAAAAACTGAAGGTAAAAAAAACTATAGCTATGATTTTTAATCAATCCAAATTTAGGTTAACACATAAAATCTAGAAATATAATGGTAAAACTGACGATCATTAAGAAATAGCAATTAATTGGTAGGACTGACAATCATTAAGAGATGGAAAGTAATTTGTAGGTCTGACAACTTTCAAATGGTAATTATTAATTGGCAGGTCTGGCAATTATTATGAGAAAAATTTTTATTTGCCCGCCAGGCAACTATTTTTATAGGTTTTCTGGTTAAGATAAGAATTTAGAGTACATAGTTGGCATAATTAATATTGGTACTTGTAACTTGAGAAACATAGTTGAGACTTTTTTTTAACACGTATTTATAGTTTATATTGTATAGTGAGAGATTAATGACGCATGAACGACACTGAGAAAGTAGATTGAGAAAATCGCTCGTTATCTGACCTTCAAAGTTGCATGATATCTATACTGACAATGAAGTATGCCAACTGGTTTACATTGTCAGCTAAAGAATAACTGTTGCATAACAATGGTTTTGATAACAATAAAGAAAGGCAACTTTGCAGGGTCTTGGGTAATCAATTTCATCGTTAAAAGGAGTTCCAAATAGCTACTAATAGTCCGCATATGTCATATTATACAACCAACGTACAAATAAATTCCCGAAATAATTTTCCAAGGATTGAATAAGTAAGTGCGACGCATTAACAAAAATACTCTCTGCTATATATACGCTAACCCTCTTCAGCTCACCCAATTTCACCGTAAGAACGCCAATGGTATTATTTTAAAATATACAATAACCAATCTCTTTGCTTTTTCTGTAATTGTCCTCTTTTATCAGACATCGATACATTTATGAAAATCTCTTGAATGTTTTTTTCAAACATCATTATAACGGGTACACAAGTGTCACTATTGCCTAAAAGCACAAAATTACAATTCGGTACATAGGTACCAACTAAACTTTACACTCAGAAAAATCGTAATAGTACAGTCAACTATAAAGTGACAACTATTCATTTTTATTACATGCAACTATTTTTATAGTTACTATAACTACGAAAATAGTTATGGTAACTATTTGCTAGTTATAGTAACTATTTGGTAGTTGTGTCAACTATAAAAAAATTGTTGTACCAATCACAAATGAATAGTTGTCACTTTATAGTTACTAATACCATAATTTTCTCTCAGTGTACAAACTGAAAATGAAAATCGCTAAAATATTTACACTGATGAACTCACCGAGAGAAAAAGTTTTTTTGATTGAAAAAAAAATTCTGATTCTGTGAAACATTTCTTTGAAATCAATGAAATCATATACTTAAGGGGTCTGTCCAGCCTGACGGCCCAAAAAATAGCGTATTTTCACGATTTTTTTTCGGACGGTTACTATACACCGGGCAATCTGAACATTTTATGACATATTAAGGTCATAAAAAAACCTTCTTATAATCGTCTTATAAAAAATCATTTTTATTGTTTAAATATATTTTTTAATTGTAGAAAATAATGTTGATAAAAAAGATAGCCTCATGGTGGACATCCTAGGGGTCGCAAATTTGATGTGGAAAAAAAAACCCAAAGGATTATTAATTAGTATGCGATTGGCTGTCGCGCTATGGAGGCTTTGATTTTAAATCAAAATTAACAAAATGGCGGCGTTTTGAACAAAAAGTACCGAATTTAGCCGTTTTTGTCGCTGGTTTTCTTTTTTAATGAGAAGATGAAAAACAAAAGCTTCCATAGCACGGTAGAGAGTAGCGTGAAGAATGTTCTCCTAAAAGTTGAAAACTGTTCCCTGGAGAATGTCCACCGTTTTGAAAAATGTCGTTTCGAGAAAAACGCGTTTAAAGTTTCGAGTGCAGAAATTTCATATACCTAAATTGTGTACTTACGACTACTCGGCGATGCCAGGTCCATAAAGTATGCCAGCAAAGTATTTCGAATATCGCTTTAAAAATTTGAGAGGATCTTTTTGACCGTATATACTAATGGATAAGACCAACAAAAAAAATCGATTTTTTTTTCACACTGGAAAGATCCCTTAAGCTAATATTATATTTTCTTTGAATAATCAGAAATTCAATAAAATGTCGATACATTGAATTAAGAAAAATATTCCTTTAAACAAAGAACCGTTTTTCATTGATCTCAAAGAAATCGTTTTCGAGTCAATAAACCCATTTTCTTTAACCTAATGAAAAAATCCTTATATTTTCGTAGCGATGCTTGTCTTTATACGCACTTGTTGAAACTAACTACATTATATAGGTTATAACTGACTGACGACACCACCGACCAATTTCAGCACGAATAAAACGATGACAATGACTGCGATATTTTCGAGATTTTCGAGATATCTCGAGCCACCAACTTTTAAAAATAGGATAGGTATAAAGGAATTAGAGCAGGACGGGATAAAGATACAGGTTACATTTTCACAACGTGTTTATATATTTCAATTCTCCAAAAAAATATGCGACATTTAATGTACAAGTCAATTTAACTCTTCTGTTTTTTAGACGAATTGATGACCTTAAGAGAGCGCTAGACAATTTTAGTTGCTTCAGAATTATGTTTAAAAGGCAGAAATAGGGTAGGTCATAGCAACACTGAGGGAGTCGAGTTATCTGAGAGTCGTAAGAGGGTTGTTATAAGCCTGTCAGGGGATGGTGTTGTTCGCCGTTCAACCCTCCGTCGCGTTTATTTCGAGCGATTTCTGTGACGTGCGTAGAGAAAACAAGACGAAGGGCGCGAATGTAATTATGTGTGTGTGTGTGTTATCATATACATATATCGCCAGGGTTGGATGGATCAGTGGATCAACCGCGTGTTGAAGCAGACGAGTTGTCCAGGCCATGGCGAAACTATTTTTTGAAGGATGAGGAAAAATCGGGGCACCATTGGTAGCAAAAAAAATCAACTCCCCATTGGCCTCTCCAACGAATGAAGGATAATACCGAGAGTGAGAGTAAAAGGGGTGAGGACAAGAGGGAATAGAAGGAAAGGTCTACTTTTACGTCCATAGGCAAGGCTTCAAGGACGACCACGCCCTGTCTGCTACCACCACTACGAGCCACGACCACCACCACCCTAAGGTCGCGCACCGCCATCAACAACCCTGGGAAGAACCAGGCTCTGCGCAATTCGCACCCTCGACTGAAAACAACCAAAACACACACACACACATACACGCATAAACCTGGGGAAAAAAACGGGCAGCACCCTAACCTCTACTCGGTCCTTGACACGTCCCTCAAATACTAAACTGACTGATAACAACAATACTATTAATATACGTACATCAGCTAAGCATAATAAACTAAAGTGCTTTTTTACTCGCAAAATTTGCAATTTTTTTTCTACCGCGGTGTAGAAAACGGCAAATATGGTCATATTGTCACGTGATGATAACTAAAAGGCTTTATTTTGGTTTTTTAGCATAATGACATAGAATTGTTGCGACATTAAGGGTAAAAAAAAGTAATAGAAGTAAAGGTAAAAAAAAATTATTCTTTAATCCTAAAAAAAATTATCATGTTTTTACCTTCCTCATAGAGGAAGCTATGTATTGGTGAACATTTTTTTTCGAGATTTTCATTTCAGAAAATATGTCTAGAAAAAAATGGCCGTGTGTGTGTGTGTGTACAACTTCTAAATTCATTCGCCTATACAACTGAAGAATGGTTTTAGCTATTGAACTGAAATTTGGTGCACAAGTGAAACACCATCCCCTTTTGGATTGTTGCAGTTTTTGACAAATTGTATACACAAATTTTGATTTTATGCCTTTTTGAATTTTAAGAAAAACGGGCGTATTCATTCTAACTTCCGTAAAATTTAATTGATTTTAGTCTAAATTCCCGCACAGAAAAGTGTGCGGAAATGTATCTAAGATACAGGGAGAAAAATCATTAGCTAGCATAGTGACAGCAAACTTTATTTGTTGGCCTAGAAAATGTATTTGCTGGCCTAACAAATAATTTTGCTGGCCTAGCAAATAATTTGTATTAGGCTAAGAAATAAGGCTTTGCTCTCACTATATTAGCAACTGTTTTGTTGATGCAACAAAAGTTTTCTCTCCGTGTACTTTTGCGCATGCAGAAGGGTGTGTAAAGTTTCGCCGCACATCCGTTACAGGCTTGAAACACGGGACATACCATTTATTTAAAAAAAAAGCACTATGTGGTACTTGTACGAAAAAGTGGATTTAAGGTAGTTCTGTCGCGAAGGGAATCCAAACTCATATGCATGAATTTTTGACATGTTATAATTTAGCTATTCAATTTTACTTGCACAAAATCCTGAAGGCTTTTACCGAGTATTTGAATGAACAATTAAAACTTGAAAATCGATCTTTTTACACGGTGCTCACGGGAGGGCTGAAAAAATTGATCTTTAAATCGAAAATTAACATACTTAGATCAAAGATAGAGAAAAAATAAAAAGTACTACGGATTCGCAAATCATTCAGGACTTGATGCATCATGAAAAAAGGTGAAGTCTCCGGAATAATGTTTAATTGAACCAAGGTCAAAGTGCACGAAACCGGGCCAAATGACGTTTCCTAACCTAATTATCGTAAAAATGAAGTCAAATCCGCACTAAAGATATGAACTATTTACAAATAATCGTTTTAATTTGATTACGACAATTTCGAAGGATTCTCGATTATTTTTTATATTATTATTGAGGTAGTCAAAGTGATGCGTATGATTACTTTTTAATGTCATATAGACTCTGAGATTTATGACTCCGGCGTACCGACAGAACTACCTTAAGAAGCAGACTGCCCTCGCCTTCTTTCGCGCTGCAAATACACTGTAGCGTTCCCCAAGTAAAAATAACATATATATAGTAAATTAAAAATACATATAGTTTTATAGAATTAGGCATATATAGTCTATATACGGTCAATATACAATCTATATACAATCTATATTCAATTTATATACAATTTATACAGAAACCCAACTCACAGTTGGTCTTATATATAAATTGCATACAGATTGCGTATAGACTGTTATAGAGTTTATACAGACTATATATGCCCAATCCCATATGTCGGACCATATATAATTTTTTTCCTTGGGTCGATTCGGCTTGTGCGCCGCTTCCTAACCTTCGTAGAATCTCCGCTTTCCCGCACTAGTATCACAATTTTTTAGTATCGCAACTCTGGGCAATTCGCTCCCTTGACTGAAAACAACAAAAAAACACACATCCACATGCATAAACCTGGAAAAATAATGGACAGCATCCTCACCCCCTACTCGGTCCTTGACACATCCCCCATATACTAAACAGACTGATAATAACAATACTATTAATATCCATACACGAGCTGAGCATAATAAACGAAAGTACTTTCCAATTACGACAGAAAATTTTGAACTTTGAACTTTTTTCTCGCTAGTGGATTAGAACAGCGTAAAGACCGTGAGATAATGACGTAAAATTCTGTAAAAGGGTTAATTTATGTGTTTTTTAGTGCAAAGAAATGGAATTATAGAGGCATTCGAAGATGGCAATTAAGTGCGAGGTTAACTATCTCCAGGGGTCAGAGGTCGCGCTACACTGTCGGGAAAGACGGTGGAGGTCATCTTTTATCAATCGCGAATATTGAAATAAATAAATGTCGGATTGATCGAAGTTACGAATGCCTTTTACGATTGTTCGTTATGGCTCGATGTAACGGAAAAGAGGCGGAATCTGGGTGCTCTTTAATTTAACATTAAAATCCTCGCGATAATACGAGAGAGTTTAATGAAAGCGTTGAAATCTCAAAATACATGATGCACCAGCAGCGAGAGTACGTGTTGTGTGTATTAGAGACGTTTGTTGTTTGCTGGTGGTACTGCATGCGCGAAATTATTAGGACAGCACGTTCGGCGTGTGGTGTTCATCACAATTGTTTCACGCGATATTCCGCATCGCTTTTGCGATCCACTTTCGAGAGGTGCACATACCTACTATAGCGAGTCAACCACCAACGCTTGGCAATCGCTATAACCGCGCATATGAGATTCTCTCGCAACGAGAGTACATTACCGTCGAGTGTGCTATATCTATTATCTCGACTTCAAGGCCTCGGACGATCGTTCGCTCAGAACGAGCGGGTGAATAGCGCGGAACGAACAGGAGTAGTACTACTCACGCTTACCACCTACAACTCGATTTTCGCATCTTTTCATACTACATACTTTTTTTTTAGTGGTGAACGATTTTTCTTCAATTCAACTAAAGTAGTGCAGAGAAATAAATGTTTTCTCCTACCTTCGAAAACAATTAATAATTTTTTAATAATGCCACTCGGAAAAATAGATCTTTCGCAATGAAATATTATTCACGCTTACCACCTGTAATTCGATATTCGCGTCTTTTTATACTATATGCTTTTAGTGGTGAACGATTTTTCTTCAATTTAACTGAAATAGTGCAGAGAAATAAAATGTTTTCTCCTACCTTCGAAAATATTTAATAATTTTCTCTTGCAATCAAATACTTCTGACGTTTATCACTTATAACACGATTTTTCACATTTTTCCAAACAATGTTTTTAGTGCTTGAACTATGTTTTTAATTCAATAAGAATTCTGCAACATTTTATGTAACGGTAATGCGTGCAGACTTTTATTATTCAATAATTAATAAAATGTGAATAAAGATTTTAAAATTGTTATGTAAATTATTGTAAATAATTTCAATTAATTTCAATTTATTTTGTGATATTTTACGGCAGTTATAGCAAAATGTAAATTTATGATAATATTCAAAATGCCATAAAATCCGAACCCCTTTACCGATCATTACGAAATTTGGTACGTAAGAACGCTGAGTACTATTGTTAGAGTATAGAAAGTTTCGATTGATTCGGTGATATTTTACGTGAAGTAGACTAAAACAAACATTTTTCGAAAAATTCGAAATCCCATAAAAACCAAACCTATTTATAGATTCATCCCAAATTCAATATCATTCCACCTTTAGGATAGTTTTATCTGTAAAAATATTATTTAGCTCGGAATTTAACTACAAATTTACGGAAGCTAGAGAACCAACAGACTTTTTTTGTAAAAATTCAAAATAATCTTATGTTTGAATTTTTTTTAAATGATCGTAAATAAAGGAGTCTACTTGCCCCCTGTGTGTGCCAAATTTCAGCTCAATTAATAAAGCCGTTCTTTAGGTATCACTTTTCTCGACATTTCGGACCATTCTGAATTTTCTGAGATGAGAAATCTCAAAATAGTCCATTATCCTACAAGGGAGGGAAATGCGCGATTTTTGTCAAGGGTGAAGTTTGCTGCCCGAGGGTCCCTCCCGTGTGGCATACGACTATTTTTTCCCGAGGTCGTTGAAATGAACCCATTCGCATGCATGCATAAGCGCAACCTCTTGCTCCCGCTAGCAACTCCATTACTCCCTCCGGGAGCTCTATTACTCCCTCCAGGAGTAATGGGACTGTCCTGCGCATGCGTGGCGACCTGTGTTCGAGTACTCGTTATTGGTCGAAAATCAGCCACTTCCCTCCCCGTTGCACACAAGGAATGAGCTCATTGTAGCGAAGTCAGGAAAAAATAAATGTTTTCACGAAAAGCTTACACTATGAAGCAAAAAATTCCCCAAAATTACATAAACACCCTTTATTTATAATTTTTTTAAGTGGTTACAAAAACCCTATTTGTTCACATCAATAATAAATATTATTTTATGATCGATCCTCTCGCGTCTCGTACCTGATAGCCAGTGATCCGGTACGTTCCCCTGAAGAGGCTAGCTTTGAGCGATATTACACACTCGAGTAGCTCGTAAACCTCGAACCCCAGAGTTCTAGGAGGTCTCCCTGGCGGGATAGTGGGTGCTACGAGCGTCGAAGTGCATCAAGAGCTACTGTGTTGTATATACAGCATATCGGCAGACTGTTGACTACAAGGTACAACGTAACCCGTTTACGTACAAGCGAGTATTGAGAGAGTGCTTGGTCGACCTGGTCGGTGATCCTTTCCATCGTGGGCATGTACTAGACACTATAGAGTGTCTAAGTATTGCTATAAAGAGAGAACCAAGGCTATTCTAGAGAAGAATCAGCTCCACTTTTCTGCGGCATTCACCGCTGCGACTCAAGAAAAACGAGACACCCAAGAGCGAGGGTGAAATGCGATGAAAAAAAAAGAGAAAAATGTAGTATGGGGGAGGCGCCGACTGCGAGAAGACCGCAGAGTCGAGGCATGGCACCATGACCTCGACAACTCACCCTCCGTCAGACCTCCCTCGGCTTTCAGTTGCGTCAGCTCTTTTCCCGCCAATTAGGCCGAAAGGATGAAAGAAATCGTCGTAGTCTTTGGCCTTGAAGTCATTTTGTTTTTGTTCACCTTATTACGCGTCGATTTCTGTGTAAGTGCTTCGAATGGTGTATAAATCCGTGAATATGTTGAGGGTCATCGCTGACGCCGGGTATTTCAACCCCCTATCCAAGGTCACGACCGATACATGCGAAAAAGAAACAAAAGCCTATGTTCCATCATTGCATCGAAGATTTTTTTTTTTGGACAGTCGTTAAGGTTCTCCCGGTGTATAATCTGGCCATTATTTAGAGCCTATCGATACACGGTTCAATGAGTTACGAGGAGATGACTAAAAACCCGAAAACCATTATTTCTTCTCTGTTATCTGGTGATTAATAATTGTAACCAATTGTGTCGATAGCATCGGCTTATCTGATGCTTCCACATCCTTAATTCCTATAATAGGTTCTGCCATAACACCATATCTATGCGTCAATACGATTAGTAGACACAGTTGGTGTTGACTCATTAACGATCGGTGGTGCCTAATAGTGAAGTGTATATTTCATCTAAAAGACACGCATTTGTGCCTATAACTATATTTAACATAGCTTTAAATACCAGCCAATAACCGTGCTGTTTGTACTCTAAATTTACATACGCATAATTGCAAAAAGCTTGCTGTCCGAATTCTTTTCATATGTGCTTTCTGAACCGACACTTTCGATGTCAACTTGGACGCGCTCTTTTTTTTCTCACTCCTCTTTGACCCAATCTCCATGTTGACTATCGGCAGTGCTTAATAGTGAAGCATATATTTGGCACATTTACATCTCCAATATAAACAACTCGACCAGAAAACACACTGAGAGAAGAGTTTGTTTACAGTTAATAAATCAAGTGTTAAATATGGCGAAATTAACCATTTAGTTATTATTATTGAATCTCAGTTGAGCTAAATAACATTGAATTGTCCCAAAAGAACACGGAAAGAAATGTTAGGTTGTGGCCACTACGTTTCCGATTTGCTGTACACGATGTCTAAGAAATTAGTTGCCTGAACCATATCGAATAGTAACCTCAACTATTCACGATTAGTTCTCGCGAGATTAGTTAGGTTAACTAATCCAATCGTTGGGAGTACCACGCAAATACTTGGGACTACCATTTGAATCATCGGTATTATCATTCGAATCGTTGGTATTACCATTTGAGTTGTAAGATAAATAGAATAATCGATTGGTTATGGCAACTGATCTTTTTTTTTCGTGAAGCTCGCTAACATTTGTTAATAATTAACAAATCTTATTTGTCTCAACATACATTTAGGACCAATAACTACTAAATGGTTCATTTCGTCACATTCAACACTTGATTCATTAATTGTTAACAAACTCGTTTGTCAGTGCAAGTCTCCAACCAAATTCTACCAGATTACAACTCTCCGAGATTTTACAGTAGCTCACACATTTGCCAAAAAATGTCTCTACCAGATCGTACAGCTGCTTGTAACTCGCCCAAATTACAATTCTACCGTGTTACCAGATTACAAATCTACCAGAATACAAATCTCATGGCATTTGGCCGCGATATAAAACCAACTGGAGAAGAAGAATAATAATAATAGTGTAAATCTCCGAGGGATACACAAAAAAACAAAAAATCCCGTGCAGAAATATATTTGGGGCTCCAACTTGGCCCTTTCTAGTTTGCCCCAGTTCTATTAGGGCCCTACTAGGCTAGTCACACTTGAAGTACGGTGCCTTTAGAGGCTCAATAGGGGCGACCCTAGTGAGGGTTCCACATTTAAGCCTGATTAGGCCGCGAAGTTTGTCGTGGCCGCCTCTGTTGAGCCTAGTAGGGTTCTAGAGTAGATTCCCTATTGTGGATGCCACGTTTATACCTAAAAAGGCCCCATATTTAATCGAGGCTGCCCGAACTAATTTCTGCACGGGATATTATATTTATCAACGAGAATATCATGTTTTACACGAATAATACAAAAAAAATGTCACGAGTATAAAAAAGAATATTTTTCTTTCCCGGTTAATATAAAGAATATCCTTATTTGTCCGAATTTTTATTGACCGTCGATTTGAAATCGGGTAAAGACGTAAATGTGCCGTATCTATATTTCATATAGCCTTGCAATTATGCCAATAACTATATTTACCATAGCCTTAAGTACCAGCCAATAACCGTGCTGTTTACACTCCAAGTTTGCGCACATAATTGCAAAAAAGCTTGCTATCCACATTCCTTCCTATGTGTTTTCTCACTCGAAACTTTCGGGGGCACCTTGGATGTGTTTTTTTTCTCTCTGACTCTCCTCTTCGACCCAATCTCCCTGCTGAGTCCCGGCTGCCGTAGGGCGCCTTCGATGGCACAGTTGTGACGAGGGTTGGCGTCCCAATTCCCTTCGTGATGCTGTAAGGACGCGCGAAATGAGAGGGAAGGTTAGGTTAGAGATCCGTCTAAGGGGCGGAGGAGGTGATAGCCGGCTTAGATGGTGTTGGTGATGGCTGCGATGGTTGTGGAAGGGGTGGGGGAAGGGGGGGCGGTGTTTGTCGACGGAAAGGAAGTCTGGTTGGGGTAGGACGCGCCCAGAAGGTCGTCGAAAGGACGCCGCGCCGTGGAGAGCTTCGACAGGGGTAGGCGTAGGTCAGCAACCACCTACGCACACCTCAATCAATACGCCTCAGTCTTTGCCAGGCTCGCTAAAACACTTTTTATTTTATTTTATTTTTTCTTTCGCTTCTCCCTTCTTTCAACCTCCAAATATTTTCGTCTCGTTCTATCGATATAACGAACCGCTTAATACTACCCAAAAAGCCTTCAAGGTCCTTGCGGACGAACTGCGCCTCGAAAAACTTTGTCCCTTGGTATGGAACCTTCGAATTCTGTCAACTCGATTTCGTTAAGCCACCCCTCGACTAATTCCTTCGACACCGCCGTGTAATCATCTGACCCAAACGCCTTTCTCCTACCCTCGATAATTTTAATCTCCTATCGAAATACGTGCAACCACGAAGACTTTGATATATTACTTTCTACGTCATCTGCATGCAGAATAATCATCGGAAATATTTTGATATTTACGTCATGTAATTAATTGGTATACAAGTAATTTAAGTCACAATAACAGTCAAGTATTTTAGGTAACTCAAAAAATAGTTAAAGGAACTTGATAAGTCATTGGACTATTTTTGTTTGGCTACACTGAGAGAAAATTATGGTATTAGTAACTATAAAGTGACAACTATTCACTTATGTTTGGTACAACAATTTTTTTCTAGTTGACACAACTATCAAATAGTTGCTACAACTAGCAAATAGTTACCATAACTATTTTCGTAGTTATTGTAACTATAAAAATAGTTGCATGTAATAAAAATGAGTTGTCATTTTATAGTCGACTGTACTATTACGATTTCTCTGAGTGTGGTATTAATGTTATCGATAGTAGAATAATATTTTTTTATATTTACGTCATGTAACTAATTGGTACAAGTAAGTTAGGTTACAATAACAGTCAAATAGTTTAGGTAACTCAAAAAATAGTTAAAGGAACTTGTTAAATCATTGCATTATTTTTGTTTGGCTAGTATTAATGTTATCGATAGTAGAATAATCATCGGAAATATTTTTATATTTACGACATGACATTAATTGGTACAACTAAATTGAGTTACAATGACAGTGAAATAATTTAGGTAACTCGAAAAATAGTTAGAGGAACTTGTTAAATCATTGTATTATGTATGTTTGGCTAGTATTAATGTTATCGATAGTAAAATAATCGTCGGAAATATTTTTATATTTACGTCATGTAATTAATTGGTACAACTAAATTAAGTTACAGTGACAGTGAAATAGTTTAGTTAACTCGAAAAGTAGTTAAAGGAACTTGATAAGTCATTGGACTGTGTTTGTTTGGCTAATATTAATGTTATCGATAGTAAAATAATCGTCGGAAAGATTTTTATATTTACCTCATGTAATTAATTGGTACAACTAAATTGAGTTACAATGACAGTGAAATAGTTTAGGTAACTCGAAAAATAGTTAAAGTAACTTGTTAAATCATTGCATTATTTTTGTTTGGCTAGTATTCATGTTATCGATAGTAGAATAATCGTGAGGAACATTTTTATACTTACGTCGTGTAATTATTGGTACAAGTAATTTGAGTTACAATAATAGTAAAATAGTTTACGTAACTGCAAAGATAGTTAAAGAAACTTTTACAGTCATTGGACTATTTTTGTCCGGCTATTATTAGTGTTATTAATAATAGCATGGCTATTAGTAACCATAATTGCTAATATTACATAAGTGTACGATAAAATTCTCTTCATGGATTAACCCAACCTTACTAAACATCAACGAAGTTACTTTAACAACAAAGTTTTAAGCCCTAATTACTTGATGAAATATACATTTACGCTATAATCCATTTCACAATAAGATCCTGCTATGCTTATCGAAAAAACTTTTAACTTCTGCGTTCAGTCCACCATTTATATTTTAATTAAGTATAAAAATGTCGTGAAATCTCCAGAATTTGATTCTTTCAAAATTCATTTAAAAAATATGAATATTTTAATATCAAGCCGCAAAAAAAAATGTTGCGAAATTAAGCAATGTATTAAATTTTACAATAAACATTAGCTACAATACTGATTTCCAATTCTGTATAGAACAAGTGAAAATTAATAATCCAATGTTTAAAAAGCGTTGGACGATAGAGACCGAGAAATGTAACGAGCATTGTGGCCGGAAACTAGACGCATTAGTAGGAATCGCTTTCGACGAGCTCTCCCTATTTTTCCTAGTGTGTTTCTACTACCTATATTTATTATAGCAGCGTAAGCAGCTACGGGTGTTATCTTCAAGTATTGGTGAACGACTTCGTAGCTCCTTCTTGGCTGCCTTCTCAAGCAGCGCGCTTAAAACTCGCTGCTGGGGGAAGCGGCTTTGCTGGTGAATATAGTGTGTGCCCGTACATGCACCGATAGCCGCGATCCCAGTGAAAGGAGAGAAGTTGTAGTAACATTATAACAGGTAGATGCAACGCACCACGAGAAGCTCGCTGCTGTTTCTGCTGCTGCTGCTGCTGCTAGTGCGAAGCGAAAACGTACTACCAGACTGCTGCACTACTCGTCGTTTGTACCGCGTGGAGGAAAACAGCAGGAGGAGCGCGACGTTCGTCCGCCGCAACAAACAAGAGTGTGTTGCTTGCTGTTCTGAGTGGGGAGACGAGCGGCGGCGTGTATATACCGAGAGTAGTCGTTCGCGACGACGGCGACGACGACGACGACAAGCCGCATCGAGAGTAGTAGGAAAATTCAGGTCGCGCCTTGACACACTTGCACTCACCACGTGCATCGCGACCGAGGTGCATGCGTCTCTCCACGAGAGAGGAATAGGTACCGCTCTCGACTGTATGCACCACGTATATGTATACAACGATTGCACACACCGCTTTTACCTTTGTGCAGCTTTTCATTGTATTGTCTCCTGTTCTGCTACGTTGAAACAATTCATTGTGGACGCTTCTCTGTGTTGAGCAGCGGTGAGGATTTCCTCGATTGCGCATTACTACTTCCGAGTTCCGGAATTTTTCTTTTTTTTAACTTTGCTTATCTTTTTATAGATTTATTTACCGATGAAATTAAGTATTTGGATGTTAATTTTTTTTATATTTTCGACACTTTTCTGAATAAAATAAGTGAAGATTAATAATGGAGTTTTTGAATTTTTTTTAAAGATGAATCTTTTTTGATTTTTTTACATACAAATGGAGGATGCATTAATTGTGAATTCATATTGTTTTTGGATTTTTCTGTTTCCATTTGGTTTATCGAATTATGGAGGAAATTTGTTATTCCTTCGAACCTTTAATGGGTTAGCATTTTTATTGATCAAAAGAATATTCTTTAAAAATATTAAACACTTTTCGGAATCGAAATATTTAAAAAAAACACACTTTAGAAAATACACTGTTGAAAATTTTGGGAGTAAATTGTGTTTTTGCTCTATAAACAAAAATGTAAATTTTTTGTAAATGCTAATTGCGCTATTTTCCAAATTTTTCCAGAATTTAAAAAATATATTTCAAAAATATGTTGACCTGCCATAAGTTCACTTTCTGTGAACCATCAAGTCACTATAAGTTAGCTGAAAAAAATTAATCACCTTAAAAATATCTTGATTCATATTCTGTTCGAAAGTTCTTAATTTTTTTAATTCGAAGATGACTGAACTTCCTGTTTCAAAATTCCTTCAATTTATTTTTCAAAGTCGCAATACCAATTTACTGAAAAACTAAATATTCAATGAACTTTAAAGTACACCGGATATTCATTTAAACGACTATCAGTAACCTAAATAGAAGTAACCCTGTTGCATTAATAAAGAGCAATGATCGATTTCGCGATTACTTCTTAATCAGTAAGGAAAAAAAAAATCGCGGAAAAATTGAAAGCATTGTGAAACTTTTCTTTGTGCAGCTCAGCACTTCCGCTTTAGATTCACTCATGCGTCGAGTCACGTGAATATCGAGGCATATTCTTCATTTATTTATCCGCCACGAGGACTTTATTTATTCGCGTTAAATCCCAGCGGCAAATATTTCTTTATTTTTTTTTTTCTCTCTTCTTTGATATATCCGATATACCGATATACCTATATATATCGCCTGAGCTGCTTTCATCATTATCGCGTCAATGAATCACGCCTCTTGTGTATTCGATAACTCTCTCCCTTTCTCTATCTTTCTTTATGCGCGTTTCTTCTCGCTCCCACACATTTTTTCCTTGTTATTCGCACTCGTCCGAAGCGCAACGGCAATATCTCCCTCGTTGAATCTCTTTGACTCGCCAACGTGACGCAAGGTTATCGTCGTTGCGCCGAGATTGGGGCTCGGCGATGAACGGGTCGCAACGACGACCAAAGCAAAACTCATCGGCTCTGTAATTTGCGCAATCGATTGGCTCTCGGTGCAACGAACGAATTTTCCCTCAAAATTGACTGGTTTAAAATAATAAAAATCAAAAATTTCAAAGGCGAAAGTGAATCAGGTGCATCGGTTTTTTTATTTATTGTATTTTGACTTCAGTAATACATTCAAAGACATTTTGATAGTTCTAGCAGCTTATAAGTGAGGTTTTAAAAATATGTTTATTATAATTTGATTGTCTTTGATTATCTGTTAACAATTACTGAATATATAAAAAGTAGTCAAGGTTTTTTAAGCCTGTGGTTTATATTTGCACGATTTTTCTCTCAGGAAAATTGCAACTTAACGTTGTAAGCTTCTATTACCTCATAGAATTAATATTTATGGCTTCAGTCATTTGAAAATAATTATTTCTCAATAATAAACTGCAGTGCTTTGAAAAAAAGTTTAAACTTTACAGTAAATGCTGAAAAATAAATTTCTGAGATAATCTCATGAAAGGATGTTAAAAAATAGAGGCGACGGGTCTTTTATTTATTTTTCAATATATTCAATATGTTTTTTTACTTTTTAATGAATATTTGACTAACATTTTTAAAGTACTTTATTTTTTTTAGAAATTGCTAAAAATAAAAGTCTTCAAAATCTACCGATAATAATTGCAAAATCATAGCTAAAAATCAATTATACAAAAAATTTCTAACTGAAAAAATAATTGAAGATTACAACTAAATTTGGCGGGCATCAGCTGTCAAATATATGTTTACATACAACAAATTTTTTTCATTACATTTCAACAGACCAAAACATATTTTTGACATTATTCGTCAGTTACTTCAAAAATTACATTATTATAACTAATTCCACTACTTTTGATATTGCTCTTAATTAAATATAACCTGCAGTAATATGTACACATACCATAAAAAAAATTGTCAAAGATAGATAAAAATATTTGTAAGCGTAAAAAAAAGTCCCAAAATGATATAATTAACTCACTCAAGGTGAGGACAAATATCGTGTTAACAATTTTTATTTAATGACCCGCAAAATTCATTTCATTCAACCGACTTCCTTTCTGATTGTAAAAAAGGCAGTTCCAATGATGGCAGTTCAAGACAAAAGACGAGAGTGCCAGGAGATAAATTCACTGTGAGGATGACTGAGGGAAAGGTGAATCTCGGGTGTTTCCAGCAGCGCGCGTAGCGCATCGAGGTGAAGGAAAGGAGTCGATAAAAAAACAGCAGCAGAAGCAGCAACGACGCGCATAGTAGTAGTATAGTTTCACTACTGCGTCCGCTCGATGCTCTTACCCACAGTTAAATATATCTATATAGAGTGATACACCGGTTGCGTGGAATCGCCTGTTGTTGGTTGGCTCGACGGAGTGAGCGAGGCTCGAGCGAGCGTGAATTCACGCGACCTCGGGCGAAGTCTCATCGTGGTACGTGCAGCTCGCGGAATCCCGTCGATACGATTTCCTATTCTCTCTTTGGCTGTGCGCGTTGCTGCGCTATAGCTTAAGCCTGACTACGGTGAAGCTGGTACCCCCGTCGCTCACCTTGCGTTCGCCCACCACCTGAGAAAACGAGCAACTAGGTACTTGGTACGCACTCGTTCAACGTGCTCTACAATTAGACCTCTCGTGCATCCTTTGCACAAACAGTATCGTGTCGATTCACTTATTTCAACAATTGACCATTATAGCTTTTAATTATTTTAAACTATCGTAATCTAAACCGTATATTGAGTAGCCTGTAATTATTGGCTGTGGATAATTTATTTTAGCATTCATGGTTTATTTTTAAGTCCTTTTGTTATCAGGAAAAAAATTCTGAATTCTGCTTATTTTTCAATATCAAAATAGTGGGAAAATTGAACTTTTTATTATTTTTACATATCGATGTGTTTTTGTACATTCCATCAATAATGTAGTATTCATTTCTAATAGAATTTTGACGGTCGTACAACTTTTCGAGAATTTTTTATTACTATTTATATGGAAATAGGGATTAATCCGATGTAGATAATAGTTGCCAGTACGGCAAGAATTTGGTACAGGCGACAAATTGCTCGTCTGTCTTTAATATTATATAGACAAATGAATGATGGTAATAAAATTCTTGTTCTACTATCAACTTTTTATTCTCCATGCATAATCTCAGCAGAAAATTATTTTTGTTTATTTTTATTCCCTTTTTAAAAGGGAATAGAGTACATGAAGAGAAGAATCTAGTAAAACTTGTAATTAATCTAGTAAAATTACTGTTCCTAGAACAATAAGCATTCCGGTAGTAAAAAATTACCATATTAGCAGGAATTTATGGCTATTTTGACCAGAAAGTGTATTAACATTTTTTTCATGTATAATAATTAATTCTATGTCCTTTGTATTTAAAAAAAGAGTATTTCAAATTTCCCGCCAATTGCAATAAAATATAGAATCTCAAACTTTAACCCGGTCTTTCTCGTATCATATTCATATGAATAATAAAATATTCGAGAGATCGTTCGAGATTTTTCCTTCGCGATTAGCCGTAGATCTCTTCAATACCCGTAATCTCTGGTACTCAGTGTATATATAGATATATAATATATATAGGTATAGTAAAGTTAGATTACTATAAAAGACATAAGCACGCGATGCGAGCGAACTCGAGTAGCCGTTCCTCTCCGCCTTGTCGTCGTTGACGACGACGACGTCGACGGCGTCGCGCGGTCTTATCTAGGCCATGGCTAGCCTGCACACGAGCGCAACACTTTGCGTTGTCTCGTGGATGTGCTGCTACCGCTGCATCGAGCGAACGAGCGCGCGAAACGATACTCGCGCGCATTGCACTGCGTTGCAACGAGAGAACGCGCGAATCCATGCTCGCTACTAGCACGCGCGTCCTGCCGAGTTACCGTGATGCTGCTACTGCTTGTTGCTGTCCCTAAGCATTTTATGCAGCACGCGAAACGTTTTCGCGACTCAAAGCAGTGTGACCGAGTCTCGCCTACCTACTTGGCACTATCTCCTTAACTAGAAGAATATATCGACAGGAGCAAGTGGTCCGTGAGCTACTGTTTCTCTATCCGCTATACAAGTGCAACAAGTACTGATCACTTTTAAGGAGAGTGAAGCGTTTCACACTAGTACATTTTTTTAAACCTTTTCTACACGTTTTGGTGGCTTAATTTTCTTAAATAGTTACGAAAAAAAAAAATTACTGGTATTAGAAAAGGATTTTTTAAAAATTCAGTACTATAATTTAAAATTTTTTTTTTTTAATTATTTTATTTTTAGTCGCATCAACAAGGAGGTTATTAGCGACTAAGTACTATAATTGTATGATTATGACGAGTAATAGCGCATTTGGTTTATTGCAACATGCTTCACACTAGTAAATGGATTTTAAAACCATTTCGACACGTTTTGGTGGCTTAATTTTCTTAAATAGTGGTGTATGAAAATATATTTACTGCAACGTTACGAAAATAAAAAAGTTTATCATTGAAAAGATATCTTTTTTTTAAATTTTTTATTTAACCGAATATTAGGCATAAGATGGTTATAAGTTTTAATTACACTGTCAAAAATTCGACTCAAAGCAGTGTGGCCTTAACTAGAAAAATATATCGACAAAAGCGAGTGATCCGTGAGCTACTGTTTCTCTATCCACTATACAAGTGCAACAAGTACTGATCATTTTTTTCAAAACCATTTCTACCCGTTTTGGTGGCTTAATTTTCTTAAATAGTTACGAAAATAAAAATTACTGGTATTAGAAAAAGATTTTTTTTTGTTCAGTATTATAATTTTTTTTTATCATTTTATTTTTAGTTGCATTAACAACGAGGTCATTAGCGACTAAGTACTATAGTTGTATATAATTGTATGATTGTGACCAGTAATAGCGCATTTGGTTTATTGCAACATGCTTCACACTAGTAAATGGTTTTTAAAACCATTTCTACACGTTTTGGTGGCTTAGTTTTCTTGAATAGTGCTGTGTGAAAATATATTTACAGCAACGTTACGAAAATAAAAATGTTTATCATTGAAAAGATATATCTTTTTTTAATTTTTTATTTAACCGAAAATTAGGCATAAGATGGTTGTAACTTTTAATTACACTGTCAAAAATTCGACTCAAAGCAGTGTGGCCGAGTCTCGTCTACCTACTTGACACTATCTCCTTAACTAGAAGAATATATCGACAGGAGCGAGTGGTCCGTGAACAACTGTTTCTCTATCCACTATACAAGTGCAACAAGTACTGATCACTTTTAAGGAGAGTGAAGCGTTTCACACTAGTACATTTTTTTTAAAACCATTTCTACACGTTTTGGTGGCTTAATTTTCTTGAATAGTTACGAAAAAAAAATTACTGGTATTAGAAATATTTTTTTTTGTTCAGTACTATAATTTTTTAAATTTTTATTATTTTATTTTTAGTCGCATCAACAACGAGGTCATTAGCGACTAAGTACTATAATTGTATATAATTGTATGATTATGACGAGTAACAGCGCACTTGGTTTATTGCAACATGCTTCACACTAGTAAATGGTTTTTAAAACCACTTCTACACGTTTTGGTGACTTTATTTTCTTAAATAGTGGTGTAAGAAAATATATTTACAGCAACGTTACGAAAATCAAAAAGTTTATCATTGAAAAGATATATCTTTTTAAAATTTTTTATTTAACCGGAAATTAGACATACAGATGGTTGTAACTTTTAATTACACTGTCAAAAATTCGACTCAAAGCAGTGTGACCGAGTCTCGTCTACCTATTTGGCACTATCTCCTTAACTAGAAGGATATATCGACAGGAGCGAGTGGTCCGTGAACTACTGTTTCTCTATGCACTATACAAGTGCAACAAGTACTGATCATTTTTAAGGAGAGAAGCATTTCACACTAGTAATTTTTTTCAATCCATTCATACACGTTTTGGCGACTTAATTTCTTAAATAATATGAAAATAAATGTATGGCTTTGTTACGATAAATAAAGGTGACTGGTATTCGAAAAGAATTTTTTTAGTTCAGTATTTTTCGAGTATATATATATAATGTTAGACTGATCATGACGAGTAATAGGGCATTTGATTTATTGCAACATGCTTCATAAATGTTCTGTATTATAAGTCATTGAAAAGCCATTGAAAAAATATACCAAATATACTCTTTGGTATATTTTTTACGTAACCAAAAATTAAGCATACAAATTTTTGTAACTGTCAAAAATGATCAGAGGATTAACAGACATTTATCGAAAATTTTTATATATAAGTTGAAATATTAAATTTAATATACAATTATATAGTAATATTGCAGTACTTTTATATTGATCATGACTTTTTTTTAAATATGCTTAATACACCTTATATTAATTTTCATAATGAATATATAGAGTGTAAGAACAAGAACTGACAATCAAGTTATTCTGGAACATACTTAATTAGAAACTAAAATATTGTAGTAATAGTTTTTAAAAATAAGCAATAATCTTTGCGGCAAAGTAATAGTAGAGATTTCCACATGCAACCAGTCGAGACGCTCTCATAGCGATATTCGAAGGTGCATGAAGTTCGCCTACTACTTTTCACTCGCTACTGTTCATGCTGAGAGGTTCCAGTAGGTTCTCGCTTCTTAGCTTTTTTTATTAGGTTTTTTTTACATTCTTTTTCACAACTCTTCGTGGCTTCACCACGCAACTCTCCCTCGATCCGTGGGGGACTCCCTGAGCGTGACGGGAAGTGCCTACGCGCGAGGTCCCCGCACGTTCGTTTCAAGGATGAGAAAGGGCTACACTGTGCAAAGGGGAAATGTATAGTAGCGCCAAGGAGACTACAAGAATTTCCGCGAAATGGCTCACTTGCAAAATACATCTTTAACCCTTTAAAGCACCAAAAAAGACACCCCCATAAAGTAGGTTAATAAATACAAATAAATAAAAAAACGATGTACTCCACACAGAGAAAAAGAAAGTCCACATATATATTTTTTTTGCATTCGCAATATACTTTTCATATTTATCTAATAATTATATCTGAAAAAAGAAAAAGATTTGGTTTATAACATATATTCCATTTTTGCAATCTAAAATATATTTGAAGTAATATTCTGACATGGAATAATTATGTTTGGAATATAATATATTTGCTATGAAATCGTTGGTAATTCGCATATATTTTCATTTCCGTGGTGATTAAGAGGTATAATTTATATATGTAATAGCGGCGAAAAAATCGATATCCTGTGTACATTTTTTTCTTATACACGTTTTCCATAATACTCATAAATAATTCCAAATACTAATAAATAAATAAAAATATATATCCCACACAGAGAAAAAAAAGTCCACATATATATATTTTTTTTGCATTCGCAATATACTTTTCATATTTATCTAATAATTATAACTGACGAAAAAAAAATTTGGTTTATAACATATATTCCATTTTTACAATCCAAAATATATTTGAAGTCATATTCTGACGTGGAATAATTATATTCGGAATATAATATATTTGCAATAAAATCTTCGACAATTCTCATATATTTTCATTTCCGTGGTGGATAAGAGGTGTAATTTATATATATGATAGCGGCGAAAAAATCTATATCCCATATACATTTTTTTCTTATACACGTTTTCCATAATACTCACAAATAATTCCAAATACTAATATTTATTAGTATTTGGAAATAAAAATATATATCCCACACAGAAAAAAAAGTCCACATATATATATTTTTTTTGCATTCGCAATATACTTTTCATATTTATCTAATAATTATAACTGACAAAAAAATTTTTGTTTTATAACATATATTCCATTTTTACAATCTAAAATATATTTGAAGTAATATTCTGACATGGAGTAATTATGTTTGGAATATAATATATTTGCTATGAAATCTTCGGTAATTCGCATATATTTTCATTTCCGTGGTGATTAAAAGGTATAATTTATATATATGATAGCGGCGAAAAAATCTATATCCCATATACATTTTTTTCTTATACACGTTTTCCATAATACTCACAAATAATTCCAAATACTAATAAATAAATAAAAATATATATCCCACACAGAAAAAAAAAGTCCAGATACATATATTTTATTGGCATTCGAAATATACTTTTCATATTTATCTACTAATTATATTTGAAAAAAATATATTGATGGTTTATAATGCATATTTCATTTTTACAATCTAAAATATATTTGAAGTCATTTTCTGACATGGAATAATTATGTTTGAAATATAATATATTTGCAATGAAATCTTCGATAATTCTCATATATTTTCATTTCCGTGGCGGATAAGAGGTATAATTTATATACATGATAACGGTGGAAAAATCTATATCCCGTGTACATTTTTTTTCTAATACACGTTTTCCATGTAGGTAAATAGGGACAGCGTATAAATTTATGAGTTCTGTATTTAAAATAGAAAATCAGAGCGATTATACGGCAAATATCGCGCGTTAACTCGAACGGAAATTGTACAAGAGCTCGGACAATATATGGCTATATACGATATATAGTGCATCGTCGCCGTCGTCGTTATATACACCCAGTTATAATCGACCCAGAACTCGCACGGATAATAAAGTTCACGTATACACGCGGTGGTTTGGTATCCTCTATCTCGCCGGCATTGACGTCCGGCGATAATAAAAAAATATGACTCGAACGACGAGTGCGAATAAGAGAGAGAATATCGCATGACACGTGAGGGAGGAAGCGAATCGGCAATATTCGTGCTGCACGGAAAGTGAGAGTCTCCTCGTCCCTCGTTATATTTACGTTACATTGCGCGAAGTAGTATAGTTACGTCGATCCGGAGCGCGACCTAAATAAAAATAAATCGTAAGGATATACGACGATAAAATGTGAATAAACAAAATGAAAAATAAAAAAAATGCTTTCGTTCTCTGGATATACGTGTGGAGCTCAAAAGTGTCGTTTCTCCATGCCAGAAACGAGAGAAAAAACCCCCCACGAAAAAGAAGAATATCAAAAAATGTATTCTATAGTGTCAATATTTTTGTACGAAAATATTTCTTGTATTAATATATGTAATATATTTTACATACATTATTTCATTTATGCACGCATTATTTTATACATCTTTCAAGATACATACATCAGACATGCCTTTAAATATATGAAATATATAGAATTTTTCGCAAAAGAACTATTTAATATATCGAAAAATATATTTTCGCATATATTTTATTTGCACACAAATATATTTGAAAAATGTATTCTTAAAATATATGGGACCGACAGTAGTGGACGCGCGGTTGGTGTGTGGCTTCGGCGGTCCCCAGAGTTAAGCAGCATTATTTGCGGTCATAACTTGGATGGGTGACCGCTTAGCCGGGCACTGGTTTGCGCGCCAACTGTTGAGCGGGAGGCAGTTTTTCTGAGTTTCTAATGTATTCTCATACAATAGAAACTCAGTAAAAATAAAGCCGTCTGTATCGGCCAGGTTTTCCGCAGTTTCCCTGTGCCCTCGTGCAAATGCGATACAGTCGTGCATTAGGATGAGTGGCTGCGGACAACACTCTAGGGGGGGTCTCTATGAAGTGAACGGGGAAAGGGGTGTCTATGATGGAACGGGGAAAAAAGGGGAGAGGGGCAACGTAAAAGCCTGAAGAAGGCATACGGAAAAGAAACATATTCTTAAAATATATTAAATATGTATAATTTGACGTCAAAGGTGTGTTTCATGTATCTAAAAATATATTTTCGAATATATTTTATTTAGCCTCAAATATATTTGAATAATATATTTTTAAAGTATATGAAGTATGTATAATTTGGTGTCAAAGGTGTGTTTGATATATCGAAAAATATATTTTCATTTACGCTCAAATATATTTGAAAAATGTATTGTTCAGATATATGAAACGTATAGAATTTTTCGCATAATATCTATTGAATATATCTAAAAATATATTTTCGAATACACTTTTTTGTGCATGTGGAACCGAAGCGAACGGACAATGCGAAATGTCTTGTCGCGAGAGACTCGAATGATGACCCCTCTTCCTCTCCCCTTCTCCCTCTTTTCTTCTTCGTCATTTTTCTCTTCTTCTAACTTCCCGCCTCTATCTCCACCGTGCCCGCATTCTTCCATCGTCTCCTCTTCCTATAGACGCCGAGAGCGTTGTCTCTCCGCTCTCGGCCACCACTTTTATCTTATATACTTCTCTAACCGCGAGCTCGCACGCGAGGAACAGGAGAGGAGGGACGAATTGGCGGTAAAAGGAGAGGAGAGAAGTGCTATGGCGGAAAAGATTTCGAGCTGCAACTCGATTGAACACAAACTGGCGAAAGAAAAAGAAGCGGAGTTAGACTGGCAATTCTCGCTTTTAAAAATAGGCCGACCAGTCGTTCTGGTCACCGCTGGATGTGAGCTGCGACTAAAGAAATTCCCAGCCTCTCTTTTCCGTCTCTCATTACGTTTCCTGTTTTCAATCTTTCAACCCTTTGGTCCAGTCTTGAAATAATTGAAAAAAAGCATTAAATAAAACTTGATATTTATCTTAATTTCATTTTTTACATTATCGAAAATTTCATTATAATCTGGAAATAATTTTTCAATTATATGAATAGAATTTAATATACCCTTCAATAATCGTGATAAATCTGCGGCTCCAAATAAGTTACAATTAATAATTGTTAGGCCTTTTTATTCACCGTCCATTTGTTAATTACATTTTGAAAAAGTCCTAGACTTTCGAAAGAAAAATTGAAAAAATCTGATTCTTCTAGCATCAACTTATTCAACATTTAGTAAAGTCAGATAAAAAATTTTCTAAATACAAATACAAATTCAAATTAATAAGTAGAAATTAGCAAAATGATTTTGAACCTCTCCATTGTTACCTTGACTTCATAATTATTCCTACTTTTCTTGTTTTTAATTCATTGCTCTTTTGTCCAATTTTTATGATCCCTCTGCTAGAGGCTAATATTTTTGTTTTTATGGTAAAAAAAAAAAAATAGTATTGAAGTAAAATCGTCGATCGAGAAAACTTGTCGCTTCTTCCCGTGCGGTTGCATAGCTAGAGAAGACCACGATCCGCTTGCCGCTGGCGCGGTGCAGCAGTTGCATCGGCGTCGCGGCGGTTCGAGGGGCGAGGAGACGTCGACGTCGAGTAGCAGCAGCAGGAGAACCGCGAGCGCGCGGACTGCACGGTGGGGATTAGGCCTTGGGAGAGTTCGCTGCACCTCCCGTCCGTCCGTACGTCCTGCCCCGTCGCCGCGTATTTCCCCCTCTTCACCCTTCCTCCGTCGCTGCATCGACTACGACGACGACGACGACGACGACGACGACGACGACGGCTACGACGACGACAACGACGACGACTCCAACTTCCCCTTTCCAAGTCCAAGCTATATAGCGAGTCGATGCACACGCAACACGAACACGTTGCACACATAATTGGCAAACACTCACACATTAGTGACGGGCACTAATACTATAGTTAACGCTACTATGTGTGCTCATTCGTTTGTTCTACATGCGTTGGCACTGGCACATTTGACTCTGGTTCGCATTCACACTTTTCACTATCGATATACAGTCTCTCTCCAACGTATTTACACTCTTTGACAATGCACCAGGTGCTCGTCTTGAGCAATTTTTTGGCGCTGTGATTATTCGAATTGGCATTCAAGAATGAGTGATTTGCTAATAATTTTATGAATTAAAATTGAAATTAAAGCACACTTTATTTATCAAATTTAAAATATTCGTACAATGTCAAATGGGTATTTGTTTGGGTTAAACGAAATAGAATTATAATTGTGTATTTTTACTTAATTTGTGTCATTTTTGGGTGCTGTTATTGTTTTAATTGGCATTTAAGAATGAGTGATTCGACAATAATTTTGAGAATTAAAATTGTAATTAAAGCACACTTTATTTATAAAATTTAAAATATTCGTACAATGTCAATTTGGTATTTGCTTGGGTTAATAAAAATAGAATTATAATTGTGTATTTTTAGTTAATTTGTGTCATTTTTGGGTGCTGTGATTGTTTGAATTGGCTTTCGAGAATGAGAGATTCGCCAATAATTTTGAGAATTAAAATTGTAATTAAAGCACACTTTATTTATCAAATTTAAAATATTCGTACAATGTCAAATTCGTATTTGCTCGGGTTAATCAAAATAGAATTATAATTGTGTATTTTTACTTAATTTGGGTCATTTTTGGGTGCTGTTATTGTTTGAATTGGCATTCGAGAATGAGTGATTCGCCAATAATTTTGAGAATTAGAATTGTAATTAAAGCACACTTTAATTATCAAATTTCAAATATTCGTACAATGTCAAATTGGTATTTGCTTGGGTTAATCAAAATAGAATTATAATTGTGTATTTTTACTTAATTTGTGTCATTTTTGGGTGCTGTTATTGTTTGAATTGGCATTCGAGAATGAGAGATTCGCCAATAATTTCGGAAATTAAAATTGTAATCGAAGCACACTTTATGTATCAAATTAAAAATACTCATACAATGTCAAATTGCTATTTGCTTTGGTTAATCAAAATAGAATTACAAATGTGTATTTATTTAATTTGTATCATTTTTGGGTGCTGTGATTGTTTGAATTCGCATTTGTAAATGAGTGATTCATCAATAAAGTTGTGAATTAAAATTGTAATTAAAGTACACTTCATTTATCAAATTAAAATATTTGTACAATTTCAAATTAATGTTTACTTGAGTTCATCAAAATAGAATTACAAATGTGTATTTATTTAATTTGTACCAGTTCTGGGCAATGTGCTTATTTGAATTGGCATTTATGATTGAGTGATTCATCAATCATTTTGAGCATCGTAATTGTTATTAAAACACATTTCATTGAGTAAAATGGTAAATATTTTTATCAGCCGAAATCAATATTTTCTTAATTTCGTCAAAACATAATCTCAAATATTTATTTATTTAATTCGAGGAATTTTTTTGCAATGCGATTGTTCGAATTGGCATTTAAGGGAATAATTGTGAGGGGAAATATTGTAATTGAATCTTCATTAACCAAACTGATCAATATTTTTCCAAACTCATATCAACATTTCTTTAAATCCATAAAAACACAATCTTAAATACTTCCTTATTTAATTTGCACGAAATTTGCTCCTACGATTATTTACATTGGCAATTAAGAACGAGTTTGTTATCAATATTTTTGAGAATGAAAATTCTCTTTAAATCCCATTTCACCAAATAACCGAATGAATATTTTTACCAATTCAAATCAATATCTTCCTACGTCTACCAAAAACTTATCTCCAAATGCTTGTGTATATAATTTGGATTCATTTTTTCTCTAATAAATATGTTTAGCAGTTTAAATCAACATTTTCTTTAAAAAAAAAAAAAAAAAAAAAAAAAAACAGAAAATCTCGAAATACCGATATATTTAATTTAAATTTAAAAACCTATTTGGGTTTCTTTCAATCGTCTAAAATGTTCTAAATGCTTAGATTTAATTACATTTAAATGTAGCAATCACTTGGAAATTATCGAAAGGATATTTTGTATCGAAAATATGTTTCAAAGCTGGATGCATCAGCAAGAACGTGGAAGATTCTCTCGTCTTGCGATTCTCGTATTTGCCGTATATGCATTTGTGCGTTATACATATACAGAGAAGAGTGAGCGCGCAGACGGAGAGGCATGCAATATACGAGGGGAGTTAAGAGACGTCGTGACACGCTTCGAAAGTGATACATCCTTGGCACTCTCGGTTAGAAACATGCAACGTCGATCAACTGCCGCGTATGGTACGAGACTCGTTTCATAATTTTCTTTTCTACATTTTGTAGTGAATTATCGAAATGTGGAAGCGGCGAACAAGGACAGATGGATAAAGTCATAATCTCGTCAAACGCGTGACATTAAACGAGCTACATTAAAATTTATGTGTGACCCAAGAGTAGTTCGAACATGCTGCACTCCTATCTTCAGATTAGACAGTCATTATATTAATAACGACCGAAAAGTATCATTAAAATTGACAGTCTCGTGAATGTACTATTAAAAATATTCGGAATATTAATAAGTCTGTTTTTTTTATACATTACGCGAATCAAATTAAATTTAACGTACAATTGTATTATAAATACAATTTTTATAACATATTTAGTGAAAGTTAAATTTCGATCGAATTTGTGTGCTAAATATAATAATTTGGCATTTGTAAAAAAAAATATATATATATATATATTAATTTTCATCAGTAAATTGGTAGTTTAAACTTCAGTAATTATATTTCAGCTGCATTTATAAAAAGAAAATTAATAAAAAGATTTATGGTATGTCTGAAATTAAATGGATTAGTAAATGCTCTAAAAATAATTCGAATAATTCGAATAAAAAAGAAAATTAATAAAAAGTATTACGGTATTTCTAAAATAAAGTGGATTAGTAAATACTCTAAAAATAATTCGAATAATTCGAATAAAAAAGAAAATTAATAAAAAGTATTACGGTATTTCTAAAATAAAGTGGATTAATAAATGCTCTAAAAATAATTCGAATAATAAAAGAAAATTCGAATAATTCGAATAAAAAAGAAAATTAATAAAAAGATTTACGGTATTTCTAGAATGTAATGGATTAGGAAATGCTCTAAAAGTAATTGGAATAATAATTAATCGCATTTCGTCCAACAACTGCACTATTAACGCACGAGATTGAGAGAAAGGGAAGAGTGGCATCGATAAAACGGTGGCGATCGTAAGCGCGTGCTGACCGCGGGTGACCGCAAGTGAACGCGATCACTCGCACACACATTGTAGACACAATAAAAGAGTAGAAGTCGTTTTTTAAACAATAACGTCCGCGAGCTCTCAATCGTTTAGCCGGACGTGCGTTCACTTATACGCACCGCTATACATAGCATTGTACCTTTTTCCACTGAGCTCATCGTACTATACATACGCATTGCTACTTAACAGACATATTTTATGCATGTCGAGCTGCGTACGATGCAATCGTCTACTGCATATTACATATGAGGGATTCCACGTCATTCCAGCCACTTCCAGACTTCAATGTCTCGAATCTTTTTGCGATTCCAGTATGTTTTAGTACTCGGCTGAACATAATTTTTGATATATCCATGTTGCATGATCGCATCAATTTTTGCAGAGTTACAAGCTAACGAAGATTTTGACTAGATTTTTTTTTTTTTGCTGCCCCATTATTTCGAAAATGCCTAATCAAAACGCAAAACGGCTAAGGATTTTTTTAATAGTTATTTTCATAGACCTTACGAAAAAAAGTCATAACTTCATTTTCTACATTTTGCAAAAAAAAACGACTTTCCATTGTTAAAATTGATTTATCGGCAATAATGATTTTTTTTTTAATGTGGAATATTTTTTTTCCGATTCTACGGACTTTTTCTCAAAAGACTCTGTTGTTCTCGAAATGGAGAATTTCGACTTTTCTATACTATGAAATAAAGTAAAAAAATAGAGTACACATAAATGCATAAAAATTAATCAATTACAAGAGCGTATTGAAAGTATTTATTTAGACTATATTCAGAAAAAAAAAATTATTTTTCATTTCTCACCGTCATTTTCAGGCAAAGGGAAAGAATTGATTCGCCAGCATACAATTTTGCAAAATATGTATGCACCCTCATAAATATATGAATGAATTTTTTTAGTATGCATTAAAAAAAATTACGCTTGCTTTATTTTCGATTTCATGATCGAAATCCTGTATGTTTCTTCCATATCCTATAATATTATTATAAATAATATAATTTTTGTATTAAATTTAAAAATACAAATATACGATCGTAGGAGTAATATTAATAATATTACATTATTCACAAAAAAAAGGTTCCATCCACAAATCTTTGGATCCAAATGTTGATCATATTCAAGATTCGTTATGATAGACTTCCTACAGCTGTGAAACGATGAAAAGAGAAACGCGTCCATCAGCATGAAGTTATTCTATGAATGATAGAAAACTGTTTCATTTACATCAGGATTTTACGGTAAATTATGATAATTCAGTCTAAACACATCCGATTTATTCCGATATACTTTCTATAATTGAGAGACGATAGAAAATGATAGGATGACTCTATCGATCCCTCTTTGATTGCGAACGATTAATGTTGAATCATATATTCACGATATAACACGATAGACCACAAACGGATAAAAATTTACAAGTAACGAAATGTAAATTCAATGTAACATGTTATAAATTCGTTGGTGCACCATACATGCCGATAACGTATCTATCGTATTTAAACCATAAAAACCGAAAACTATAGCAGACTATAGCAGAACGATTCAATTTTTATAAATTAATCAAAGTTCGAATAGGTAGAGATGATAAAATACGATTAAATCCCATTCAAATTGTATCGATCTTTATCAGTCTTTAAAATTTATTTTTACCAGGGTCTTGATCGCCTGCAGACGACACCCCCATGGAAAAGAAATATACAGAAAAATATATCTGACATATAGAACTTTTCGGACGATAGTATAACAAAAATACATTTTGCTTCCTCATAGAGGAAGCTTTGTTTTGATGAAAATTTTTTTTTCGAGATTTTCATGTTGGTACACTCGGAATGGTCCAAAACGTCGAGAAAAGTGATTTAGAAAAAATGTCTGTATGTGTGTGTGTGTGTGTGTGTGTAACACGCTCAAAAAATGTAAACCTTTATAACACGGGAACGCCTCCAGATATAGAGCTGAAATTGACTCCATAGATAGAGGGGTCAATCCTCATCGTTCATACCAATTTTTGTTAAAATCCCCATGATCGTTAAATTTTTACGCGGTTTTGAATTTTTTCAAAAATGTCTGTTAACGCGATAACTCTTTTAATTTTCGAGATATTAAGCTCAAAATTGGTATGTATGTGAGCTTTCATACACCGGTGATCCCTATTAAATTTGGTTAAGATCGGTTGAAACGTTAAAATTTTATGAGATTTTGATTGTTTAAATTTTTTTTTTTTTTCTGCGATGCGAATTTTGGTATCAAATATCAAGCTGGGAGTTAAATTCATGATTAACAGAAAAATACGTCAGATATAGCTCAAAAATGTTGAACGATACCATATTTTCATAGCGATGTTGCACAGTCTATATTGCGAAAAGTAGCGATTTATGTCGTATAAACTATTCATATCCTTGCTTCCCAATGAAATTTCGGAAAATAGCGGTTTCTATAGTGTTCTACAAAAAAAAACAGAGAAGATAGAGTATTCGAGGGAGTTTCCGGACCGTTCGTCCTTGTTATATTTTTACAAAGCGGGAGTGTGTGCTTATTTATTTATTTAAAACAAGGATGATAAGCAGAATCTTGCACATTGCTTCCTCATTATATTTCGCTTTTTACAAAGCTTCCTCTATGCACTGAGAGAAAAATCTGGTAATTTAAATAAAACTATAGTTAGACCGACGATAATCTAACTATAAACTATAATTCCCAGGAGGAACGTCTATATTTTATGGTTATAGCAAATATTAGAAAATAGTTAGATGAACCATTAATATAATTCCCAGGAGGAACGTCTATATTTTATGGTTTTAGCAAATATAATTATAGTAGCAATCATCAAAATGATAACAGTTTCAAAAACTATTCTAATTGTTTCAAATATGCCGTTTCGTTGCATATACGATTTCAACGTTTGTTTCCAATAACCTTGCAAGTATCGGTTATTGAACCATATTATCATCGCTTCAACCATAAAATATTGCAAGTCTTCCTATATTCGTTTTATCATGTGAAATCGTTAAATCAACGATATGCTTTTCTCTCAGTGTGAGGAAGCCATTTTGGCTCAATTACCGTACTTGCTCTTAGAGGTTGCTTTGTAAAAAGCGAAATATAATGAGGAAGCAATATGCAAGGCTCTGCATTGCATCTTTTTTATTTATTTTGGATGTATCGCAGATATTTCGTATATATCCTAAAATATATCCGACGTATAGAAAATGTTGGGAAAGATATTGTCTTGTACATCTAGGATACATCTTTTATATATGCTATTTCCATATGGGCACTGCCAAGAAGTGCGGACTGTACTATGCAGATTGTGCATATAGCGAGATGCTCGCGAGCTCGTTCGTGAGGGAACGTATGGTGTGTTGTAGGTTGTGGCACGGGAACGGACCTTGGAAGCCGTTCTTAGCGGATCGAGGGAATCTTTCCGGTTCTCGGGCGTCGGTGGTGTGGGGTGCTCGGGGAGTCTCCGCAATAGCCCGCACTACTCGCTGCCTCTAACCAATGGGGGTTTCTTCTTCTTCTTCTTCTTCTTCTTATGCTTCTCCGCTTCGTTCCTTGTTGTGTCGTGCCCTTGAAGAGAGCTGTACTGCCTCTACTACACTACATAGTATATACAACACACAGCTCGTCGAAGTCGTGGGCCTTTCGCGTTTCCCCTTGGCAGCCGAGTCCAGCAGCCGGAAAGCACTGAAAGAACGCCAACTCAACGTTTGCTGCTTCTTCCTTCACGGTTTCCGACACCATCACGATTGTCTATCTCTTGTGAGTGAGAAAGAGACATCATCTCTGGGAAAATAAAAGTTACTTACAAACGAGCACCTCCTTCCTCCCTTGAATATGAACCATTCTATGTCACAACCTTAAGGGTTAAAAAATTTTCGAAAAGATTTTTTAATCCTTCGAAGAACCTTCGAAAAGATTTTTTAATCCTTCGAAAAATCTTCGAAAAGATTTTTTAACCCCTCGAAAAATCTTCGAAAAAAATTTTTAACCCCTGGAAAAATATTCGAAAAGATTTTTTAACACTTCGATAAAATTTTCGAAACGATTTCTTAACCTTTCGAAAAATCTTCGAAAAGATTTTTTAACCTTTCGAAAAATCTTCGAAAAGATTTTTAACCCTCCAAATTTGTTTTGTTGTACCCTGCTATTTTTTTCTATAGGTACCGTACATACCATTGTTATATAAAATGAAGAGCAAAATTAGAAGTGTCTGAACAATTTCAAAAAATATAATTGCAAAAAGGCCCGAACAGGCAACTACAACTTCAGAAAATCTTCTTTTCCTTCCCCAAATATTTTTTTCTCACTCTGTCAATATTTCTATATTCTCTGAACATACCACATGAGAGTACATAAAATTAAGGACAAAATAAAAAGTGTCTGAATGAGTAAAAAAAAAATATCATTGCATATAAATGGTCCGAATAGTTCAGCCACCACAATTTAAAAAAAAACTCTCTTTCGCCCCTCCAAATTTTTTTTGCTCACTGGCAATTTGATATGCTTTCCAAACATACCAGAATATAGTATACAAAATTAAGGGAAACATAAAAAGTATCAAAATGAGTGAAAACATTTTTTTTTTTCTAAAGTAACTACACTGGCAGAGAATGCCACATATATAATATATATATATACTACCTCCATGTTATATACATTCATTGTCGGTGCCACTTTCCGGTGCATCGTAACCAGGTGAAAAATAATTGACTGAGTGGCTTCTACTTATATTTCCAACCCCTCCCATTGCGCCTCCTTTCCGTCTCTATCGGCACACAGCCCCAGGAGAGAAACGTGTCGAGGAAAAGTGCGCGTTAGTCTCGGCCTGAATCGCCGGCTAATGTCTCTTCCTCCTCCTCTTCCTCCCCCTCTATCCCCGCTGCGCGAATCTTTCTGTTTCGTTCTCACTCGATAGCTGCGCGCCTTCTACAGTGTATTTCATCTGTGTCCGTCTCTCTTTCTGGTAACAAGAAATTAAACTTGGTTTATACACCAGCGGACGAGTTGTCTCCGGCGATACCCGCTCGAGCACCAAAGATTTTTCTTTTTTTTTTTACGTCTCTGTCTTTCTCTTTCTAGCGGGTCTAAATGTAATAAGCTATTTAATAAGCACCATCGCCACGAGTATTTATCAATTGACGCGACCCTAACGTGACGCCTAACGTACTTTCTTCTTCTCGTTTATAATACGCGACGACGCTAAATTATAACGCAGTGGAAACACGTGCTTCCGGTATAATAAATTAATCGAAAGTCTCTCGAGACTATCAGTAGCACAGGCAGCGGAATTATCGTTGATGTGATACAGATATATACATTGAGATTAAATGGGGAGTGTTCGAGAATATACCTCGTTGACACAAAATGCGACCATTTCAACACAAGCAAAAGTAGAATTATATTTTTGGTCTTTTAAGGGATTTTTCCAGTGTGACGGCCCGAAAAATAACCTATACACTGAGAGAAAATTATGGTATTAGTAACTATAAAGTGACAATTATTCATTTATGGTTGGTACATCAATTTTTTAATAGTTGACACAACTATCAAATAGTTACCATAACTATTTTCGTAGTTATCGTAACTATAAAAATTGTTGCATGTAATAAAAATGAATAGTTGTCACTTTATAGTTGACTGTACTATTATGATTTCTCTGAGTGTATTCACGATTTTTTTTCGGACGCTTTCTATACGCCGATCAATCTGAAATTTTTATGACATATTAAGGTAATCATGAATGACAGAAAATGATTTTTTATAAGACGATTTTTATTGTTTAAATATATTTTTTTTAATTGTTAAAAATAATGTTCATAAAAAAGATAGCCTTATGATGGACATCCTAGGGGTCGCAAATTTGATCTAAAAAAAAACCCAAAGGATTATTAATTAGTATGCGATTGGCTATCGCATTATGGAGGCTTTTTCAAAATCAGAATTGACAAAATAGCGGCGGTTTGAACAAAAAGTACCGATTTTAGGCATTTTTTCGACAGTTTTTCTTTAAAAAAATGGGAAGTTTAAAAAAAAAAAGTTTCCATAGCTCGGTAGAGAGTAGTGTGAAGAATGTTCTCCTAAAATTTGAAAACGATCGCTTGAAAACTGTTCCCTGAAGAATGTCCACCGTTTTGAAAAATGTCGTTTCGAGAAAAACGCGTTTAAAGTTTCGAGTGTAGAAATTTCATATACCTAAATTGTGTACCTACGACTAATTGGCGATGCCAGCTCGATAAAGTATGGCAGCGGAGTATTTCGAATTTTGCATTAAAAATTTGAGAGGATGTTTTTGACCGTATATACTAATGGATAAGACGAAAAATAAAATCGATTTTTTTTCACACTGGAAAGATCCCTTAACAAAAAGGTTTTGCAAAAAACGACCGCAGAAACTTTATGTTTATTTTAGAAAGAAAAGGAAATTGCAATTTTTTATTTCCTGAAAAAAATTATAAAAATTAATTGGTAATAATGTTGTGTTTTCATTGTAAGGAATATTTATTATCGATTTCACAAAAACGAATTGTCGTCGTTTTATTTGTACAATATTTATGCTTAACAATTAATATTAGTAAGACTCGCCATTTTTTTTAACATCAGTTGTGACAGACAAAAATGGGTGGCTTTTATCATTTTTTTTTATTGTACAATAAAAAAGTTATTAATATGCTTTACATTAATATGCTTTAAAAATCTCGTCTCACTCTGCATAATCTAACTAAATTGCCAAACATAAAAATATCAGTCCTGAATGTCGTCCATTTTCTCCAACCGTATATGCTATTTCCAGAGATTTCACAAAAGCCCATAACTTTCTCACCAAGTCACCTAAATTCCAATTTCAGAAAAGTCCAAATTGTAGCTCAACAACTGTCCCAAATTGTCTGTATCACATTCATAACATGAGTATCTCGTCGTTCCAGAAATTCCAGGAAGTTAATCGATCGTCCGAGCAAAGGATTATATTTAGTATCTGTACTTTCGGATTCGCTAGGTGTTCTAATTTTTTTTTTAAATCCAGCCCTGTCAAAAGAACAATTGTCCCCGTTTCATCGTTACTGGCTACTTTGTTATAGATTTTAGCCTCGCAACTTTTAAAGCCAAAAGGAAACAAGAGCACGGGCAATACTTTTGTTCGCTTTTCCTCTCGAATAAAAAAAAACGTTTTGCTTCTTTTCTGTTTCGCGCTGCAGGCCGAAGAAGAAGCTCTAGATTGCGGTTCCGGTCGTTCGCGTTTCAGACGACTTCTTGCGCTGTTGATACTCTGTATCTTTCCCTCTTTCTCGACTGCCGTTGTTACGAACAAAATATTATTATCATTTTTCGTCTCTGACTCGAATACACGTCAGCACGTACTTAGTACGAGAAGCGCCAAACGTTGCAGCAACGAGAACTACTCACCGCGCAATGATGGATTAGAAATCGCAGCAGTTTTCCTGGATTGGGCGTCGTCCGCTGGTAACGCGGGCGAATCGCTGGAGGGATTCTCGCGAGCGGCGAGAGTTACGCTGGTGCGGTTTCTCTGCGCGCTCGTCCAGCCGGTCAACGGTGCGTTGCGTTTTTGCGTGAAACTATAACTCTCGACTCTGCTGCGAATCGCGCAGGCTTCTCTCATCTTGGACTCTCGCTCGAGGAAGACGAGTTTCCTGTCTAGATTTGTTCGACGCCAACATCGATACTGTGTTTGTCATATCTGCGAACGGGCTTTGTATGCTTTGAGTTACGAGCGACGATCGAACTCGATCAAACTTGGCTTCGTGTTTCCGCTATAGACACTCGAGAACACTCGAGTGTCTTCAATAGTCTTCCGTACCATGATATGCATTATTCTTTAATTGCAATCACAATTGCAAAGCCTTTATTACTTTATGATATAAAAATCAATGCTGTGATTTGTTTTATTGTTGTTATTTAGAAATAATAATTTGCAGTGTTCAGAAAATTCATTTTTTAATAAAATTTCATGAAAAATTGTAAATATAATTTTTTAAAAGTGAAATAATAATAAATAAATACGAGTACCAAGAAACGGCTAACAAAATGTTTATAATGATTGAGTAGTATAATTTTGAAGAAAAAAAAAATATTATCATTAGTACCGTTCGGTATTCAAAATAAAATGATCATTAAATCTTATAAAATGTATATTTCTTCAAACTATAAATCAAAGGTGCAGATAATTGTTTCTAAATAATAATGATCGAACAATTACCTGCTAAATGTTTATTAAAGAAAATGTAATGGAATTTTATAATCTTGTTTACAAAATGTCATTAATTGACGTACAATCGATCTTATGCTGTGATGTTTAATTTATGAAGTTCGAATTTTTTTGCCTTGTATATACTTTGGCGACAATGAAGAGAAGATCGCGTCCAGCACGGTTGTAGTTGAGGTAATCGGGCAACTGTGTATCACGTCGAGTGAGATACCCGACCGATAAGCGGGAGGCAACTGATAACCTCCAGCTTAACTACCAGATATATATGTATATATAGTATGATTTATAAAGATTTGTGAGCGTTACGAGACAACTCGAACAGTTTATGACGACGACATGAACTAAATGGTACAATGATTGGCCTTCTAAGCTTACGAAAAAAATACAAATGTGGGCGTACTTGTCTCTTTATATACTTAATGTCTCACTATGGCGATTGCCAAGAATTCTCGTGGGGTGAACGATCGTACTGCTGATTGTATACAAGATGAAAATAATTTCGAAGCGAATACCAACACTTTTAGAAACGTGACACAATTCGTCTGGGTTTTTATGACCCCAATTACTATCCTTCTTTACGAATTAAGATCTCGGTAGTCAGGAAGCTTTTACCAAAGCTGTGCTTAAAACTACCTTGAACGATTTTGAAATCGACAGTACAATCTAACTTTGATACTTTAAACACCAAAATAGCATATTTTCTACATTGAAAAAATTTATATTTCTCAGAACATCTTTTAGACATTTACACAAAAAATTCTGAAAAAAAATTCCCAAGTAGTATAATTCTGTCAGAAATTAACCTTTCGTTTTTATATCATTGTGAATTAAAAACAGGCGTAAAAATTTAAAAATAAAATTTCTCAAAATGGCTAATTTGTCTATTTTTGTCCAGAAAAGTGTCTAGCATTTTTTTAAATGTCAACAGAAATGAGATCGTTTACTTGATAGCGAGCATTGTTTGAAATTATCAGGGCGCCAATATTTTTAATTATTTTGATTAGATAATTATCTTGAAGTCACATAGGCTCGGTTATTTGATATTTCCAGACATAAAGTCTTCTTATCTAATGGCATAATTGTGAATACGGCGATTAGTAAGAGAATTAAATATTTCTGAGGAAAAAACGAAGATGATTTCGCACGAGGCTTTCCACTGGAAATGGAGGGATAAGAATCCTCGGGCTTTCTCGCTCCAGTGATTGACTCGGCCTTCGTGCGAGAAACCCCGCACCGATCCCGCCCCGATAAAACAGTACAGGAGCTCCGCGTTGTATACTGAGAGTTTCTGCATGCACATCCCGGTGGACGTCTAGTAACAGCAGCAATAGCTGCAATACTAGAGTTGTGTGAGAGGGAAGCGAAACGTCGGAAGCGCCTCGGCGCGACAAAGATCTGTATAGGCCAGCAGGAATCTCATGTCGTGTCTCATCTACATCTTTCTTAGCACCACTTTACAGCATTATTACAGACCGTTGATATCCTTCAGGCTCGACTCGCACCTGTTACAATTTTCCAGCCATTACTGCATGAAGAACATTTTACACGGGTACTATTCATTTATTTTTAGGGATAATTTTATTAACCACTTCATTGTGACAATTTAATTAATTGTTACTTTTAAAAAGGCGTTAATATAAAAGTAGTCGTAAACAACAAAATTATACTTCTCACTTAAGGGGAGGGAGTCAGGTCAAAAAAATTGATTTTGAAAATTCAATATCATCCAAATCCTATTGCATATAAAAATGCCCAACGCACTATATTGTTGGTACTCGATGAAAGGATTTTTTACTGTCCTCTGACTTGCATATGCTTTTCAATATTATCTTAAGCAAAGTTCTTAGGTTTTCCATTCTGCGCATGATTCAGATCAAACTACTAGGCAGATTGGAATGGTTGACGTCTCATTTTCTTCTTCATGAAAAGATACACCGGCTAAATGGAGCAAACTATTTTTTTTCATTCTGAATCCGAAGTTAATCACTGATTTAGAAAATAGCATAACATTTATTCATTAATAATTATGTCACTTTAAAAATATTACCTTTTATTAACATTTGCTACATTTAGCCGATGTATCTTTTCATGAAGAAGAATATGAGACATCAACCATTCCAATCTGCCTAGTAGTTTGATCTGAATCATGCGCAGAATGGAAAACCTACGAACTTTGCTTAAGATAATATTGAAAAGCATATGCAAGTCAGACGACAGTAAAAAATCCTTTCATCCAGTACCAACAATATAGTGCGTTGGGCATTTTTATATGCAATAGGATTTGGATGATATCGAATTTCCAAAATCAATTTTTTTGACCTCACTCCCTCCCCTTAATAGTTTTGAGGATCATTACTGATCAATAAAAATAATTTGGAAATGTAACAAAATTTTGTAGATTCTATTCCATTTTATAAATCTATTAAGAGCACATTTGGAAACTTTTTTATGTATTTAAGATAGTGAATTCCACAGAGTTAAGTGCAATGATGAGATGAAGTAAATTAACGAATGACACAGAAATAAAACAAATATGAATAATCAGTTTCCGAAGAGACAATTTGAAGATAAACATTTTAAACAATTGTTTTTCATTAAGGTTGGACAATTTTCTGGACAAACACAGTGAGAAATGACACATTTAAGAAAAAAGTTTAAAAGCTTTATATGCATCTTTTTAAAAATGAAATAAAAATGTATAATGAATTTTTATTAATTTCGTTAAAATTCCACTATTTATCAAACGGATCTAGAATTGTTGGTTTGAAATTTGAAAAGTTCTGAAAAAAACGCATTTTCTCTAAAATAGCAAATTAGCTGCTTCGATAGTTAGCGTATTAAAGTTGGATTAAGCCATCGATTTTGTGACCGTTCAAGGGTTTCTCAAGGGCACTTTTAGTAAAACTTTCCTCACAATCAAGATCTCAAATCGTAAAGAAGAACAATAATAACAGACATAAAAGCACAGATGAACTGCATCACGTGTTTAAAAGTGCTGCTGTTTGCTTGGAAAAATATTTTGCAACGAATGTAAAATCGAATTCATCGGCGGCTTTAGTATCAATAATAAAAAAAATTCCATCAAAGCCGATTTAAATTTAGCAAATATAATGAATCCCTCAAAAGTGCAAATTGGATAATTTCCACGTCATTAAAATGGCGAAGATCATTAATTCCGCAGTCCTCAATGACATAAACAATAGTTCTTCCGGATCGAGAGGAGCAGTAATGAATAAGTAATGTCCGTGAGGAAGGAATCGGGATAAGGGAGGGGAAGCAATGACAGCTTGTGTAAAACGAGGTCCCCGGCCCTGCCCTTAACCGACCTCGGTGAGCCGTGGTCCATTCTCCAAAGCACGTGGTCCGTTCTCCAAAATGGCAAATTAGTTGCTTCGATAGTTAGCGTATTAAAGTTGGATTAAGCCATCGATTTTGTGACCGTTCAAGGGTTTCTCAAGGGCACCTTTAGTAAAACTTTCCTCACAACCAAGATCTCAAATCGCAAAGAAGAGCAATAATAACAGACATAAAAACACAGATGAACTGCATCACGTGTTTAAAAGTGCTGCTGTTTGCTTGGAAAAATATTTCTCAACGAATGTAAAATCGAATTCATCGGCGGCTTTAGTATCAATAATAAAAAAAATTCCATCAAAGCCGATTTAAATTTAGCGAATATAATGAATCCTACAAAAGTGCAAATTGGATAATTTCCACGTCATTAAAATGGCGAGATCATTAATTCCGCAGTCCTCAATGACATAAACAATAGTTCTTCCGGATCGAGAGGAGCAGTAATGAATAAGTAATGTCGGTGAGGAAGGAATCGGGATAAGGGAGGGGAAGCAATGACAGCTTGTGTAAAACGAGGTCACCGGCCCTGCCCTTAACCGACCTCGGTGAGCCGTGGTCCATTCTTCAAAGCACGTGGTCCGTTCTCCAAAATGGCAAATTAGTTGCTTCGATAGTTAGCGTATTAAAGTTGGATTAAGCCATCGATTTTGTGACCGTTAAAGGGTTTTTCAAGGGCACCTTTGGTAAAACTTTCCTCACAACCAAGATCTCAAATCGTAAAGAAGAACAATAATAACAGACATAAAAGCACAGATGAACTGCATCACGTGTTTAAAAGTGCTGCTGTTTGCTTGGAAAAATATTTTGCAACGAATGTAAAATCGAATTCATCGGCGGCTTTAGTATCAATAATAAAAAAAATTCCATCAAAGCCGATTTAAATTTAGCAAATATAATGAATCCTACAAAAGTGCAAATTGGATAATTTCCACGTCATTAAAATGGCGAGATCATTAATTCCGCAGTCCTCAATGACATAAACAATAGTTCTTCCGGATCGAGAGGAGCAGTAATGAATAAGTAATGTCGGTGAGGAAGGAATCGGGATAAGGGAGGGGAAGCAATGACAGCTTGTGTAAAACGAGGTCACCGGCCCTGCCCTTAACCGACCTCGGTGAGCCGTGAGTGTTGGCTTTAAATACTCCGAGTCTGCGTGAGTGTTGTCGTGTCGTACCGTTCCGACATTGATAGCGAAGTTCAGCCGTCAACGACGTCAACGTCGTCGGGGAGACGTAGAAACTGGTGTTGCTGTTTGTTGGTGGGTAGTCGTGCGTACCCGTCCACGTAACGTTTGAACGAAGAGAGCAGCCTCGAGTGACCGAAGCGTGCGCGCGTCTCCGGCCTATCCCAATATAGTCGGGAAAATAACTTTTCACGGGCGACGGCGACAACGTCAACGAAGTATGTATATAGGAACTGAGAGAGCGCCAGGCGCTTGGACATCGTAGACATAGTTGCGGCAGTCACTCCGGAAGATTTCCGTCGGCCTTGTCTCTTCTCATTCTTTTTTTTTTTTGTTTTCTTTCTAACGAGCGATTACCGCTTAACTGACCATTGCCATTGCCGATGATAAAATGTAACAAATAGACACATAGCTTACAAGCCACACAACGCAATAACGGTGTGTGTAATAAATAAATCGAACAATCATGGTTTAGCTATCGTCGGGAAGCTGCCTGCATAGACGTTGTACGCCGATAGCGATACGTGTGTCCACTGCGCTGTATATAAACTCAACACGGAGTATAGAAACGTATTAATAGAAGCACTACTGCGAGGAGTAGGGGGCGGAGCTGCTGGCTATACGATAGCGCGACGGTCCGCTACGACACCTCGTCCTATCCCAACATCGTATAATCATCAATCGTCTTTCTCGTAGCTGGGAAAATAGATTTTCACTGACAAGAAAGCGAACGTAATTCTCGATCAATTCGACCGAATGTAGAATTGAGGAATGAAGAAACACAGAAGTCTTTTCGGGTGTACTGGAAAATACGTGACACATGGATATCCCAGCTGAAGTTGCGGTAGGCTCAGAGTTGTTTCTCGCGGAAAGAGAGCGGACATCTCTTTCGTTGCGAATCCGTCTTCACGACTTTATGAGTGGGTAGCCAGTCCCTTTCACTGACTATGAAAAAATCGATCTGATCACTGGAAACTATGAAAAAATTGACTTGGACACCAAAAGCTATAGAGATATCGACCTGGACATAAAAAACCATGGGGTATCGACCTGGACACCAAAAACCATGGAAATATCGATCTGGACATCAAAAACAATGGAGATATCGACCTGGACACCAAAAACCATGGAGATATCGACCTGGACACCAAAAATCATGGAGATATCGACCTGGATACCGAAAATCGTGGACATATCGACCCGGACCTTTAAAACTGATAATACGGTCCAATACTTTTTAGTATTAATTCAGTCCAATAGATCATACTTGAGATATTATACTTTTCATACTTTTTTGATACTATTTTAATACTTTCCTTTTTGCGCGGGAAGCGAACTCAATACCCATATATATCCCAGCTGAATTTGCGGTAGGCTCAGAGCTGTCTCTCACGGAAAGAGAGCGAACCTCTTTTTCGTTGCGAATTCGTCTTCGCGACTTTATGAGTGGGTAGCCAGTCCCTCGTATATATATATATATATCTATACATTGCGACTACCAGCCATCACTGATACGACGTATGTCAAATTACAATACGCTAAAAATATCGTGTAATAATCAATCGTCTATCTCGTAGCTGGGAAAATAGCTTTTCACTGACAAGAAAGTGAATTCAATGCTCAAACAATTCACCCGAATGTAGAATCGAGGAGCGAAGAAACACAGAAGAGTCTTTTCGAGTGTACTGGAAAATACGTGATACATGGATATCCCAGCTGAAGTTGCGATAGGCTCAGAGCTGTCTCTCGCGGAAAGAGAGCGAACTTCTTTTTCGTATATTTATATATCTATACATTGCGTCTACCAGCCATCACTGATACGACGTATGTCAAACTACAATACGCTAAAAATATCGTATAATCATCAATCGTCTATCTCGTAGCTGGGAAAATAGCTTTTCACTGACAAGAAAGCGAACTCAAAGCTCAATCAATTCGCACGAATGTAGAATTGAGAAGCGAAGAAACACAGGAGAGCCTTTTCGAGTGATGAAAAATACGTGGCACGCGGATATCCCAGTTGAAGTTGCGGTAGGCTCAGAGCTGTCTCTCGCGGAAAGAGAGCGAACCTCTTTTTCGTTGCGAATCCGTCTTCGCGACTTTATGAGTGGGTAGCCAGTCCCTCGTATATATATATATCTATACATTGCGACTACCAGCCATCACTGATACGACGTATGTCAAACTACAATACGCTAAAAATATCGTATAATAATCAATCGTCTATCTCGTAGCTGAGAAAATAGCTTTTCACTGACAAGAAAGCGAACTCAATGCTCAATCAATTGGCCCGAATGTAGAATCGAGGAGCGAAGACACACAGAAGAGTCTTTTCGAGTGCTGGAAAATACGTTGTACACGGATATCCCAGCTGAAGTTGCGGTAGGCTCAGAGCTGTCTCTCGCGGAAAGAGAGCGAACCTCTCTTTCGTTGCGAATTCGTCTTCACGACTTTATGAGTGGGTAGCCAGTAGGCCCTCGTATATATATCTATACATTGCGACTACCAGCCATCACTGATACAACGTATGTCAAACTACAATACGCTAAAAATATCGTATAATAATCAATCGTCTATCTCGTAGCTGGGAAAATAGCTTTTCATTGACAACAAAGCGAACGTAATTCTCAATCAATTCGCCCGAATGTAGAATTGAGGAGCGAAGAAACACAGAAGAGTCTTTTCGAGTGTTGGAAAATACGTGGCACACGGATATCCCAGCTGAAGTTGCGGTAGGCTCAGAGCTGTCTCTCGCGGAAAGAGAGCGAACCTCTCTTTCGTTGCGAATTCGTCTTCACGACTTTATGAGTGGGTAGCCACTCATAAAGTCCTCGTATATATATATATCTATACATATATCTATATATCTATACATTGCGACTACCAGCCATCACTGATACGCCGTACGTCAAACTACAATACGCTAAAAAAAAATATGTATATCCATATATCTATATACACATATAAGCGAAGCTAAACGCGCAAAGATTGGAGAAGCCGAGAGGCCCGAGCGAAGGCGGTATCATCCGAAAAGCCCCGAGCCCAGCAGCAACGACTCTCGGTTTCGTATACTCAAGAATCTTTTCAACGTACATACATGCACACATAAGCTGTTATACAGTGTATGCTCTGCGAGATCCGCGAGCGTTTATTCGCACGTATATGTCTGTGTCTTACATATGCATCTACCTATACACGCGATTCTCCCGGCTGCGTAAAGCGTATATATTGTGCAGCTCAACTACAGTCCAATCCAAGTAACTTCGCACAACAGCAGCGAAGTCGCTTCATGGATCGTGCAGTCTGAAGTTGTAAAGCGCGCTAAGTGAACGAGTGTAGCACCGAGGAAGCCGAGAGCGCGCCCACCAAGTGCCTCTGTCGACTAGCGGGCTACCCCGAGCGAAACTCCGTTCGTACCAGCACCGCGAGTCAGTCAGTGTGCCACCGGCAAGCGTAAAGTGTACAGAACCGAACCTCAGGCCATTTCCAAACTCTTACATATTCGCATAATTTTCCCTCTAGCCCCTTTTCTCCTTATATCAATTAAAAATCAAACTAACAATTTGAAAAAATTTCATTTATATATTTCATAAACTGTATAACCGTTTATAAAATACTGTATTAACAGCTTATGAAATTACTATCAAATTTTATTTCGCGACAGTGGCGGTCAATGTGTTGATACAGAGGACGAATTTACGTTCAATCATCGTCGGGACATTAATCAGTGAACAACATCGGGACAGACCAAGAGACATAACATATATATATATATATATCGGGGAACGAGAGTTAGCGGACCGCGCGGGGGGCCCCCGCGAGAGAAGCCGAGGAGTCAGTCAGTGTGCCACCGGCGCCTTCACCTCCTCCTCCTCCTCCTCCTCCTCCTCTTCTTCCTCCTTCTCCTCTTCTTCCTCCTCCGCCGCCTCCTCTCACGACGAGCCATTTTTCCCCTTACCCCCCTCGGAGAGGAAAGCGCGCGCGCGCGCCGGCTCAGCCCGGCTCTGGGCCCCCTCGTTGCGCCGTGCTATGCCCGCGCGCCACTGCCACGGTCCACGCTCTCGGGACGTAAACACACAGTCGAGGGTGAGCCGTCGACGAGGCAGCACGCGGAAGGCTTCTCGTTGCCTCACGTTTATTATACGATCACTCGGTTTTTTCGTTGATTTCGTGTTACAATCGCCACTGCCATTCGGTCGAGCGTTGATAATCGTTAATGCTCTACTATTAAACACAGTATAGTATAAAAAACGATTAAAAACATACAAAATTTAATAACAAAAAAAAACAAACAGTGATTGACATTTAGTGTGTTGTACGTTAATGCCGTTATTTAAACGTGTGTGTGAAACAGGAAGATACTAAGAGACGACATTATTTGGGGTGTAAAGTTTGTTATCTATTAAGAGATATATATGTATATGTAAGAAGGAATCTTCGAGTCGACGATTTTTTTTCCTACGGCGATATATTTAATCGTGCTACGGAGGCTATTTCGTTACGAGATAATTGCCGGCTCTGTGTGTTGCTCGTTTACGCACTGTGCGATTAGTGGTCGAGAGGCGCGATAAACGACGAGCGAATTTTCTCTGCTTGCGGAGGAACGCCGGAAGTGCCGTTTACAGAGCCTTTTCTGTCAACCTTCATCGAAGACGACAGTGTTTGGTCCTTAATCGCGACTTTCAAGATTTACATTTGGTGTTTTTAATCGATGTGTGCATTTTGTGTAACGTCGTGTTAAAGATATATATATAAACTCCGTTTACAGGAAAAAGGAAAGGCATATATATTATACACGAGGAAAATAAATCAGTGTGTGGTCAGTTTTACTGAATGTCCAAAGAAATAGAAGAAATAAAAGAACTACGAACGGAAGAAGCATTCGGGGAAAGTGTGCTGCGCTTTACTCTCACGTATTTCATGAACGAAACCCACGGATTTCGTTTTGCAGACAGACAAAGAGGAAATAAAAACGACGGCGTACAGGAAGCCGGTAGAGTGCCACCCGTTTACGAGCTACAGTCAATTCTCGACAGCTAAATCTCTCTCACAGACTAGTTGCTGTCTAGAATATTCTTTCAGACTCTTCTCTGTGCATAGACGTTGTGGGCTTACTCGCCACCCTCCCGGAATAATATGCTCCTGTGTCGCTGCTGTTGGCTGTACAAGATGGTGGCGGCGGTGCTCTGGTAGAGGTCAAGGTCCGCTGCAGGGACCAGCGGAGTCGAGAGTCATCTCTCGCTGTCGTTCGGCGCCCGTATAACGGAAGTGGAGGGAGTATTGTAATTACGTAGAAACAAAAAAAAATACATACGTACATATATATATACATAAAAGCCGTTCTGGAAGCGGAAGAGAAGTGCAAAGAAAGAGGAAGTAATTGCAATAAAAAAAGGCCAAAAAACAAGCTGAAAGATGTTGGAAGATCAGCCGTTGGATCTGAGCGTTCGAGTGGGCGATTACGCAGAATTAACGACCCACAAATCGAACATCGACGAGACAAATAACGGCAGAAGTCCCGACAGAGGGGATTACGAACATCGCGATCACGATGATGATCCTCAGCAGCACGAACATCGCAAGGATATCATGGAAGATTACGCGACGGAAAATGCAGCAGCAGCCGCAGCTATGAGACTTCGGGGTCTTATTACCGCGTCATCGACTACCGGCGAATATTCCCAGTGCGAAGATCGCAATACTTGCTCCGAGGATTCGGACGATTCTTGTGAATCGAACAATCAAAAGGACGGCGGTAGCACAAGGTCGAGGTCCAGGCCACCCGGCACAAAACCTTACAAGAAGAACCTCATGAGGAGATACTGTGAGTGTCTAACTTTAAAAAAAATAAAACGACTTGTCGATTTGCCAATTATTTTTTTCTCCTCTCTTTAGGGTTATTTTATCTTCTTAGAACTCTCATCACGAGATGTTGGTGAAAAAAAAAGAAAAAAAATGTAGCAGATAAAGAATCGCATTAAGTTTATAATTTCCGTGGGGGTGAAATAATCTCCCACAAGGTTACACATTTTATATACGAAGAAACTGCATTATTGTTGCGTGCTTTTACGATAGGTCTTATCGGGTATCGCGGCTTGAGTTTTGCTCGACGCACTGTCCAATCTCCTTCCAAATTCTCGATTAGGAATATTTTTGTTTTATTTTTTTTTTCTTTCGTTGTTTTTTTACGACACGCAGACAAAATCGAAGTTGCTAGCGCCGCTTGGCGGCGATATACCTTGCAGGTGTGTGTGTGTGTGTGTACGTAATTTCGGCAGAGGGGAAAGCCGGTGAAGCCGGCGGTGGAAGATAAAAAAAAAAGCGAAATTACGCAATCGCACCTCGCGAAGGTCGCGAAAGCTGTGCGATCGAGTCTGCGAACTCTCGAGCTGATTATAACACACTTGCGTCGTTGCTTGCGTATATAAAAGAAAACACTCGCTCTTGGGTCATTTATTTTTGATAATATATTTTGACCGGCCTGTAACCTGCCCCAATCCCGACGAAATTAACTCGAACCCCTTCTCTCCCTCTATAGCTGATAAATTCTCTTGTATATAGTCGCAAAAATAACGATTTTATGTGTGCTATACATTTTACGTTATAACGTAACAGCTGTGCGCGACGCTTTCACACCGCCCAACCGCTAGCGATGTAATCAACCAACGAACTCTTCTCTCGCCATATGGAAGCCACTCCAGAGAGCACTGACACTCTTGAATCGATTAATATTGACGATTATTGTTATTGAAAAAACAACGAGAGAGACAAACACTCTCTTATGATTATTATTTCGTATATATTTATTAAATTACGGATTGAAATCACTTCGACGAGTAACGATAATTAAGAGGGACAATTTACGACATTGATTGAGAAACCGGAAGTTAGGAAGCTGCAATTAAGTTGGTTTAGTTTAGTCAACACACAAGGTATTTTTCTGAGTATCGGTAGTAGAATAAATATTTGTTCTGCCCAATTGTTGTTTGCTTTCGTCAAACCCTTCCGATCTTGTATCTGTAGTAAAAAGTTACACTGCAGAAATTTCAATCGTAAAAATTAATACTCTTTTTTTAAACAGTTTTTATGCATTGACCAATATATTAAATTCAACAGGTTTATGCATCAAAACGATAAAACTTATATTACTTTTTCGATCATAATGTTTATTTTTTTATGTTGCAAAATCCAAAAATTAAAGATTATTGTTATTGCAAAATTAGTGGGAGGGACTTACACTAGTTTGATGATTATTAATTCACATACTTAGTAATTCCTGAATTATAATTAAACGCTGATTCACATTTTAATGAAAAATCTCTTTAACATATGAAGATAAATGAATGGAAAAATGTATGACGTTGATTAGGGCGCCGGAAGTTGGATATACGTTGCAATAAAATTGGTACAATGCCGTTTTGTCAACACGTTTGATTATTCTTCATGGTATCAATAGTACGAGAAATATTTGTTCGGCACAGTTGTTTGGTTGCTTTCGTCAACCCTTTCGAAAGGTTTTTGAGGGCATCCGAGACCCTAAATAAGGGACAACGGGGGGTAGCATCCGGAGGGTCATTTCTCTGTTGGGCTACTCATTCAAACTAGACCGGTGAGGGTGCGAGAGAAAAATCCTAACTGATGCGCACCCCCGTCGTACCCTGAGGCTAACTTTCACTGGCCCGGATTTTTCGGCAACGAAAATTTCTCTCATTTTTCAATTTTAGTCACAGTACCCGCGGTGCCCACGTTATTAAAGGCCTTTGGATCCTTCTTTGGCAAATGCATCGACAACATTTGGCGCGAAGATTTTCCTTCCGTGGCAAAACACTTACCGGGGCTTTCCCGAGTAGAATACACAATTTTCAAACTTTCTCTTACGACTCTCTGCGATGCTCTCGATTTAGCACGCTTATGCGTGCAAAAATTCCGAGGCCATTGTATTCCCAATATTTTAGAAGAATTAAAAATATAATTACATAAACGATCCCATTAAGCCGCAATCACGTATCTACAAAGATCCTCCTACCCAATATATAGATTTCGATTCTTTCTTCCTGTGTGAAAACGTGCCATTTTAGCTTTCGATTTAGCACGCTTAAGTGTGCGTAAATTCAAAGGACATGGCCCCAGGATTTCAGGAGAATTAAAAATATAATTACATAAACGGTCCTTTTATTTAATTTTTTTTCCTGTGGGAAAAGAAAATCTTTTACCCTAAAGAAATCCCCAATTTCAGCTTTCAAATTACGCTTATGTGTGTGTAAGTTTCATTATATCCTCAGTATTTTAGCAGAATTGAAAACAAAATTCCCTAAACGTTTCTATTAAACCGGAAGCATATATCATCAAATCGTGTTACCGAATATATCTTCTTCCTGTGTAAAAAAAACGGAAAAGGTCTTCTACCCTGAAGAAAGTGCCGTTTTAGGGTTACAAGCACTGGGAAACCCTTTCCCCGATATTTAGAGTGTGACCATGTCGTCCCACTTCCTTTTTCTTATACATATATACACAACGTAATATTGTAGCCTTCCTCGGAAGCATCGACCGTGGGCGGTCTCGAGGGTACACCAGGGCAGTATAGCTACCGTTTGACTCATTGGCTTCTGCGGTATGGCGCTCGCTTCCTTTCTTCTTTCATTCCTTTCTCTCTCCCCGGAAAAACTTTCGAACGTAGCAGAAGCGACCACGACCAGCAGAGCAGTAGCACTACCTAATCCACTCAGGTTTGCGTACACAGAGCACAGGTAGTACCTGTGAGTTGTATCGTCAAAAACCTAGACAGAATATAAATTTATATTTACGACACCTGGTTTAGTGTATGGTGTGACGGTATATAGCTGGTGCGCCAAGAAAAAGGGCTTCCCGATGCCGCTCGGGTCGTCCCCGTAAACATTGCCCTCGACATCGATAGTCACTCTCCGGCCCTCTATTTTTCCCCTCTCTCTCTCTCTCTCTCAAGCTCACATTCTCCATCTCTCTATTATCCCGCAATCGATAATCAATCAATCCTCCGTACTGGTAATCCTAAAATAACTCTCTTTCAATCTCGCAAAAACAGTGATACAAAAGCGTTCTTTAGTATCAACGTAACGTTTCTGTGTATAAATTTCTAGTGAATTACGTATTTTCATCTTAACTAATTTATATTAATATATTGCTTGCGTGTGTTATACAATCCAAAAGCGAAACAAAGCGAAGCGCTCTTGTGTCATGCTGCCTCTGTTCGTCCTTCTTGAATTAGGCATAACATTTCGGTTATAACCGGAATAATAATACCCTATTGTGATAAAACATATTTGGACGTAGTCACAGTATCTTCTACGCGTTCTAACGCAACAATGCAATTATTACAGAGATTCGGACAAAATTAGAAGTTTCGTGTAATGAATGCCACGGGAATATGGCCGGCGCCTTCGATGCTTCTGCTTTGTATTTAAATAGCTAATGGTTCGGGGAACGCTGAAGCGAGTGAGATAGACAAGCAAAACCCGACAAGCGCTCTCGCGCGAGCCTTGTCAGTGCCTCATTGTAATTCAGGATATTGGCCCGCCGAGGAAGGAAGGACGAACTTCCTGTCTGCTTCTCTCCGCTACTGTGCTCATCGTTATATATATCTCTCTCTCCTTTATAAATCTTCCCTCCCCTTCTCGTTTCTCTCTCGCTCCAACGAATCGCATTCAGTCGGGATAACTTTGGACTCGAGATCCTTCAACCCCTCCGCATTACAATATACATACAATCCTTTATTACGATAATCGCGGACCAGCCGACATTTTAGATTGTACAATACTCTTATAGCACTCAAAAGCGATCGATTTTACTATGAAAACTGGGGCTTTCGTTATGTGCTTCACAAAGATCGAGCATATTTATTTATTTATCTCTCTCTCTTTCTCTCGGGTTTTCTTGTCGCTTCTATCCTATCCTTTCGATGTTCACGCCTCACGAATTTTCTACTCTCTTCTCACGTCGAACCGTCGATCGATTTTCCTCGGATATGCGGCAAGAATTGCGCGCTTCGCGGGGTATTTTCCACGCCGATCGGCCCGGAAGGATCGAAAGGGGGGTGGGGATCGGTGCGAAGGTGCGGAGAAGCGCGCGAATGTCGGAGCGAGTGAAATAGCGAGTGTGAGAGAGACAAACGCGCGCCGTAGGCGGCGGGCGCAATAGGAAACTGGGGTAGCCTGTCCTTGTGCTCTTGGGTGGTTATTGGAACGTTGGCACGGAGACGTTACCTTGCGCTACGCGTCTCTCTCTCTCTCTTTTTTCATCTAACGGGTGTGTAACACACTGTATAAAAATGTGTACATTTAATGTATCGATCGACAAGTCATTACTTAATTAGTACATTAGAGCTTCCGTATTATTACAAACGTCTTGTTTTTTTTTTTTTTTTTTTTTTTTTACAACCAGAAAAAAGATTTGGTAATATTAAATGAAATTATCTATTCAACATTTAATTATTTCAATCAACGAAAATTTACTTTCCCTCCAACAAATACGTATTTCATTCAATTTTTTTAGTTTTTTTATTTCCAACATATTTATTTATTTTAATCAACTTTCACTGTGCAGCGGACACTAAAAAAATATTTTATTTGTTGCTACTAAATACTTTCATAATCCGGAAAAAAGATCTAGTTGAAACGATCAAATACATGTATTAGATATTTTTTAATAAAATCAATTAGAACTATCTTATAATCCAATATATATTTATTTCCTTTCATCATTGGAGTTTATTATTATCAACGTGCAACGTTTGTCGATTTAATTTAATTCTTGTCGTATATTTATATTAAAATTATATATTCTTTAAAACGGCAGCAGTGGGCGCGCGGTTGGTGCGTGCCAGAATTAAGCAGCATTATTTGTGGTCGTAACTTGGATGGGTGACCGCTTAGCCGCGCACTGGTTTGCGCGCCAACTGCTGAGCGGGAGGCAGTTTCTGAGCTTCTAAGGGATAGTCACGAATATGTAAAAAAAAAAAAAAAAAAAAAATTTAATCTACATTTATATGACGGCCGATCCAAATAAATATTTCTTAGATTTGAATTTATTTACTATTCAATAAGTATATTAATTACAAATAAAAAAATGTATTTGAGGTGAATGGAAGTGTAGTCGGTCGGCATCCAAATAAGAAATTTTATTTCCGATACGTACGTAGATTCTAGTCCTGTTAACAAGATCTTTTTTCTGGATGCACATGTTCAATTTTTATCTAAAAATTATGGGGAGGTTTGACAAAGAAATTGGTTTGAACAAAATTTCTTTTTTTTTTCGAAGCAATTTCGAAAGCACCATTTTCCAAACATTCTGATAAGGAAACGTATCCTTTATTCTGTTATTTTTGTTATATTATTTTTATTCAGTGAGAATTGTTTTGCATGTGCACCGAAATTATTCAATATGGCAATTTTTGTGCCTTGCTATTTCTTGTTGTAAAAGGGTTTTTTCCCCCGTTTATTAATAAATAAATAAAAATAGTTTTAACATTTTTAGTACACCGTAATTCAATTACACCATATTTAATATAGAAACTTATAAAAACTTTTAGTACCGGTAATTTTCAGTTAGATTTTTTTTACTACCAAAGCGTAATTTATGAAAACATTGAAAAAAAAGGAATTGACGATATGGTAGATATTATCTTATTATTTATTAATACTACCGATACGATCGTGGCTACATTTGCACGCCTCGATTTTCTCGATTCCATGTAAGATAGATTGACGCACCTGCCGCTTCTATACAGAAATATTTATCTCGCATACATTGTTATCGGTATCATTCCTCGACGATTGACCACGTATATCTCGATGCTTATTGCATTGAGCATATTGACTCGAGCAATCGCACAACCTCTAATGAGAAAATCCAAGTACAGTACTTGTTGATGACAATCATTAAATAAACAAAAATTTGTATTATTTCTTTGCTCTGAAGTCTGTTATTCGATTTATAAATCATAAAATATAGTAACTATGTGGAAATCAATGAAACTTGGGTGGATAGTCAACGCGGCAATTGCCGCGGGTAACGAGCGCGTCGAGGTTAAACAGAGCGTGCAAAAAGGGCGTCGTTTAAATTAATATATGATCGGAATAGAGGCGACGAGAGTTTATTGCGCGCTGCACCCACGTTCAGTGAAAAATTTAATATTTGCGACTATAAATAGCAGCTTCAAAAAAGCATCACCCCATTTTTTGATTTACCATCATTACCGCAACTATTCATTAACCAAAATTAATAAAACGAAAAATAGTGGAAAAATACACTTTTTAACCTTTTACAAACAAATGCGTTTTTCTGTCATAAAATTAAAATGTAGAATGCATTTATACTGTAATTCCACTGTTTGTCAATATTTTTTTATAAATATTAAAAAAGAGTATATAGATTTCGAAATGTTGAAATTTGTAGAGATGCATTTCTGAAAAAAAGTTTTTCTGTAATATAGAAAAATATCATACATTGACGTTTCAAAGGTCATGTCAAATGCATAAATTAAACGAGGCCGCACGTGTGTGACCCGTGTAATATACCGTTTTATGCATAAAAACGATAAAACTATATCAATTCTCCGAAAAAAATTTGATAGAACTTAATTTGCCCACAAAACGAACGGATTCAAGATTAAGTCATGAATTACGAGTTTTTCGGAAATAAAATTACATTTCGTAGAACATTACACATTTCCTGCGGGCGATGAGAAAAATGTTACAATTTTAATGTCAACCCGAAATAAAAACTTTTGTGCTGTAAATAAAAATAAAGAATAGTTTTTTTTCTCTTTAATACAGAAAAATACCGTACATTGACATTTAAAAGGTCAATCTCTTGACGTGTCACCGACGGATCATGATAAATGCATAAATTGAACGGGACCGCACACGGAAAAATAAGATTAGTTTTGCCATAACCAAGAAATGAGTTGACACAACCAATCGATTATTCTATTTTCCTAGCAACTCAAATGATAATACCAACGATTCGAATGATAATACCGACGATTCGAATGGTAGTTCCAACTATTCGAATGGTAGTCCCAACTATTAGATTAGTTAACCTAACTAATCCAATCGAGAACTAATCGTGAATAGTTGAGGTTACTATTCGATATGGTTGAGGCAACTAATTTTTTAGATATTGTGTACAGTAATTCGAAAACGTAGTTGCCACAACCAAACATTTCTTTCCGTGCACGTGTGAGTTTTTATGCATAAAAACGATATAACTACATTAAGTATCCAAAAAAATGTCGATAATACATAATTTGCCCACAAAACAAACGAATTCGAGATAAAGTCATGAATCACGAGTTTCTCGAAAGTACACTAAGAAAAAAAAATGTTTGAACGAACTAATTTAGCGTACACCCTCATTCAAATGAATTTTTTGTTGGTTTAACAAATATTTTGGTTGACGCAAATAAATTTTAGACAACTGAATCTACTGATTATTGAAGAAACTAAACATTTGGTTGCCCTAACGAAAAACTCGTTTCAACGAGGGTGAACGCTAATTTAGTTCTTTCAAATATATTTTTTTCTCATTGTAAAATTACATTTTCTGCAGACGAGAAAAATGTTACAATTTTAATATCAACACGAAATAAATTTTTTTTGTTATTGTAGATAAGAATAAAAGAGTTTTTTTTCTTTAATACAGAAAAATATCGTACATTGACATTTAAAAGGTCATTCTCTTGACGTGTCAACGACTGATCATGACAAATGCATAAATTGAACGGGAGCGAACGAGTGTGACCCTAAAAGAACATAAAAAATTCGTCGCGATGTACATAACACGGATTGGTGATATAGATCGCGGACCGAGTCAGCACATTACAGCACAACGCGGGAGAATCAGGGCATCGGGGTTTGGTTAGCGGGGCCGGGGCGACGGCGTGAGTTCGCGATTGCACAGCAGGCATATCGCACGAGATCGATGCTATGTGTGGCCGAAGCGGCAACTCGACGAGCTTTGTGCATATACATAACTTCTTGGGGGGGCAGCAAACGAGTAGCGGAAAGGAGAACGTGCTCGATGCGTATGTGCTATGTTACCATAAGTACAGTATTACATTCGGAAAGGTCTTCACCTGTGCTCCGTATACATTAATATAAACGCTGTAGCGCCAAGCCGGAAACCAAGCGAAAAGGTTAAAGCTGTGAACTGTTGATATTCGATGTTTTTACTGGTAGAGTTTACTAATCGTTTGGTGACTATACTTGTAGATGTAGATATATATAGATATATTTATAGGCGATGTAGATAAGTAGCAAGACACGGGTAGATCAATCGGTTGGTCGACGTCGTTGCTCGACGAAGGCAAGAAACAGCAAACTCACTACTACTCGAGGCTCGCGCTCTCCTTACCCAATAACGTTCAAGCTAGATCACTGACCAGCTAATTCATAGAGCTTACGTACTTTCCGTGACATTCTTTGGATTGTTTTGCACTGGAACCCAAATACGTATTCATGAGCTTACATATATTGCGGTATAAAGTTGCGCTGCCTTAATTTGCATCATGAAAACAATTGTTTTTTTTCATTAGGTGTTTCTAGGCGTAAATCAGATTATTGAAATTAATATAACGGTTTATGGATAAAAACGATTATATTATATTAATTCTTCACAACATTTTTTTAAACATAATGTGCACAGAAAACTAATGAGCTTTAGATTGAATCATGAATCACGAGTTTTTTTGGAAGTTAAATTTAATTTCGTAGAAGAAACAAGACGTTACAAAATGTTACAATTTTAATATCGACCTGGAATAAAAACTTTTGTACTGTAATTAAGAATGAAAATATTTCGCAATTTTATTTAATTACAATTTATAGCAAAAAGTTCCAATTATTAACTCATGATTAATGATTTACTAAAATTGTCAAACAACACGAGTATATCCCATGTTTTTAAAAAATTGACATCACAAATTTTTAATACAACAAAAGTTGATCTTTATTCTATTTACTCAAAAAATATATACATCTGCAATGTCTGGCAGATCATGAATCTTTAATACCAGAAGTTATCGTGTGCTCGTTACTACAAGCCAGGAATTTAGTTCAATGTATCAATGACTGGAACACTCACAATTAATGATTTACAAAAATAACCAAAAGGCAACACAAATTTTGAATATAAAAAAACACTTTTATTTTTTTACTTTCGATAAATATATACAATGTGTGGCAGTTGCTGAATCTTTAATACCAAAAGTTTGTTTGTGTTCGTTACTACAAACCAGGAATTTCACTCGATGTATCGCTCACGATTAATGATTTACAAAAATTTACTCACAACACAAGAATATACCACATATTTAGACAAATGAAAACACAAAATTCCAATAGAAAAAATCACCTTTATTTTTTCTCCTTTTGGTATATACATATATACATCGACAATGTGTGGAAGTTGCTGAATCTTTAATACGAAAAGTTTGTTTGTGCTCGTTATTACTACAAGCCAGGAATTTCACTCGATGTATAGCACACGATTAATGATTTACAAAAAAATTTCTCACAACACAAGAAAATTCCACATATTTAGACAAATGAAAACACAAATTTCCAATAGAAAAAGTCACCTTAATTTTTTCTCCTTTTGGTATATACATATATACATCGACAATGTGTGGAAGTTGCTGAATCTTTAATACGAAAAGTTAGTTTGTGCTCGTTATTACTACAGGCCAGGAATTTCACTCGATGTATCGCACACTCTTAATGATTTACAAAAATGTTCAAACAATACAAGAATATTGCACATAATTAGACAAATGAAAACACAAATTTTCAATAGAAAATATCACCTTTATTTTTTCTCCTTTTGGTATATACATATATATATCGACAATGTGTGACAGTTGCTGAATCTTTACTGCGAAAAGTTAGTTTGTGCTCGTTATTACTACAAGCCAGGAATTTCACTCGATGTATAGCAGACTCTTAATAATTTACAAAAATGTTCAAACAACACAAGAAAATTCCACATATTTAGACAAATGAAAACACAAATTTCCAGGAGGAAAAATCACCTTTATTTTTTCTCCTTTTGGTATATACATAGACACATCGACAATGTGTGGAAGTTGCTGAATCTTTAATACGAAAAGTTAGTTTGTGCTCGTTATTACTACAAGCCAGGAATTTCACTCGATGTATCGCACACTCTTAATGATTTACAAAAAATTTCAAACAACACAAGAAAATTCCACATATTTAGACAAATGAAAACACAAATTTCCAATACAAAAAATCACCTTAATTTTTTTGCTTTTGGCATGTACATATACGTCGACAATGTGTGGCAGTTGCTGAATCTTTAATACGAAAAGTTAGTTTGTGCTCGTTACTACAAGCCAGGAATTTCACTCGATGTATCGCAGACTCTTAATAATTTACAAAAATGTTCAAACAACACAAGAAAATTCCACATATTTAGACAAATGAAAACACAAATTTCCAATACAAAAATTCACCTTTATTTTTTCTCCTTTTGGTATATACATATATACATCGACAATGTGTGATAGTTGCTGAATCTATAATACGAAAAGTTAGTTTGTGCTCGTTATTACTACCAGCCAGGAATTTCATTCGATGTATCGCACACTCTTAATAATTTACAAAATATTTTAAACACAAGAAAATTCCACATATTTAGACAAATGAAAACACAAATTTCCAATACAAAAAGTCACCTTTATTTTTTCTCCTTTTGGTATATACATATATACATCGACAATGTGTGACAGTTGCTGAATCTTTAATACGAAAAGTTAATTTGTGCTCGTTATTACTACAAGTCAGGAATTTCGCTCGATGTATCGCACACTCTTAATGATTTACAAAAATGTTCAAACAACACAAGAAAATTCCACATATTTAGACAAATGAAAACACAAATTTCCAGTAGGAAAAATCACCTTTATTTTTTCTCCTTTTGGTATATACACATATACGTCGACAATGTGTGGCAGTTGCTGAATCTTTAATACGAAAAGTTAGTTTCTGCTCGTTACTACAAGCCAGGAATTTCACTCGGTGTATCGCACACTCTCAACAATTTACAAAAATTTTCTCACAACCCAAAAAAATTCCACATATTAAACAAATGAAAACACAAATTTCCAATAGAAAAAATCACCTTTATTTTTTCTCCTTTTGGTATTTACGTATATACATCGACAATGTGTGACAGTTGCTGAATCTTTAATGCGAAAAGTTAGTTTGTGCTCGTTATTACTACAAGCCAGGAATTTCACTCGATGTATCGCACACTCTCAATAATTTACAAAAATTTTCTCACAACCCAAGAAAATTCCACATATTTAAACAAATGAAAACACAAATTTCCAATAGAAAAAGTCACCTTTATTGTTTCTCCTTTTGGTATATACATATACACATCGACAATCTGTGACAGTTACTGAATCTTTAATACGAAAAGTTAGTTTGTGCTCGTTATTACTACAAGCCAGGAATTTCGCTCGATGTGTCAATGACTAGGACATCCACCTTCCACTGGCCGCTACAAAATACCTAAAGTGCAATATCTATACATAGTCTTGTTCTATAGAACGTTGTTGTACGATCGTTGCAGTTGCCGGCACGTAGAGGTAATAGTATTATAGGAGCTATAGAGTAGTTAGAACGTACGCGGTGCTCGGTGCATAGGAGGAAGAGCAGCAGCAGCAGCAGCAACGAACAGCCAGTTCACTTCCACTCACTCGGGTCTTGCACGGCGCGCGCGCACGCCCGAGAGCTCGTTGAATGCACCAGCCCTGACCTACATAGTAAAGCGCGTTGTGGGCTAGGCGAACGCGCGCGCGAGTGCCTACGCTGCTCTAGCCTTTCCTCCCCTCCTCTCACTCTCTTATATGCACCGGCGGCTGTTTCCACCTCTGCCTCTCAGTTCCCCATCTATACGTACAAAACACATCGGCTCTCGGTCTATTATAGCAACGAGGTGTATACACCAGTACACACGTTCGCATCATGCAACACGAAGATGTACACGAAGCATAAGCGATGCACGTCTCCAGCAAATTCACGAGCAATTATATCCGCTAACCCACGGCGCGAGTCTCGTCGAGAGGGAAAATCGGCGATAAACACGAATACAACTCAAGCATGAGAATTCCGAAAATTTTCACCCTGCGATATTTCTTAGACACTTAAAACGTTTATTCGCACGCTCTCGAGAAGAAGAAACGAGAGATCTACTTTTTCCTAAGGCAAGACGAAAGCGCGAGCGAGGGAGCGTGCCATTATTGGTATTATTGTTATTATTGCTATGGCTTATGGCGTGTGGAGTGCATGTATATGCATAGTTTACTGTGTCCCTCATATTTACTTTTAGTATAATATAATAAGAGAATGGAAAATAGTCGTTCCCGCCGTTATATTCTCATGGTACGCGCAATAGGCGCATTGTTTTTACGTGTTTATTGTATGGAAGTACGTATGTGTAAGTGAACATCGTCCCTCATCGTCCTTGACACGTTTTAGTAACTCTTTCCTCTTCCCCGATTAGCGAGAAACAAACGTCATCGCTCTACGCCTCTCGCTAATTCTAGTCGGAGAAACGATAGGCAGGCTAACAGTTTTATACGTGTTCTAGCGGTACACGGGAATCTGTGCCGCTTCTAGCCGCGAAACGACCTTTCTCGACGATTATTCAATCCGCGAGAGAGGAACTCGTTTCTAATTTCGTCAGTCAATTGGATTTAATGACACGCGTTTCATTTTAAGACGCTTTATATATTCCCCATTGATAAAAATTTATAGAAAAATATTAATTCAACATGCAAAGTAACCATAAAAATGTCTCAAATATATTTTAATTAATCTTAAATTAAATTAAATTCAAAATAAATTTATCTATAGGGATACAACATCGATTGAACAAATTTTTTTTTTTGCATCTTATACAGAAGTCTCTGATTTTTTACGTTTTAGAAGCTTTTCATCATAAAAAAGTCTTTATTGTAGGAATAAGTTTTTTTTTACTATAAAAAACATATTCTTCTCTATAACGGTTCTTTTCCATTCCCGTTGCAGTCCTTCGAAAAATACGTGACTCGTATTTCCTCTGCATTAGATCGTGAACCAGCAGCAGGTAGAAAAGGAATGATTCCACTAGCACAGTTTTTTCCATCGATAAAGGGCTTAAAAACCACGTATATTCGTCCTCTCACTTCTGGTCCCATCTGCCATCACAGGAACATCCTCGACACCGTTAGACTCGACGTTCAGGAATGGGATAACAACTGAGAAAGATTTTCCCGAGGGATAACCCAGTATCTAGTAGTTCCGCCACTTTAACGGTACGTGTCCTATTAAGCGACCAAAAAACGCGTCTAAAACTAAGTCAAAAGAACACCATGATATTACAAAATTGAGGGTGCGACTGGAGCAGATCTTGGAGATTAATTCTTCACCCTAACGAGCGAAGGGGTTGTCGACAACCCCTCATCCTCTTCGCCCTCTTAACGATAATCACGTTTTCCCGTTATATCAACCGTGAGAAACAATAATTTCAATTTCGAAGAACGAGTCGAGACAACTGTTTTCATTTTTATTCTTCTCTTCAATTTCCTCCCAAAGACTTTCACCGCTCAACCCCACGAGGTATATATACACATCGCTGTTTCCTTTCAGTCTCTTTTACTCTCTTTTTTTTTCTTCTTCTTCATATTTATTCGTCATTGTCTGGACGAACCTTCGCTTCTCTTCCTTTCGATCCGAGACTCGAAGGAAGTGGGCGTACTTCGTACTTTTATATATATATATATATATATGTATATACACAGATATATATATATATAGAGCGTAAGTTGCTGAAGAGTTGCGTGGGGGGCGAGCAGGATTCACGTTGTAGAGGACGTAGACGATGAAGACGCGATGACAATAGAGGTCCCAAATCGCACGGGACGCGACGACGTCTGCCCAGCGCATTCACAAGGAAATAGGTCAGGGCCGCAGAGCATTCTGTCTCTCCAGTCGCCGACGTTGCCGCACGCTTCTTCTTTCTTTCCGAGAGGGAAATGCCATCGGCGGGGGGTGCAAGAGCCGCGATACCCGCGCTCGCATTCCTCTTATTTCAATTCTGTGCCTCTCGTATTATACGGGCACGAAGCGAATTGAAAGAAATTTTAAATGGTAGGTCGTTGCTGCTGCTGCTACGGTGATTCCTCACCGTTCACTTATATACATCTTTCTGCCTCGTGTTTTCTCGTGTTTTCTCGTGTTCGCTTGTTGTACGCTTGAGCCTCTGCTGAGCCGCGAGGGCAAAGGCGGATTGGGTCGAACTCATTGAAAGTGATTGACCCGGATTCGTCTCAGGCTTCTTTTTTTTTCTCAATTTTTTCCCCCTTCTCTCTCTCTCTTTATATTCTTCTCATATTCTTTCTAGTAAATAAAAAAGTTTATGAAAAAATTGTCATTTATTTAATAATTCTTCATTTTACCAAAAATAAGCGTTGTCAATTTATTTTTAATTCCAATCACTACAATTCCATATGAGATTGAAACAAAACTCTAAAATAGACAGAACAATATTTTATTGTTTCAATATTATATGGGATTGTAAGAATAAAAACTATAATTTAAAGACACTTATTTTTGGCGATCCGCAATTGCTTACGAATCAGATATTTTTTTGCGCAAAAATCAAAATAAAAAACGCATTTGATGTCAATTGATAATAACTTCCATTTACTGATTTTGTCTGTACAGAATAAATTAAATAAATAAATGCATATAACATGCATAAAAAATGTATATTTTCACATATATGTTGGACATTATGGCTAATTTATATGCTGACTTCGACCATTATTTTTTCTTATCTAATTATTTTTCTATAAGATGTTCTTTCTCTCTTTCTCTGTGTAATATACACTAAAGCAAAGAATTATAATATTCGCGACGAGACAATTACAGCAGCAATGATAATTTCAACAATGTCCGGAAGTTATTCGAAACCGCAATGAAATTCTCTCGGTGGCGACGATGCGCGAGTGTATTTCCTGGGAACGCTAGAAGGAAGAGGGAGCATAGAGGTGAAGAAACAAACGTACAGACAGCGTGAATCGTGAGCGACGAGCGGCCACCAGGGCGATCCGTTCTTTTTTTTTTTATGGGCGGAACGATCCCGAAACAATGAGCGTCGGCGTTGCGCATACGTAATAAAAATTCACTACCGAGAAACCGAGCTACGAGTCGAGAGCGAGAGGAAAAAAGTTGTTCCTTTTCATTCGTCTCTTCCTCCTCCTCCTCCTCTTCTTCTTATTCCCGGCTTTGAGTGTCTGCTGCTTGCGGTCGTTCATGCGATAACGGACTCCGCGCACGCGTTCACGTATCTGCACAAATCACAGTTGTAAATCCTCATTACTTTACGAAATAAACATTTACAGTATTACGAATCTACATTTTTTGCAACGTAATAATAAAAAATTTAGTACTTATAAAATTATATCTAAACTTATTAATTGTTTTAAAAAATTCAATAATACTGTAGAAAAAAAATCCAGACAATCTATTAATTTTTCAATACATTAACCCTTTAAACGTTAACGTTTTGAGTAATAGACATATTTTTTTTACATTTCATCCGAAAATTATCTACAAAAATTTCAAACTACAGAATTCCATTAAGAATGCGTCATCCTTTCAATTTCATTAAAGTAGAATGGATTTTCACTAGAAAATTGAAGAAGCAATATTTTCTAGCCATTTTTCCACTATTTTGATTTAGAAAAATGCACTGTAAAAAAAATCTACTTGAAATTTAGTGGACTTTTACTGGAAGTTTTTATTCATAAACTAGTATATTAAATTTAGTATACAAGTACAATGTAAAATATATATGGTACAGCAGATTCAATAATTTACTTTAATTTTACAGTAAAAGTACATGAATTTTATACCACAATTGTATATTAAATTTCGATGACGAGTTTATTAATAAAAACTTCCAATATTTTCTAACAGTGTATTCGACATTTTAGTTTTTATTTTTCAACCCGAAAGAGTTTTGGCTTCAAGCAAGGGTTAACATTTTTTTTACATTATACAATAAAGTTTTCTTTCGATTAATGAGAAAATTTTTATTTCTCTAACTAAATTCAATTATTCAATAAATGTATATCCGAGAAAATAATAATTAAGTCTTACAATTCTAACTCTGTAAATACATCGAGTGAGAAATAAAGCTCCACTATAAATTGCACCAGTACTATAGATGTTCGCGTATCTAAAGCGTACATTTGTAGTAACTCGCGCAGAGTAGAACGAGCCTCGGAGTCCACTCTCGATTTCGTCGGAGGAAGTGGGTCGCTCGCCAACCAGTATGTACATACTCGCTGAAACACAGTCGGTAGTCACATAGAGAGACACACAAATACATAGCCGAGACACGGACTGGCGCGTCGCTTCCGGTATCGAAATTTCCGGCTTTGGAAATCGAGAGTCTAGAGAGAGACACACACAAGCGTATAGAGAACTCGCGATCATTATACTGCTGATTCATACGCAATGCACTCACAACATTAGTGCAAGCGATTATTATCGTTTACCACCGTTTACGAAGCGCATCGAGAATACAATCGTAATAATATTATAATGCGCTACCAAAATTATTGCTTCGCGGGTAATAAAAAGAAATGTAGTAAGGAGAGTATAATTTCTTCGTTGCTTCCTGATATAAATTGAATTCCACCGTTTTTTTTAATTTTTAATATACTTCAATGTCTGCTGGTACCAAGTATATAATTAGGCGAATATCTTGTGGGCTTATAAATAAACGAGCTTTATAAAACGACGATAATATACGCTCTGTTACAACCGTTGCGTGTTTACGAGTGCACAGGTGTTGCGCACCTGAAGACGGCACAAAACTGCGCTTGAGGAAAAAGGAAAAAAAAGATGCAGAGGAATTGTATGAACGTACTGTATGAGTACGTACGCGAGCTTATAGCCGGTCCGCTCTTTTCTGGGACACGTACACACAGGTAGAGTTAAGCATATAGGTAGTACTACCCGAAACACTCGAAAGTATACGAGTCATTCTCCGTCAAATCGGCGACTTATTTATTTATTTTGTTTTGTCATTCCGATTCGTTTTATTTTTTCCTTATTTTTATATATGCGACTGTGGTATATTCAGAAGGTATTAAAAAATTGGCGGAGTGTGCAAAAAATATTTGAGGAGGTGGAAAAAAAGTTTTTCCAAAATTATACGCTCGAAGATCTTTTTTTTCACCCCTAATTTTACATACTGTTCATATCCATCAACTTATCAAAACATTAACAAAGTAGAAACTAAATATTCTTAGTGATCAAAAAAATTATTTAAAAAAAATATCCATTTGGAGAAATTTTTTCCAATTACTTTATTTTTCCTTACCCATACCATTTTTATTTCGCCCTTAATGTTGTATAACCTATTGTTTTATATGCACAACCTATAAAAACATTAACAAAGTCGAAACTAAATATTCTCAGTGATCAAAAAAATTATTTAAAAAAATGATCTATTTGGAGAAATTTTTTCCAATTACATTATTTTTCCTTACCCATACCATTTTTATTTCGCCCTTAATTTTGTATAACCTATTGTTTTATATCCACAACCTATAAAAACATTAACAAAGTAGAAACTAAATATTTTTAGTGATCAAAAAAATTATTTAAAAAAATTATCCATTTGGAGAAATTTTTTCCTATTACATTATTTTCCCTTACCCATACCATTTTTATTTCGCCCTTAATTTTATATAACCTACTGTTTTATATCCACAACCTATAAAAACATTAACAAGGTAGAAACTAAATATTCTTAGTGATCAAAAAAATTATTAAAAAAAATTATCCATTTGCAGAAATTTTTTCCAATTACATTATTTTCCCTTACCCATACCATTTTTATTTCGCCCTTAATTTTGTATAACCTACTGTTTTATATCCACGACCTATAAAAACATTAACAAAGTAGAAACTAAATATTCTCATTGATCAAAAAAATTATTTAAAAAAATAATCCATTTGGGGACATTTTTTCCAATTTCATTATTTTCCCTTAACCATACCATTTTTATTTCGCCCTTAATTTTGTATAACCTACTGTTTTATATCCACAACCTACAAAAACATCAACAAAGTAGAAACTAAATATTCTCAGTGATCAAAAAAATTATTTAAAAAAATAATCCATTTGGAGACATTTTTTCCAATGACATTATTTTCCCTTACGCATTCCATTATTATTTCGCTCTTAATTTAATATAACCTACTGTTTTATATCCGCAACCTATAAAAACATTAACAAAATAGAAACTAAATATTCTTAGTGATCAAAAAAATTATTTAAAAAAATTATCCATTTGAAGAAATTTTTTCCAATTACATTATTTTCCCTTACCCATACCATTTTTATTTCGCCCTTAATTTAATATAACCTACTATTTTATATCCGCAACCTATAAAAACATTAACAAAGTAGACACAAAATATGTTCAGTGTTAAAAAAATATTGTCAAAAATGATCCATTTGCAGAAATTTTTTCCAATTACATTATTTTCCCTTACCCATACCATTTTTATTTCTCCCTCAATTTTGTATAATCTACTGTTTCATGTACGGAACGTATACAAAAATCAACAGAGCGGCGAAAAAATATTTAAAGGAGGAAAAAAATGATTTTCCACAGTTATAGTTAACAGAATTGACACGGAATGCGTTGTATATCGCAGGACCCGCGTGCGTACTTGAAAGAAGCGTATAGTACTCACCAGTCTCGCTCTCCGTGTTCTCTTCGGCTGCGTGTATATGCGCGGCGTCCCACACGTGATGTCACATAGAAAGAGAGAGTCGTTACCGTTACGCAATGCACGACGGGCACACGAGTGCTTCGACGGAGTCACGCGCCTCTCCTCCTTCTGTGTGCCTCGGTCTTCTCTCGCCACAGGTATATTATACACGCGCTCGTCGAGAATGTGTAGTACAGCATGCGGAGAAACATATACGTACCCTTTCTCGAGAAAGTTGTTCGCTCTCCGACGAAACGCTGACCTTACGTACTACTACCGGGCGCTCTCATCGATTACTTCATTTTTCTTTCATTCTCTCTTCATTATGTATTTCCTTTCTGTCTGGGATTATATAAGCGTTTGGATATTTACGGCGATTAGAGAATCGATTAACTCTCTGACCTCTTTGGTAGGAAACAAAATAGATTCAGCGCACAGCCATATATGTATATTTCGTTGAATACTTGAACTAATGTTTAAATAAATGATATGTAACTGAATTTTAATTCACTTAATCAAATATCTATTTATTTCGGACTTTTTCAGCATCCGATCTAATATACAAATTTTATTACAGAATTTTTCGCTTATTTAGCTCACTTTCGGGCATTTAACATATTGAAATATAATGCAAACGTATCAATTATTTACAATCTAAAAATTAGATTTTGTCATTTTCTCAAAATTACTATGTAACTAAATTTTTATTAAATTAATCAAATATCTATTCAAATGAATTTTTTTTCACGAATCTAGAACAAATGTAAAAGTCTACGAAAAAAGAGATAAACGATCTAATAAAATGTAAATATTTTATTCCAGAATTTTGCGATTATATAAGCGTTTGGATACTTAAGGCGATTAGAGAATCGATTAACTCTCTGACCTCTTTCGTAGAAAACAAAATAGCTTGCGCGCACTGAAAGATATATTTCGTTGAATAGTTGAGCAAATGTTTAAATAAATACTATGTAATTAAATTTTCATTCGGTTAATCAAACATCTATTTATTCAGAAGATTTTTTTTCACGTATCTAGAACAAAATCAAAATGTATGTAAAAAGATAGAAAAAAGAGATAAACGATCTAATAAAATATAAATATTTTATTCCAGAATTTTTCTCTTAATCTCACCATCGTGTTTTTGTATATTAAAATATAAACATTGCAAAACGCACCACCGCAAAAACGAGATTTTTTAAATTTTCTTGAATATAATTAGGCGCGCAGGTTTAATTAAATTATCGAGATTTAAGACAAGCAGTAGCGAGGTTCCGGCGTTGATGAAACATCCGCAGACGTTAGAGCGTACGAAGTATCATTATACCGTGTATATTAACTCCGTGAGCGGGAGTTGCGTTAAACCGGAAGTCGGGAGGGTGAATTTCTACGGTAGAAAATCGACTCGACGCTGAAACTCTCGCTGAGTGGGGGGGAAACGGCGAGACGAAGTGCGGCGAAGGTCTCGAGAAAGGGAGGAAGTGAAAACGTCCTCGTAAAAATTCCTACTGCCGGGAGAACCTCGTGGACTACGACGACAACGTCTACGGGGGTGGTTTGGGGGTGAGGCGCGCGTCGACTCTGCCCGGTCGATGCGGCTAGACGCCCATCCCCTTACCTCGCGAGAGTCGATTCCTCTTCCCTCTTGGCAGCCCGCAAAATCAAGGTCGAGCAAGGTCAAACGTCGCCCGGGCGAAGAGAGAGACTCGTCGTCGTAACCCCGCAACCTCCCCACAAATCGCTAGCCCGTAGAAAAGACATTTCAACCGGCCAAGTGGCAGCAAAAGCCTCCGTCGTCTCCGTCTTTCGAAACTTGTTTTCGTTCGGGACATCAGCATCGTCTTTCTCCGGTAGTCGCGCGACTATGGATCAAGCGATCGAGTACAAGGCTCTTTTGGAAAGCCATGATGCAAACGTTGTATGAATCTTCTGGAATATTACCGATGGAAAATCGAAGAAAAAAATTCCTTAAAAAAAAAAAAAATTTTCTCGTTGATGTATATATAATTTGTTATTTATACACGCAACAATGTTTGCAGATTTGCATTAAACTGCACTGTTAGACATTTTTTGTATGAAAATTAATATAAAGTATTGAAAGTTTTTTTTTAAATATTTAATATACAAATATTAATGAATATACAAAAAAATTGTTGTACAATTATTGTACAGTATACTAAGCACTTCATAACAGTTGTGTTTCTAATATAATTATTGGAATTTTACAACAACGATAACTGTATATCGAAAGAAAAATACTTTTTAGTACAAACCTATCTTATATGTATAAAATTTCTTTATAAATAAATATATATTTTGCAGCAAAATTTGCTATAATATTGTATGTTTTACGTTAGCAGAATTGGACTATAATTTATTGAAATTTGGAGCCTCATTTTTCTAGAATTGTGCCTGATATGAATCGTAGGAATACATAAAAAATTCGTAAATAAATGCAAGTCAATATAACATATTTTATAATATTTACAATATTACAAATTTATTGTCGATCTAATTTTGTACGGAATAAAATGATGTTTATTTCTAGTCTAAACTCTGCTATATGTGGTTTCAAAGTCAGGTCTATATTTTCCTAGAACGTGATATAAATTGTGGGAATATCATGTGTGTAAGTACGCGGAAATCAACGAGATAGCAAATTGTCTATGATACAAGGAAAAGCACATGCATTAATGAAACATTGCGTAGCTTATGTCGAGGGTCGATATATAGTCGCAGGAGGAGTTCTTATTTTCTATCCTTGTCATATTTAACCTCAAAGTACCAGGTGTAGCGCCCGAAAAGTACAGAGTACGATATTGCGGAGGGCAAGTTATCATTATGAGACGGGGTGGTTATAATATAGTAATAGTAAGATAGCGATATATGCTTTGTAGTGGTTTGCTACAACGTTCAGCCGGTACCCCACGGTTTTAGCATAACCGGGGCCAATAGTACCAACGCATTATATATATATATATTTATATATATAGTCACTACAGTTCTGCAGCACTTTCCGTCTTTCGCGACGTTCGACGTCTGCCGTTTTCGAGAGACATGAACACACTCGGTATACAGCAAAACTCGATGGTTATATTCTCTGTGAGAGAAAGAACCTGGCGCGAGAAGCACGATCTAAAATGCACCCCTTTATCACGCTTGTGTCTCGCGACGTTGAGTCTCCTTTCGCACGCTTCTCACTCAGCATACGAACAACGATATCCGACGGTAAATTCAAGCGAGCGAAAGTAATGCGTAAAAAAAAGTCCAAGTGGAAGACAGAGTGATTGATCAGTCGAAGTGGTTGACTCACTTTATCATATCGTAGCTACTTTGATACATTTTCTTCATATTTTTTCCCTCTTCTAGCACAAATCTTGCAAATGTTGCAAAGACAAAAAAAAAGTTTGAGATTCTACATATCTCCTTTTAAAAAAAAAGCTGCATTTTTTATTGACTATATATTATATTGTAAATTAGAATATTAAAATTGTGATACAGTGACATTTTATTATTTTATATACATTATATTTTTATTAACATTTGTCTTAACAAAAATTTTAGTTTAGCCATTTTCTTCATATTTTCTCCCTCTTGTAGCACAAATCTTGCAAATGTTGCAAAGACAAAAAAAGTTCGAGATTCTACATATCTTCTTTTAAAAAAAGTTGCAATTTTTATCCACTATATATTATATTGTAAATTAGAATATTAGAATTGTGATATAGAGAAATTTTATTATTTTATATACATTATATTTTTATTAACATTTGTCTTAACAAAAATTTTAGTTTAGTCATTTTCTTCATATTTTTTTCCAAATGTTGCAAATGTTGCAAAGACAAAAAAAAGTTTGAGATTCTACATATCTTCTTTTTAAAAAAAGTTGCAATTTTTATTCACTATATATTATATTGTAAGTTAGAATATTAAAATTGTGATACAGAGAAATTTTATTATTTTATATACATTATATTTTTATTAACATTTGTTTTAAAAAAAATGTGAAGGTATTCTCTGTATTATTCCTAGTAAAATAATGCTTAGTATTATTTGAATAGAAGTTGCAATAACAATTTACTAAAATAATGATAGTGCTTGATTTTGTCTGGAAGAATCGTCCGTTTCCGCTGTTGCCAAGCAAAGTATCTCTGTCGGCGCCACATCAGTCGGATCTTTGGTCCTCCAGCGTGCGAAATTCGTCGTGAACGAGTACGGATTCGCCTTCGATGAGGAGACTCTCGGGAGGACTTTCTGCTTACGCGTTCACTTCCACAAGACATTGCTTTTTCTTGCTCAATCACTCTGACTTTCCTTCTCTGTATACGTCTATACACACATCTTTCTCTATAGAACATAATCGTGAGCTAAACTCGTTATCTCTAGCTACAAATCTCTTTTTTTTTCCACGCAGAGCATTTTTCTTAGCAATTACACAATTTTCGTTAAGCTATCAAATCTTATATTTATATATTGTCATAATACTTGCCAAATATTTGTTGGCTCAATAAAAATCCTCGAGTATATTCAACTTTTGTGAATATACTGATATGGAAGGAAATTGAAGAAAAAAATGCGGATTTCCTTCCTATAGAATATAATCGTAAGCTAAACTCGTTATCTCTAACTACAAATCTCTTTTTTTTTCCACGCAGAGCATTTTTCTTAGCAGTTACACAATTTTTGTTAAGCTATCAAGTCGTATGTTTATATATTCTTATAAAACTTAACAAATATTTGTTGGCTCAATAAAAATCCTCGAGTATATTCAACTTTTGTGAATATACTGATATGGAAGGAAATTGAAGAAAAAAATGCGGATTTCCTTCCTATAGAATATAATCGTGAGCTAAACTCGTTATCTCTAAGTACAAATCTCTTTTTTTTCCACGCAGAGCATTTTTCTTAGCAGTTACACAATTTTCGTTAAGCTATCAAATCTTAGGTTCATAGATTGTTATAATACTTCACAAATATTTGTTGGCTCAATAAAAATCCTCGAGTATATTCAACTTTCGTGAATATACTGATATGGAAGGAAATTGAAGAAAAAAATTGCGGATTTCCTTCCTCTTGGGGTGATACAAGAAAAGGGAGGCAGCCCTTGAGTATATCAAACCTAACCAGCTCAAGTCTCCTTTACTCTCGTCCTTCTTGCCACTTCGACGTCTTTGTCGGTTAGGTCTGGGTCAATCGATAGCGTTTGTGCGATGGAGAGTCTACTGTAACGCGTCCTTCAACCTCGCCAATATGACTACATATGTATATCATCACTACCTGCGCCCTCCGAAGAGGCCCTCGGCTCGTTTCCTGATACGATGGAAAATTATGTGAGAGGCTTCTTACCGTCCTTCCGCTTCAGCCCTCATCATTTTACCTCGCCTCGTTCGACCCGTTCGGTCTGTCCGTTTATGGACAGTTTCACCCTTACTTCGTGCAACGTTTCCTCGCTGTAACGTGTATTACAAAATATTCCACTGCACTGGACGTGTAGAGTATATATAAATTTCTCACTAACTTCAATTTGCTGTCTCGACACCCCAAGCTGCATAATAAAATGGACGACAGCATTGCGACTTTACCTATCGTATTAAACTGAAATATATTTTCTAAGTAATTTAATTTTCTGGAAATTTTTCATAAAGAAATTAATGTTTTTTTAAATTCCATCCTAAGTTAAAAAAATGCAAATTATTAAATTTTCTTTATTTATGCAACAAACGATTTTTTAAGCTGTGTGTTTAATTAGTTAATCAGTCAAATGCTCACTGTAACGCATAATATAAATTATTTCATTGCACTAGACTTTTGAAAATTATTTCTCACTTCCTTTCTTTTGCTGTTTCGCCGCATTAAGGCACAGTTACACAATAAAATAGCTGACAGCATTGCAACTTTACCTATCGTATCAGACTAAGAGATATTTTCTAAATAATTAAATTTTAGTAAATGATTACTAAATAAAAAAAATTTCATCGTTGAATTTCCTTCATTTATCCAATACCCCATTTTTCAAGCCATGTGACTCATTGATTAGTCAATTAGTTAATACTCAGTGTAACATACATTACAAAACATTTAACTGCACTAGAAACGTAAAAATACTTTATTACTTCCGTCTTTGCTGACAGCATTGCATTTTTATCTGGTATATGACCGGACGAAAAAATGGCCGAAATATTATAATTTTATAAAATGTCTCGTGCTAAATTATGAGGTGAATTTTAACTTTACCTATCGTATCAGACTAAGAGATATTTTCTAAATAATTAAATTTTAGTAAATTATTGCTAAATAAAAAAAATTTCATCGTTGAATTTCCTTCATTTATCCAATACCCCATTTTTCAAGCCATGTGACTCATTGATTAGTCAATTAGTTAATTACTCAGTGTAACATACATTACACAACATTTAACTGCACTAGACACGTAAAAATACTTTATTACTTCCGTCTTTGCTGACAGCATTGCATTTTTATCTGGTATATGACTGGACGAAAAAAATGGCCGAAATATTATAATTTTATAAAATGTCTCATGCAAAATTATGAGGTGAATTTCAACTTTAATTATCGTATCAGACTAAGAGATATTTTCTAAATAATTAAATTTTAGTAAATTATTGCTAAATAAAAAAAATTTCATCGTTGAATTTCCTTCATTTATCCAATACCCCATTTTTCAAGCCATGTGACTCATTGATTAGTCAATTAGTTAATTACTCAGTGTAACATACATTACACAATATTCAACTGCACTAGAAACGTAAAAATACTTTATTACTTCCGTCTTTGCTGACAGCATTGCATTTTTATCTGGTATATGACCGGACGAAAAAATTGACAAAATATTATAATTTTATAAAATGTCTCCTGCTAAATTATGAGGTGAATTTTAACTTTACTTATCGTATCAGACTAAGTGATATTTACTAAATAATTAAATTTTAGTAAATTATTGCTAAATAAAAAAAAAATTCATCGTTGAATTTCCTTCATTTATCTAATACCCAATTTTTCAAGCCATGTGACTCATTGATTAGTCAATTAGTTAATTACTCAGTGTAACATACATTACACAATATTTAACTACACTAGAAACGTAAAAATACTTTATTACTTCCGTCTTTGCTGACAGCATTGCATTTTTATTTGGTATATGACCGGACGAAAAAAATGGACGAAATATTATAATTTTATAAAATGTCTCGTGCTAAATTATGAGGTGAATTTCAACTTTACCTATCGTATCAGACTAAGAGATATTTTCTAAATAATTAAATTTAAGTAAATTATTGCTAAATAAAAAAAATTTCATCGTTGAATTTTCTTTATTTATCCAATACCCCATTTTTCAAGCCATGTGACTCATTGATTAGTCAATTAGTTAATTACTCAGTGTAACATACATTACACAATATTTAACTACACTAGAAACGTAAAAATACTTTATTACTTCCGTCTTTGCTGACAGCATTGCATTTTTATCTGGTATATGACCGGACGAAAAAATTGACGAAATATTATAATTTTATAAAATGTCTCGTGCAAAATTATGAGGTGAATTTCAACTTTACCTATCGTATCAGACTAAGAGATATTTTCTAAATAATTAAATTTTAGTAAATTATTGCTAAATAAAAAAATTTCATCGTTGAATTTTCTTTATTTATCCAATACCCCATTTTTCAAGCCATGTGACTCATTGATTAGTCAATTAGTTAATTACTCAGTGTAACATACATTACACAATATTTAACTACACTAGAAACGTAAAAATACTTTATTACTTCCGTCTTTGCTGACAGCATTGCATTTTTATTTGGTATATGACCGGACGAAAAGAATGGACGAAATATTATAATTTTATAAAATGTCTCGTGCTAAATTATGAGGTGAATTTCAACTTTACCTATCGTATCAGACTAAGAGATATTTTCTAAATAATTAAATTTTAGTAAATTATTGCTAAATAAAAAAAATTTCATCGTTGAATTTCCTTCATTTTTCCAATACCCCATTTTTCAAGCAATGTGACTCATTGATTAGTCAATTAGTTAATTACTCAGTGTAACATACATTACACAATATTTAACTACACTAGAAACGTAAAAATACTTTATTACTTCCGTCTTTGCTGACAGCATTGCATTTTTATCTGGTATATGACCGGACGAAAAAATGGACGAAATATTATAATTTTATAAAACGTTTCGTGCTAAATTATGAGGTGAATTTCGAACTTTACTTCATTTATAATATCGGTATCCGATAACCGATTTTTGAAGCAGCGTGTTTCATTGATTAGTTAATCTCGGTGTATTATCGTTAAGCGGTTATGCAATTGATTATTCATATCTTGGCCCGGAGAGATAGCGAGCAATGAGGTGTAACACGCGCAAAATCCCTGATAATATTAGTATCGTCTGGCTTCGTCGAATACAGTACGTTATATTAATGATAATACGACATTCTCAATCCTCTCGTGAGTAATGCACGTGAATACTTTGGCCTCAGCGGTTACTAACGCCGTTTGTACTTATTTCCAAAGTAATGAAACCCCGGGGGTCCGTCGTCGCGGGTTAAACTCGAAATAGAATACACATATGCATGCATGGTATGAACTATATTCGCTCGAGGCTACGACTAAGACGATCATCCATAGCTCCATGCATTTATGTCTCCTTTCCAGACGTCTCGATGTATCCAGCATCATTCTCTCGCCTCGTATCCGCCGCTGCATTATTTATCACGAATATGAACGAATTTTCATGAAAATCCAACGTCTCGCTTAATACGATTATCGAAATCTTACTCATGAAAATATCATTTTATGTCAAACTCCTTGTAGCTTGTCGTCGAATGAATTTATATATTTTTGGAAATTATCGTTGAAATGACATATAAGATATACTCATACAGACAGTAAAATTAATAATTAACGCTACCAGAATTGAAAGCCCCAATGACTTTTCCAAAAAATTATATTTTTGTCAAAAACATTTATTAATTCAGAACTACAAAGTAACTATATTATCACTTAAATCTCAGAAGAATTTATTTTAAAAAAGTAAGTTATACGCAAATTTTTGCATGTTTTTGTAAAAGTTGCAAAATAATAGTTAACTAAAATACATAAAGTTTTATTATTAATTTTTTATCGACTCTTGGCGGTCTATTTTTACTGATGGAATTTTTGCAAGCACATCTCGGGTCTGAGACAGTGATCTGAGACAAAAATAAAATTTTATCTCTGCAGTTAAATATTTTTCGTTGATAAAATATTGTTTTGCTTGTCAAAATAATACCTAACTAAAATATATAAAATTCAATGAGGTGACGTGATTGTTACTTAACATTTCATGTCTGCATTTGAATATTCATCGTTGATAAAATATTGTTTCTCTTGTAATCGGAAAAATCGTCGGAAAACTGGTACGCGATTTAGTGACGAGAAAATTGCTTAATGAACCTGAAGCTCGGGGTCTATCTCTTTCTCGCGGGCGCTCTCTTGGCGAGGCGCTCGGGGCGCACTACCTGAAAGGAAGGTAGAAACGTTGCAGTGGGTCAAGGAGAGACTATACACAGGACGGTGAGCGCGAGCGGCTTTCACTTCCTCTCCGCGCGAGCGTGACTCGCTGCTGACTCTCGTGGCTTTTCTATCGTCTTCTCTGTCATCTCTCGGCAACCTGCCATTTTATTGTTGTTGTTTTTGTCTTCTTTTGCTCATCATCTTTGCTGGAAATCATTATTCTAATGGTCTTCTTTTTTTGCTTGTTACAGTGGACACGAGGGAAGTACAACCGGCCCACAACGGCGACAACGGTGACAAGGAAGCCCTCGCTGGTTTGGCAACGATCAAAGCGGAACCGGGTTCCACCACCGGAACTCGACTACTTCACGGAATTCTCTCACAGCATCCCCAGCAACACGCCTTAGGCGCGGTGCAAAACGGCTACGGTCGACACTTGGCTAATCATCCACAACTCGGTCAACCTCCCTATACCTCCGCGGCTATCGCGACGAGTACGCCAGGTATATTTCCTTACCAATCACCAAAGTACCGAAGATAACCCAGATTTTATGTAGTTATGCAAATCGGTAATGAAATTCCATAAATTTTCTACTAAACAGCGACACGAGATATTTGCAGCTGATTAATAAAGATAAAAATCATCGTATATGAATATTCGGGAGGTCACGAAATAAAAATATTTAAAAAAATAATAATTCGTTGAGGAAAAGTGTACAATGTAATTCAGCATTCTACCTTCGAGTAAAATTGGAAATGATTCAGTCACGCGAAAACTATTATGCTAGGCCAGGAAGTATTTTTGCTAGGCTTACAGAATTTTCAGTAAAGTAGTAATTTTGCTGAGATAAAAAATAACACGTGCTGTAACAATATTAGCAAAAGATTTGCTATCCTAAAAAAATTGTTTTCTCAGTAGCTTCTTCTTCTCAAAAAGCTCTGGCGATAAAATTTTACACTTTTAATTACCTGAACGCAAATCGTCATTTCATTGAAGCGTTCCTTAAATTTTATTGCTAGAGCCCTTTTTTCATGAAACGCAGTAATATATTAATAACAATTCTACTGGAAGGTGGAACAATTTTTTTTTCTTTTCAGAAACACTTTGATCGAATTTTTTAAAAATTGATAAAAATTCCATTTTAATAACGTCGTAAAATAATGAGCCGCCAGACTGCCCGTCAGCTTTTGTCCGAACGTCCCTGGCAAACCGCGAGCGCGTATCGCGTGACCGACAGGGCGTCCCGTTTCGTCTTTCATTCAATCAATAATTAATTAACATCGTGCAAGGAAGTGTCATAGTCGCCACGTTTTTTCTGCAATAATGTGCATGACGATCGACAGGAAAATAATCCTTCCTGTAGCACACCTCGCTTATTTTTATCTATGCACCAGTAAACATTGTAGTTTCCTTAGAATCGGAAATTCGACTTGATAAATTCCTCGAGTGGTTTTTCCCGCGTGCCTCACAAACCTTTCCTTTTGTCTTTCGTTCGACTCGCGCCATAGGTTCATTAACGCAGGGAGAACTCGTCTGTTGAGAAAACTGGTTGGGGTATTTAAGGAGGCGATTTAACCACTCTTGTCCACGAAGCCTTGCTTGGAAATGAAGCTGTTTGCGTGGATCGCTAAATAATAAGATGATAGTGGATCAAACGGGCCTATTAAAAAGATCCTTAGTCTTGTAATCTATGCACAAGTGCTCAAAGCCCCTATTTGCTATTTTTTAAAATTTGTTTTCTTCTTAATCGAAGACTGATACTGTAAAAGCCTGTATTTCATCCCCAAGACTGATCCTGTCGTCTCGCCAACTTCTGGCTGAGCTAGAGCCTCTCATGCTGCGGGTATTTACCATAAAGCGACACAAGAGCGCGCTATACGTGCGCAAAATCTTCGGAGACTGGTTTGAAACGGTTAGAATGCTGCCGGGAGTCTTAAGACCGTGGGAAGCCACGTTAGTCTCTCCCAATATGCATACCCAATGACTGGATGACCTTCGCCCGTTGCATAAAGATACGTTTAATTGACCGGGCACGCGAAAACACGTTCCGTTTGTCAGGTTCGCTATGGGGTTTTGATGATAAAGAGCCATCGGGAGCAAAAGCCAAGCTGAAAGTCCATTTACAGGGGTCATTATGTCGACTGCAAGCGTGCCATGAATTTATAAAATTTTATCAACTCCCTAAACAATAATTTATGTTTTTAGATATTTTTTAAATTGGTTATTTTTTCCACTCGGTTTTCGGCCAATCAGAGCACAGTGTTTGAAGCTACCCAACAGTTTTATATCGGAAATTTCTTAAAAATTTCCGATGAGCTTTCATATGTTTCTCCTCATTTTCGGCGCATTTCACACTAACGATTCTATGTGACATAAAAACAGTTGGTTACTTTAAACGTGATTGAAAAATGAGTCGCTTTGGAAAATTTTCTCTAAAAAAATATCCAGATGCTGTTTCCTGCACTCTGATTGAGCGAAGTCCGAGAGGAAAAAATAATTCGTCAAATACCACTCGTGCTTCAAAATTAATCGGATATTTTTCTCAAGCTTCCCTGCCTACTACTAAAAATCCCTCGTGTTTCGCACTCGGGATTTTAAACCTACAAAATTTGACACACTCGTTCCTAGGCAACGAAGCTATCGGAAAATATCCGATAATTTTGAAGCACTAGTGGTATTACTACTGAAAATTGGGTTCTTCGAATAACGATATTTTCTTGTGTTTGCTTTGCAACCCGATCACGGTACACGGAGGAACTCTCTCTCCCTTTCTGTTACATTTACATCAATGGTTATCGACGCTATCAGGAGGCGGATCACTGCCAGCCAGCCCTGCCGACAGCGGTGTTAGCGACGTCGAATCGAGTACGTCGTCGGGTGGTAACGAGGACGCGAATCTCCTGCTGAAAGCGAGGCTCAATCCAAATTCGTCGCTTCAGCCAAGTTTGGCGTCACATCACTCGCATCTCAGCTCAGGTAAGAATTATTATTACAGATTTTTTATAAATTTTATATACATTTTTAAAAATTCGGGTTGTTAAACAAGATTGGTCTGGATTTGTTTTACTGATTTCGTAACCCATTTGAGATTAATAGTAATACTTATCACCATTTTACATTCATAAAAGCGAATGTATTAAAATAATTTCGCTCTCGAAACTACACGGAAAGAAATGTTTGGTTGTGACAACTACGTTTCCAATTTGCTGTACACAATGTGTCAATAATTAGTTGCTTCAACCATATGGAATAGGAACCTCAACTATTCACAATTAGTCCTCGCGAGATTAGTGAGGTTAACCAATCCAATCGTTGGGATTACCACTGGAATAGTAGGGACTACCATTCGAATCATCGGTATTACCATTCGAACCGTTGGCACTACCATTTGAGTTGTAAAGGAAATAGAATAATTGATTGGTTGTGTCAACTCATTTTTTGGTTATGGCAACTAATCTTTTCTTTCAGTGTATTAATACACTTTATTATTAGGATGAGTAGTTGAAATTTAGTAAATTGCCATTAAATACTGAATTGTAACGAATAATATTGCACTTAATTCCATACACCTGACTTCAAGTAAAAAGTGTTGAAAGTTTTAAGATGACCATGCAAATTGACATCAGATATTGAACACAGTAGAAATTAAATCCAATCTTTTGTACAATAAAAGTTATTCACCAAACATCCGCAGAAACTTTTTGCATATTTTTATTTGTTTTATTAAAAAGTAGCTTATTAAATTAATATGCTACTTATTTCATAAATACAAAATTCACAAATTATTTATTAAAATTAATTTAAAAAAAAATTTCTTTGTCAAATGTACAAAAGTTACGGTATAATTTTCAAAACAGCATTTTTGACAGTGTAAAAAAAAATGATAATTTTGTAATAAATAAAATAATGTATTTTTATTTTTTTTGTATAAAATTAGCAATAGGCAGCAGATCAGCGTGTCACAGTCCAGGAGTATATCCATCAGCGGGTGGATTCTTGCCACCGTCTTACCACCCCCACCAGCACCATCCTTCACAGTTCCATCCGCACAGAGGAGGTTCGCCTCACCATCCGGCTCACGGAGGTCACAATATGCCACCGACAATGGGACCACCACATCATCATCACCATCATCAAGCTCAGAGCTTGCAACACCTGCACTACCGTCAGCCACCTACGCGTAAGTACAAAAATATCCATAATATTTTATCCATCAAATAAATTATATATTAAAATTCTCATTAGAATTCAAGCTCATGCATATGCGCATCTCGGACATGGTGAAAGGGCGCGTCGCCGTGGAAAAACAAGTTAGAAATTCCGACGCATCGAAGCACGATTCTAGCCGATTTCGACATGTGTTGCCATAGCTAAAACCAACGCGGTCTTTCTGACACAGCAGCAGCAGCAACAGAAAAGACTTGGAACTTATAATCCCCGCGCGGAGTTGCCTCGTTGCCGAGGTTTCGCGGTTGCAAAAGCGTATTATAGCGAGCTCGCACATACAAACCGCTGCGGTAAACGATTTTCATCCGTTCGCGGTGACGGCAAGAGACTTTCGATTCGGAAAATAGGCGCGCTCGTTTCTACAATTCAACTCTTCTCCTCTTACCACGCGGATTTATATATTCTTCAATGGAAACAGAGATCGCCCTGACGATCTCCATGTGAAACGTGGGAATCGAGCGGCAAATCGTTTACGGTTGCATAATGTGAGATTCCAGAATTTTGCATCGATTTCTTAGCGCTCCTTTTTTTTTCCTTTTCTATGCATAGCGAAAGAATTTTGCTTGCGTTTCGAGCGCGACACCACGGATAAAAATATAATCGCGAGTTGACAGCTCAACCTAGCGCGGGTTGTTCTCTATAGCTTCGTCAGCGGCGAGCTCTCCGCTGCAGAGACTCGCGCGGGCTGTCCATTCGTTCGTTCGCTCGCTCGCTCGTGACCCAGTTGCCACTCTCTGGCTCGACGTCCCAGATTCTGAGCCGTTAACACGGGGGGTGGCTGGTTGCACACCCCGCGCGGCTTCCTTCGCCTCGTCGACTTACCTCCGAGCATCGTAAGTTATTTCTATGAAGCAATCTTGGTCGTTGGTGAGCGATCGATGAATGAGAAGCAGTTCCGGCAGCTCCAGCAATTTATTCTTGTTTGTCGGTCACCCGGAAAAGGCGCGCGACACGCAAATGCCTCGGCATGTCGTCTCCCACGGGTACGACGCAAGGTCGATGTCGCAAAAAAATCAACGAGTTGTTTCTTTCCGTCGTCATACCGAAAGCGAAAGCGGAAATGGGGTCGAACTGTAACGGTTGGATTAGACGATAGTTTAAGAGGATTAGAATTTAAAGATATAGAGAACAGGAGAACTCTCGATTCTGTCGCTTCGCTCGGATATCGAACGAAGCAACAGAAACCCGCGAGGGGAACGAGGCCGCGCGCCGAAACGATCGAAATAACTCGCATCCGGGGAGACAGAGGGACAGACAGACGGACGAGGTAAAGAGCGAGTGAGAAACTCACGTTTGCATGCAATTTGAAAAATTAATGACGGTGAAACGAAGCGTTGCGTTATTTCACGCCCGGAACGTCGAGAGCTCTTGCGGTCGATATATTTTTCGGCGTTCTAGTTTATTGGGTCGCTCGGACGGGAGAGGAAAGAAAAAAAAAAGAAAAGGTAATGCATAAGAAGGCGAACGAGATGGTTTATCATTATCAGATTAAATATATAACAGCATCGCGTGTGCTTCGACAACTTTGATCGGTCATCGTAAATCGACGAATTTAATTCGCTGTCTCGTTTGCAATCTTGAGAATTTCGCGAGCCAAAAGTCACCCGGACGTCGCGACGCTTCGACCTCAACGCGCCACAGATAATCGCGATATCATAATGAGTATGTGTGCCTGCTTTTGTGGAGAGGCTAGTTGTATATGTGCCGCGAAAACGATGGCGGCAATACAGGCAACGAAGAGCACGGAGAACCCACTCAACAAGCACTTCGGCTCAACGCTGCCCGAGCCCGCGGCTGCCGCGCCGCAGCGCAGCAGCAGCAACGAGTAAAAGTGTGCCGGATTGTATAATCGAACGTGAATAAGCAAAATGTTGCGCCACGACGATTTGGTAACTGAGAGAGGCCCCGCGCTCCACCGCCGTGTTCCCATTGCGGGTAGAGTCCGCTGCGAGCAAGAGAGAAAGAGAGAAACCGCGTTGGGACGGAAAGGAAAAAGAGACGAAACGAACAAATGCGTGTATGGCTCGAGTATATTAAAAGTTACGAGGAAAATTCAACCTGTTACTACGCACGATTAGCATCAACGATGTCGAGAAGGAAAAACTACACGTTTTTCATAGAAATTTTAATGCGTTCATTCAATTTTATATGCCTGCACTATTTTTTAAATTTTTTATAGATATAACGTTCAGGTTGAAAGTTATTGGCTTGTGGAAATAATAAATGAATATTTATGTGTCAACAAAAATACTATTCTCAAGAAATATGAATAATTGATGGCTCTATTAACTTAACCATGGTTGTAAGAACGCACTACTTTAGAACTCAATCTTTTTGCTTATTTATTCTACAGATAATTTTATTTGAAGTATTTTTTTAGAAAATTCTGCCGTGTTAGTAATAAAATGTATAAATATTTATAAAACGACACGAAATTTACAAAAAAGTCATAGTCATTATTTTTTCAATTTCCGATTATTCTTATGGAATTTCTAAAAATCCACAGAATGTTTGCATATTTTTTCCCGAATATTGTTAATTAAATTTCGTTATGTTTAAAATTTCATTATTTACCATACAAATATAGTGAGTATTTGACATGCGATCAGTCTAAACATTCCGCCTGTTTAAATTCATAACTAGATCTTGACATATGATGAAAATAGATGTACTAGTCGATTAATAAATTCTGTTTCGAATAATGTGCAAAATTGACAGAGCGAAATCGGACAAGTAAATTAGTGAAACAGATGACATTCTACTGTCCGATTTTAGTCTCGCTCCACCTGTGAATTATTTCGCCGTAAATTAATTCCCATTGCTGTCGGTCCTTCGAAACTTTCGAGTTGCGTTGCTTGATCGACTACAGTGGGAACAAGATAGAGAGAAAGAGGAAGAAAAAAAATAACGTGGCGGGGGCGCGCCCCCAAATTATTCCCCGGTAGTCGGGCCACCAAGACGACAGAGCGCGTTCGCTTTCAGTGTCAACGTTGCGAAATTCTCGTGGATTTCACTTTCGTTACGTTCGATATCTCGTAAGCGGCTTCGATCGACGTGTACGCGCAGACGTTCGGGTTTGGGACTACGAATAAAACGACAGCTCAATGTTTTATGCTATAGTCACTATTAAAAATTATCTATCGTGCTCTACCTAAATAAATAAGTTACATAAAATAAATGAACAATAAAATATAAAAAAGTTGAAACTGGACAAATTTAAATTATGAAAGATTAAGTTACTAGTTAATACTATATTTAGTAATCATACAGTTCACAAATGACTCTCGGATACTAAATTACAAACGCTTAATAGTAAGAGATGAAGAAAATTGTCTTAGGGAATTAAAGAACAATTAAGTGACTTGGCTGTGACTAGTGGTTAGAACCGTGGGAGAAAGAGAAGTCATTTTAGAAACGACTTTTAGCGGTGTCGGTGCCTTGTACCCGAGAACTACGAGATCTGAATAATCAAGGATTAACGCGAGCGAGTCGATCGACACGAAGCGCGACGAAGCGAATACGGAGGCCGTGTACACAGGGCTTTCTCACTCGTTGCAATATACAGAAGTGAGTGAGCGCGTTCTTGGCACGCCAGCATGTTTTCCCGGTTGAAACGCGTAAAAATGCGTTCTTGGTGGGCCGCGAGGTGTTTCGCTATGATACTGCGGCACTGAGCGGACCAACCACCGAAGCTTAAGCCGCGCGGATGTCCTGGTTGCCCTAGATCAAGTTTTCGCTCCGACGTCCGTATATTTTTAAAAGATCATGTCAGCAGACGCACTAAAAAAAATAATTGATTTAATACCAGTTCTATAACTGTTCTCATAAACATAAGCACTAATTCTAACTACATTTCCATTTCTCACTATTTTATATGATATTTAAGAATAATTTTCAAGAGAATGTGTCATTGAATTTAATCTTATATGAAATTAGATAGACGGATAGTGTGATTTGTTTTGCGCTCTGAGACAAGTCCCTTAAAGCACTTAAACCTTTTTTTACATTGAAATCGGTTGCCGTATGTGCTTTACAATTCATAAACTATTAATAATAGAAAAGTGGCGTTATATAAAAAAAATAAATGAAGAAGATTTGGTATAGGAAGATGAAGTGCAATAAAAAATGTATTATGCTTGAACAATGATAAAATCTCTATAAAAAATTATGACGATTAGAATTGGAGTTGAATATATTTTTGTGACGAAAAAAAATAATTGATTTAATACCAATTCTATAACTGTTCTCACAAACATAAGCACTAATTCTAACTACATTTCCATTTCTCACTATTTTATATGATATTTAAGAATAATTTTCAAGAGAATGCGTCATTGAATTTAATCTTATATGAAATTAGATAGATAGATAGTGTGATTTGTTTTTCACTTTGAGACAAGACCCTTAAAGCACTTAAACCTTTTTTTTTACATTGAGATCGATTGCCATATGTGCTTTACAATTCATAAACTATTAAGAATAGAAAAGTGGCGTTATATAAAAAAAATAAATGAAGAAGATTTGATATAGGAAGATGAAGTGCAATAAAAAATGTATTATGCTTGAACAATGATAAAATCTCTATAAAAAATTATGACGATTAGAATTGGAGTTGAATATATTTTTGGGACGAAAAAAAATAATTGATTTAATACCAATTCTATAACTGTTCTCACAAACATAAGCACTAATTCTAACTACATTTCCATTTCTCACTATTTTATATGATATTTAAGAACAATTTTCAAGAGAATGTGTCATTGAATATAATCTTATATGAAATTAGATAGATAGATAGTGTGATTTGTTTTGCGCTCTGAGACAAGTCCCTTAAAGCACTTAAACCTTTTTTTACATTGAAATCGGTTGCCATATGTGCTTTACAATTCATAAACTACTAATAATAGAAAATTGGCGGTATATAAAAAGAATGACGATTTGGCATAGGAAGATGAAGTGAATAAAAAATGAATTATGCTTGAACAATGATAAAATCTCTATAAAAAATTATGACGATTAGAATTGGAGTTGAATATATTTTTGTGACGAAATTTTATTGAATCTACACTTTTTTTTTTAGTCTGCAGCGGTTATGCGAGCAATAATTTGTACTCGCAGCTTGACAGACCCACCGAATCTGTCTTCGCTACGCGGGTGAAAAAATAGAATATCTCTAGGTCACCGGAATATTCTTAAAGCCAGGCGCTTCCTCATACTAATTCCTACGGAAAATATTTATTTTTAGAATAGCAAGCAGCAATTGTAGTCACTGATAGTATCAAAAACCCACAAACATAAACTTCCGTTTACAATTCTTATTTCTTATCACTCATTCCTATTTATTACATTTTTCCGCCTATTAAGAATTGCGAAACATTTGTCTAGAAAAAGTGTGAATAGTCCGATAAACGCTTCGCAGGCCATACGTGTAACAGGATAAGAATTTGTGTCATTTGGTAGCTAATTTCAATGATGACATTCCTCATAACGATTACAATATACACCTGACAACAAAACTCAAGTTATTGTAGCTGCTTGCTAACACGAACCGACTCCGGGCGTGTAATAAAAATAGTAACGGATCGTAGAGCTCGCGAAGAGCCGTGGCGATGTATAGTATAGTATAGGTACTGGATTCTCTATACGCGGGAGGCGCGCGAGAGTAGTGCCTAGACTGGGTCTAGGTCTAGGTCGACCGGAGTGGAGGCGTGGTCCCTCTCTTCGCCTCTCTTCGCTTCTCCGTTTCCTCTTACTGCTGCTCCGTCTAGGTCCGTGTTCAAGTGTACCAACTCTACTTCCTGACGTTATTCGACGCGCTTTTTAGCCCTACATTTCGCCCTCGTTTTTCGCTCTATTGTTCCGTTCGATTCGTTTTTTTTTCGCTCCTTCCAACGGTATTGTACCATCAGGCTTTGCTTGTTATATATATGTTATATATATACATGTATAGGCATATATATATACACATCGTATTATTCACCGTCGCGTCCGCGCGCAATAAAGAGTTCACTGGCATCGGGCGACTTTGTTCTCGTTGCCGAGTGTTTTTCGCAAAAACAGATTTGCCAGAAAATGCGTGTTTTTATATTTATTTTTGTACTTCTATTCTCGCGCGATCGTATCATCCTCTCGCTCTCGTCGTTTGTCGTGCAATACGATTTTCAAAACTATATTCTGGGAGGTATATAAAAGCGCGTACTGCGTCGAGAGCCAATTTTGTATATCGGATATCTCTCGAGCGTTGAATATAGCGCAGCGAAATACATATCTGCACGGTTGATGCAGAGGCGCTTTTGTTTTCACGATTTACAATTTCGCGTTTCGCGGAGAATCCGCCATTAATCGACGTAGAATAATGAATTTTCCGTTGAAAATTGGCGGTACGTCAGCGGGGAAACAATGCCAGAATAATCGAACCTACTGCTACGCACAGCGCGCGCGCATCTGTAAACCGGAAGTACAGGAGGAGGCGCGCGCAATGTCGGCAAAAATTAGCCCACAGCTAATACCACAGGAAGATCACGTATGAAAGTAAAAAAAAACGCGCTTCGTAAAGCCGGAAATAACGGATGCATTTATTATTATTCGCCGACAAAGGGAATTACCGGCGAGACTAAAAGACAGCGAAAGTGGTTTTCCAAGCTGTTCTGCCCCACTCCTCACCGTCATAACTGGCGATTACACGCTCCTTTACACCTTGGCGCGCGTAACACAATCGTTGGTAATAATTGGCGTGGGCGTTGACTGAAAAATAAAAAAATCGTGCAGTAGGTAATCCTCAAAGTAACGCAAATATTATCCCCCCACACCCATACATACATACATACATACATACATCAGTGGCGTTATAATACTTTGGTTAGCCAGACACTCTTTTCCTCTCGTCTCTCCTTCTTCCCCCGTTCGACTTCGATTATTCTCTTTTTCACGCTCGTAAAGAGGATGCGAGCCGCAGCCTCTTTGCTTCTCCTCCGCATACACACATATAGTGTAGAGAGAAGAAGAGAATCAGTGAGGAGGGAACGTGAGTGTCGAGAACGACTCTCGAATCACCAGTAGATGAGACCGAGAGTCTTTTCTTCCTTCTTCGTCTTCGTCTTCGTCTTCTTCTACCGAGCCTGCCTCTTGCCGTTCTCTTTCCGTCCAGCAGCAGCAACAGCATCGGCCTTTGCGAATAGGCACAGAGAGGCGCGACTCTATACTCTACGCTTGATGCTTATATATCGCACGCTGCACACTGTGCAAACTGTGCTGTTGCACACACAAACGATGCTGGCAGGCTTGCTGACTCGCTGGCGGCTGCGATGTTGGCGGCGCGTCCTTCCTGGGTCTCTGCCCCTGCGAAGAGTCGAGAGCCGAGTGAGAAAGAGTGAGAGGAGGAAGAGGAAGAGAGAGACAGATAATATACATACATATATGTATATGTATATACATAGTGAGTCTACTCGTCTCGCAGCACTGCCACTGGCCGCTTAGCCGTTGCTGCTGCGTGCAGTATTGCAGTATTGTATATTTGCAGTGTACATATTATCAGAGAACTCGGGTTCTCTATATGTGCCAGGAGCACCAGTATTTTTCTCTCTTTATTTTTATTTTTTTTTCTCTCTACCACTAAGTACGTGTCTATGCGTGTGGTTTATACACATACATAATATGTATATAATACAGGATGATGTGTATGAGAGAGCTCGTGTGGCTTCGTGCCGACGTCCCAGCCGCCGGCAAAAATGCATAGCGCTTCTGCTCGCTCCTCGAGACGGTTCTCAACCAGCATTAGCCAACGCCAGATGGACATCCGGAGTTTTATCGATAGTATTATTATCCGCGAATCTAAACTGGCTTTTAGTTCATACCTACACAAAATAATTGATTTTTATCATAGTTTCTGGATAAAATTAATTAATCATAAGATTTGACGATTATTTCAACTTGATGAGCAATTAAAAGTGTCATTTTATGGCAATGTAAATTAACCTTCAAATCTTCTATCGTAGGAATTTTAGGATGGCGAGACAATGGGCCTGGAAATTCCAGATGCGAGTGTCACTTTTCTTCATTCCTATTATAGTGCATAGCCAGCGAGTCGACAAACACACATACGTTCCTCCTCCTCATTCTCCGTGAACTGACGCGGCGAACGCATTTGGCTAGTGTTGTCGTGGAGCCCGAGAGTATAATACACACGCAGAGCGAAGCAGAAGAAGAAGAAGAAGAAGAAGAAGAAGAAGGTATCGCGAGAGCGAGCACGGCGATTTAGCGCGAGGTATAGACGGTGACCTTGTCGCCGGCAATTCACCCCGTCTGCCTCCCACCCCCTCACTGCTCGGCGTGCAACAGCAGCAACAGCAGCAGCAGCAGCAGCGCCCCCTCCTCTCCATTTCCCTCCTCGCCACTTCCCTCCTTTCCTCTTCTCGCGCTCCGCGCTTACCACCGCCCTTTCTGTTCCTTCTGCCTTCCTACCCCCACTCCCCATCTCCCTCTCTTTCTATGTTTTGCGCTTCCTCGTTCCCTCGTTCCTTCTCTAAACTCGTCTTTGTCCCACGAAGCAGTCCCTTCCTGAAGAGAACATTGGTTCCATCCTCTTCCTATCTCTCCACGCGAAACTTCCACTTTCCGTCTCGTTACTCTTTCTAAACCTCTCACAATCATCTTTTTCCTCATCTTCATCGGTCATTCCATACCAAGTGGACCACCCAAATTTAGTATGATCGCAAAGAGTGTTCTTAATTTTTTTTCAATAGTTGGTTAGAGTGTCACGAATATCCATAAATTATTTCAGAATTTTAGCACCTATGGTTTGCCCAAAATTTAATAACGTTTTTTTTTATTTCGTGTTTTTTTCAATCCGCTGTATAATCAAAATTATCGATCGTACAAAAAGTTTGATCCTGTATAAAATGAAAGATTTTTAATGTGCTTTTTAACTTTAAAAATTTCCATAGATGTTCAAACTAAAATACCGCCATTTTTTGACAAAATTAAGTAATAATATTTCTTTTTGTTGAGACAGACCATCCCGATTTTTCTCAAAATTTCACAGAATTTTCATTATTTTGCTTACAAACTACAGAAATATTGGCATGATGGCAAACGAATGGCCCACTTAGTACACCGAGAGAAAAGATTTCATTGACGCCAAAGAAATGGGTGGAATGATTTTTTTTTCATTGATTTCAATGAAATAGTGCATTTGAATTTCAATGAGAACATTTCATTACCTGTAAATAAAGATTTACTTAGTGAACATATAATAAAGAAACAGTTTCATTGTTTTAAAGAGACGTTTTCATTGGTTCAAAGAAACGTTTTCATTGATCTCTCTCTTGCACCTAACCTCACTTTTTTGTTTTCCGGTTCCCCCGAACGAACGGCTTCGAGTTTCGAGGAGTCAGAAGCTTAGCTTATTTCTGCCGTACTTCCTTACATACTCACAAAATTTGAGCTTTATCTGCCGCGTACTTCAGGAAAAAATAGGTTTCGAAATTTTGAGCTGGTAATAAGAAGGTTTCATTGAATCAGAAACGATATCTTTGAAATCAATGAAAAAGGTTCATTGGTTTAAAGAAATGTTTCTTCAAATCAATGTCACTACTTTTCATTGAGTTTGAGATCATACAAAGAAAAAATAGTATTGAAATTCAAGTATTTCATTTCATTGGCAAAGATTACCGTGAATCAATGAAACTTTTTCTCTCGGTGTATGGAAATGACCCTTATAATCAAAATTACACAGAATTTTCATTATTATACTTACAAACTACATAAATATTGGCACGATGGCAAAAGAATGGCCCATTTGGTATGGAATGACCCTTACACTTGCAACTCGCGTCCCATATCCGTGAAGCTCTGTGAGAGATGCACTGGCCCGCGTCGAAGAATCGCATGCGTCATGAAAGTCCCAAGCGTGTTTCATAGTGCGTACGCTGTCTTTTACAGATGGCTCTTATACTTCAGCACGCAAGGAAAAAGAAATTTGCAGTGAACGTTGTTTTCTGATTCAACAGAGAGTCCGAGAGTAAGCAAAACGCTCTCAAAGCTCAGCGTCTCAGAGTATATATATATATATCTAATATATATACACACATATCGCAACTCTCAACCAACTCCTCGTTACTTCCTGCTTCGCGAAATAGAAACGCACACAGAGTCACGGGTTGCTCTTGCGGTTTCCGCGAATACGAAAATAGAATCCTCTTAAATGACTAACGAACGTGCGATGAGAGAAATAGCGAGCGATTACATGCTTTTCCGGATTCTCCTTCCATATCACGAGTCTCTTCATCCGTACACACACTATAATATCGGCATTCGCTCCAATGCACTACCAGTGAATCATTTCCTCTATGCCAAAAAAAAAAAAAAAATCTAATAGAACTTTCACGCTCGTGGATACTCGATGGTAATACGATAATTTATTCGTACGGCTAACACTGTGCCGTGACACAGATATTATGACGTGCACACGGTGTTATACCCACTGTGTACATAACCCATACGCATGAGTGCGGCTCTAGTGAGTCAGGGGTCGATCAACTATTTTCGTACTCTTTTGCTACACACGTCCTTTAACCTAGACACCCTTTATTTCTCTTGCACGCTCGAGTGACCCTCTAGCATCAAGCAGAGCTGGCCAACTCGGTCTCTCCTTCTTTCTCTCTGTTCGTGGTTAGTACTATAAAGTTCCTCCTGCCCCTTATGCCCCTGTGACCCCAGGGCAGTGCCGGGGTCGACCCGACGACGATAATCGTACGCGACGTTAATCCCCTCTGCTCTCGGCAGAAAATTGACAATTCTCAAATGATTCATTTCCGGTTGTGCCTTGTTCGTTCCTCTCTTTCATTTCATTCGTACGTACATATATATATATATCTTTGTCTGTGCAGTGTGCAGAGCATGCAGAGAGAAGGACCGGTCTCGTTCGCAGAGAGTCGAAGCTGTCGAGAGAGCAGCGACTCGCTCTTTGCTCGGCCTCGTGTTTCCTCTTCTCGCTTACCGTACACACCAGTTCTCGTTTCACAGTGCTCTCTGGCCTCTCTTCTCTCTTCCTCACCTCCCTTCACCGTGTACTATGTGGGGCAGAAGGGTTCGCGAAGCGAATTTACACACACATAGAAAAAGCTTGTGTACCACCACATGGTTACCACTTTGTGTGTACGAGGCTGTGGGCTCGGCAAGGCTTGCAGTACACGGTGTATTCGCGAGCGAGGGAGAGAAACACGTAGAGGAGGCCCGTCTAAATATAATGCACAGGGAGCAGGCCACTCGGTGTACTCGCCTCTCCCCTACTTCGCATCTCAAACCTCTCGTCGTACATATATATAAATATATATATATATATATACATACACTTCTCTATGTACTTCACCGTCAAGCATCCGCGTTTGTGCGTGCGTCACGTGAGAGTCCGGCAATGGCTTACACGCATATTCGTACATAAATACTGTCTACATCTATAGCGACATTGGATCATATATTATAATGATGATTATGATGATGATGATCTACGGCTCGAAAGTGCGAGTGAATAGTCCAGACGAGTAAGTGCTGACGACCCGAGGAGAGTTATCATGCAATGGTATCGTGCACGCGCACGCTAATATGTACACACTGCGAAATATTGTATTGCACCGAGTGTGTATGATATGGTGTCGGACGAACGAGTGGATGGACAGGCGGGGCGAAATAGAGAACGAGCGAGAGAGCGGCTCAGAGGCATGCACAACACGCCTCGTGCCGCTGCACTAGTATGCAGGCCTAGACCTAGACCCACTGCGCTAGCCTAGACCTAGAGCACTAACAGCAAGCTACAACGAGTTGTACCAGAGCAACGGAGCTAAAGCTCGCGGGACGATCGCCCATGTGGAGGGGAGGGGGAGGGGACGACCAGACGACGTGAGCCGGAATAGGGGAGGGGCTGTTTCTCTTGCTCTTTCTCTCTGTTCAATCTCTCGAGTCTTTCTCTTTCTCTTCCTCTTTTCCTCTCTGTTCGCTATGTCTACATCAACGTTTTTCAATGTATTTGTAAGGCTCGTAATTCCGATTGTGCCACCATCTGCAAATATATAAATTGATTTATTAGTTTTCATTTTCTAATAATTAAATTCAACAGTCGTTTATTAATCATTGTGTCAGTTCATTGCGAGAATTAATGCAAAATAGAAATATTTGAGTTTGGAAATTTTGGCGCGAATATATAATATGAATTTTCATACCGTTTGAAAATAAAATATAGATTTTTCTGAGTTTACTTTGCATGCAAATTATTTTTATTTTGATCGCCTAATTAGTTGGTACAAATATTTCAATGTATTTGTAAGGCTGTACGTAATTCCGATTGTGCCACCATCTGCAAATATATAAATTGATTTATTAGTTTTGATTTTCTAATAATTAAATTCAACAGTCGTTCATTAATCATTGTGTCAGTTAATTTGCGAGAATTAATGTAAAATAGAAATATTTGAGTTTGGAAATTTTGGCGCAAATATATAATATGAATTTTCATACCGTTTGAAAATAAAATATAGATTTTTCTGAGTTTACTTTGCATGCAAATTATTTTTATTTTGATCGCCTAATTAGTTGGTACGAATATTTCAATGTATTTGTAAGACTGTACGTAATTCCGATTGTGCCACCATCTGCAAATATATTAATTGATTTATTAGTTTTCATTTTCTAATAATTAAATTCAACAGTCGTTTATTAATCATTGTGTCAGTTCATTGCGAGAATTAATGTAAAATAGAAATATTTGAGTTTGGAAATTTTGGCGCAAATATATAATATGAATTTTCATACCGTTTGAAAATAAAATATAGATTTTTCTGAGTTTACTTTGCATGCAAATTATTTTTATTTTGATCGCCTAATTAGTTGGTACGAATATTTCAATGTATTTGTAAGGCTGTACGTAATTCCGATTGTGCCACCATCTGCAAATATATTAATTGATTTATTAGTTTTCATTTTCTAATAATTAAATTCAACAGTCGTTTATTAATCATTGTGTCAGTTCATTGCGAGAATTAATGTAAAATAGAAATAGTTGAGTTTGGAAATTTTGGCGCAAATATATAATATGAATTTTCATACCGTTTGAAAATAAAATATAGATTTTTCTGAGTTTACTTTGCATGCAAATTATTTTTATTTTGATCGCCTAATTAATTGGTACGAATATTTCAATGTATTTGTAAGGCTGTACGTAATTCCGATTGTGGCACCATCTGCAAATATATAAATTGATTTATTAGTTTTCATTTTCTAATAATTAAATTCAACAGTCGTTTATTAATCATTGTGTCAGTTCATTGCGAGAATTAATGCAAAATAGAAATATTTGAGTTTGGAAATTTTGGCGCAAATATATAATATGGATTTTCATACCGTTTGAAAATAAAATATAGATTTTTCTGAATTTACTTTTCATGCAAATTATTTTTATTTTCATCGCCTAATTAGTTGGTACGAATATTTTAATGTATTTGTAAGGCTGTACGTAATTCCGATTGTGGCACCATCTGCAAATATATAAATTGATTTATTAGTTTTCATTTTCTAATAATTAAATTCAACAGTCGTTTATTAATCATTGTGTCAGTTCATTGCGAGAATTAATGCAAAATAGAAATATTTGAGTTTGGAAATTTTGATGCAAATATATAATATGGATTTTCATTCCGTTTGAAAATAAAATATAGATTTTTCTGAGTTTACTTTGCATGCAAATTATTTTTATTTTGATCGCCTAATTAGTTGGTACGAATATTTCAATGTATTTGTAAGGCTGTACGTAATTCCGATTGTGGCACCATCTGCAAATATATAAATTGATTTATTAGTTTTGATTTTCTAATAATTAAATTCAACAGTCGTTTATTAATCATTGTGTCAGTTCTTGCGAGAATTAATGCAAAATAGAAATATTTGAGTTTGGACATTTTGACGAAAATATATAATATGGATTTTCATACTGTCTGAAAATAAAATATATATTTTTCTGAAGTTTACTTTGCATGCAAATTATTTTTATTTTGATCGCCTAATTAGTTGGTACGAATATTTAGTCTGTCTTGCAAATATTGTTTTTCCAGTTTTTCTCTCCATTCGCACTGTCTAGGTTCTTTTTTTTGTATCGTATTATTACGAATATTAGTTTTTTTTTTTACAAAAAAGAAGATTTTCTCCATCTAGAATTTCAATAGCACCAATTTCCGTAACAAAAATATATTCTAAATTTTGATAAAAAACCTTTGACTAAATACACCAACTCTAAATCTTTAAAAGTAAAATTGGAATGCCAGCTATTTCTATTATATTGATTGCACAATATTTTGCCTGCAATAATATTGACCCTAGAATGTTCTCGTCTTGAGTGACTGCGCCACTTGCAGTCCTCGGAAGTAAATTCTCTCCCTTCGCCGATAAAAAAAATTGAAAACCAACAACTGATAAAAAATAAAGAATCAAGCGATAGTGTATCTAAAATAGATAAAGAAGTTTGTCGCAGGAAGAAAGTAAAACGGGTCAAGCAACTCGTGTATGTTTTATCTGCGTCGATTGTCGACGAAGAAAGGCCGTCAGGAAGAATCGTGTGCCGTAGTTACTTATTGTAAAGCTCGAATTGATTCGGGTAGAGTGCACAGTATGCGCAAAGCGTATAATGCAGCGGAAGGAATGCAGCAAGAAAAGAGTGAAGCCTTGATCACTGACCTCGCTCACGTATTTTCTCTCTTTCTCTGATTCTCGTCGCTTCGCTGTTTCCACAGCGGCGAGCGCGAGGATGAGCGAAAGGAAAAGACGTCACGCCCACTCCGCTTTCGTGTGTCTCACGCGCGCGTCACTTCGTCGTGAATTTCGTTCGTTCCTTTCGCGTGGCGATGACTTGGTTTCGTCTTGAAGCTGCTCATCTCGTTCTCAAACGTCAACGAGACGCGTCCAAAAGAAATTACGCGCTTACGTTCAACACTCACGTACTATACATCTGTGTGAGCGCACTCGACAGTATGAATTGGTATTCGTGCAGACAGTGCATTGGGTTGTACTGACGAGAAGCCGAGGGGTCGGCTACAGTGCCTCGAGACTTCCGGATAGCAGCTACGCTGCACATAGCTTATAGTAGAATAGCTCCAACATACGCACAATATAAAACTGCTAATTTGAAGCAATTTCGAAGCATACAATGGAATATAATTAGATATATTTTTAGATAAATTAATATTACAATTGCTAAGTAGAAGGTAGCTTTAATAACTATGAACTTTTTTGGATTTTAAGTATTACTCTTAACTTGAATACAAAAAATGTTGAACAAAGCTTGTACGTTCTTATTGATAACTATTTCTAAAGAGATGTAAAAAATTGTGTTTGAGAATCTAAAGCGTATTAAAGCCAAGTATGAGTAAAATAATTAAAATGCAATGCAATTGGTTTTGAAAATGCTCTTTGACGAAGAATTCGCAACTATTCGACAATATAAAACTAGTAATTTGACGCAATGCTGAAGAATACAATAGAATATAATTAGATATATTTTTAGATAAATTAATATTACAATTGCTAAGTAGAAGGTAGTTTTAATAACTATGAACCTTTTTTGGATTTTAAGTATAACTCTTAACTTGAATACAAAAAATTTTGAGCAAAGCTTGTACGTTCTTATTGATAACTATTTCTAAAGAGATGTAAAAAATTGTGTTTGAGAATTTAAAGCATATTAAAGTATGAGTAAAATAATTAAGTTGCAATGCAATTGGTATTGAAAATGCTGTTTGACGAAGAATTCGCAACTATTCGACAATATAAAACTAGTAATTTGACGCAATGCTGAAGAATACAATAGAATATAATTAGATATATTTTTAGATAAATTAATATTACAATTGCTAAGTAGAAGGTAGTTTTAATAACTATGAACTTTTTTTAGATTTTAAGTATTGCTCTTAACTTGAATATAAAAAATTTTGAGCAAATCTTGTACGTTCTTATTGATAACTATTTCTAAAGAGATGTAAAAAATTGTGTTTGAGAATCTAAAGCGTATTAAAGCCAAGTATGAGTAAAATAATTAAATTGCAATGCAATTGGTTTTGAAAATGCTCTTTGACAAAGAATTCGCAACAATTCGACAATTCAGCTGCAATCTACGCACAATATAAAACTGTTAATTTGAAGCAATGCCGAAGAATACAATGGAATATAATTAAATATATCTTTAGATAAATTAATATTACAATTGCTAAGTAGAAGGTAGCTTTAATAACTATGAACTTTTTTGGATTTCAAGTATTACTCTTAACTTAAATACAAAAAATGTTGAGCAAAGCTTGCACGTTTTTATTGATAACTATTTCTAAAGAGATGTAAAAAATTGTGTTTGAGAATCTAAAGCGTATTAAAGCCAAGTATGAGTAAAATAATTAAATTACAATGCAATTGGTCTTGAAAATCCTCTTTTATTTATTATTAATAGGACTGGATGACATTTGACAAAGAATTCGCAACAATTCGACAATTCAGCTGCAACATACGCACAATATAAAACTGCTAATTTGAAGCAATTTCGAAGCAAATAATAGAATATAATTAGATCTATTTTTAGATAAATTAATATTACAAATTGCTGCCTTTTAATAACTATGAACTTTCGGAATTGAAATATTACTCTTAATTTAAATGTAAAATATATTTAGCAAATCTTGTACGTTTTTATTCAGAACTATTGCTAAAGAGATATTAAAAAATTGTGTTTATGAATCAAAAGCGTATTGAAAACAAGTATGAGTAAAACAATTAAATTGCAATGCAATTGTCATTGAAAATGCTTTTTGATTTATTGATAAATTATTAATAATGGGCTGGAAGAATTTTTCCAAAGAATTCGCAATGATTCGACAATACAATCAAGCGAATGATGAACTCTACGAATGTCTGAGATACTTTTTTTTACAAAATCTACCACTCGAGATATCGCCTCCTCTTTCATCCTTTTCCGGGTGTCGTTACACCGCGTACATGCATATCAGTGCAGTTGCTGCCGGTGCAAGCGAACCTTCGGAGAGTACGTCGACCACGAAACTCGACAACGACACTCGCGATTTCGCGAGTGTCGGTTTCGGGGTTAAAGATAGTAAGCCCGAGGCAGTAGGGTAACATAATAGGTCGGTTGAATGCGACGAGAGACGAGGGAGACACGAAACGTTATATACACGCTCAATAAGATAGAAGCTCAAATACCGCGTAAGAAAGACAGAGATAGAAAACGCGAGAACTCGGAGAAGAACGAAAGTGAGACTGGTCGAGAGGGAAAGACGGTGGAGCGGTAATAAAAGCGAGATAATACGAGATAGAAAATAACGAGGAAGAGGAGACGGCAGTGTAGGAGCAATAGAGGGGAGGGAGAGAATCGACGAGGTGCACGACTCTGTCGGAGGACGAAGGGTCGAGACCACGAACCTCGCGAAGAGTCCAAGTGGCGAGTGAGCAAGCGCGAGGATAACAAGTAGGAAGAAGAGCGAGAGAGAGAGAAAGATACATAAACGCGGCAGAGAGTCCCCGACGTAGTGAGTTAGTCGCGTTTCCGTGTGTGTATATACAAAAGAGAGAAAGAGAGAGAGAGAAAGAACACTGCACGTGTGTGCCGCATTTGTCTGCGCTACGGTGCATCGGACTAGCAGTTGCGAATGGCGCGGCGCGTCGCGACCATCGCGCAGTGTTGCGGATGAGGAGGAAGGAGGGGAGAAGGAGGAGAAGGATAGAGCAGTTAAGTTAGTCTGTCGGTCAGTGACTGCCTGACTTTCCCGGCGCAGCTGAAGGTCAACTCTCCCCTTCTACCGTGTGCCTCTCTCTCTCCTCTTCTTGCTCTACCTCCGACTTCTGCTTCTTCCTCCTCTTCTTCTTATGTGTATGTATGTATGTGTATATATATATACGTTGCTGTTTCTTCCTCGTCGTTCTTCTTCGCTATTCTCGCTCACTCTCTTTCTCTCTTTTTCCTCGTTCTACTACTCTCCATCTCAACTCTTCTACATCGAGGCGTCCAGCCCATCTTTATCTCCTCGTATCTCCATCTCTGTCATGTCCTATGCATTTCTCTACTCCGGGCCACCGATACCCACTACTTATATTACTATATACCAACCCAACAGAGCTCACGCCACGCTCCAGCTACTCTACAAGCTCTCCCGGCTTATACCAGACGCAAAACGCGTTCCTTATTTGCGTTCTCATCCCGTTCGAAAAGATATCTCTGGGCATTGCTAAACCGAACAAGATACACGCAGCCAGATGCAGGAAAATAATAATTGAGCATAGTCGAAGAGGCCTTAAATCCGCCAATATCTCGGGATGCTTACGACTTCCCAGCCAATTATCCACGCGTATATATAACGTCGACGCGGGAATGTCTTCTTCTCTACGTTTCTTCTCTTTCTCACTTTATGTGTACATGTTATCCAGAGCTGGAACGTTCTTCTATCCCAGCATCTTAGTCTCACTTTCAGGCGTTTACCTCTTTTTACCTATTTCTTCCCTTGGCGTGCGCACGCACACCAACAAGAGGAACAGCAGAACCATCATCCCTTCTTCTCGTTATAGCGGTGCGAGGCTCCAAGATCACCATGTCCCTGGAATCCCCACCGTCGCAAAGAGCTCGCCACCCTGATCCTCCCCTTGCTATTCGCTTTCGCGTTCCCTCTTCGTTTCTCTCTCCCCACTCTTTTCCGCTATACTTGTACTTCCGGCCGGGAGGCTAGTGCGAATTTCTCACAAAATAAACGAGAGAGAAAGAGGAGACGAGAGCCTCGCCTCCTCGACATCGTCGAGCTCTGCGGCGAGGAGAGCAACGGCACCCTGTAGAGCCTCGGCCGTTCCTCTATTTTTAACACGCATCGTCGTCGTCGGAGATTCAGCGGCTACCAAAGTGTGCGAGTACTCTTTTCTTATTCGTCGTTACGCGAACTCTCGCCTAAACTTCCTGTCTCTCCACCGGATAATATTCTACACGCAGAACGTCGCGATATGTAAAGCATATTACAATAATAAAAATTTCAGGCAGTAGCACTTGGCACGTAAAAAAGTAATAAATTGCTGTTATAACGTTGAAAAAAAAGTTCCGCTGTCGCAATCAACTACGTAATTAAATATATTTCAGCAAATTACTTTCGTTGGTACAAAGTCTGCTATCCCAAACAACTCGTTAGTAAAACCAATCAACTAGTGGATGTCGGAAAGAAGAGAACGGAACCTAAAAAAATAAATAATGCGTTAAACATCCAATAGTCATCGTTTACAAAGGAGGATATAAATTGCAGTGACCCAAAACGGACATAAAATGAAACAAAGCAGAAAATGTATAAATACTGCAATTAACTAATTACCTACAATTTCCTCATTTATTTTTTCATCTGTCTTAATATCCCCAAGTTGCGTATAAAATATATCCAGCAAATTTGCCAAATTACAATTCGTTACTCCCAAGTATTTAATACGCTGCACCTGAAATTATTTATCATAGCTCGTCGTTTGTGCAGGCGTGAAAATGTGGGATACCCGAGAGACAGGAAATATAATATACACGCATTGTTTCGTTCCACTGGAATATCATCACGCTTTTATCTCTGGGCGTGTTGACGAGTATTTAAGAAAAATAACCACATATACATAAATATATATATATATATATACAACGAATAATATAATAGAAGGCGCCTCTGCAAAATGAGTGTGCGAGCTGTGTGATGCAGACTGTCAGATTGTAATCGAGAGAACGAAGCGGGAGGTACGCGTGGTATGCGCCAAGTGCGTGAGTAAAAGAGAGATAGGCTTCTTCATGGCCTCTCTCGTCTCGCGCGACTGTCTCGCTCAAACTCACGCGACTGTGGCGTTCGTGGTATAGGTCAGTGAAGCTCTCGCGAGTTTCCCCCACTTATTGTGAGCAGCACAGGCAGCAGAGCAGCAGAGCAGCACCAGCACCAGTCACTATACTATACAAGCGGTAGTTCCTAGACAAATGGGGTCTACGATTGACTCATCTAGCCAGAGCGGCAGTCATACAGCGTTCGCGCGTCCGCGGGCGACGTCCTCGACTGCTGTTGCTTATCCGCTGCGGAAGCTACGCGGGAGACCTTCTCTCGTTCTCCGCGTAGGCCCGACGCTGGCAATGTTCTAACCGAGGCGAAGAACAACACACATACACGCAGACAGAGCGCAGTGAAGAAGAAGCCGAAGAAGAAGAAGAAGAAGAAGAAGAAGAAGAAGATGGATAGATTAAAACGGCAAGAGTGCGAGAGAACGTCGAGGATATATTTAGCCGTGGCTCGCTAGCGGCAGCCGGTCTTGAAAATTCGCCGGAATTCCATCGCCTCGCTGGAGCTTCGTGTGAATTAGTCTCTACAACCTATTCTCTCCACTTTTTCACTATTTTCGCAGTTCCCTCGACCACGAACTGCACGCTATTTATTTACTTGTATGTAGTGCGAGAGCAACGAATATAGGTTGTAATAGATGCCCAGCGTGTACAAAGGAAAGTGGGATATATATATATTAAGTATAAAGGCGAGGCTTGCCGATGTTGTGTAGCAGCAGCAGCAGCAGCCGGTCTCGCGAGACCCGCGCGCCTCGCTATTATGCACTAGAAGCTGCTGATGGCGTCACCGTGCAACCTTGGCTCGGGTCAGTCCTCTATCATACTGCAGGCAGCTCCGCTTCCCGCCCCTCCTCCTCCTCCTTATTCTTCTTCCCTCCTTCCCTTCTCCTCTTTCCCTCTTGGCTTCTTCCTTCTCGACGTCGACGTAGTAGTCTTCGTCGTCGTCGTCGTTGTCGTCGCTCTTTTATGTCTCTGCCTCTCTCCCTCAAACTCCCGTCGCTGCAACTCGTTCGGACTCACTTCGACGTTCAACCCCACCACCATCGTCGCGACTACTGAACCCTCGAGACTCGTCGCACATCTCCTCATCCAACTTCGTTGCTTCTTTCTTCTCGCAGCTCTTCACGCATCGCTCTTTCTTCGCTACACAACTGCAGTGCATGCGTGTTGAGAAGAGCAACTCTCCTCAACAATTCTACCAAAGTTTCCCCTCATCCCTCTCGTCCGTACGACTTCGTAAAACGTTTCCGTCGTCCGTAGATTGCAGATTCGAGTCTACGCGATTTATACGCGGTGCAAGGATATATATATATATATATATATATATATATATATATATATATATATATATATATATATAGCTATATATTTTTGAAAAAGATTAAGCCACGGGTATTAATCTTTTTCAGCATCCGACACGGCCACCCGCGTGCTAATACCTCGCCAAAACTAATGCACAAACACCTTCACTTCTCCTACCATATGATTATTTCGATATGAAAGGCCTGTTTGGAAGGATGACGGAATTTGCGGATCTAGGACTCGTTCTCTTCTGACGTGGGAGTATCTTGGAATTTCCGTACGACTATAATTCGATAACTGCATACAAGGGGCATATTAATAGTGTTTTCGATGAGAAAGCATTTATTTATTTGAAAGCATTTATTTATTTGTTTTTCGACATAAGCGATTTTGTTCTTCAGACATTTAAGATGCAATTATATATTAATATCTGCAAGCGTTTTTTTTTGCAAAATCCGCGATTGCATATCACAGCGACACGTCTCGTTGCAATGCAAAGATATTAACACCACACCGCAATACGCTAATACTCCGGCGTTATACAAACAGGTAGCGAATGTTGCACCTGTGCAGAATTCCTAGGCCCTGTTTGCAGTCGAGATATACTTCAAGTCCGGACTGCGTAGGAAGCGTGCCGGGATTTAAATAAAAGCACCAAGTCGATCTCAATACGGAACTTAAATATATCTTATTCAATGATCCAACTTAGGATATTATCATCGAGTATCCGATAACTTTCAATTACAACGAGCGAAAAAAACAATTCTCTCGTAATAGCGAGATAAAGTATCCGGAATTAATTCAGACTCTCGAGAATTTGCTAATCGGTGCTTGTTATCGAGAGGATCATTGTTAACGAGATGGCGTGCGAGAGCTTTTCGTATCTTTTTTTTTCTCTCTTTCTCATCCTCGATTAACCTACGAACACTCGCGCGTATCTCATTAAACAATGTGTATATGCACGCGTGCGTATAACGCACGAGATGTATAACCTCATCCTCGATTAGTCTACCACACTCTCGTCTATAACTCATTAAATACTGTGTGCATGCACGCGTACAGAGTAACATCGCGCTGCGAGAGATCGTGTGGCAGTTGATCATTATTATTTAGTGTTGAAACGATACTTTCACACTTGTCCGTCGCCTACTTCCATAGTCACGTGTTTATAGACTATTCACGTACGCGGGTACCGTCGGCGCAACGGATGAGTAAGAAGATTGCTTACGTCCTAGATTTGCCTGTGATATACCTACGCAATGCTAGGTATAAGGCACTTTTAGCTGAAGCTCTCTACGCGAGCAAGCGAGCAGCAACGTCACGTTTAACCGGCTTCGTGTACTCGCCGTCTGCTGTGAATAGCATGGCGCCATCCGTTATGTTGCCTACGACTCACTCGACAACCATTCTCGTCACTACTTTTGCCTCACTACGGTCAAACAGAGTCATGATCTAGGCGGGAAGAGATCTACCACAATTAACTTAAAGTCGTCATTAAATACAATTCTGATTTCTGACAACAATAATATAAATTAAAAAATCTATTGAGAAATGATTTTGTCCAAATCTTCGTTCATTTTACTAAATTGAATTGAAAAAAATTTGGCCACTTTTTATTTCTGTGTACGAAAGTAAATTACAAATTGGCGAATGAAATTCGCGAACTTGGCCTAATTTTCGGTGTCATTTTACTCATAGTTTATTTTTTTGTAAAAAAATATAACCATAAAATTGATGAACGGAATTCGTGAATTTGTCTAAATCTTTGTTCACATTCTACTAGTTATAAGAATTATTTTCATAAAACGTAGTGCAGTTTTAAGAAAATCATTATTTACTGAGTTTATAATAATCGTGTAAATGTTGAATTTGAATATAATATTTATCGAAGGCAAAATGTTAATAATTTGTATTTCTTGTCTATTTGCAGTGTCAGAGAGCTACAACAGCTACGTAAATTCCATGTATGGTGGTGGAGGTGGCCAATTTGCGACGCCTTGCACCCCGAGTCCACCACGAGGACCAGGCGGAGTACCGACGAGTGTAATTCAGGCTGCAACGAGCTCCGTTTCCGACGATCTCTACCTGCTCGAATTGGGCTTTCCTCCGCGGCCGAAGAAGAGCAAGCTCAAGAAGCCACGACAGGGCGAAGGAGCGGCAGTCAAGAGGAAATCTCGCGAGGGTTCGACAACCTATCTGTGGGAATTTCTGTTGAAGCTCCTGCAGGACCGGGAGTACTGTCCCCGTTACATCAAGTGGACGAATCGGGAGAGGGGAGTCTTCAAACTCGTCGACAGCAAAGCTGTCTCGAGACTATGGGGTCTTCACAAAAACAAGCCCGACATGAATTACGAGACGATGGGTCGCGCCTTGAGATATTACTACCAGCGCGGTATTCTCGCAAAAGTCGATGGCCAGAGGTTGGTTTATCAATTTGTCGATGTACCGAAGGACATAATAGAGATCGATTGCACGGGGGCGTGAGATAAGGCCTGCCCTTCTTCGAGGGAGCTCGGAATTTACATGAGGAAAGCAACGAGTAAAAATAATTACTCAAATGGGAACAGCAGGACGTTATCGTTATCGAGACGCGAGAGATCGTTATCATCAAGCTCTTCCTACCAGCAGCAACAACAGCCACAACTGCCAACATGGCACATCCCTCAAACGATGCATCGCCCTCTCTGACTCCATTGTTCCTTGTATTATAACGCTGAAAACGATCGATCGAACGCAGAGCATTTGAGCTTTTCCTTCATCGTCCTCGTCGTTGTCGTCGTCATTGTCGTCATCGGCGGAATCCTCGTCATGTGCGAAGACCGACGAGCTGCTGCGCGCGGGCGCCGCGATACATTGTGATGCGAGAGCCGTTTTGGTACGCGAGCTTCTCGACCGTTGGAGCATAAACTTTTCCTCTTTATTGATTTGTACAAAATTTTAGTTTTTTAAAGAAAAATGAAATTTCGCGCTCTCGCGCGTACAACGAACGTATTGTTGTGTCGTAGTGAACGAAAAATGAAAACGGAAATAAAAAAAAATATATAAAAAAATGGGAAAATACACTCTACGGACAAATTACTTAACTTAAAGGCTAGAGGAGTAAGAGAAGAAAATTGTACATTCGAAATCGCGATAAATTATTTATTGTACATTTGACGATTATGAGATAAAAAGTAAATAGGAAAGAAAAATGAAAAAAAAGAAATTGTTGAAAGAACGAGCTGATAATGGGCTGCGTGAGATGAAAAAAAGTAAACGAAATGTGGGCTGTGAAATGGTTTGGAAAATAGGAAGGACAAGCGCTTAAAATGTTCTGCTGGAGAGGAAAAAAGAGGAAGTGATAGATAAAAAAAAAAAGAGAGGGCTCAGGGAGGGTTACACCATATTTTTTTAAAACATTACGGAGTGACAGATTTTCAATTGAGCTTGAGGGGGTTCAACGATGTAAGGTGCTGGCTATTACACACGAGGTCCAAGAATGTTATTTAGCAAACCTAGCGTTAATGGTTCATAGAAATTATTGAGACAGACATTATCTATATCTCTGTATATATTATTATATAAAATATACCTTTAGCATAGATATATTATTATTGAATATTATATATATTATATAAATATATATTGTATGTTATGTAGTAAATGGCGCGTGTTAATGTGTCTCTGTGAGATTTTGCGTCACGTCGGGGCGAATTTAATGCGCGAGGAGGTTGTTTTAATCGCTCATACGACGTCTCCGAATCGTTAGTATTGTAATTGAATCGAATCATCAACATTACCATCGACACTTTGTACAATCTCGTGGCGCGATCACACGCTCAGAAGGATTGTTTGATATATCGTCCGAAACCTTCGATCGCGCTTCATCATAATAATATACTCGATAACGCACACTTGACAAGCTTCCAAGCTTTCTCAAAATCGGAAACGTTGTTTAATAAGATTAATTATGTGTTACTTTCGATGAGCGAATAACAACAGCCTCACTTCTCCCGTCAAATAGCCCGGGGTGTGTAATAATAATACCTTAGAATAAAATTTTATTTATTGACGCCCTGGGAGGCCGACGTGCTCGTGAAAATGTGTCCCATAGGATATAATTTTGTATATAAAGATTCGCTTAAAGAACTACTTACTGTCGAAACCATAAAATGATAATTTTTCGTATGTAAGCAAGTGAGAACGTAAGAAACAAGAGTATATAAATAGTTATATACTTTAGGAATAAGGCTCAGCAGTGCTCTCTGAACACGGCTTCTCGACGATAGCCTTCGAATTTTTAAACGAAAAGAAACTCGAAATACAGTAAAGAAGTTAAAAAAAAAGAAACAATATTGTACTACAGTGATCCAGTGCTGCCAATAAATGCCTGAGACGGTCCCTTGCATTTGCCACACAAAGAATACTATAATAATTATATGAAACGAAGACGCTGATGATAATTGATACAAAAAAAAAATGTTGCGGGACGCCAGACATACCGATGATACAAAGCAAATTGCCTTTACGTATTAAACAAAGACGTGTTGCCTTTTAACGAAAAAAAAGAAAATGAAAGAAAAAGTTATAGCGATTTGTATCATAAATACTATCACTCTGTCCCAGTACTTAAAGAAAATATCTCCCCAACAACCCCCGTCGTTTTGAAGATAGATTTTTTAAAGTCACTGACTCATGTTTTTTGGTACAAGGACATTTTGAAATCGTATCTACGTCGCATCTATGAAAACCATATATGAATTATAATGAAAGATAAAAGATTTAACGGAAAAAGAAAATAAACATACATCAGAGTACAATTGACAAAAGCAAGTACCTATAAAATATACCACTTCTATACACATGATATAATAAAAACACTTATAAACAGTGAATGGACACTACAAACAAGAAATCCTATTTTTAGGTGAATTAAATTTACATATACATAACATTTGATTACAGTACGAGATATTTTAACAGATAAGACTTAACTGTAATAGGGATAAACGTATAATGATTTACTTGTATAATATATGAGATACGATGGATTGACGTAAGGAACTCTAATGTAACGTTCTGTGATTCGTTGTTTGTAGGTGAAATTTAATAAATGAATACTGTATCATAATTTTTAATGTCTTCTGTCTATTTTACCCAATAAAATCCAATGAAACGGTGTATGTTTCGTAATTCAAGAATGCTTCTTCTATAACATGCGTTTCATATTCCTGCGATAATAATACGTCGAAATTGACGTAACAACTAAATATAGAACGGGTGAGACGAGTATTAAAAACGTGCGTTACTTGTAACAAGCCCACAATTCAAAATTACGTAGCCCGAAAATATCCGTATACCTTGTGGATAAAATGGAAGTATAAGAAGTTATCGCTAGTCGGCAATGTAGATACGAAATCCGCTCTTATCCTGTGATTGTGAGTAACACGTTATCGCTCTTTGGTGAAGTGGATCTACGCAGCACAACAGAAACCACGAGAGGAATCTTTACCGATTGTACAGTCGGCCTAACGCACTTTAATAAAACATCCGCACGTTATTTAGTTTAATTTTCACCTAACACGGCTTATATTTCTGTATTTTAGAGTAAATGTAAACAATGTTAATATTCAGCAATGATGGCACGTTTAATAACTAGGAAATGGCAAATAATAATTGTTCGTTTGTGAAATTATATCTGCATTGACATTAATGTAGTGTGAGAAAGGCTTCGACAATAGGCGGCTTTGTTTATTGGCTCAAACATGTTTTTAGACGTTTCGACTCTTCAGTTTATTAGTAGTCCATACAATGGAGAAACAACAAAAATAATTAAAAAATAAAGAAAATAATATAACGAAATTTCATGATAATTATTTTTTTAAATACTAGTAGGACTAAATGACATTTTATTGACCATAACAATATAAATAGGGTATATCAGTTTTTTTATATAAAACAATACTTTTGCGTGGCCAATTAGCCATTGACCGAAGTCCTTCAGCCTGTGTATGTCTATTTCATTTGGTAATTGAAAATAGTAATATTAATAAACAAAAGAAAAATACTATTATAGAGTAATACTATTAAGGATGTTATACAAGTAAACAATTTTGAAGATTTTTGTCCCAATATTTTTTATGTTATAGAGAAAAGCCCGAAATTAAAAAAAAATATTTTTATAAAATTTTTACCCACATACTTTCTGAGTTATAAATTATCATAGTTCAGTGATTTAACATGGGCAGTATACGGTGGAGGATGAGGACTGTCGTATTTTCAGCAAAAGCGCATGTTTGCAGAGAATATACCATAATAAATTTGTACTTTTCGTGTATATTGGAGTCTGAGCTTTACAGAACACTGAAAAAATCCGTGTGCGCCCACATTTTATGAAAGATATTAAGTTAAAAGTAAACATTGTCTTTTTGGCATCTCTCTTGTTCATGTATGTGCATGCCGTTCGCACAGTACCTCCATCTCCCGCCGTGTGCCACCTTGCCTATCCTCCCCGCGGTAACCTGTATAACATCCTTAAGAGGCAATGATATACCGGCAGGAATTTCTTCGCCCAATGTTAAACGCCTATAGGTCTGTCTCTCTCGGAAATAGCTCTGTCTCTCTCGCACTATTTTTCTTTTAATTCTCACAAAAAAACGAATGAATCGATTGAGGAGCTAGAAGCTTAGCCCAATTGTACCATCTTTCCACGTATTCCCTCAAAATGCAAGCCCAATCTGTGTTATTTTTTGAGAGAAAACAGCTTTCGAAATTTTGAGGTGTGGTGGGGGAAGTACCACTGCCTCTTAAGGTGATGTTACACATGTTCGAAAACTGCTGGGAAACTGCAATCGGTATAAAAAACTGTAATCAAAACTACTCAGTGGCGCTTAATATTTTAGATGAAAAAAAATAGGTTTTACTCCGTCGTAGATAGACGAAGTCAAAGCTAATTTGCTTTTGTCTGAAATATTAACCGGCTTTGAGTAGATTTGATTACAGTTTTCGAACATGTGTCACATTACCTTAAGGTGTTCCTATGGACGCCCGCTACGCGGGTCTCAGAAGGGCAGATATCAATTGTTTACCGTGCAAGACCAACAATCAACGCGTTGGTGCGAGAGAGCGATAACCCGAAAATGCATGAGTCAGAGCGAGAACGAATACTTTCCCTGATGATATCTCAAAAATAAAATACACAATCGATTTGAAATTTTGGACACAAGTTGGGGAAGAAAATTCTTTTCTCGACAAAATTTTTTGGCTTTTTTTTTCATTTCATCATCTATTCTTTCTAAGCGAGTGTAACCTACGGCGTATAAGGCATGAACAACTTTGACATTGAATATTTCCGAAGTACGGTAGGCGATCAGATTCAAATTTTGCAGAAAATTTTTAAAATTATTGGCGAACTTTCTATAAGAATTTCAGAACGATGGCATTTAAAGTGCATCGTCCATAGGATCACCTTAATACATATTGCGTATTTTGAAAATTGCCGCTTCCCGAATCAGCCAATAGCGACGACGAAGCTCGATGCAGAGCTCCTCGTAACCTAAATTCGGGTGAATACAGCTATCGTCGTACCGGAAGAGGGGAGTGGGTTCATGAATCTGTCGTCTCGCAGGCGTGTAAAGTAACAGTAGTATTCGCGCAGCAAGCAGCAGCGCCGGTATCGAACGTCACAACTCCACAAAACGAATACAAACGTGAGTAATTGCGACGTTTTCATGCAACAGAGTTCGTCATTGCACGTCAAATAAAGCTCGAAATCTCATAATATCACTAAATAAAAAACAACACTATTGTAGGACAAGTTTAAGTTCATCGAGTACGCAATCTCGGAACGAGATATTGATTCCCGAGTGACTATCCCACTTTGCCACACCCCACGGCCATTTTGGCCTCTTGCAAACGACCACTTGAGCGCTCAGCGTTCTAATTAACGTGACAGGATGGATCAAATAACGCCGAAAGAAGTGAAGATTCTCGAAAATCCTGAGGATATTCAGGAACGTCGAGAACAAGTTCTTGGACGCTATGCCAACTTCAAGGCCGAAGCGAGAAACAAACGCGACAAGCTCGAAGACTCCCGTCGCTTTCAGGTATGCGATGAGCTCATACTTTTTTTAAACGAATGTAATGTAATGTAATCAAGTGTATCGTACGTCATCGCTACTATCAAACAGTGACGCGAGACCAATGACTTACAGGTTCCCAAAAGCCGATCTTATTACGTAATCGCGACGACATACAAATTACTTTTAAAAATGGTTTAAAAAGATAAAACCTACTGTATACGATTATGGAGTATGACAATTTTGGGCATTTAATTTCCGGTATTTCGTAACGCTGATCGAAATCCTGTCAGTTGACATGTTGTATATAGCAAGAAAATCAATGTCTGTATCTTTAACGGCCACTGGGATATTATACTATTTTTTACAAACCCAATAAAAAATGTCATTGCAAAAACATAAAAAGCAAAAATTTGGATCTTACCCTTCAATCTAAATGATAAGAATTTATTGCTGGTTGCCATTGTATGAATCATTTGGCAACCAACATTGAGGCCTACCTTAATAAAATAGAAATGAATTCATTAAGATTATGCTTAATTTCAATTGGTAGATCTATTTTTTTTTGCAAAGCAGCAACAAACTATTCTCAGTTATGATTGTATTAAAATTGTATACTTTATTTTTCATACACTAAACTACCCATCAAATTTAAAAAAAAATGGTGTCTTACCTTGTTGGTCTCCATTTTGTTTTTTAACTTTTAATCTTTTGAATATGGAAATAATCATTTGAATATAATGAATCTTATAGGCGCTTACTTGAGTAGCAATAGATATTGATATTTTCATGAAAATAAGTATAAATTTGCACTAAGAATAAAGAAAATGTGAAAAATGTACAAAGTCTGCTATTTTAATATTTGTGTCCATAAGTCCATTTAACTAATTTCTGTACATCCTTTGACAAAATGAATTTCTTTGACACTCTAAAATGCCTTGCAATTAAAAATAATGCTTGATTAAAATGACACAACTTATACATCTAGGATAATATAATTAAATAAAAATCCCTTTAACAAACTGGCATATACTGGCCAACAAAAATAAGGTGTAGCTGCCTTACACAAACATTGATTAATAATTTACAAAGTTTATCATTTTTTAAAGATGTACTTTTTGTATACTGCTTTAAAGAATAATAAATGTTTTTGGTCATTATTGTTCATCTCATTTTATTGAATACAGCAGACTTCAATTATTTATCTCCACTGTATTGCAGTATTTCAAGCGTGATGCTAATGAACTGGAAGGATGGATCTACGAGAAGCTTCAGGCTGCCTCGGACGAGAACTACAAAGACCCGACAAATCTGCAAGCCAAAATTCAAAAGCATCAAGCATTTGAGGCTGAAGTTTCCGCGCATTCCAATGCGATCGTTCTCCTCGACAACACGGGACAAGAAATGATAGCACAGCATCATTTTTCCAGCGATACCATTCGCAAGCGTTTGGAGGAACTCCATCGCCTGTGGGAACTTCTTCTCTCGCGTCTCGCCGACAAGGGTCTCAAATTACAGCAGGCTCTTGTTCTAGTGCAGTTCCTCCGTCACTGCGATGAAGTTATGTTCTGGATCAACGATAAAGAGACATTTGTCACCACCGACGAATTCGGCCACGATCTCGAACACGTCGAAGTCCTTCAGCGTAAATTCGATGAATTCCAGAAAGACATGGCGAGCCAAGAGTACAGAGTAACCGAAGTAAACGAGCTGGCCGACAAGCTTCTTCTCGACGGTCATCCTGAGCGTGATCAAATTCTCGGTCGCAAGGAGGAACTCAACGAGTCCTGGCAGCGTCTCAAACAACTAGCGATTCTGCGTCAAGAGAAATTATTCGGCGCTCACGAGATTCAGCGATTCAATCGCGATGCCGACGAAACTATGGCGTGGATCGCCGAGAAAGACGTAGTTCTTTCATCCGATGATTTCGGCCGCGATCTTGCGAGCGTACAGACACTTCAACGGAAACACGAGGGCATTGAACGCGATTTGGCTGCTCTGGAAGACAAAGTTGCAACTCTCGGTGCGGAAGCTGATCGTCTTGCGGCTATTCATCAAGCCGATCACTCACAGCAAATCCAAGCAAAACGTGCAGAAATTCTGCAGTCCTGGGAGAGCCTAACGGCCAAAGCGAAGGAACGTCGATCAAAGCTTGACGAATCTTACTATCTTCATCGATTCCTTGCCGATTATCGCGATCTTGTTTCCTGGATGAACGATATGCGCGCTATTATTTCTGCCGATGAGCTCGCCAAAGATGTTGCAGGTGCGGAGGCTCTCGTTGAACGACATCTTGAGCACAGAGGCGAAATTGATGCGAGAGCTGATAGCTTCGATTCTACGACTCTCGCCGGAAATCAACTTCTGGAAAGGAAGCATTATGCCGCGGAAGAAGTGGCTCGTAAATTGGACTCTCTGACAGAGGACAAATCTTCTCTCCTGGAACTTTGGGAAAAGCGTCGTATTCTTTACGAACAGTGCATGGATCTTCAGTTATTCTATCGCGATACCGAGCAAGCAGACGCTTGGATGGCTAAGCAGGAAGCTTTCCTTGCCAACGAAGATCTTGGTGATTCTCTTGATAGCGTCGAGGCTCTCATAAAGAAACACGAGGACTTCGACAAGTCTCTCGCCGCTCAGGAGGAAAAAATCAAGGCTCTCGACGAATTTGCCGGCAAATTGATCGAAGGCGGCCATTATGCTGCTGACGATGTCGCTCAGCGTCGCCAAATGCTTCTCGAACGTCGCGCGGTTCTTCTTGAAAAATCAGCTCAGCGAAGACGTCGACTGGAAGATGCTTACAAGCTTCAACAGTTCGAGCGCGACTGCGACGAGACTAAAGGATGGGTCAACGAGAAACTGAAGTTCGCGACCGATGACAGTTACCTTGACCCCACCAATCTTGGCGGAAAAGTTCAGAAACATCAGAACTTCGAGCAAGAACTCAATGCCAATAAAACACGAATGGAAGAAATGGTTTCCACAGGGCAGGAACTCATCGAGAGCGAACATTATGCAACTGATCGGATTCGCGCTCGTACCGACGAAATTGTCACCTTGTGGGAGAGCTTGGCGCGTGCTACGGAGAAAAAAGGCGCTAAATTGCAGGAAGCTTCGCAGCAGCAGCAGTTCAATCGCACAGTCGAAGATATCGAGCTTTGGCTCTCTGAAGTCGAAGGACAACTCATGTCAGAAGATTACGGCAAGGATCTAACCAGCGTCCAGAACTTGCAGAAGAAACACGCTCTTCTAGAAGCCGATGTTGGTTCTCACGCCGACAGAATCGAGAGTATCACTCAAGCTGCCGAACAATTTGTCAGTTCCGGTCATTTCGACGCTGACAATATACGCACCAAGCAGGAACAGATGCAGTCCCGTTATTCGGCTCTTCAACGCCCGATGAGCATTCGCAAACAGCGTCTTCTCGATTCATTGCAGGTACAACAATTGTTCCGCGATATTGAGGACGAGGAGGCTTGGATACGTGAAAAAGAGCCCGTAGCTGCGAGCACCAATCGTGGCCGCGATCTCATTGGCGTTCAGAATCTTCAGAAGAAGCATCAAGCTGTGCTGGCGGAAATTAACAATCACGAGCCCAGAGTTGCCGCCGTTTGTCAAGCAGGCTCGAAAATGCTGCAAGACGGACATTTTGCCGCTGAGGAAATTAGCCAGAGGCTTGGAGCACTCGACGAACACTGGGGACAACTTAAGGAAAAGGCTCGTCAAAGGAAAACCGATTTGGATGACTCCCTGCAGGCCCATCAATATTTCGCTGATGCGAATGAGGCGGAATCTTGGATGAAAGAAAAACGACCTATCGTCCTAAACGCCGACTATGGAAAGGACGAAGACAGCTCTGAGGCTTTGCTGAAGAAGCACGAAGCCCTCGTCAGCGATTTGGAGGCTTTCGCCAGCACAATTGCAGCTCTGAGAGACCAGGCAGCAGCTTGTAGACAGCAGGAAACACCTACCGTCGATATTGCTGGTAAAGAATGCGTCGTTGCACTTTACGATTACGCCGAAAAATCACCGCGCGAGGTTTCGATGAAGAAGGGTGACACTCTGACCCTTTTAAACTCGAACAACAAAGATTGGTGGAAGGTCGAGGTCAATGATCGTCAGGGTTTCGTTCCTGCGGCGTATGTTAAGCGTGTGGAACCCGAAGCAGGATTGAGCGCTTCTCAACAGAATTTGGCGAGAGAACAGAGCTCTATCGCTGCTAGGCAAGCACAGATTCAAGGTCAATACGACGATCTTCTGCACTTGGCGCGCGAGCGACAAAATAAGCTTAACGAGACGGCCAAGGCCTACGTTTTGGTGCGCGAAGCAGCCGAGCTCGCTACCTGGATCAAGGACAAGGAAAATCATGCGCAAGTTCAAGACGTTGGTGAAGATCTCGAGCAGGTGGAGGTCATGCAGAAGAAGTTTGACGATTTCCAAGCTGATTTGAAGGCAAATGAAGTACGTCTTGCGGAGATGAACGAAATCGCCGTGCAGCTTATGAGTCTTGGACAAACTGAAGCTGCTCTCAAGATTCAAACTCAGATTCAAGACCTTAATGAGAAATGGACGAGCCTGCAGACTCTGACTGCCGAACGAGCGAGTCAATTGGGCTCTGCTCATGAAGTTCAACGTTTCCATCGTGACGTCGACGAGACCAAAGATTGGATTCGCGAAAAAGACGCTGCGCTTAATAATGATGATCTGGGAAAAGATTTACGAAGCGTGCAGGCTCTGCAAAGAAAGCACGAGGGTCTGGAACGCGATCTTGCTGCTTTAGGCGATAAAATCAAGCAGCTCGATGAAACGGCTAATCGCTTGATGCAATCCCATCCCGATACCGCAGAACAAACTTACGCCAAGCAGAAGGAGATCAACGAGGAATGGACTCAGCTTACCGCAAAGGCCAACTCGAGGAAAGAGAAACTTTTGGATTCGTACGATCTGCAACGATTCCTCAGCGATTACAGGGACCTCATGGCTTGGATTAATTCCATGATGGGTCTCGTAGCTTCTGAAGAACTTGCATCCGATGTCACCGGCGCTGAAGCTCTGCTGGAACGTCACCAGGTAAGCAGAAACATGATATGCTTTCAATAATTCATCATCATTCATAGCAATCACCAATTAAAGGCCTCACGAGACATTTGAATTGTAGAATCACAGGGCAGAGATAGATGCGCGATATGGAATACGTCCAGAGGTATCGCAGTTTAAGCATGTGAATTTTTTTTTCTTTGGCTACGAGAGAAGCGTTTTGTACGCTACACTCCGAGAAATCGTAGATGTTGGGACAATTATAAAGTGACAGCGATTATTTTTTAGCCCATCGGAGTATTTATATATAGTTGCAGTAACTACACGGAGAGAAGGATCTGCTAAAATTTACCAGACACTATGGTAAAAATTATCAAATGCGCCTGGTATTGGGAAGCCATAGCCACCACCTGACTCAAAGTATGAGAACTATGACAGTTTCTACCGTATACATAGAATTTTTAACCATATTTCGTGGTAAAAATTCTCGTAGTTCTCGTACTTCTTCATAGGTGACGTCATGGCTCCTTGTACAAGGAATTTACGATACTTTTTACTAGAAATCTGGTAAAAAGTATCAGATCCTTCTCTCCGTGTAGTGAATTGTTATGACTATAAAAATAATACTCGCATGGTCTTAAAATATATAGTTGTCACTGAATAGTTACCGATACCAGATTTTCCTCTGAGTGTACATTTGAAGACACTACCAGTTGCAATGCGTGCTCTTGGTTTCTGGAATGTTTCAGCAATGCCTATTAACAGCATTGAGATTTATTCAGCTACATATTGTCATTTGGTTATGAATGTCACGAGGTATTCGTATGAATGCACCAACAAATGAACAATTACCAATAAATGAACGAAAGCGATTTTAGACATCATAAAAATGCCTAACGATAAAAATCACCATGAAAAGTAAACTTATCGGAAAATATACCTGACATAAAAGTTTTGACTGTTTATTTTTCACAAATAGATTATAAGTGTGATCTGGATTTATCTCAGGTATATTTTTGTTTTGCATATATTTTATGCGTATCCTAAAACATATCCAAGATTTAGAATCCTACGTAAAGAAATTTCCGTGAAGCAATAAATTTTGTATTTTAAATCCACCCATTTTTTTTATGTCAACTATATTTGTTTTTAATCGAAGTTAAATTTCGATTACGGTTATTAGTTGTTGAAATGTCCCGCATTTTCACTGGTTTTTTTATTTATTTTATTTTTCGTAAAAATTCTTTTTTTATATACTTTGCGATGAAAATATAATTTTTTTTACTTCCAAAGAATTCCTATCTAAATCGTTGCTAAAAATGATCGCAGACTGAAAATGAAAACATTGCTATTTGTACGAAAACAGGGACAAAAGATAGTTTGGCATAACTGTTCATTCACTGGTGGCTTTATCTTAGCCACTCAGCAAACAACTAAGTATACTTTAAGGACGTTTTCATAATTTGTCATCTTCTGATTATAAAAAAATATATCCGTCTGAGAAGAATACATTATCTGCTTGCTGTGTAGGCTCAGAGGTTTTTGTTTCTATGCGATTTTTATAAAAAATATTGGCAGTTCGATATCTCGTTAATTTTTAATAGGAACATCGAATGGAAATCGATGCCAGAGCTGGAACATTCCAAGCATTCGAGCTCTTCGGACAGCAGCTCTTGCAATCCAGTCACTACGCGAGCGTAGAGATACAGGAGAAATTAGAGTCGATGGCCGAGGCACGTCAAGAATTAGAAAAGGCATGGATCCAGCGAAGAATGCAACTCGACCAAAATCTCGAGCTCCAGCTCTTCTGCAGAGATTGCGAGCAGGCTGAGAACTGGATGAGCGCTCGTGAGGCATTCTTGAGTAGCGCGGATGCAGTTGATAGCAGTGACAATGTTGAGGCCCTTATAAAGAAGCACGAGGACTTCGACAAAGCTATAAATGCTCACGAGGAGAAAATCGCAGCTCTTCAAACTCTAGCTGACCAGCTCATCGCCGCTGAACATTACGCAGCGAAACCCATCGACGACAGACGTTGTCAGGTGTTGGATCGTTGGCGTCACCTTAAAGACGCTCTTATCGAGAAACGCTCCAAGTTGGGCGAGTCTCAGACTCTCCAGCAATTTTCTCGCGACGCCGACGAGATGGAGAATTGGATTGCCGAAAAACTGCAACTCGCTACTGAAGAGAACTACAAAGATCCTGCGAACATTCAATCGAAACATCAAAAACATCAAGCTTTTGAGGCAGAATTGGCGGCCAATGCTGACAGAATTCAATCGGTGCTCGCGATGGGCGGTAATCTGATCGAGAAACACCAGTGCGCCGGATCTGAAGATGCGGTTCAGAAACGTCTTGCCTCTATCGCCGATCAGTGGGAGTATCTTACTCAGAAGACGACTGAAAAGTCGATGAAGCTGAAGGAGGCTAACAAGCAGCGCACTTACATCGCCGCTGTTAAAGATCTGGACTTCTGGCTCGGCGAAGTCGAGAGTCTCCTGACATCTGAAGACGCTGGCAAGGATCTCGCATCTGTACAAAATCTCATGAAAAAACACCAACTCGTGGAGGCGGACATTCAGGCTCATGAGGAGAGAATCAAAGACATGAACGCCCAAGCCGATTCTCTCATCGAGAGTGGACAGTTCGATGCTGCTGGTATTCAAGAAAAACGTCAAAGTATCAACGAGCGTTACGAGAGAATCCGAAATCTCGCTGCTCATCGCCAAGCGAGACTCAACGAAGCCAACACACTTCATCAATTTTTCCGCGACATTGCCGACGAGGAATCTTGGATCAAAGAGAAGAAGTTGCTGGTCGGATCCGACGATTATGGTCGTGATCTTACGGGTGTCCAGAATCTTAAGAAGAAACACAAGCGTTTGGAAGCCGAACTTGGCAGTCACGAGCCAGCGATTCAAGCTGTTCAAGAAGCCGGCGAAAAATTGATGGACGTCTCGAATTTGGGTGTACCCGAAATTGAGCAACGTTTGAAGCTTCTTAATCAAGCGTGGGCCGAGCTCAAGCAATTGGCTGCCAACAGAGGCCAAAAACTCGATGAGTCGCTTACCTACCAACAGTTCTTGGCGAAGGTCGAGGAAGAGGAAGCTTGGATAACTGAGAAACAACAGCTTCTATCAGTTGAAGACTACGGTGACACGATGGCCGCTGTGCAAGGTTTGCTCAAAAAGCACGACGCATTTGAAACCGATTTTGCAGCGCACGGCGAGCGTTGCGTTGATATTTGCGACGCTGGTGAGGCGCTGATAAAAGCAGGAAATCATCGCGCTGATGCTATTGGTCAACGTTGCACTCAACTGCGCAATAAACTCGAACAACTCGGCGCTCTCGCCGCAAGAAGGAAGACTCGTCTTAACGACAATTCCGCTTATTTGCAATTCATGTGGAAAGCCGACGTCGTCGAGTCTTGGATCGCTGACAAGGAAACTCACGTGCGTTCTGAAGAATTTGGACGCGATTTGTCGACAGTACAAACGCTGCTCACGAAGCAAGAAACTTTCGACGCTGGTTTGCATGCGTTTGAGCACGAAGGTATTCAAAATATAACGTCACTCAAGGAGATGCTCGTTGAATCCGGACACGATCAAACTGCGAGTATCCAGAAACGTCATGCGGACGTTATTACGCGCTGGCAGAAGTTGCTTGCTGATTCTGACGCCAGAAAGCAAAGATTACTGAGAATGCAAGATCAATTCAGACAAATTGAGGAACTTTATCTTACTTTCGCGAAGAAAGCGTCGGCATTCAACTCGTGGTTCGAGAACGCTGAGGAAGATCTTACCGATCCTGTGCGCTGCAACAGTATTGAGGAGATCAGAGCCTTGCGTGAAGCTCACGCGCAGTTCCAGGCGAGTTTGTCGTCTGCTGAAGCGGATTTCCAAGCTCTCGCTGCACTCGATCGACAGATCAAGAGCTTCAACGTTGGCCCCAACCCGTACACTTGGTTCACCATGGAAGCGCTTGAAGATACCTGGCGCAACTTGCAAAAGATCATCAAGGAACGCGATGTTGAACTTGCCAAGGAGGCTCAACGGCAGGAAGAAAACGACAAACTGAGAAAGGAGTTCGCCAAACACGCGAATGCTTTCCACCAATGGCTGGCGGAGACGAGGTACGTTCACTGAAAATTTACTGGCGAGATTATTTATTTATTAACACATTCATAACTTATACATTTCGCCTCCTAATGTTCAAAACTTTACTTTTTGCAAAAAAAAAAAAAAAAAATGTTAATGTCAATCAAATTAAAATTAAGATAAGTAGTCTGTTTGGACGATGTCGAGTTTTGTAATTGCTTTATACCTTTGATGTATTTACAGAACATCTATGATGGAAGGATCTGGCTCCCTGGAACAACAATTGGAGGCAACGAAGCGCAAGACTCAAGAAGTTCGTGCCCGTCGTCAAGATCTCAAGAAGATCGAAGATCTTGGAGCTATCCTCGAAGAGCATTTGATTCTCGACAATCGATATACCGAGCACAGCACTGTGGGTCTTGCTCAACAGTGGGATCAGTTGGATCAGCTGGGAATGCGCATGCAGCATAATTTGGAACAACAGATACAAGCGCGCAACCAATCGGGTGTTTCCGAAGACGCTCTGAAGGAATTCTCGATGATGTTCAAGCACTTCGACAAAGACAAGAGTGGACGTCTCAACCACCAAGAGTTCAAATCTTGTCTCAGAGCTCTCGGTTACGATTTGCCAATGGTGGAGGAAGGACAACCCGATCCAGAATTCGAAAATATACTCGGTAATATAAGTTGTCCATTTTTGTTCTTGCAATATTATCTTATATTCTGACTCTTTATATCACGTCGCATTAATTGCAGATATCGTCGATCCGAATCGCGACGGCTACGTTTCTTTGCAAGAATACATGGCATTTATGATCAGCAAGGAAACCGAGAACGTCCAGAGCTCGGAAGAAATCGAAAACGCGTTCCGCGCTATTACAGCAGCCGACCGACCGTATGTTACGAAAGAGGAACTATACGCTGTAAGTCTGACATTTATATTTCGATTTCGGAAACATTTATATGAATAAGCACTAAAGAATTATTTTTTCACTGTAATATTAAACAAATGAAGGTAGTAAAAAGATGATTACTTTTCGTTATTCATAATTATTGTAAGAACTATCATTTCTGCATATAAAATACTTAACTTTTTTAAAAATATTTCGGATGTAGTAAGTTTCTGCTCCTGTTAAATAAGAGTCGTAATTTATTATTATTGTTTATTTTTTCAGAACCTCACCAAGGAGATGGCCGACTACTGCGTTGCGCGAATGAAACCGTACGTCGATCCGAAAACCGAACGTCCTATCACCGCCGCTTTAGATTACATAGACTTTACGCGTACTCTCTTCCAGAATTAATAAGTTTCAGCACCAATATTGCAAGTATATATATATATAAATTATTTCTATATCACAAACATTACGATTGAAAGAAAGGTAGCTTATCAATATAAAAATAAAATGCTCTTTTATGTATTTGACAAAATTACAAAAATTATTTAACAAACATTTTTCCTAGATTGCAATTTCGCACGATCAAGTACGAATGCATGGTAGCTACAATTATCTTCATTTGAAGCACATTGACCCCATCGAAATCCTTACATGTTACGTACGTTTGTAGCTTGTTATCTGAATAAATATATACGGTATATTGGGACAGCCAGAACGAGTTTAAAGCGTATGGGATAGACAATCCTTTTAAAAAATTACTCCTAATCCTTATGTAGCAGCGTTCGCAAGATTTTCGATGACGTTATTTCGTGGTTTAAGGAGAAGCTTATACCGACACTTCACCCGAAAACTCTCAATATATTTGTCTCAAAACCACTTTTTTGGATTTTCCATTTATAGGGCTCACTGCGTACATTTTTTGGTTAATAATGTTAGGAAACAAAGAAATTCGGAACCGAAAGCGTGATAGCTATAATCTTCTATCGAACTGGAGCAGTATTTTACTAGAAAGGTCTTTTGCTTGAACTAAACTTACCCTCTCATAATTATAAATTTTCATCACCTACATCACAAGTATATACCTAAATTATTTCTATATCACAAAACACAATACAAAAAAGAGAACTTATGGAAATCAAAATAACATTTTTAAGGAATTTAATTCCACAGATATCTTTTTACGATTGTTTTATGTATTTAAATCGGTTTTTAAAAGTTTTACTCTACATCCCGATCTTTCACGACCGAAAGTACGAATAAACGGCAGCTGTCTTTATTTATCTATTAAGTATACCAAAAGATTGATTAACTACCCTTCAAAAGATATCTATTTCTTTTTTATGTCTTTAAACTGCGACAACTGTGCATTGCCTTGATAGCAGACGGCATAAATGAAATCTGAGGTGCCTTTAACAAAATGAGTTCTCGCACAAGTCTGATCACGATCCGTGAAGGCCACACTCTCGCTATCCTAATTTTACTATCTTGATTGATGTTACAATGATGACTAGGTTTCGAGCTTCTTTTATACGTTTTTTCTCTCACACTTTGTATTTCACTCGCGTTCTACTCGTTCCAAATTGTGTGATTGGAACATTCCTTTTATTTCTTTCATTTGATTGGGTGCTGGCTCTGGTCGTTACTTTAACATGATGTGCTAGTCGTTTTATCGCTCTCTCTCACACCACCATGGTTGCCAATGGCGTTATCTCTCTTGCACTCACGGCAGTTCAGTCAGTGTAGCACATCACCTTAAGGTAACTTTGACCGTACGGCCATTCTGTGCTGCGCTCTTCGTGCGCTTGTACAGTCTTTGCTCTCCTTCATGGCGATTGCGCTGTCGATCGGTGATCAAAGCGGAGCCAATCAGAAACAAACTAAGTTGACACTAAAGCCGGATTACTATTACAAACGCTTAGCACGTATGCACAACGTTTTTGATGAGTGCTGGCGAGAGGGAAAGTGTGCCCTCTCATTCGTCTCGCTCTTGCTCCTTGTTCCACTAATAGGCGCGAAAATGTCGCGCCTGCAATGAGGATCCACCCGAAGGATTCTTCTTCTTCTTTTTATGTTTTATGGCTACGGTCCGTCACGTGCGTGATTGGATCATTCAGCCACCACCAATACAGCCGAAGGATGGATTTCTATTACAGTCCTCGTCAAAGGAAAACATGTTCTCTCTCACTCATTTCTTTCTGGCTCTCTGTTTCGCTCACGGGTGCGAAAACGCTACACACATAATGCAGATCCGGGTCAATTCACGATTCCCAGATTGCGTTCGAAACACTGTAAAATGAACACAAAAAAGAACCGGGAGCGGACATTTTTCTAGACCACTGTTCTGGACATTTTGAACCATTTTGAATATCCTCACATGAAAATTTCGAAAAACAAATTGTTATGAAACCGAAGCTAGTAGGCAAAAAATTTGAAAAATATTCCATGGACTTGATTTACGGCCGCGACTGTTCGGGACAATTATGATCTGTTACCTGAATCAGGATTGGAGCAAGGGTCAATTTTCTACTTTCATGTAATGTACCCAAATTGAATATATAAAAAATGTTTAATAAACTTTGTATTATAGATTCGATCTCGCACGATCGAAAATAGACGGCTCCGTCATATTACATGTTACGTATCATTGTAGCTTGTTATATGCATAAATATATACATTGTTCTCCAATAGCCTGAATAAGAAGAAATTACTCAGTTTCTTTATACAAGAGCATTCGAAGTTTTCGGCTCATGTAATACGGTTTCAAGGGTGTGCCATCGTGGTGTTCGCAGTCCTCGAGGAAACAGATGAATATCGTGTCGATGGCAATTACGTATACGCTGAAGAAAACGTTTGTGACAAGATACGTGCCGAGGATTACCAGCCACACAGGTACCCAAGAGTACTCCATCTCATTTTCTACGCCATGATAATGCCACAAGGCTAATAAACCCATCGCTCCAGTAATGAGGATTTTACCCGTAAAAAGCACCCAAACGACAATCTAGGAAATAAAGTTTAGATTAAAACAGTTTCATTGAATACTTGCGTTATTAAGGCGATGGAAACTCACGTTATTAAGAGCAATAGTCCGCAACGCGTTTCTGACTATGAGATCCATAGCGACTGACGCCGAAGAACACAATCCTCTGCCGTATAAAGCGCACATGATATAAGCATTGCGATTCATAAACTTCAAAAAACTTTCGAGGTAATTCATGAAACACCGGGCACAAATATAGAAAAAAACGCCGCATCGTGAATTCGATTTAAGACCTTCCAGAAGAAGACGTATAAGGCGGCAAATAGTTATAAGTAGAGAACCAAATGCTACAGTGCCGAGATGATATCTGTGAGAACAAATTCATTATTGTTAAGAGAATGAAAGTGTAAATCATTTGCGATTGTTCATTAATTTTTGGGTTATTCCTACCTGAACGCCGTCTGAGCGCCATCGACTATCGTAAATGAGGGAACTTTTAGTTTGTCGAATGTCCAGTACCAAGTTGCGAATGCAGAAGCTAGGATAATTTCTCCGAGTGCAGTGACAAAGCAGTACAACCAAATAAACCCTGTTATGTGAACCGTCATGAGAAGTCCGTACAGGACGCTTGACAACGTCTCAATTGCAGTTAAGTGCAATGCGACGACGATAAAGTATACCACAGCAGTCAAGTGGAGCATCCATTTCAATATTGGCATCATCAGACTCGAATAGATGCAAATCACTGCTCTGTAAAGACGTGCAAATTAATTAGCCAAATGTAACATTAAGTTTGATTAAAACATCCTTGAATTAAAAATTTATTTTAGTGTGCTGAATTTGAAGCAAATTATTTTATGATTTTAAGGGTCGTTTTCCCCTCAGGAATTTATAATCTATTCGCTGATCAATCAGATTCCTAATCACTTTTTTCCACGCGATTATATAATTTCTATGTATTATGTTGCTAGAAAGTTTCCCTTGAGAACCGCATGTAAGAGTTCGAATTGACTCATATTGGGGTAACTGGTTATTTTTTGGAACTTTCGTTTGTGAGCAATGGCCATCTATGTATTGATATTATTTGTATCAAGTAAATAAACCTTGAAGAAAAAAAAAGAAACTAATGTAGACCACAATGCTTCATAGATTATTATTCCTCACGCTACGCTCAATAATTCCAGAGCAGGTCAATGAAAAATCACAACTTACCTGCTTGCTTCTTCAATCAATTGGCAAGCTAACTTTATCTTGCTGAGCAGGCACATTACTAAAATGGGTGCTGTTATAGCCAGTACAGCGAATATAATCATCAGTGTCAAATGTCCAGTTTGGTTTTCGTTGTTGACTCTATTGCCGTCTTCATCATTCATTTCCATGGTATAAAGATTGAAAAAATAATACGCCAAATAACTATAGAGCCCGATCATAAAAACGGTTGACATAACCATGAGTGGCAATGCGAACCACCTCAGAAGCACTACATAAATCAGACACATACAGGCTCCACCAGTAATCAGACCCAATACCATCCCTCTGAAAAAAAAAACCAATTATTTACCGAGATCGAAATCGGAAAAATAAGAATTTATTAATAAGACTGAAATTGGACGAAGACAATTTATTGATGAGATTGAAATTGGAAGAAGACAATTTATTAATGAGATCGCAATTCAAAGTAGACAACTCAATAATAAAATTGACCACTCAAAATAATGAAAGTTGTACCTCGTTTCTAACGCTGCAGACAAAAATTCTTTACTGTCATCAGTCCAAAGAATTTTTACGTCGCCGGCGGCGAGAGCTGAAATTATCAAAATATTTAATTACACGATACTTATTTGTTGAAACTTGGTGGACGTACCGTAAATTCCTATGCAAGCCCAACATGCCATAAACACCATAAAACTGATGAGAAATGACCGATCCGTACTGGTACGATTCTTTACTGGTACCTTCCAATCTGAGGAGAAATCCACCAGGACCTCTGTAAATTAAAAAATCTCGGTAAATCACTATTCGACAATTCTATTGGCATATGTAATTGAAACAAACCTTCGTATAATGTTTCTTTCATCCTGAAGCAAAACGGCGTGACTGAGCGATGAATTAACTGTAATATCGAATAGTAGTTATGTTCTGCGATGATTTTCGTATATACAAGTACACGTGATATCAAAAGCGATAATTCGAAACGTGCTTCAACAGGCGTTTGATACACTTGACGGAAATACCGCGATAAAAGGACGTAAAAATACATATAATGTATCTTGTGTTATTAGGAATGTATAATTCTACACACGAAAGTTTCACCTGGTTCTGATTCCACTCCGAATAGTATTTGGCGAGAAAAGTCGTTACAAAATCAGCACCATTGAAAATTCTATCAATATTGATAATAACAATGTTAACAAGTTTATCATATAACGCAAAGAAAATAAAACAGAGTAACAAATATTCCGAGATCTTAATTTTTATTCGTTTGAAATGAATTCGTTCACAATTCCGAATATGAATCTATTTTTTTCACCTTTTAATTGGATTGCCTTTGGATATGATTTTTTTAAAAAATAAATTATTATACATACCAAATTTGAGCATTATTAAACAAATAGTTTCATAAAAATAGCCTGAAAGAACTTTCGAAAACAGAAATTTCGAGACCAAGAAAACTCTTCCAGAAATCATATTCGACATTTCAGAGAAATTGGTGAATTCATTTTTGGCAAAAGTTACGAGGAAATTAAGTAAAAAAATAAACTACTCAAAGAAAATTTGACTTTAAAAGTGAGTATATTTTTCGCGGAACACCTTCAAATCGGAATTCCGGGTGAAACCTACCCAGTAAACACATTATTGAACAGCAATGTAACCTCGAAGTTACATGTGATTGTAACAGTGTAACGCTTTCATTATGTTGCGGTTATGTAACGTAGGGTAACATATGATGTGTAATTTGTTATATGCAGGTAATGTTACTGCTATGTGACATATTTTCATTGCATAACAAAAGCTATGGAACCGCAACGCAACATGCAAGTAACAATTGGGACGTCACTTTTGTGACAGGAAGGCAATGTTACAGTTATGTAACGTTGCAAGGGAATGTAACATTTACGTAACATGCGTATTACAGTGGTTATGTAACAAAAGTTTGTAACTGTAATGCAACACGTATGTAACTCCGGTTATAGTCGGGTCATGTTACAGTTATGTAACGTGGCATCATTGCAAGAACGTTGCAAAGAAATGTAACATTTACGTAACATGCATATTGCAGTAGTTATGTATCATCATAAACATCCGCACGTTATGTAACTGTTATATGCTGTAGTTACGTTACAGTTATATAACGAAAGTGTGTAATTGCAATGCAACATGTAACGATTGTTGTGTAACTGGCGTAGACCGGTCATGTTACAGTTATGTAACGTCACAACATTGCAAGAACGTTACCTATTCATACCGAATGTTATGTCCGCTAGATGGCTAACGACTCAAACGTTTCTTGCAAGCGATTCGTAACCCTGGCGTGTATAAAACTGGGCGACTTTGCAACTCAAAATAAACAGTGGGAGATACTCTCCGGAGGTGTCCTAACTGGTTGGCATTATTCGCCAATAATGTGACTACTTTTAATTGAAGTAGCTAATTTTTTGACCTTCTAAAGATAGCGATTTCGCGACCTGTGAAGCCCTTTTGTGGACTTTTAGTCTACAAAGGAACCTCATGTGAAATTACCTACCGAAGTTGCAGTTACGTAACTTTGATGTCACTTGTTTCATACCAGTAACATTACACAATGTACAGGCAACATAACTAAATTGTAACGGTTTTGTAACGCATGTTATATAACATGGTGAAATTGTTGAGTGAGAAATAATATCTTACATGTAAGTTACATGTAATTTACAAATGTTGTTGTGCAACATTACGAAAATGTACCGGTTATGTTATACAAGTGATGTAACATATTTATGTTACTTGTTACATAGTAGTTACATTACGCAACGTGCGGGCTAAAACTGAAATGTAACGGTTGTGTAACGCATGTTACATAGCATGGCAACATTGTTGAGTGCCCTAGCAAACCCTGCGACCTCGAAAACGACCGGTCGTTAAATGCAAGAAAAAAACCATTGAAAACAGCCAAATGAACAAGAAAACGACCATCGAAATCGTTGTTGGTTACTAACCAGCTAGCCAAAGATGATTTCAATGGTCGTTTTCTTGGTCATTTGGATCTTTCCAATGGTCTTCCATTTAACGACCGGCCGTCTTTCGGTCCTTCGGCCGGTCACTGGACTTGCTAGGGTTGGAAATAATAACTTACTGTATGTAAGTTACTTGTTACTTTGGGTTATATTGCTGTAACATTTCCGTATTTACTGGGATGTATTCCTATACAGTAGAAGCTCAGTAAAGACAAAGCCGTTTGTATCGGTTAGGTTTACCGCAGTTTTCCTGTGTAAATGCGATTCGGAAGATTGGCTGTGGCCGATACTCTAGTATCGGCTGAGGGGTCTCGAGGAATGGAATGAGGAATAAAGAGGGTGGGGATAGTAAAAGCCAATAGACGTACTTGAGTAAAATCCAATAAAAAAAAAAATTATCGTAATTGATAAAACAATAATGACAATAAAAAAAATGATTTCACTTTTTACGCTTGACCAGTGGTATTTTTTAAATTATGTTGACAGTGTAATTTATGAAGTTACAGCAGAATTCAATTTTTATGATTTTTCAGTAACTCGAGTCGTCGCTTGACAACGCCGCGATTAGGTGGCTTGAAGTATATAGATGTTGAGCAACGATAGATCCTATGTAGTAGGATCGCTGATACTGCGCAAAATGGGCCGAGACGACGGTAGTCACGATTTCAGAATGTGGTTTGATTCAAAAGGTTTATTATTCTTTGTTTGAGACGATTACAATACAATTTCAAGAATCGTAATCAATGATATTTAATCAATAAATATGAAATCATGTTGATATTAGCCAAATTGAATTTCTGATAAGTAAGAACTTCCAGGCTTTATATTATCGTTGTTTATCGATGCTGGTTAAGACGATGTAAAACGATGTAAAGACTGTGTAACACTGTGTAACTTACGATATTGAGTTCGAGGATAGTGTTTTATATAAAAGTGTCAGAGAATTTTTTAAACACTATTTTATTGCAAGTATTTAGCAATTAACAATTATAAATGATAGAGTCACGCATATTTGTTTCTCAATCTCCAACTATTATATATGCAAGGTTTTTCCGGCTAGTGATGACGTTTACGTCAGTCTTATCGGTTAACTGGTGTGGGAAAAACCGAAACTTGTCACAACGCGTTAACATCTACTTACTTTGGCAAGTTTGTTCGTATTTTATTTATAAATTCAACATCGTAAATTGGGACCTCATGCTAGACTTACATTTGTCGTAAAGACTTAATTCTAAATTCTCGCCGTATAAGGGGTCGAGGTGGGGAATTCGCAGAAGTACAGTCCGCAAACAATTTAACGTGCAGTATCGAAAAACATGAAATTGATGCATTGTAATTTCGATCGTCTAGAGCGCTATCAATTGCGCACATGTATTTATGTTTATTTTTTAGAGTAATACCGAATTCATGCGCAGATAGCGGAGACTTGGAACCCAAATAACGGTGCATTTCCCCTGCCACAGGTCGTAAAAAACAAATCAGAAGTTCGTAACAAAATGACCTCGCCCGTAAACCCAATTATTCTCCGTAAACGCCACACCTTAACTACCTTATTTCCAGTCCAAAACATACACCAAAAACTATTCGCTAGTGTTAATAATAATTGATGTTATAGATAAAATGACGGCGTTAGATTCTGAGCTTCTCTTACACTTTTTCTCTCTCACTGTTTGTATCTCGCTCGCGTCCTGCTTGGTCCGAACCGCGTTGTTGGAAGACTATTCATGCCGGGTTATTCGTGCGCTTTGTGCGCAACCTTTTGCTTTCTCCGACAGCGCCTGCGCTGTACATCGGGCCAATGAGTATGATGCACAGATGGCGTTCAAGAACCTTGCGAATAAGTTAAAAAAAATTGTGAAAATAAACTTTCATACTTAGTCACGGTCGTGTTGAGCTTTGGTCGACATCGTCGACATGTGTCGTACCAACAACCCGTTTGGCAAGCCTGTCTCTGGCGCCCAAACGCATAGAAACAAAAAGAAGGAATTATGAACGTGAGTTGCAGTCGCTCAGGAGAAGTTGGATCCTTTTGTTAAGGACTACGTGAACTAGGGTTTTAATGAGGTTCGCGTATTCCTTGTGATACAACATGTTACTGAAATAATTGTTCTACGACTATCTTGAATTAAATTCAGTTTTATTATTGTTTTTTTTAACAACACTTTTTATGTAGTTTTTGACGAGTGTTGAACCTAATGAATTCTGCCAGCAATTATTATTAATTAATACTATATGAGATTAATTTATTAATTAAGGATGTTCGACTGTTTTACACTAGTCAAATCAGTCCTAAATTTTTATAATTGTTTCTTTAAAATTGAATGCATTAAATAATAATAGTAGAGAGTAGTTTGAATTGAATCATGTACATTTAACCCAGAGAAAGATTAATAGTGCCGCATTTGCATACAGATTAACTAATTAACGTTACTTTCCAGTGGGATGCATTTTCGGTCAGTTTTTTCCAAGAATAATTTATAATTTTTTGCCAATTTTGATGAGCGATGGCTCATTTTCTTTCTTAAAAGATGCTCTACAAATTGTCCAGCTAGATATTTGATATTATTTATCGTTTAATAATTATAGCCGGTTGTTTAACAAAAATCAAAATACTTTCATAAACAAATAGCTATTATTATGAAACGATCAATAATATCAAATATCCAGCCAGTCAATTTGTAGAGCATCTTTCAAAAAAAAGAATGAGCCATCTCATCAAAAATGGCAAAAAATTATAGATTATTCTTGGAAAAAACTAAACGAAAATGCATCCCATTGGAAAGTAACGTTAATCAGTTAATCTTTATGCAAATCCGTCACTATTCATTTTTCTCTCGGTTAAGTGTACATTCTTTAATACAAATCAACGCTCCACTATAGTTATTTAATGCATTAAACTTTAAAGAAACAATTACAAAAATTTAGCACTGATTTGACTAGTGTGAAACAGTCGAACACCCTTAAACCTATACAGTAGAACCTCGATTATCCGAACCTCGATCATCCGACCCCTCAATTATCCGACCGATGACTTGGTTTATCCGAACGCTCAATTATCCGACCGTCAACGCGGAAGATACATTGTTTCTCGCTGCTACTGCCGTGAGCAACAATGTATCTTTGCGAGAACCGCGCGTATACAACGACGCATATCGAGCGTGTTGAAGCACGCTTTGTTTCTTCGAGCGTTAGTGCTCTTGCGGAGAATCCTCGCGCAGTTGCAACACATTTTTCACACCGCGCGGAAGTAAATGTGAATGCTGAATCGTTCCTGTTGCACTATAGTTTTGTTAACTTTTTCATTTGTGCCATGACTTCTATGTCAAGTCCGTCGACTTCTAAGCGAAAACGTAATGTTCTTACGGAGGAAAAAAAATTAGAAATCTTGACGAAGTTAGATAAGGGAGAAACCCACGCATCTTTATCATTGTTTTATGGTGTGGGAAAAACAACAATCACCGATATAAAAAAAATCGAGATGCTCTTCAAATATTTGCGTCTACGATGGATAGTAGCGACGGGGTGAAGAAAAGAAAAGTGATGAAAAATGCAAAAGATCAAAAACTCGATGATGCTTGAGACGGGTCTCGAATGGTTCGAGAGACAGGAAGAATGTTGCCCTACGCAACTTCTCTTCTTAAACGGCTGCGAGACTTGGCGGCTCAAAAACGCGTGACAGCCGTTCGTCAATTAAAAATTGACAGTTTTATAAAGAAAATATAAAAAAGAAGCATTCCACTCTTTTCAGATGTTTTAAATAGATATATATTTTAATGTTAATATATGTCAAATTCTAATATATATACTGTTTTTATGTAAAAAAAAAGTGTCGTTTATAATACCGTCCCTAAAAACACGGCATTTCGTTTTCTCGATTATCCGACTTTTCGATTATCCGAACTAGTCTCGGTCCCAATTAGTTCGGATAATCGAGGTTCTACTGTACACTTATGCCGAAAGTTCAACCTAAAGACTTTTATCGAACGTTTCACTGAATGACTTTTGCCGATAGTTCATCCTAAACACTCCCTGATAGCAATATTACGGCAGAGTGATAATACGATGGCGGCACAAATGCCTTATGTAGCTTCTTGATGCAATAGTAACGGCACGGCGTATCAAACACCACAAACGTCGGTACAGTGATGTTAGGCCCGTCGTAAGGGGATAATTTGAATACATATACCTAACATAAAATATACGTTTATTTATTTATATATTTTATATACTTATACCTACTAGGATTTTATTGTGGCTCGCGCGCTCGCAATCTCCCCCAAAAAAAGTGCTCCCCACCCAAGGGCGCCCCCCACCAAAAAAAAAATCTATATATGGGAAAGACCTCCAGGAAGTATGGGAAAGACTCCCGGGAAGTATGGGAAAGACCCCTGGAAAGTATGGGAAAGAACCCTGGAAAGTATGGGAAAGACCTCCAGGAAGTTTCGGAAAGACTCCCGGGAAGTATGGGAAAGACCCCTGGGAAGTATGGGAAAGACCTCCAGGAAGTATCGGAAAGACTCCCGGGAAGTATGGGAAAGACCTCTGGGAAGTATGGGAAAGACCTCCAGGAAGTATGGGAAATACCTCCAGGAAGTATGGGTAAGACTCCCGGGAAGTATGAGAAAGACCTCCGGGAAGTATGAGAAAGACCTCCAGGAAGTATGGGTAAGACTCCCGGGAAGTATGAGAAAGACCTCCGGGAAGTATGGGTAAGACTCCCGGGAAGTATGAGAAAGACCTCCGGGAAGTATGGGAAAGACCTCCAGGAAGTATGGGAAAGACTCCCGGGAAGTATGGGAAAGACTTCCAGGAAGTATGGGAAAGACTTCCAGGAAGTTTGGGAAAGACCCCTGAAATTTTTCTAAGTCCCTCGATTTAGGCGGCGAGACAGGCGGTGGTGGCGGCGAGATCTTTTTATAATATAGACAGATATAGCCTTACTTCACCAATCCGATCTGAAGGTACATATAAGTAGATATTCCGTTCTGTTATTCTATGCATTAGAGGACTTAAATGATTATAATAATAACTAGTAATAAGGATTTTTTAAATTAAAAGTCAATGCAATATTGTATTAACTGAATGTTTATTGGAAATCAATAAAAAAAACTTTTCATTCAAACATTAATTTATTAACTGTAAAGAAATCAATATTTGTCGTAGGTAATAAAACATTATTTGTGCCAGTTGTAAAATATTCATTTCGCCATTTTTAACATTATCATTTGTTATCAGTTAACAAATTCTGGTACTTACAAATAAACTCTTTTCTCAGTGTGAAGACTTTTAGCGAGCGTTCAACTTAACGATTATTATTGTTTCTGCCATTTTAACCCAAAAACTTTTATTTCTAACTGTTCAAGCTAAAGACTTTTTTGGCAATTTAACCAAAAGCCAAACGAATTCATCTTATCAGAAAAAGGTGGAATTGCCAGAATTGTCTTTAGCTGAACTCTCGATAAAAAGTGTACTTTTATCACCGATTGTAATCTCCTACAATCGAAAGTACAAATGATGAAAGATACTCAGTCCTTTGGAGAAATTATTCTAATTCGGTGTATAACACCTGTTGAAGGTTTCGACTCATATAGTATGGTCTTGAAGACGATCCATCGTTGCGTTCGCTGTCCTCGAGGAAACAGAGGAAAATCGTGTCGACGGCGACTATGAATACATTGAAGAAAGCACTTGCGACGAACCACGTACCGATAACTACCACGACCACAGGTTTGATCCAGTAGTTTTCCTCAAAATTCTCGTTGTCAGAATAATACCGCCATGCCAATAAACCCATGGAGACAGTGATAAGAACTTTTCCCAGCCAAAGCACCCAAGACACAACCTTAAAAAATCGTATGAATGAAAACAGGATCATTTAGTATATGGTGAGTAAGGTTGAGTCGATTGACTATTTTTCCAAGGATATTTACTTTATATAATATTTGTTATAATTATTATTCTTTATCGAAGAACGAACGAAATCGTTCAGTCCTAAAGATCGCTGTTTTTCTGGAAAATGTATAAAAAATCTACCATACTTATAATTAAACAGTTACTTTTGATATTTTAGGCCAAAATTCTTTGTCGAATTTTTTGTTCTATTGGTAAGAAGATGTATAAATATATTACTAAAAAAAAACATTATCCTTAACCGTTTGAAAATGCTATATTAATAAAAATAATGCATAATCGGCTATGGGAAAAAATGGCCGGATACCTTTACCCTTACCATAATTACCTTATCATGATTTTCGTGGAATTCTAAAGTGCATTTTAATGGAAAACCCTCCCTTCTGATTTTTAATCAAATGATTAAATTTATTTTTACCCTACGGTTGTATGAATTGAAAAAATTTGTATGGAGTAAATAAACAAAGAGAGACTTTAAAAGTAATAATTTTAATTAACATTAAAATTAATTTCATTTGTATCGTATAATTAATTTTTATGTAATCAAATAAGTTTTTTCCTTCAACTTTTAATTGATTTTTACTTGTATTCCTCTGATTGATGAGTAGAAATTGAAGCAAAGGAAAATACTACTTTTGGAAGGTTTCACGACTTTTTGAAATCACCATTAATAGTTACATTCATGTAATAATTATTGTTTCATAGGTTCGACTTTTTCATGAATGGTTTTTAGGTTCAGGCGCTTCTAATGTTAATAATAATAAGTGCCAGTTTTCGATAATTTTTTTAAGACTGTTTAACATGAACTCTACGAAAATATATCCAAAATGTTCTTTTAACCATTGAATTGAAAGTTAATTTCAAAGTTGCTAGAAAATTCGTAAAAAAAATCAAAGAATTGATTTAAAAACAAAAAAAAACAGATATCAATCGAATTTGTCAAACTGTTTTTAAAAAATATGAACTATTAATAGATTTTTGGCATCAATATCATTCGGAATAAATATTTTTAGTATCTTTAATGACGGACTTTTTCTTGCGCTTTAGTATCTCATCACGTCGTGCTTAATTTCTCATCTTATTAAACTTTTGGTTAGGGGTGTATCTACGAAGTTTAAATATTTCCCTCCTTAAGAGCAAAAATACTCACGTTATTTAGCACGATGACAGTAGCGGCGTTTCTGATTATAAGACTCATAGCGACTGATGCCGAACTGCATAGACCTTCGCCATATATAGCGCATATAATATAAGCGTTGCGATTCATAAATTTCAAAAACTTCTCTAGGGCCCTTATGCAAACTATTACGAAACACCAAATAATCGCACAGATAGCTGCTGCGAGACCGTCTGCATTTTTAGGATTCGCAGCCTCTAAAAATATGCGTATTATGCGGCAAATAGTTATAAGTATCGAACCAAATGCCACAGTTCCAAGATGATACCTGTAAAAACGAGTTTATTACTATTGCACTTACTGTTAACGACGTTAACGACAAAAAAAATTCAACGCGCATATTTTTATCGAAAAAGTTTAATCGAATGATTTTTACTGAAAAATTTAAATCTAAAGATTCTTCTCGAAAACGTTCATCGTAAAGACATTTACTGAAAAAAGTCCAAGCTAATTTTGTTGCGAAATTAACAAATAATACAATGATGTACTACACTTTAAAAAATTTACTAGAAAATTGTAGTACTGGATTCATATTTTTTGTTCACAACCTGTACCATAAATTTCTTGTCCATCTGTATTAGATATTTAAAGTAACAATACTAAAATAGATTTGAGAAATTAGTAAATTTACTGTTGCAAAATACTAGGAATTTACATATTGTATTTTTTTTCGTATCTCGTTCGTAAATTTTGTACAAATGGTTATTGTAGAATTAAAAAATTCCTACAATGAAAACAATGTTTTCGAATTTCTGAAATTAAAGTTGTGGTTGAATGAAAATTTATTATCCGCATTCAATATTTTTGTTTCCAAGACGCATGAACTTGTATTATTTATCCAGATATAAAAGTTCTCCATATGAATTTACAAATCGGTCAACTAATATTAAGAAGTTAACTGAACTTTTACAATTTTGGTCACGGAATACCTAAAGATTACTACCGAAATTTTGTAATTTTCATAAAAATATTTGCACATTGAATTTTCACGTACATAAATTTACTATCCTGTTGTTAATTTTTCTGTGAATGTTGTACTACACTGAGAGAAAAAAAAGATACTGGTAACTATAAATTTATAGTGAAATAATACCTCAGCTATTTAAAAAAAGTTATCTGGACTAATTATTTATAGTCAATGCAACAGTTAATAATAGTTATCGTAACAAAAATTATATTGTTTTGAAAATTTAGCGATAGATGCGATATACTATTCATAGAAAACATAATCACAAGTATAGTATTCTTTGAGAAGTTATTTAACAATTTTAAAATGGTCATTGGAACTACAATAATAAAGTTACACTAACTATAAGAAAATAGCTAAGGTTGTATTTCACTAGGATTTCACTGTTAAAGTAACTAGGACATTATGTTAAGACAACTATAGAATTAGTTACAGTAACGATAACGTAGTTAATTTAACCAATAAATCAATTAAAATAACTATTCAAATAGTTGCATGGACTAAAAATCTACAGTTATGGCTTAATAGTTGCCTGAACTTCCGCGATTTCTCTCAGTGTAATTATTCTTTCACATACCTGTATTGTAAATTTGATACCACTTGTGACAGTAAACTTACAATCTTTTTTAACAGTGTACATTAGCAAAGAAATTGCTGACCCAGTGAAATTATTTTTTCGGCGCGTTATTCCTACCTGAAAGTTTTCCAGGCGCCCACGAGTACTGTGAAGTAGGGGACGTTTAATTTGTCGAACGTCCAATACCAAGATGCAAATGCAAACGCTAGGATCATTTGTCCAAGCGCTGTGATGAAGAATTGGAACCAAATAAATCCTACAATATTGATCGTTAAAAGAAGCCTAAATTTCCAGGTTTCTAGAAGCTTATTCTCGAATAAGCACTCGAAAGTGATGATACAATATATCATAGCGGCCACTTGGAGTAACGAAGGAAATATTGGGTAGAGAAGACTCGAAGAAATCGACATAACAGCTCTGTAAATGTATGTAAATTGATTAGTTAGTTTCTGAAAAAGTGTAGTGCTCATGAACCGTAGGGAACTGCATTTCTTAATAGTTTTTTTTATCCATAAATTGTGTTCCAGCCTTGTCAATTGCTCAGAGTTGGTTTAGTCCACCAATGAAATTAAAAGAAAATTACTCCACAATTTATGAATAATTGATACATTCAACTCACCAACGCCCAAGCTCTTTCTACTAGATATTGTAAAACCTAATTGTCAGGAGTTTTTCAGGTTGCTGATTACGCATCTATGCTCAAGATTATAAAATAAGACATAGCAGATCCAATATGACTGACCGGAATGTGAAGTATAACTTTTTTATTTTACTCCGCCATACCGGAAACATCATTTTGGAATGTGGTATTTTTTCAATTTTGATTCGTAATTCGACACCTCAAAAGCTCCTCACACATACGAAGGCGTTTTAATGTGATGTTAACTCAATTAGTTCCGTTACATCAGAAATGACACAATAATTGCGTGAATGAAAAAAAAACCAATAATTATGGGCTTTTTTTTTAAATCTAGAATCAGACAGAAGAACTTGTTTCGAATGAATACAACATTTCTACGGACAACTGTAGACAGAAAATTTCTGTAAAAGTGGATAAATCTCAATTCATTTTGCTTCCTTATAGAGGTAGCTTTGTTCTCATGAAAAAAAAAAATTCATGACTTTCTTGTTAGGGCACTCAGAATGGTCCAAAATGTCGAGAAAAGTGGTTTAAAAAAAATGTCCGTATGTATGTGTGTGTGTGCAGGACTTCCAAATTTAAATCAAGAAAACGTTCAACCGATTGAGCTAAAATTTGGCACACAAGTGAAGCTTCAACCTTTCCTTGACTGTAAACATTTGTTTACGAATTGCATGCGGAGATTTTAATTTTACAGCTTTTTGAATTTTTTCAAAAAGAACATCCGGGCTTTCGCTTTCGCAAAAAATAGCGATATATTGCTACATACTTCTCCATACGGACAGGTACTTGTAATGTTATTTGGTATTGAGTTTGACCGAAATCGGGAAAACTATTCGGATTTTATAGAGTTTTGAAATTTTTAAAAAGTTTACATTGTTGCCCTAATTTTATCAAAACATGAGACAACGAACTTAAATTTAATTCATGAAATAGTTACTATTCTGCGATGATTAGTACATAGTTTCGTCATAATCTGTAGTTCGAATTCATTAGAATTTTAACTTGTACTTGTCCTAAATTAAACCTGCAAAGTAGAAATTTGCAAATTGCTTCCTCATTTTGTTTTGTTTTTTTACAAAGCTTCCTCTATCAGGAAACCAAAATCAATTAACATACTTCAAAAAAATTGTGAGGAAGTAATTTGCAAGGTTCTACTTTGCAGCTTTTTTACTGTGTGGGCGATAATGAGTTTTGTAAACTAATGTGAGTACAGCACCCTATGGATCAATGAACTCTATGGTGAATAAGTGAAAGAAAGTTGAATTGTGAGAGCCAAAACGTACTTAGCAGCTTCCTCGATCAATGCGCAAGCGGCTAATATCTCCAGACACGAAACTAGTACTATGAGAACTGTCACTCCAGCCATTATACCGCATATAATACACAGTGTTAGCGGCAGAGAATTATCTTGTACAGAATTATCTTCATAAATTTTGTAGAAATAATATGATCCATAACTGTACAAACCGATCTGAAGACCTGCCGCTATGAGCGTCAATTGAAATGCAAACCACCTCAATAATATTAAATAGAGCAGACATAGACTCGCTCCAATCCCAATAATTTTCAAAATCGTTATCCTGAAAGATAATAATTGTGAAATATTAAATAGTGAAAATTGAGCACTCCTCCAAGCATACAAATAGTTAGTATTGTACCCTTGTGCTCTTGCTTCGTCGATAAAATTTTCGTTTTTGGTATTTCTGCTAAAGACATCTCGAGCGTTCTCCGATTGGCTTTCCGAAATAAACATTGTGAATTCTGGCGGGACACTTTCAGGAATGCACCGTCCTTTAAACGATTTACTTTTCAGGTACCATTTTGCGCAGTCGCCACAATATATTAATTGTCTTAACTCGGTTTCATTTTTTGTCGTGACATCGATATCTGTCTTGCAAATAATATTTTTTCGTATGCTCTCCACGGTCTGTGGATCTCGTTCGGAATTGATGGACCAATTTTTGTCCGGACATTCCTCTCGACATACTGATGTCGTGTTGCATTCAAAGCCACTGCACTTGGTCAAGTCGAAGAACATGAGAAATGGGGCATTCTCCACCTCATCATCATAGCCACACCGACGTCCCGAACTATCAACAGGGATACCAGTTTGATTCTGAAGCGCCTGAATGCCATCGTGCGTTAGAGCTAAAATTTACAATTTTACAATTTATAATTACACACCAAAATTTTTAATTACAAATTTACTATTTGTAATTACACAACATATTATAAATTACAAATTTACTATTTGCAATTACACAACAAATTATAAATTACAAATTTACTATTTGTAATTACACAAATTTGTAAATTACATAGTTACTATTTGTAATTACACAAATGTGTAAATTACAAATTTACTATTTGAAATTACATAAATTTGTAAATTACATATTTACTATTTGTAATTACACAAATTTGCAAATTACAAATTTACTATTTTTAATTACACAAATTTGTAAATTACAAATTTACTATTTTTAATTATACAAATTTGTAGATTACAGATTTACTATTTTTAATTACACAAATTTGTAAATTACAAATTTACTATTTGTAATTACACAACAAATTGTAAGTTACAAATTTACTTTTTACTATTTGTAATAACACACCGTAATATCCTACGGCCACCCAACATGTCATAAAAATTAGGAAAATAATGAGACACGATGAATCCGTGCAGGAACGATTCTTCACTGGTCCTTTCCATTCTGCAGAGTATTCGATTGGTTTCTCTGCAAATCAACACTACTTGGTAAGTTTTTCCTTGTCACTTGGCAATGTATACGCTTTGATACAAACCATCGAATAATGTCATGTTTCATACGGGATCAACACCCCACGAATTAGGGATGGGTTAAGTAAATTAGCGAAGAGCAGTAAAAGCACGACGTTGATTTTGATGTAGACAACTGGACAAACTATATCATATTGAAGTGCGAAGTTTTTATCAGAAGCGGTTAGAATTTATCGCAGGATCGCAATAATAAATTGGAATAAAAACCAAGGCTTCTCCTATCTTCAAAACTCTATCTTATCTTCATTGTTGCGGATATGAGTAGGCATGCTCTTAAAAATCATAGGTAATATCGATCAGGAATAGTCCACGGTACTAGTTTTATTATCATATTTTCATTTGTCATAAGTTGAAACAGAAACCAATGTTAAATTCAATCTTCCCTGGAAAGCTGTCACCGAAGTGTGAACCGAAAATAACTGAAGTAAACCGACTTTTTAACCGAGAAAATATAAGTCTCGATTAGCACCTTGTGTGATCGCCTTTAACCGACATTTTAACCGATTAAAAATGTTTCGTTCGGTTAAATTTTCAGTTAAAATCATTTGAATTCACCAAACAAAATTGATTTTTTTTAAAATACATGTTGAGAATGTTGGTTATAATCGGTTAATTCATCAGTAAAAATCGTTTAAAAAACAACAAATTCGGTTAAAAGTCGAGTTAAACTAGGTGAAACAGGGCCTAATCGGAATCGGTTAAAAAGTCGGTGACACATCTTGTCAGGGTTGTTTTCAATCTTAGAGATATGAGTATCGACACGCCGTTGAAAATCATAGTGAATCTTATAATACACTTTCCTTTTACAAGGTATGTTATATTTATTTTCCATTGCTTTTTAGAACCCATCTTAGTACAACTCACTCTTTTTATTATTGTTATAAATATTACAAATATGTATCTAACATCAACGATGGTCACAAATAACCTGAGTGTTAAAGCGATATTAAAAAGTATGAAAAAAAAAATTATCCACATTGGGTTGTAATCGAGAATTACCGAAAAAAACTAATAAAACAATATGAAGATCAGCTAGAGTAATTTGATTTCTAATATCGTATTGTTTATGTGCTTTATCGTAACGGCTTAAAATAATAAGAAGAATTTGAAGTAGAACGTTATCGTGCCATTTATCAGTAACGATTTACTGAGATAACTCAGTTATCGACAATTACAAAAAGATTATGTGTTTCACAGACGATCACAATTCGCTCATCGTTTCATTATCATCATTGGATTTTCATTTTAGTAAAAATTGAATTAGTGTTTTATCCCTAACACTCACGAGAACGATCATAATAACAGGGAAAATGACACAGTCGTTTTTGTACACCTTAATAACGGCGCGATTTTGGTCAGAATAACAAAAAAATGACGGTGACCATAATTAAAATGACGATGACCACGATTTTTCTGTTATTATGACCAAAATCGCACCGTTATTAAGGTGTACAAAAACGACTGTCATTTTTGCCGTCATTGTGGCCGTTATAATCATCGTTATCATCGTTAAAATCATCGTTAAAAGAGTGCTAGGGATACTCTTTTATGTCGATTTTCCTCGGTTTTATCCTGAGCGGCTTCTATTTCGCGCATTGTTTCGGTCCCTACCTGAAAAACGTCGAAAACAATGAAAACTATTGTTACACTATTTGCGCTATTCTCGATATTATTATCAATTCGTAGATTTCAACGACAATTCCAACTTAGGCGTCGACTACGTTCCTTCGCTATTAGCGATATTATTATCAATTCGTAGATTTCAACGACAATTTCAACTCAGGCGTCGACTACGTGCGTTGGCTATTGGCGATATATTATCAATTTGTAGATTTCAACAACAATATCAATTCAGACGTCGACTACGTTCCTTCAGATTCTTCGTTTTTATGAATTTTCGCGTTATCTTCTTTTATTCTTCGCATCCATTTTTCGGGGCTAGAAGTTTATCGACTTTGGTTTTAGGTATTTTATCACAAAGATAGACAGACAACGAAAATAAAGAGCCAATTACTTCAAGTCGGAAAAAATTGGCTCGCATTCCATAAATATATGCGTATAAATATTTCAGGTATTTTACAAATTTATCAAAACGGCTTAACCAATGATTCATTTTTATTTCCGATCTTTCGCGATTGATGACGAATAAAATAGTACTTATTATTTTTAACATTAGAAGTTCATTGATTTCCTAAATCGAATTGCTTACATACGATGAATATTTTTAGCTTGTTATCTGAATAAATATGTACGGTTTATTAGGACGCCCTTAACAAATCTAATGATAATTGAATGGTCAAGACAATCTTCTGGGATTTTGAATGCTAATTCTTGTGTAGCAGCTTCCGAAGCTGTCGACTCATGTAATACGGTCTTGAAGATGATCCATCATGGCGTTCGCAGTCTTCGAGGAAGCAGAGGAATATCGTGTCAACGGCAACCGCATATACACTGAAGAAAACGCTTGCGACAAGGTATGCGCCGATACATACGAAGAGGACAGGAACCCACCAGTGCTCCATCTCGTATTTCGTGTCGGTATAAAGCCACCATGTCAACAAACCCATCGATACAGTGATGAGAAGTTTACCCAGCCAAAGCAGCCAAGAGACAATCTAAGAAGAGAAAGCGAAAAAATGAAATCGTTTTATTAGGTACTAGTTGTTGAACTCGTGCTTCGCAAGACTGTTCCGATTTTTTTTGACGTTTGAATTTTGAACCATTGGAAAGGAGCTTTCAAAACCCATGCAAAACAAGAGTTATACCCTAATCCCTTTTCACCTTTACACCCTCATTACAGCTTTACGGTAAAATAAAAAAATAAAAAAAATATTTCTGTTAATAAATATGGGGTATTCCACGGGTAACGGGAAATTTTTTGGCCGCGGATGCCGAATTTTTTCGCCCGTGAAGAATATCGTTTCTTTGTATCATATAAAAAGACTTCCCTATAGTTGTGGACCCGAATGAATTCATGGTTTTTGTTGAGACAATAGAAAAATTTCCGAAAAATGTATTTTCCTTTAATCTTTACAATAAAATATCGTTTTTATTTTTTTTTGCCCTTAACGTCTACTTAATTTTATCAATAATTTTACGGAACATCGTTCAACATATTGTAAACGTTCGGTAAAATTTCTAGTTTTTGTTTTTCGCAATTTTACGATTAGAATTCAACAAAAAACAATAATTAATTAAGGTCCATAACTATGTGAGATTTTAAAAATATGTTACAAAGGAACGATGTTCTTCTCCGGCGAAAAATCTGCGGTCTCGCGGCCTCCCCCGCAACCCGTGAAAAACGCCATATAAATTTTCGTCATTGACGTAACGGAAAACTCACATTATTCAGGACGATAACTCGCAGCGCATTCCTGATTATGAGACTGAGAGCATCTGACGCGGAACTGCAGAGTCCTTTGCCGTATACAGCGCACACAATGTAAGCATTGCGATTCATAAACTTCAAAAACTTCTCAAGGTACCCCATGAGACATTGGGCACAACTGATGAGGTATTGTCCGCAAAATCTGTAAAAACTTCCGCCTTCTTCCCTCGCAGCATGCCTCACAGCTTCCAGAATTACACGTACCAAGCGGCAAATAGTTATAAGTAGAGAACCGAATGCCACAGTACCAAGATGGTATCTATAACCAGGAAAAAGTTATTGTTGCCAGGAAGAAGATAGAAATTATTGATTCATTTATTTATCTATTATATCTACCTGATCGTTCTCCAAGCACCTGTGAGGACTGTGAAGAAAGGAACGTCAAATTTGTTGAATGTCCAGTACCAAGTTGCAAAAGCAGATGCTAAGATCATCTCTCCAAGGGCTGAGATGAAGCAATAGATCCAAATAAATCCTACGAGATGGACTGTGATAAGAAGACCAAACTGCCAGCTTTCTGGGGTGTCAATAGTCGATAAGTACAACCCAACGACTACGAAATATACTATCGCTGCCAAGTGGAGCAACCATGGAAGTATTGGGAAGACCAAACTCGAATAGGCGTCCATAATTGCTCTGTAATGAGATTCAGATTGATTAGCTAGTTTTGGACACAGTAATCGTAGAAAACCAGATATCATATTGGTTTTCAAAGACTGCTGTCTATTATGAATATTTTTGTTTCTTCAAGCACTTTAGGAAACATATTCTTAGAATAGGTGCATATTAGTCGAACGATTAATTAGTTAGCGACTAATGTACTTCACTTAGTCGAAAGTAGAATGATACTTCTACGACAGTATAATTTTACTTCCCCAAAGTATAAACGTGCTTTTGGCCTAGTATATATGCTAATCTTAAAAATTTAGTTTTTAGAATGAAATTCAAAAATTATTCTACAGTTTATGTGCGTTATTTATGTAATGTGTAATCCCTCGATTATTAACAAATACTGAAATTCAAATATCTTTGCCACTGTTTATGTATAGGATAAAACACCAAAAGGACAAACTGTGTCCTACCATTCTACATTTTACTGTTCTCTCCTGTTTTCTGAAGTATTAAACGTAGCGAAAAAATTAGCATTTTGAAGATTCTGCTATCTTTCTAACATTTAATTAATCTGCAAAAAACTGTCAACATTTCACGCTGTAAGAATTATAAAAAACGGCTTGAAGTCGTCTTATGGGTTATTTTTTTTTAGCAGTTTTTGACTGTGATGTCCTTAAAGACGTCTTAAATGAAGGTATACTTGGAAAATGCTAGGAAAATGACGCATAAGATAATTGTAAGGCTTCTTTTAAGAGGCTTTTTAGATTTTTGCTGCGCGGGATATCTGAACATCATCTTAAATAAACTATTGAAGGCCACGGCTCCCTATAATTCATCTTCTTCATACTTCCCCAAAGTATACAATAAGCGAGATGAAAATCCAAAACCTACTTGCTCGCTTCCTTGATCAACTGGCAAGCTAATCGTATCCTCTTCAGTAGACACACTATTATGAGGATTATTAGTCCAGCCACTATGCCGAATATAACGGTCAAAACCAGCCACTTAGTTTCGTTTTCAGTGTCATAACGATCATAGAAATAATATGCCAGATAGCTGAAGAATCCGCATAAAACAGCGGCCGACAGAAACACGAATGGCAATGCGAGCCACCTCAACAGGAACACATAGATCAGACATACAGCCGCACCACCAGCAACCAGTCCCAAAACGGTTCCTCTGAAAAAAAATTAAAAAATTGGTCTTAGAAAATTTAACAATTTTACAAGCAAAATAATAACATTTTACCTCGTGGCTATCGCCGTATCCAGAACCTCTTCTCCCCACGCTAGAGCCTTGATGAATTTTTGAGCATCCTTCAATTGATTTTCCGAAATTAATCCCAAGAACGTTTCATTATTCGGGATTTTTTCAGGGATGCATCGTCCCATAATCGATGTACTTTTCAGGTACCATTTGGCGCATTTATCAGTCAATATTAATTTTTTCAATTCCGTTTTGTTGTGTATGGTAACATCGATACCACGCTTACAAATCATTCTTTTTTGTATGTTCTCCAAGCTCTGTAGATCCCATAAGACATCGTAGTACCAATTTGTGTCTGGACATTTTTCTCGACATACTTGTGGCGTGTGACATTTACGATCAGTGTTAAGGCATTTCGTTATATCGAAGAAGATGAGAAATGATGCATTAGCAACCTCGTCATCAAGGCCGCATTTACGACCCTCGGTATCAACAGGAGCCAGAAGAGCGTCAATGTTACCGTAGGATATGGCTAAAATTAATGCATGAATTTATTATAATCCTAAGAACATATTTGGCACTGTATATATTAACATACTAGATAAACATTTTCCCGTGCTTAAGGTATAGCAATTTTTCCAAATTATTGCTTTAAGAATCGTATAAAAATTGGTATACAGATTCTTGAATATGTTATCTCAATAGCTGCGGAATTAAAAAAGGTTCATGGTCTCTGAGCTGAGATATTTAAAGAGAAAACGGTTTTACTGAGACAGCAAGTTTTTTGCTGATACAGTGAAAGCCTTACGTTATTTACTAGACTATTAGATCTTTTTGCTAAGCAGGCGAATAACTCAATGTTATCGTTATATTAGTAAATATTTGCTGTCCCAGCAAAGTGGTTCTTATCCGTGTTTAAACTTCAATTTTAACGTGTAATTCAAATACAAAGATTGCGCTCGTTTCAATATTTACCGTCAAAGTTAAGGATAACAATTTTTTTAACTATTGTGAGCTGGTAATGTTTGACAACTTCGTTTTGAAGATAGCCTTGAGAAGTGTAACGTTTTTTGAATTACTATAGATAAAAAGCTAAAGATTGGAGGGGAACAATGATCTGGTGCACAGAACGTAATCAAGAAAAACATTTACGCCCACCGGCGCGATAAAAAAATGCTAATAGTAATAAAGTACGTTTTGAGACAGTCAACGATATTCCTTGTATTGCCGATTGCTGCCATATTAATATTTCATTTTATGTACTTTTCGATAATGAACCGATTACATTGTAGATCTTTTAGACGGATATTTCGATTGTTGCGGTTATAATATCTTAAGTTACTTACGATATCTCAGAAACTAAATATTTTTTAGCACACTTCTGTTTTGCTCTCATCAAACTTTAATTAATCTTAATTCCCGTTCAAACGACGAAATGATAAATGAGTCGTTAGTGCATCTTTAACATTAGAAATACACGCTAATTATGGTCAACATCAATTATAATTATCTCGGCGTGAGAGCGAAAAATCGTCATAGAATCCCGCACACGATAACACATTTAATTATATGTGTTCCAAGTTTACATAAGTTCTTCAATAAAAAATTTTGCAGTACTACCTCAATTGAGACAACCGTAGATAAAACTTCCAACGCATTTAACTATACAACACTGAAAGATTTACTCTTGGTGGGCGTACCGTAAAATCCAACGCAAGCCCAACATGCCATGAACACTACAAAAATAGCGAGACACGGCCAATCTGTACAAGAGCGATTCTTCAGCGGTCCTTTCCATTCTGCAGAGTATTCGATCGTTTTCTCTGCAAATCAACCGCTCCGTAAGCCACAACTCGACACTTCTCTTCATTCGGTTACACTATTAATACAAACCCTCATATGACATTGTTTTCACACGGGACCCACACCACGCGACACAACGATGAAATTAAGTGGAGTATCGAACAGCAATCATACTCCGAGCCAATGTTTATGGATTCAACTGGACGCGATATTCGGAGCGACAGTTTAAAACGACCTTCCAACAACGTTGCAATGAATTCGTCGGATATTCGCGATAAGTAGGTATAGAAACCAAAGCCTATCTTATCTTCAAGCTTGCAGATATGAATCGACACGCTCCCCGGAATCATAATCAATTGTATTGAATACAGTAACGAGTTATTGTGATAGTATATTTCTAGAAAAACTAATCGAAACATGTAGAGATTAACCAGAGTAATTGAAGTACCACAAAATAGGTATTGTTTAAAACCTGGAATGGGAAGACTACCGGGCTTCGGATTATCGTGTTTTATCTTCGAGGCTTAAGATTATATTCGTAGAAGTACATGTAGATGTGTTATCAAGAAATTTCCCAATGGTGTTTTTTATTGAGAACAATAAGCAGGCAATAATTACAAAAAAATTAAGTGACTCACGGATGATCAACAGTGTCTAATCTACCGTAATCACTTGTGTTTTGGTAAAAATCTATTTAGCACTCCATACTTTTCTATGTCAACTTCCTTTTGCTTTATCTTCTCGGCAGCTTGTACCTCACGCATCGTTTCAGCCGCTTCCTGAAAAAGAATAACAAATGCAGTTACGCAATGCTTGCCATTGAAGAATCTATTATTAGTATATCATCAATAATTCCAACTTACTCGTCGACTAAGTTCTTTCAGGATTTTCTTCGTTCTTATCACTTTGGCGGTTCCTCCTTTACCCTTTGCTTTTGTCTTGCGGGGTTTGAAGTCAATCTCCTTAGGCTTGATGTGCTGTAACAAAGAGTTAGACAGAAGAAAAAAGATTAAATAAAGTCCTGAAGAATAGTGGACAAAATTACGGGAGTCTTACCAGGAGCTTCTTCTTAGCTTCAACTTTGTCCTTTAGCGAAGGAACATCAACTTCCGCAACAGCGCCAGGATCGAGGGTAATAAATTCAGGCTGAATTTTGTCGAGAAGTGCTTTGACTTCAGCCTCGCGTCTCTGTTTCTTAGTCTGGAAGGGATTAGCTTCGAGAGCGTCGAAATTTGCCTCCGCGCTGCCAGGAACTAAAAGCGATGCGAATCCTTTAGCCGTTGTTATACCTAATACGTCTTCGTACGGACAGAATTGCATTCCTGAGACTCCCCAGTTGGACTTATGGCGCACGTAGGGCTTGAATGTATTGTTGGAATCCCTGCAAATAGCAAAACACGGTAAAATATATACGTAAAGGACATTTTATCTAGATTTTAAAGACCTATTTACCTGTAGACTTCGACGATATTTTCCATCGAAATTCCGAGCAGGCCTTTTTGACTGTAGGACAGATTGTGAGACGCAGATCGTAAAATCGCAGTGTTAACAGGTCCGGACAGTTGCCGCACGTCCCAAATTTTCAAGGAACGATCTGCGCAACCGGTGGCCATGTAAGTCCCATGGGGATGGACAGCACATGCGGTAATTGCTTGTCTGTGGCACAACATTTTTGCAAGTGGTCGACGACTATTTGGCGACCACATAGTCACTACTCCTTTGGAATTTCCAAGGCAGAGGATAGCATTACTAGGATTTTGTGTCATGACCTACAGAAAAAAAATCACCCGTAAATTATGGTCTTAAAAAAATCGCGATTTGTATACAATCTAATTCTATAAACATTTTGTGCCACAGCGGATACCGCAAAAAGACTCTACTATCGGCAAATACTGAACTAGTTTGAATACATGATTATTATTAGAGATAGTCATTTCGATACAATCATGGATGGAACTAATTTGTGGTGTATTCTAAAAATAATTCAAAGTAAAAGATTGAAAGTTATTAAAAAATTCAAATTTAGTTTTTTTGTTCATATTTGAACCAAAATTAAGTGTACTACATACATGAAATAATGCACAAGAGTTATAAAAATGTACGCAAATTTCGGAAAGTGTATTTTATGTGCAAAAAAAAATGTTTAGAAAAACTGGCATAACTATAAATTTAATTGATGCAATTTTTGAGTTTTATTGTTCTATGGACAAACTTACATTTATACTGCCAAGCTTTGAGTCAAAACGATTTACAAATTGACCTATCGATACATCCAGCCAAACAAGATATCCATTGGAGGCTCCAGCAGCCAGTAAAAAATGATATGGCAAAAATTCCAAGTGTGTCACACTGTTCATTCTCTTCATGCAGTGAAGTTCAATTCCTTGATTATCATAAATGTAGACCCATTTTTTCTGTGCAACCGCAAACATAGTTTCCACATGTAGCCACGCTACATCGTGAACGGTTTCCATAACATTCATCTCACAAGCAAGCTTCTTCGTCACCCAATCGAAGGCTGCAACGTGTCCGAGTTTACCGCCCACAACTAAATGTCTGCCATTACGCGTGTATCTCATACTGTAAGGACCGAAATCCAACTTCAATTCAAAGTGCTTCGTGGCACTCGTTATGTCTACATTCGATGCTATTTGATGCTGTCTGAAAGACGTTGTCGTCTCTCCTGCATCTGTCTCCAAATATCCAGCATCTTCGGTGAGAAGCACTTCTGTGCGAGCTGCTTGCTCTGTAGCTTTTTCTATGGCTCTTTCTTTTATTCGCAATCTTTGCCGATTGATTTTCGTTACTATGTTGCTACTTGCTGCTCGCAAATCCAGACCCTCGCCTCTGCCATGCTTGACAAGTTTTTCTTTGCTGACAGGCGCTTTTCCGGGGTATTTAACCGTAACACCTGCAAAGCAGAACAATCTTAACATTGAACTTATTATTTAAAAAATGTTCCTTGCGAATACTCACGGTTTTTCCCCATTTTTATTTAACGAATAACCTTCCAGTAATAAGAAAATATAAAAACTCTCGTACAGCACGTGTTTACAAGCGCGCCACCATTTTTTAAAGCTGCTGCTGCCACCTTTGGCTTCTAAGCAAACACGAACATCGGTTTTGTAGCCGGTTATTTAGTCGGCAATTTATCGACTCATGTAAATACTTATCGTCGTGCTTAGCTTGCGCTAACATCGTTGGCTGAACTCATCAGTTTAAAGTGGATTATCGTTTTACCATTATTAAATATACAAATAAACATTCAACACAAATGATAGAAATCTGCTAAAAAGACGCAAACATGAAGATTGCATCGGACCCCAAAGACGTACAGGTAACATTTAGTTTCAGTGCTTAATTTCGTGAATATAAAGTGCCGGTTTGGTTATACCTGTGTCAACGTGATTTAATTGCGACTTAATTCATCGAATTAAATAACATATTCTTACAGGATTTTTTATTCAAAGAATCGAGCACCCGCCAAGTATTCAATGGCTTTAAAACAGTTCCCACAGCTTGCAATCTCATAGCCACAGATGGAAAAAGAGGATTGCTCTACGTAGGTCACGAAAACAAAATAACAGTTCTAAGATGCAATGGCCAAGCTCCCAACGAATGGAAATTCGAGCATGAACTTCCACAAACGGTATCCAGAGTAGCTTTGAGCTGCGATTATGAATACTTGTCTATAACATTTCACAAATCAACAGCAAGAATTTACAATGCTGGATCATTGACCAGAAATGTAAGTTTGTCAAATTACGTTACATTGGTGAAAAATTATGACTAAAATTTCCATTGAACATTTTTTATCATTGGTTTTTCAGAATTTGGAATTGCTTCATGAAATTCAGTTATCGTCAACCAGCAACGATGTCTTTGCCTACGATCTTAAATGGAATCCAGCGATTCCTGGAATGTTTTGCACAGTCGCCAGTGATCATACCATAGGCAGTTTCATGGTGAAAACAGAGCGTAAAACAACTGTGGGTCTCGTAGCTTTGGAGAGAATAGAAGGCCATGAGGTTCTCTGCGTCGCTTGGAGTCCAAAGGGCAAGCAATTAGTTATAGGTTGTAGAAATGGTAATATAGTACAACTGAGACCAGAATTGAAAATCGCACGAACCATCACAGGCCCTTCTCCAAGTGTCGGCGGTGTTATAGCCATTCTCTGGCTCAGTAACTTTCAATTTTGCGCAACTTATCAAGACCCCAACGATCGCAGCATTAAAGTTCTCATAGTCGATGCTCCGAAAGGCGAAACTAAGGGTATTTTCACGTGCTACGATGACATTACGTACGGCATGCCAGAAAACGAACCCGAAAATACTTTATCGCGTTATTATTTGGATCATGTGGCTGAATGGGGTCTTATAATAGCGGCGAGCAGTAGCAGTACAGAAGTCGCAGTTTTGGGCTCTCATGATAACGGAAATACATGGGAACAATGGCAATTGGTAGACAGCGGGAGGGCCCAACTTCCGCTGATTCGCACAACCGAAAGTTACCCCGTTGGTTTTTCCATCGATAGATCGTCCGACGAAAAATTGCTGCTGGGCCCGGAGACAACTTTACCGAATCCGGTGCCAGTTCTCCATATTTTTGGAACATCCGGCCAGCTCATAAGTTTCCACATGGTTTATTTGACCCCGAATTGTCCTTCGTTGTGTTCTCCACCGACGGAAATCGTCACGGCTGTTCAAGCGCAGGCACCGAGACCTAGTCTCGGGCCTTCGGAAATTTCGTTCAACTTGAACACCGCAGCAACGAGTACACCCCGTCCTAAGCAAGCGGAGATTCCGGTTGAAAGACCGAAGATTATACCATCGACGAATCTTTTCAATGAGCCTGCAAAACATCCGCCTGCTCCTGTGCCTGTTCAGCAGGTGGAATTGAAAATTCCAAAGCCACGACCGGAGAAAATTGAACCGGCACCACCTAAAGTAGAACAACGTTTGTCGCCGGTGAAGGAAGTAGTAATTCCACCAGAAAAACCAGCGTATGACGAGAGTTTGTGTCTACGACTTTATAAGGAAGAGCAAATGCTTTTCGAGAAGGAATTGAAGGTCAAATTAGAGCCTCAAGCTTGGGAATGCGGCACTGAGGAAGAGCAACGAAAGCTCGTCACGCAGTCGGCGATCATTGACGAATTTCTAAGAGAATTGCGCGAAACTACTAACAGCCTTTCGAGTGATCTCGCAGCTTTGACTGCTTTGCTCTTGCAATCATTTGCGTGGCTTGAAGAAACTAAATCGAAGAATTCGGCCAATTCGACGGACAATCCACGTGATCGTGGCGATCGAAATAAAATAAAGGAATTGCAGAAGAGCTTTTTTAATATTCAGTCGCAGCTTATTCAGGCAACGAAGGCTCTTGACATGGAGTGGACCGATCATGAATCGCGGGGAAGATCGAAGATCGAGATACCGCGTTTGGAATTTATCTATCAGAGTCTCAAGAGCCATTCTGAAATAATAGCCAAGGAGAAGAGCGTATTGGAGCAGCAATTAAGAAAGTGGAAAGCTCTTACGCGCGGTAACAAAGTACCAGGGTTGAACAGATCGATGGCTAAATTGAATCTCTCCTCGTCACACTCACCATCTGGCAAACATGCTGATGGAGGCGCGATTGAATTGAGGTGTAAAGCCTTTGCCAGTAACACGCGCAGTTTTAGTCTGGAAAAACAGCAAAAACTGCGATGTTTACTTGTGGAAACGAAGCCAAGAGTCATTAAAGCTATTACTCCTTCCCCTGTGCAAGACAGATTGGAGGCAACTCTTTCTTCGCTGACTTTGGTAAATCCTCTCCCAAATCAGTCTAAATCTAAGCCGGAAAGGGTTTCTGCAGAACGAGTAGTTATCAGCGATCCAGTAATTCCCAAAAGTACACCGCAACCAAGTCCACTAGCTTCTCTGAACAGCATTGTCGCGAAATTCGGTCCACCAAGTACAAACGAATCTCCAATTCAGACTAAACCTCAAACCAAGCCATTTTCTATCAGCAACACAACGACTCCATTTTTCGGTGTCAATTCGCCACAAGGCGATAAAAAACCACCGGTTACGCCTTTGGCACAAACAAAACCCAAACAAAGTATCACATTAACGTTAAATCCGACCGGTTTTGCATCCCAGATGCCGTCGAATCCACGTACTCAAGCGTTTTCCGAAGTGCAGAGCATAAGTTTCGGAAATCCTGAATCTAAAACGCAAGAACAATCCGCTCCGACAATCGCGAGCGACGTTTTTTCCAAGGGTATCAAATTGCCTGCGTCCCAAAACACTAATTTCTCCATCAGCGGTTCTACGTTCTTTCAGGATTCTTCGCCAAAACCTGCGCCTCCACTTTCTTCAGGTTTGACCATTACGAGAAGTGAGCCTCAGAACGTAACATCGCCGGTCGGAGCGAAAACGACTTATCCAGGAATACCCGAAGGCACAACGATCCAGGAAATTCTTCGTGAACCTACGGGGAATACCTTCAACTTTGCAAGTTCGAATCAACCTCCGATAGGAGCCAAAAGCGCAGGTACCGAAGCACCACCGCCAACCTCAAGTTTGCAGAGTTTCTCTTTTGCGTCAAAACCTATTGAAACTCCGGCTTTTTCCTTCGCATTGAAAGATTCTACTCCGGCAAGTCAACCGCCCGTCCCAGGCACTTCAGATTTGCCGGGTTTGCTTGACTTAGATTTAGCGTCGATCGGCAGTAATCAACCTTTCGGAAAATTTTCCATGCCAACTTCTACTGTAAACTTTGGTGAAACATCTTCAGCAGCAGCTCCAACTGTGTCGACTCCGCCAGCGAGTTCACAACCAACGCCGCGCTCGGAAGCTTTGCTAACTAATCCGACTGCTAAAAACATATTTGGAAACGCTGCTACCAGTTTACCAGCGACGAGCGCTTCTTTCGATAAAGTCGCAACGAGCGCTCCTAGCTCTTCTATCTTCGGCGGAAATACTGCAACGTCCGCCGCTCCTACGAGTATATTCGGCGGTGGAACTTCCGGTCTGAGTAGTTCGCTCTTCGGTGGACTTTCCACTGGAACTAGTCCATCTTTGACGTCGACTTTCAATGTTGCGCAGACAACTGCGACTACCTCGAGCAGTGAAACTCCGGCGGCTTCCTCACCTCCCTCGATTTTTGGAAATGCCGCTTCTACCGCAACTTCGACTCTCGCCAAACCAGCTGCGGAACCGAGCGGCAGTCCTGGCTTTGGTAAATTACCGATTAACTTTGGAAGCCCAGGTTTCGGTGGAGCGCTTGGCGGTATGCTCGGTAATCGGACGACTCCGCAGCAGTCAATTAATTTTGGAAACGCTGCTGCGGCTACCGCAAGTCCTCCTGCTTATGATAAAGCTCCGGAATCTTCAGCGGCTGCAAGCGTTTTTAGTCAAATGCCAGTTGCCTCCTCTGCGGGTACAAATCTTATAAAAACTCCAGCAACAACCGCGGCAACGAGTTTATTCGGTGGAAACACGGCGACTCCGTCCGGTGGCTCTGTTTTTGGAAATATGTCGGGAAATTCGGCATCTACGATATTCGGAGGTGGAACTGCAAATACATCGGCACCGTCGGTGTTCGAAGGAGGTTCGGGGCCGGTTGCACCTTTTGGAAGTTCCGCTACGATATTCGGTGGTGGTGTACAAAAGTCGCCGAGTTCTGTGTTTGGAGGTGGCACTGCGACACCGATGTCGGCTTTTGGTGGGGCCGCGACTCAAGCGGCATCTCCTACAGGACCTGGATCACCTCAAGCTGCCTTCGGACAAGCGCCGGCTTTTGGAGCCAAACCTGTGTTTGGCGGACAGATGTCTGTCTTTGGAGCTGCGAAACCTGAATTTTCGAATCCCTTTGGAGGCTCGACTTTCGGAGCCGCTGCAGTACCCACCGGTAAATGTCCAATTGTTTTGCTTTTCTTTATGTTATTTTCCTTTCTTGTTTGCTAAAGTTACTGGCCAGTTGAATAAAAAATGTACAGTATTTTTTGTATTAGGGTTCGAACGATTTCACTTTAAAAATTCATGTAAGCATTTCGTCATAATTGATTGATTGTAACTGATCATATACAAACGATTTTGAACGCTATTTTTTTTACTAAAAGTAGATAAAATTCCACTCGCACCTTTTCACTTGCGTATTTGGGTTTTCGTACGTGACTATAACGCCGTTTCAAACATCCATTCGTTAAAGATTTGTCATACAGTTTTTGGTTTAATGGATAGATACACAATTTAAAAAAAAAAACTGATATCGATGGACCGCTCTTCCTCAAACCTCTAACAGCCATGCACTTTTCGCGATGAAAAAAAAATTCTTCAATAATGATAACGTTTCTAAAGCAAAATTCTGAAAATTGCACTTTTTAAAAATGCTTTAACAAAATGTTCATCTATGAATACTTTTGTTTTATGAATTAAAAGTAATACATTCCCAGTAAAATGGTACCGCTTGGCAAATTATTCCAGAATATTTGGTTCATAGTTTTTTTGCTTCCTCAAAAAAAAAATTTTTTTCGAGATTTTTATTTCAGAAGACTTAGAATTGTCGAAAACGTCCAGAAAAGTGATCTAGAAAAAATGTCCGTATGTATGTATGTATGTGTGTGTGTATGTATGTATGTATACAACTCCGAAAATTGGAACACCGATAACTCAAGAATGGTTTTGTATATCGCGCTCAAATTTGGCACACTAGTGTAGCAACAGACCCTCCTCTTCAACTATAGCAATTTTCGACAAAATCTGTGCGAAAATTTCGATTGTATGCCGTTTTGAATTTTTTTAAAAAAGGACGTGGTCGCTCTAACTTTCGCAAAATTTAATCTATTTTGCTAAATAGTTGGTTACAAGAGTAGGTGCACTCAATGCTGTTTGGTATTGAATTTGGCTCGAATCGGTAAAGTTGTTCAGATTTTATGAAATTTTGAATTTTTTTAAAAATTGACATCGCTCTATTGTAACTTTTGCAAAACTTGAAATAGCGAGCTCAAATTTTGTATATAAATGAAGCAATATTCAGCCATTATATATGTATAATTTAGTGACAAACGGTATGAATTTTGCGATTTTATAGAATGTTGAATTATTTTTAATAATATACGTTATCATATTTACTTTCGAAAACGCTCTAATAATAACGAAATAACGGAATAACGAAATAGAAAAAGCGAATTCACAAAATGTTTATTTATCTAATTAAAAAAAAGATGCAAAGTAGTTTATTTTATAAAAAATCGCTGTTCTAAAAAAAGTTAAATCGCTTGAAAATGGTAATGACTTGATTATTTGTACCAAAGGATTCAGCAGTCCCCCAGCGATGGGTGGCAGTCCACCTCCTTTGGGCACTGCTTCAATGCAAAAAGTATTCGGCAATCCTGTCGGTACCAGTACCTTCGAGTCTCTGGCTGGCCAGAACGGCGGGCTCACATTTGGTAGCCTAGCGCAAGAGACTCAACCGGAACCTCAAAAGCCTCCAGCGTTTTCCGGGTAAGTCTGTGTAATTTCATAATAAACTTCACACGTGATTTCTCACATTTGAGAATAAAACTAGTAGTTACGCAAATATAACGTCTTGCATAACTTTCAGTGGAAGCTCGTTTTCTAGCTGGCGTTAATCAACCTCCAATTTCACGTGAAGCACCTGGACCTCCTCATCATGTATCCACTCGGCGATATACACGTTCATCCCCCAAAACGTTAATGAAGTTTATGAAGAAGATTGTATACCTTTTTTCAAGAAATTTAATAAAATGACGAATATTTTAATCCTTTTTTTTTTTGAGAAGATTAATAAAAATGCAACATTTTCAATCGTTTCCTGAAATTTAATACAATTATGCATATTTGAATTCTGTTTATCGAGAAATTCAATAAAACGACACATTTTTTAAATTCTCTTTTTCGACACGTTTATTAAAATGTCGAATACTTTTATAATCCCTCGGATTAACGGTATGAAAAATATACAGTATACACGCATCACGGTACAAGCCGTAAAATTAAATACCGCGCTTTATCGGTTTTGGTGCGATCGAAACCTTCGTAGGCTTGCTCAGATCAATAACGCATGGATCATCGGTCGGTGAGTGATTGGATGAAGGCACGAGCAGAGCTATTGATATTTCGACGTTGCAGGCTTCCATCCAAACTTGATGAGACAACAGTACCGTCGTCCTGAGTCTATAATCCGTGCCCTCAGGATTTTGTGGTTTAAGATCGGACTTTCTTGGTAGCAAAAGTTGCACTTGTTGATCAGGATGCCGTATTTTTATACGAATAGTTGTTGGATCCCGTAAATTAAGAATCTTTGCTGTGAGAGGAATTCCAAGCAGAAGACCTCCGGTAAATTTCAGCGCGGAATCGGCATCGCCACGAGGTTCTTCGATTATCGCTCTGCATAAGCGCGTACATGCGGATGGCCTTGGAAGTCGTTCTTCACCAGGTGCGGGACATGTTGTAAGTAGCGGCAAAAGAAGACGCGACAGAGAACCGGGTTTTGCCTCCCCGAGTGAAGGTATTTGAAGAACGAGAGCTCTCGAAAACGGTGGAAGATTTGAGGTATCGTCCGGAAGGGCATCCGCTTCTGCTAAGAAATGTCGAGCTAGTGGCAAGGCGCTTCCCGTCGCGCTTTTTGTTATCCTGATTAACTCGACTGCGAGAGCTTTCAACCAAACGTCGTTCGCCAAGGCTATCTCGGTTTCGTCGAGACCTGTGAATAATTGCTGCAATCTGTAAGCACAAAAAGTATTTTAAGGGCATTGAATCCTTGTGTGCGTGGCGTCGCTAAATGCGTTAGTCAGTGTGAGCAAGAGAATGATACTATGTATGGTTCAGGCATATTATAAGAAACCAAAGATTTTTTTTAATTATGGAATTCAAAGACTAATATTAGTCAATTATTTTCTAAATTGGACACAAACTGGGTAAAAATATTGTTTCCGATTTGTTTAGTTTTTTTTTTTGCTATTGAACAGAAAGTGGCAGAGAAAATCACTACAATTTAGCTACTTGTAACATTGCTAAAGAACTGGTCCATGAACGTTGTCTGCGAAACTTAAAAAATTAAAAATTCAACGCCGGCGAATTATACGTACTTTTGCGTGTGTCTAAGAAGAACCGCAATGTTGCTAGTAGAGTTCGGTGAGAAGCTCGAAATTACCGAGTTCGGTTGGCTTTCAGAAATTTCTTTAATTACAGTCTTCAACAAAAGAAGACAGCGTATATATAGTGCCGTAAAATGCGCGGCTCCTTCCATGCTACGGTCCATTTCGGCTAATCGATCGAGATCAATTGCCGCGGCTTCCAAAAGTTGCGTATGAACTCTTCCTCCAGGTCGCGCAGCTTCCACCCCTGCTACCATTCGTTCCAGAAACTCCCGTCCTCGTCGATCCCTTTTATCCTCATCATCATCATTATCCTTTCTTATTCCAGGACCATTCGCAAGTGCGGGTCTCAAACGTGGCACCAAATGTGGCATCGTATCACGCAAATAATGATAGTGTTTCGCCGCGTGTTCGGAAAATAAGGCGTGCATGCTGGGACAGTGTAAAGCAGCGTTAAAAATTAAAACCAAAACGCTTGCGTAAGACGGTTCATCGACGTCCGGTTCTGGCGTATCAAAAAAAGGATGTCGTCCAAGTAACTGCGGCACCAAAGGCAGCGTAAGATAAGGATGCGAAGCTCCCAATGCAGCTAAACAACTTCTGATACTGTCCTTATCCTGGGGATATCGCGTTAAATTGTCAATGAGCCGATTAACGCACATATGAAGACAATTCCTCGTGGCAAGACGACTTGCAGCGAGTGTAGCATGCAAACCTTCTCTAACTTCGTCGGAAAAGTCTTCTAGTGCACACAAAATAGTCTCCAATTGGTCCTCCTGCAATGTAACGCTGGCCGAGATTTTTCTCAATGATTCTATAGCTCGTATCCTAACATCCTGAATTTCATCGTTAAACATGTCGACCATAAAATCGAGGGAAATTCTCGCTATACTTGGTTGTTCCAGAGACAATTTACAGAGGGCTTCTACAGCCGCTGTGCGTACTTCAAGGAACTCATCCTCGAGTCCGTGAATAAAAGCTCCGCAGGAACCGCTGCGTTCTTCGATTTCAGAGCCCTCGTCTTCTACTCTCTTTTGCTTTTTGTCGAGCGCTTGTTCTATGTATCTGCGCGATACACCCTTCATTTCTCCTAGCAACGACATTACTGAGGCTCTTACACGCGGAGAAAGGTCGCCCATTAGGCCGCACATTTTAGAGAAAGCGCAGTCTACCATTCGTATGTCTTCGCCGTCTGCTCCGACGATTATGTTGTCGGTATATTCGTTGCCTAAAAGCCATATTAATCGGAGAACCGCGCGACGCACGATCTCGTAATCGTCGCGAACAGCGCTGCAGGCCTCGGAGAAGAAATTTGGTGGAAGCCGACAGCCTCTTTGCGAATGCAACTCTGCCATTGTTTCAAATGCTCCTGCGCGTACTCTAGGATCTTGCGATCGAGCGTAATTTCCTACGAGAATTAACGTGTCGTCGGCGGCGTTCGAGGACAAGTAACGACCGATTATGGCGAGACATCTTGTCTGCACACCGTGCCAAGTGTCTGGAAGATGTTCGCGAGCGATTTTTAGTACTGCGGTTCTGAAATCAAATTTGTAATCGATTTTTATGATATTCTTATTATTACATAAGTAATAATAAAATGAATACATTAATTATCACATTGGAAAATATTAGCAATAATATAAGTTTAAGAAAATTATGTATGAAAAAAATTACAATAGTTTATTAAAATAATAGAGAAAATGAGGATAAAGCAAGTATTTTCTTGAGAAGATAATTAATTATGAGGATACTTGCTATATCCTCATTTTCATTATTATTTTAATAAACTATTGTAATTTTTTTAATTTAATTTTTAATATACTGTTGTTAAATTTATATTATTGCCAATATTTTCCAATACAATAATTAATGAATTCATAATTTAATGTCTTCATCAGATTTTATAATCAGTGTTCATTTCATAAAATGTAAAAAAATTATATTTCACTAAGCATTTTACTAATTTCTCTCTATCACTTGCATTAAATTCATTTCTACAATCATTTTTATTGTCTAATATTGTTTCATTCATGCATACTTGTTGTGATCTCCTAGTTTGAGCAAAGTAGCTAATCCCTGGCTCTTAACTCTGTGCGATTCTTCGTTCCTCAACAACTTAGCAGTTTCATCAATGATCCTTGTCTTCTCTGCTGCATCTCCTGTTACCTCTCCCAGTTCAGCCAATACCCAAAGAATCTTGGCACGAACAGCAGCTTCGGATTCAATAGAGAATCGTTCCACAAGCTTTGTCACAGCCAAAGGCACATCCTCCGGAGATATTCTAGCCAGAGTATCCGATATGCGTACCAGCAACTGCAACGAGTCGTTGCCACCTTTGCTTTTTTCCAGACATTCTATAAAAGCTAGTGCGGAACTACCCTCGGTACCGATGCCATTTCTGCTTCCGCTTGAAGAGTGCCTCAATAATCGTTGTCTTTTTATCGGAGGCTGCTCAGTGAGAACCTAAAAAAACTGTATACTGCCAAAACTGTCTCCAACTATTTTAACCAAGAAAAAAATATAAACACCTACCTGAGTTTGGCTGAATTCTGCCAAAACCCTTTTTTTCATAAGCGCCATTTTCACGATATTATCGATCAATATTCATTCGAATACTCCGTTTATTCGATCACAGAACAAGTTTTGTGGTTATCGTAGAGGTTATGTAGACAAATGCGTACACGAGTACACAAACGGTTGTCACTCCAAAATTGATTCGTACTGTCACTCGTTGCTAAAAAGCTTTTTAAAGAATTTCGATTAGTAATTGCGAAGAGACAACTGCGCTGCTCGAAAGGCAGCAGACGAGTAATTAACAACAGTCCACGCCGCCATTGATATGCAAACACGCGGCTGCTGCAGACTGCAGTAATATTTAGGAGCTACAATTTATGTAGAAAATACTGTTCAAAGATATACCCAAAATGCATTATTCACATTTGAAACACACTGTAATACTGCGCAATGCATCATGGGCATCAAAAAGCAGCTTGGAATAACTTTCTAAATGGATGTACCTTAGCGGCTGCTGCTTCGCTGCTCAAGGTAACATTGACTACCCCAGGAACTATACATATATTACTCTAAAATATATTAAACCATTAATCAACCCAGCGACAATTAAAAAATTCCATCCGGTGGAAAAATCGATTTCTCGTAAACGTTTAACGAGCATAAATTGCTGTATAATTAAAAGCCTTCATATAAAATACTAATGTCAACGGGGCACGTCGTACGTCGCGGATTGTCAGACGCACCGAAGACGCGCCTTGCCGCAAGTCTGTCAAAATCAGCTGACCGCATCGCAATGCAACAATGATACTCACAAGTTGCAAACGGAACAGAAATGTTGTCTATAGCGCGCGATGGCTACAACAATAATTACGAAGAGTAGTAGTAACAGTGGCGGCGGTTCATCGTGGAAGGAAAAGTGGTTAACTGGTTGAGCGAGGACATTGGCTTTGATGCTCGTAAACTATAAAAGCCAAAGTGGCTGATGGCTCTGAGATCAATAGGGAGAAAGGACAGGATGTATTTTGTCTCGGAAAGCCAAGAATACTTCCTGCGAAATACACAATATGGGATATTGCTGTATTGTATTGTGTTGCTCTGCGAGACGATGCAGTCCGTTTACACACTAATGCACGAGGACTATGAGGAGGTCGATGACGAGTGACAGGCTAGTGTATTTTTTTCGGTGGCTAATATCAAGACCCCATTGACCCCAATGCGAGAACATAGGATACACGTTTAACGTTTTTTTAAAATATATATACATATATATATGTGTATATGTATATATATATATATATGCGGCAGCTCATTCACGATATTTTGTGATACACTTAAACGCGTTCCGAGAGTTCCTAGTATTTTGATAACAGAGGATGATTGATTAAACTCTGCGAGGCAATGATGGGGTTCTGCTTGTAGATTTTTTTAAATGTATTTTTGAAGCAACGTGCTACGTTTAGTTGTGTAAGGATAGACTGTAAACAATATTCGGGATAGTTTGAGTTATTCTGCTGAAAAAAAGGAAGCTGCAGTTTCACTGTAGTCAAAGAATTTTAATATGGACTTTTTGGAGACTCTGTTCTTGGCTGTGATCACATTCGTGTGCGGAGTTGTATGCTCGCTGGCTGTGGAATTCTATGTTCTCAAGAAATACTTGGAAACGGCACCGGAGGCAAGCCCTCCGGACAAGCCTGTTCCTCATGGAAAAGCTCAGTTGCCGGATGAACTCCTGGAAAGGCTTAAGGAGGAAAAGCTTAGCGGCTCTGCGAGACAGAATTTGGGCAACGAGAATCTTGCTATTAATTTAACACTGCAGTTTTTATTCAATGAGTTGAGAAACGCAGAGCGGGTCAGGCTCTGGCTTTATAGAAAGTTAAACAACGAGTTCAGAGAACTTCTGACTCAAACTACTACCGGAAGATTGTTTGACAGCGTTCAGGTATAATTTGAATGATAAAATATTAATGTATTTATTCATGCATTTGTTTTTATGTTCTTTTTATTCTGGCTTGGTACTAAACAGAAAATTGGTGGTTTTTAGCTTCGAGATTTGCATCTTGGAACACAATTTCCAACGATAAAAGGACTGGAGGTGGCAGATTCAAAAATTGATCCAGATACAGGCTTGCTGGAGACTCTTGACCTATCTTTGGATCTTCATTACTCTGGGAACTTCCAGCTCTCCATTGATGTCAAGATGCTGCTGGGAAAGACGGCATACTTAGCATTACAAGGTCTTCTTTTGTTGTACTTTCTTAGAATACTGTTAAAGGGATTAGAAAGGTTTCAATGACTGAAAATTGAACTGAATTGAAGATGCACCACTTTTTTTAAATCAGTTTTTCAATGAATTCTTGAAGAACAAAACAAGCTATGAATGTCAAGAAAACATTGGTAATTAAAGAAAATATGATTGGGTGAAGGTATTTTCACATCTAGTTCTATTCTTGATGTTATTCTAGAGTAACAATTAGAAATTTTTCAATTTTTTTGGCACCATTTTATTGCTGTTATCACCCACCATTAAATCTATTTAATAATTTGGCAAAAATCGACAGAATTAGAACAATAGTGGCTAATAATAAATAAACTTTAAAAAATATTATTGGCTCCGTCAGCCTTTAATACTTTTCTTAAGTATTCATAGATTGGACTTTTATAGTCGGTTTTGTTCGGCAAAAATATATTTTTAAATTTGTAAATAAACACATTGTATATTCGTTCGTCCGTAAACGGGATCCTGATTGAACACAATTTCTTTACCCGCTAAAACCTTTCTAATCCTTTTACTAAACTGGAAGTAGAACAGATTTGAATGTCATTAATTCCTTGCAGTTAAACGCGTTACGGGCAGAGCGAGACTGCAGTTCACCCGAGTCCCGTATACTCATTGGTCTCTTAGCTTTTATTCCGAGCCTATTCTCGAGCTCGAGGTTCAATCGCAATTTCAAGGAAGGCAGCTGCAACCCCAGATAGTCTCGTTGATAACGGGACAAATTCGGCGTGCTATACGAAGAAAGCACACTTTACCACGATACAAAATGCGTTACAAGCCTTTCTTCCGTCGGCTCAATGACGAGGATATCGATTTATCAGAGGCAAGTTGATTGCACTCTTAAAGTCGAAAAATACACCTTGTATTTTCTATAAAATTATAGCTAATCGTTATTTTTCTTTAACTCACAGGTTGCATCAACACAACTTACTCCTGGTGTCCTCGAAGTCATTTTAGTAGAAGTTAGTCGACTAAATCTCGGACAAAATGCTCTCCCAGTGGAAGATCTCTCACAGATCGAAATTTATTGCACGATAAGCGTAGATGTGACGCCGTGGGTCTATCTTACTCAATACGGCGGCGTACCTTACATGGTTTTAGATCTTATTATAAGCAAAACAAGTTCGCACCAATTGGGAGTTGTTTTCAAGCAGGAAATCGTGCCGGAAATTGGTCAGAATTGCGTCCTCGTGGAGACAATAGTAAGTGGAAGTCCAGCGGCGATAGCAGAAATGCGAAAGGGTGATATACTCTCAGCGGTGGATGGAAAAAGAGTCTCAAACATGAGCCAAGTGGCGAAGCTCGTGAAAAGTGCGGCGCAGCGCCGCTTTATCATAAGAGTCGAAAGAAAGTACTCAAGATCCGAAGCGGAGAGACAGAATTCGATAAAACCCGACAGCGAAAGACCGTCCATTGACAAAATATTCGATAAGAAAACTGCGAGAAGCGATTCGACGATGAGCAAAGGCGATACCATCAGTACAGAGGAAAATTCCGGAAAAACGAAATTCGAGGGGCAAATTAAGTTTTCGGATTTGCGAGACACAGATTTGGAGAATTTGGAGAAACCTGAGGCGGGTATCAGACTTTTCAGAAGGCGAAAAAGCAGCATTCATGTGGGCGACGATTTGTCACAGCCCGAAACACCCTCTAGAAGAATATCGATCGCATCAAATCATTCAACGGCGTCGAGCAACGCTCCGTCCTATTACGCTGACGACAGTTGTTCGCCTTGTCTTTCCGAGCTATATTCAACTACCCGAGAAAAGGGATTCGCGTCTTTGGTGACATTCGAAGAAACGAGAAATTTTCAAATCGACTCGGAATTGCAATATCTTAATATAGGCGTATGGGCGCGGGTGAAAGGAGGCGACATACCGCCAAAGATAATCGGCTATATAAACGCTCCTATGAAACTTATTTTAGCCCAATGTTCTACTTCGACAACCGGCCATTATCTCAAGTGCCACGCTCTGCTGCCGCCCGATACCGGTATGATTTATTCAACGACTATAGCACTATCGATTTTGCCATAATGTACGCGTTTCTCACATTTTTCATACGAAATATCTCTCTCTATTGATTCCTTCGAAGCTTCCTTCACGACGTCCAACTCCAAGCTTCATGGCTACTCGGGTTTTGATCCAACGCTCTGTTACGGAGATATTTTGCTGTCTTATGGATGGGTCTCGAGTCGTCCCAGTCCAAGAAATACTGGCGATGCCGGGAAAAAAGAAAGTACAGAAGCAACGAGGACTCAGCCCACCGTCAGCGCCGAGATTGCTGACAAAAAGATGCATGATTTCATCAGAACACACTTCCACAGAGTCACGCATTGCGACTTTTGCACTAAGAAGGTGCGACTCTTCAAGATAAACAATTTTTTTTTAAATTTCTATATTGCTCAATGAATTATTCTTCGGAAATATGCAGGTTTGGTACTTGGCAAAAAATTATAGTTAGATTTGGAATGGTTTACATCTAATTTTATAATTGTATTAAGGGAGCATAAAGATTCTAAGGATAAAAAAAGGGAAATTCCAGGATTTTATTTTTGCGAAGCTATTAAAGTTATCAGTTCGGGATTTTTTTGTAGTTGATAATGTGTAGCAAGAAGAATTGAAAAACGTAAAAAATTGCGGAGATATGGCGAGGTGAAGAAACAGTCTTAAAAATTCTCCTACTAATCGATGTGCGGTGTAATTTCATTTAAAAAAATAACAAACGAAAAAGTTAAGTGGAATATTAAAATTGATATCACAATCCGTAGTGTACGACAGCCGATTTCAAAATTATTTATTTTCCACAAAATAGCGATTTTCAAGACAAAGTGCTTCAGTTTTATGTCATTGAATATTAAGAATCGTTAAAAAAAAATTCTATGATCTGCGGTAGAGAATTATGTTTAGAATTTCAAGTAAATCGATTCAGATATTTTCGAGATATTTCTGGAACCAGTATGAAAAATGTATTGTCGAGAAAAACACGTTTGAATAAGTTTTTGTTAGCAAAACATGACGATACTTCAATTTACAAGGAGCCATTGATACCATTTTAACATTCTTCACATATTCAGTTTCAAAAAATATGCGAATATCCCAAAAAGCTTTTTTCAGATACTAATTGCATTTGCCCCCTCAATTATACATAAAGATAAAAAAAAATTGTAAAATAAAAAATAGTAATTCAGAACCATTAAGTTCACAGAATAGATTTGATATAAATAAACCGAAGTAACCCCAGATTTAGACCTACACGTTTTAAAGAAGAAATCTCTCATAACTTCCGATGCCTCATAATTTCGAAGTATCATCTTAATTAATTAAAATACGACGATAAGATACTAACTATTTTTTTTACACATTTTTCCATTGATAGATTTGGCTGAAAGATGCTGTGCAGTGTCGAGATTGCGGTATGGTTTGCCACAAGAAATGCGAGGCTCGTTGTCAGTCCTCGGGTAGTTGTGGAGCGGAGACTCTGACATCCGTGGCGTACGAAGTCGACGAGATAGAAGCTAGCGTTGTCACGGGAGATACGGGTCCAGAGATATCGCTCACAGGTTGTGAAGAGAACGTTCAGGTACTGAACACGTAGTACAAGCTTCCAAATATACTTACAATAACTCTTAGCAACTATTATTTATTATATTTAATTGTATCAATTGGTTTTTAACGCGACGATTCGACTCTTAAGTCGATCGGAGTATCGAACTTACAGAGGCATATCAACTGCGACGTGTGATAAGTTTAATCCGAATATTCCTGAAAGCATGCCGCTTAACAGTGTCTTAACTAAAATCGCATCCTCCGAAACATTTTTTTAATCGCATTATTCTCGTCGCCACGACGGCGTCTAGTCATTACATTTAATTGTCAAACAATAAGGAAAGTCTTTTTACAAAGTAGCGCACGACTAATATCGGTTATGCAGGCTCATATACTTTTACGATAAAAATATCATTGTCATCAAGGGAATACGAGATATTTATAGCGTGATGCAGTAAAGCAATAGCCCTTGGTGTCTTGTAAATACATAATGAAAAAAGAAAGAAAAAACGAAGATTGTTAAGCACGATTCACGATGTTGTTAACAATAAAACATTGTCGTTCGCACTCGGGAAGGTGAAGGTTTATTCGTAGGCTTGCACCTCGTTCCTCGATCAATAGACGTTCACGGTATCTATGAAGTATTCCGAATTAGTGATTTATGCTGCGAAATGTTTAGCGCGAATACTTTATGGATGCTACGAACTCTTAAACTGTGAGATGTGATGGTTACCAAAGAATTAACGAACTTCGAATGCGTTGATCGATCAATCAGGGTATGATGGCAGTGAAGGCTAGTATAGCTAACACGCTACTGGGTCTCAAGAAAGCTGGAAGCACGAGTTGTCTGGCCCCGCCATCGTCTGGTAGCGGTTTGGCATCCAGAAGTCTTCCCCCAAGTCCCTGCGCGTCCCGCAAGGTAGAAATCCATCGTCATACATTTTTTTTTAAACAGAGAACAGAAAAAGACTAACGTATGCCTTCCTTTCTAATCTATTTTACAAAAAATTTCACACATTTTTTTGCGTATGCGTTTTTCCAATATGTGTGACACTATTTCGCTCCCTATTTTCTCCGAATCCCATATGTTTATTCCATCACCAGTCATATGGATAAGCATCGAAACCATATTGGCTTGCAATGTGCTTGGCTTGCGTCACAAAACAAAACGATGATAAGAAACTCTGCTTTGCTATGACACTTTGTTCGCCTCATTAATGCAACTCATATCTCCATGAAGATTACATACATATTTATATACATTGTACTCCCGAAACCTCGTAACCGTAACCCATATATACATTATCGTTTGACAACGACGAATCTATATAATAAAGAAACTAATGCTTGGTAAGTGAGGCTTTTTGTAACTTAATATTTTTTCTTAGAGTTTGCTGGTTCTTTAACATATTTTAATACTATTTTAGGCATGCATTAACGATTGCTCAAGAGATGCTAATTGTTTGATATATTTAACAATTTCGACTTCTTTTACTTCGATGACAGACGAGAATGCTTCGAATTCTATGCACGAATTCGGCAATGTTTCTCGATTTTATTTGTATACGGCGATAAGAGCGATTAAACGATTTAAAAAAAATCTAGAATTCCCTCGTCGGAGGACTGGGGATTAATCCAGAATTACTGGAGGGAACCGAGCCCAGTGTGGCTGCACCTCTTCTGGCTGGAGATTTGGACGACGGTTTGATGTCACGGGCTAAAGACACTGGAAAGTTTTTGTACAAGTATTTAGAGCCTCAGGAACGCGTCGACAAGATAAATTCAATGGTACGACGACAATGATGCTGATCTAGGGTTGCCATTTTCAAATCGATCAGTCGAAGAATCGACCTTTTCTACAGAGATTCATGTATTTTTTTTATCGGTTCTAACTGGCTGATTTATTCAATGAATCGATCTATTCATTTTAAGAGAATAATATTAATAATAGAAAATTATAAAATTACATAACTAAAAAACGTTTTTTTCGCGAGCATATGCAAATCGCTACAGCTTTTTTGTTGCTTTCTGTAAATAAATAAATAATATACTGGATAAATAATAACATAATTGCTCTAATTTAATTAAAGTTTATATCTTCAGAAATGAATCCGTTAATTCAACATAACTATTGAAGCATCTGTATAAGCTTGGGAACTGAAAAAAAGATTGATTTTCAGTATTTAAAAAGAAAAGAGAGTATTAGGATGACGAGATCGGGATTTTATATACAATTGACAAATAGTCTTGCCAGGCTTGCCTGTCTTGTATTCGGATGATTTTTTGATACGTTTATCTATTTGTTAATAATAAATTATTATACATGTTCTTTTTCTAAAAAGAACATGTATAATTTCTAATTTCAAAAAATTTCTAAAAAGTATCTGGTTATACCGGCTACTTTTTAGAGAAATTTTTAATAGAAATTGTTATAAACTTTGTTTTGTCCAAATTTTACATAATAATAACTTCATCCTTTACCAATATTTTTTAATTTAAAAAAAAACGGAAACTTGGCCAGATTGCAAGATATTAATTGTGTGTAAAATTCCGACCTCGTCAACCGAATACTCTTATCAGAAAAAAATGTTGATAATCTGGTTTATGGGTCCCAAATCTTAATAGACGAAGTGACATAGATGTTGAGTTCGATTTTTCAAAAAAGGCAATTGTAAAGCCACAATTAAAATTTCTTAAATACAATGATTTGTAAACGTTAATCAATTTTTAATGTCACAAGATTATGTACTGCAAAAATGTTATTTTGATAAAAAGTCAAGAAAAAAATCGTTTATTGGTATATCGATTCTGTCATTGTCAATTTATTGTGTAATCAATTTTTTTGGGCTACATTCGATTCGACAGATCGATTCTATCCTAATAATTCGGCAACCCTACACTACTCCTCAGTGAGAGAATATGACGATTCGCTTTTCTTTTTCCCGCAGATGACAAAACTAAAGGCAGCTCTCGACGGTGAAACTACCTCAAGATTAGAATTATCGCAGTCCGGTGAGATCGACAGCGCAAAATTGATAGCGCAGAGTGATCTGCGCGTGCAAGCATTGAGCGTCTTACTGTTGCACTATTGTGCCGGTTTGCAACACGCTCAAGAAGCCTTGGATCGGCCTAAAACCAACGACGACTATTAAATTTTTAATTCTCATATTAAAAAAAAAAATGAAAATTTTGACGTTAGGGTTTTAACGGTAGTTTTCAATGAATTTTCCTTTTTCGATAAAATTGTTTGGGTCACTTCACTACGATAGTCAATACGGGGAACTTAAGTGCAGTATTATACAATACGTAAAATAGAATCTTTCTCAAATGCATAATTGTTCTGACAAATGAATAAACAATATCGCCAGAGATTACAGAGAATCGCCAAATACTCAGAGATGTATCGGATTACCAGAGAACACCAAATGTTTATGACTTGTATCGATATATATATTGTATATTTGTAGAGAGAAAAAAAAGTACAACACGTGCATCTAGTATTGTTATATCATAAAATTTAAGCCGGGAGACGGATTTTCTTCTTCACATTTGAGAAGGGCAATTTTTATCAATTATTACGATCGTAATGCAACATAAATGTTTCGCCTATTCAACTGTGCCAGAGCTCGAAAGCTCTTGATACTTCTATGTTGTCTTTAAAGTTTAATAAAATATTAAGAAGAAATATACAAATTCACTATAAGTTTTGCACGATCGTCCGATGTATTGTTGGCCAAAAAGAGACGAACTTTCTACGAGAATCTGTGTGGCGACTGATGAATGATAATCGATTATAAATCTATATGTGATTGTACGGTGTAAGCAAGTCGAAAAAAGAGAGCCAACATTCCATCCTTAGTATAGTAGCGCATAAAGACACGTATAGCACGTAGTAGGATGGATCTTAAAAATCCAAGAATCTCAACGAATGTATCAACATCACAATTAATTGTTATATGAAATAAAGGAAAGGTATATTCGCGGCGTATTCACGATCTCACAATCATTTGCAACATTACGTTATCCTCTTGCCTTTGCGCTATTTTTGCACGGTTTTGGAGCTCTCACGAAATTGTAAATACACCATTTATTTCGACACGTGCCGAGTATTTTAAGGTGCAAATTTGAAATTGCTAAGCAGCATGTTGCACACGATATTCCAGATAATTTGAATTTTCGAACACCGGAAGGACGTTGCCCACAGCAAATAATAATAGATTATTACTTAGTGCGTCCTTAAGCAAGCGTCCGCGAGTCTCGTGCGTAAAGAACTTTTCGCCAACGCAAAATACCGTTTCCCGGAAAATATATAAAAATATACGAGTGAGAAGGATGGAAAAACAGCGAAACGCAAAATTGTTCTTAGCACAAAGAGCCAACGATCTGCGGAGTTAACAGACATAAAGTTCCCCGCGTGGCGACGGACCAGCCAAGGTTTTCCGATTTCCTTGCGGACGCGGAACGGAAATTCGCGACACACTCAAATTCGTGGGACACGCTTATGTATATATACATTTGACCAATACTCGTACCGCTCGTTGCTCTTACACCTATATTGGCATAGCGTTTGCATTTAACTTTATCGTCAGTGCGAGGAAAGCCAAGATGAAACGAAGAAGAAGAAGAAGAAGTCATGGGGGATTTTGCCCGACGTTCTATTTTCGTACGCAAAATGCACGCGCAGTATTCTCTGGCTGCAGGCCAGATGTATATACCCCGGCATATAAACATTTTGTCCCTGTTGGGCTTTCGCCTTCTGTTTTGCGACTACTGCCGAAGCTTTTACGACTTTACACTGACAATGAATGGATCTGTATTGCTGCGAGAAAAAAATCGCTAAAAAATTATGTAGGAACCTTTGCCCTGTTTCTTCTATTTTGTAAATTTTACTCCTGTCAATCAGGATTGTAAACCTCGATTATTTAATTTAATAAACATTTTTCAAATAATTTACTTTAACTTCTGACAATCAGGATTGTAAACCTCGATTATTTAATTTAATAAACATTTTTCGAATAATTTACTTGGCAGTTACAATTTTGTAACGATTGCCTGCAGCTTATATAAAAAAAATGATACCTAAAACGAAAAATCTATCAAATTAAACAGTAATTTGTTCGGAAAAATGAGGAAGTATACCTGAAAAATAATTGGATGTCTATAATCCTCAATTTTCCTTACCATTTTTCGCAAAATTTTATTATAAATGAGTTTTTCTGGCAATCGTTCAAAAACTCAATTTTTTTTATAAACACTGCACGTTATTAATATAAAATAAAAACTACAAGAATCATTAATCGAGTGACGGATAAAATTTATGTGGCTTTAAAGATTTCTCGAATTAAATAATTAACATATAAACTAACATTTACATTTATCATTCACGTACAAATAAATTTTTTTACGTATATTATATACTTTTTTCTACAAAAACTCTGATTCATAATGCAAAAAATATAATACATATTCGGAACATGTTTTCAGAAACGATTGCCTGCAGCTTATATTAAAAAATCACATCTAAAACGAAAGATCTATCAAATTAGACAATAATTTGTTTGGAAAAATGGGGAAGTATACCTTCTAAAGCATTGAAAAATAACTGGCTGTCTATAATCCTCAATCCTTCTATAATCTATAATCCTTCTGTTTTGCGACTACTGCCGAAGCTTTTACGACTTTATACTGGCAATGAATGGATCTGTATTGCTGCGAGAAAAAAATCGCTAAAAAAATTATGTAGGACTCTTTGCCCTGTTTCTTCTATTTTGTAAATGTTACTCTTGTCAATCAGGATTATAAACCTGGATTATTTAATTTAATAAACATTTTTCGAATAATTTACTTGGCAGTTACAATTTTGTAACGATTGCCTGCAGCTTATATAAAAAAATCATACCTAAAACGAAAAATCTATCAAATTGGGCAGTAATTTGTTCGGAAAAATAAGGAAGTATACCTGAAAAATAACTGGATGTCTATAATCCTCAATTTTCCTTACCATTATTCGCAAAATTTTATTATAAATGAGTTTTTCTGGCAATCGTTCAAAAACTCAAATATTTTTTTTATAAACACTGCAAGTTATTAATATAAAATAAAAACTACAAGAATCATTGATTGAGTGACTGATAAAATTTATGTGGCTTTAAAGACTTCTCGAATTAAATAATTAACATATAAACTACGATTTATATTTATCATTCACGTACCAAATAATTCTTCTCGTATCACGTACAAATAAATATTTTTACGTATATTATATACTTTTTTGTACAAAAACTCTGATTCATAATGCAAAAAATATAATACATATTCGGAATATATTTTCAGAAAGAATTAGATGTTTTAAAACATGTTTATAGATTTTTTCTTTTCGCTAGATTTTTTGATTGAATTTATTAACTGAAGTCTTAATTTGTTGAATTCCACCCCCTAATGTTTCTGAATTCTTCGAATTCAGAATTCAAAAATGTTTCTGAATTTTCCGAGTTCTTGACTTTCCATTAATGTTGTATTTATATAATTTAGTGTATTTCTATACGTCCGGAGCGGTCAAAGACTTCGTTCGTTGTTTCCCAGCGTGACCGGAAAATTACGACGCCACAGAGCGCTGATCCCGCGAGGGGTTTGTGCGGGGGGTGAAATTTTCTCTTAAAAATATCGCAGACGCCCGCGTGTTCGTGTATCTCCGTCTTATGACCTTAGAGACGAAAGGCGTTCGCCACTGTGAGCTTACGAGTGCATCTCTTTGTCCGAAATACCAAATGCAAGCTCAGTCTGTTGGCTTTTTGGCAATTCTGCAAAATCCTCCAGAGCATCTTCCCGCGTGCAAGCGCATCACATCAGTAGCAGCACGTCGACGTCGTCATTATTTGTCAAAAGAATCGGCAAACGCGCAACGCGGCCCAAGACACAAGCATAATTAACTATCAGCAGTGCGACACGATTTACACACATGTTCATTTTTTGGCACTTATGAATTCTTTGTAGTATAAAATCTTCGAATTTTGTTGTAAAAATATTCACATGGATATCAATGATTCTATATCTATTGAATCTATATATATTTAATATATGCAATGTGTGTATAGAAAACGTTCATTATTTAAAGAATCAAAGGTTAGTAAAGTTATATTAAACTTTGTTTATATTTTTTTTATTATAAATGTGTACGACTAGCGATTAGTATTAAAACGACATGATTCGTTACTCGTAATTGGATATAATTTGGCGGCATATATTTCAGTAGAAATAGCCACAAGATTATAGAAATTAATTGAAAATTGCATTTGCGTACTCGGAAAATAACGTTGGAAAAATAACTAATGATAAAATACTAAAAAAAGGCCTTAAGGTACAAATGGTACAGTGACCGAATTCTACATTTACTCCAGTAAGCAACGATGTTATATACCCCCGTAATTTAATTTAACAAACAATTATGGTGTAATTGAATTATTAATAGATATTATTTTGCAATAGCTATCTGTAGTTTATAGAATAAAATAATGTAGAGTTCAAAAAATAATTACTAAAAAGAAAAGTGTTTGTTAGTTTTTACGGAAATGTTGTCGAAAAAGTAGAAACAGATACTTAATGCGTTGAAAAATAAATGTAGAGCTGTTTAAATTACTTCACACAAATTTCAATCGGGAATTAATTTTCTTCGTCCATTCAAAAGCTTAAAAATCTTTTCATAGTCAGTGGAGGTTATTATTAGAAAATACTAATTGTGCATAAAATTCTGCTATAACTGTAAATTTTAGTTGTAAATAACCACCATTAAATACTTCTTTTCAAATCGAAGCCTAATTTACATTAACGTCAATTGTGGAAAAGCTGAAAATCGTCCAAGTCATTTTCCACCTCGTGCGTCGCAAAAGTCGCGGCAATATTTGCGGTTGAGAGTCCACGGAAAAATACGTATACGAACGATAACGGAAGCATCACACATATACAAACGAATACGCAATGGACCCGTTTGCGCAGTGGGCATTTTGCCTGCTCTCTCGGCACTTCTATTTACCCGATTGCAGAAACCCCACTATAAACTCTTCTACTCATAATTCTCTTAATTCCTATCTCACAGCAGCGAGTCTCTAAGATATCCCTAAGCTTCCGCTGTAAACACATCGTATATAGAAACGTGCACAAAGCTGTAAATACAATGCTTGAAAAAACAAAAAAATCTTAAAACTTGTCCGACTACGCACAGAATTTTCTACTCAACCTCAATTTCCCTTATTTATTTTCAGCGGAAACGACTGCGGCGCATTTTCACGGAGGGTGGATCCTGATTACAGGCTGAGGACACTAGTAAACGAATTAGGTTCTGAGATATCTACGTTTGCTCTGTTAATATATCGTAGAAAAACACGCACAAAGCTGTAAATAAAATGTGTCACGAAATCTCAAATCTCGTCTGATTACACATGGGATCTTCCACTGAACCTCGACTTCCTTAATTTCCTTTAAGTGCAACCAAAGCATTCCATTTTTCGATACAGTAAAAATTGAATTGAAATGTTTGTACTTCTAACAAAAAACTCAAATAATTATATTGTAATTTTTACTTTTACAAAACAAGTAGAGAAATAATTTTTTTTTCAATTATATTTCATTTAACGAAACATGTTGTGGGTGTTTTTTTTTAATCTCCATTTATGTTTTACAATCATTTTCTTTTCTGTCACTTCTAATATTGCAACAAATTATTGCTAAATTCGTCAAATTGACAAAAAAAAAAACGTAATCCTTTTCAAATTGAAGTAAAATTCTCTTTCAATATAACCAAATTTCTGTCAAATAAAAAAAGCAATTTTGTTAATTGCAAAAACTGATAATCCAATTTTACAGCCTAATTTTAATTTCTAAACGTAGACTAATGATACTACGAGTGAATTACTATATAAAAAATCTCTACCTTTTCTCCTTAAGCACATCTCGAGTGAAACATTCGCAAAGCTGTAAATACTTTGCATGATTAATAATCTGAAACACCGTCCGACCACACACGGCATTTTCTACTGAACCTTAATTTCCTTCATTCTTTTTCTTTCGCTAATCCTTTGATTTTTACGTCTGACGAAAATCTGAACTTGTTTTTGTTATTTTTATTTTTATTTATACAAAAGGTAAGTACAAAAATGATTTGTTGAAAATTTTGTATTCCATTTAACGAATCATTTTTATTTTTAAATTTTCATTTTCGTTTCACACAAATTTTTTTTCTGTCTACTAATATTACAAAAAATTATTTGTAATTTCGTCAAATTGACAAACAAAAATATGAGATCTTTTCAAATTGAAATAAAAATCTCTTTCAAGATAAGGTAAACGGCCCAATTCCTGACTCTGCCGCACTTTCTGACACCTGTAGTCAATAAAGTTTTTATCAAATATAAAAAAATGTACACAGAAATTAAAGAGCTTTTTTTACGAATATTACCGAGATACGATTTTTTTAATAGAATATTTGTAATCGTAATTTAATAGTGACATTCGTAATCGTAAGGCACTATTCCGCATGTGCTCACATATATCGAAGCGTCAGAAACTGGGGTCTGATTGGTGTCACAACCTGCGACATACATGTCGGAAAGTGAGTTCGCGCTGATGTCGGAAACTAAGACATGGAAGATTCAACAGTGTCAGTAACCCCAGTAGTAGATGACCATAGATAAAACAATAATTGAATTATTATTCCTTAAAGATTTAATTTCGATACCGGGTGAATATCATTCAGAAGGGTACTCAATGTACACGTCAAAGGATTTTCTTTTTTAGTTCCATAATATAAAGCGTTCATAAATAATAAAAAAACCGCGGCCCCGGTTCTAAAGATGTCAGAAACTGGGCCGTTTTCCTTAACCAAACTTTTGTCAACTAAAAAAAGCGATTTTGTTACTTACAAAAATTGGTAATCCCATATTGAATTGCCCATGATTGAATTACCGTCTAAAAAATCGGTAAATTTTATCCGTAAGCGCATCTCAAGAGATGCACTCTCAAACACTCTCAAAGCTGTAAATAATTTGCATTATCAAAAATCTTAAATCCTGTCCAACCACATGCACGATTTTCTACTGAACTTCAATTTCCTTCATTTTTTTTTCATTCATATTATTACATTTCGTTCGAAATCGAGTGCGACGCATTTTCTCGGGCGGACCTTGATTCCTGAATGTAGAATAATGACACTACAGATCATCGAATCACCGTCTAAATAGCCTCTCTATTTAGTTCGTAAGAACATCACAAGAGAATCACTCGTAAAGCTGTAAATACTTTGCATTGTCAAAAATCTTAAATCTCATCCAACCACACGCGGGATTTTCTACAGAACTTCATTTTCCTTCATTTTTTTCATTCATGTTATTACATTTCGTTCGAAATCGAGTGCGACGCATTTTCTCGGACGGGCCTTGATTCCCGAATGTAGAATAATGACACTACAGAACTAATCACCGTCTAAATACCTCCTCTATTTAGTCCGTAAGAATATCACAAGAGAATCACTCGTAAAGCTGTAAATACTTTGCATTGTCAAAAATCTTAAATCTCATCCAACCACACGCGGGATTTTCTACTGAACTTCAATTTCCTTCATTTTTTTCATTCATATTATTACATTTCGTTCGAAACTGAGTGCGACGCATTTTCTCGGCCGGACCTTGATTCCCGAATGTAGAATAATGCCAGTACAGATCGAATCACCGTCTAAATAGCTCCTCTATTTAGTTCGTAGCAACATCACAAGAGAATCACTCGTAAAGCTGTAAATACTTTGCATTGTCAAAAATCTTAAATCTCATCCAACCACACGCGGGATTTTCTACTGAATTTCAATTTCCTTCATTTTATTCATTCATATTATTACATTTCGTTCGAAATCGAGTGCGACGCATTTTCTCAGCCGGACCTTGATTCCTGAATGTAGAATAATGACACTACAGATCGAATCACCGTCTAAATAGTCTCTCCATTTAGTCCACAAGAACATCACAAGAGAATCACTCGTAAAGCTGTAAATACTTAACACTGTTAAAAATCTGAAATCTCATCCAACCACTCGCGGGATTTTCTACTGAACTTCAATTTCCTTCATTTTATTCATTCATATTATTACATTTTGTTCGAAACTGAGTGCGACGCATTTTCTCGGCCGAACCTTGAATCCCGAATGTAGAATAATGCCACTACAGATCGAATCACTGTCTAAATAGCTCCTCTATTTAGTCCGTAAGAACATCACAAGAGAATCACTCGTAAAGCTGTAAATACTGTCCATTGTCAAAAATCTTAAATCTCATCCAACCACACGCAGGATTTTCTACTGAACTTCAGTTTCCTTAATTTTTTTCATTCATATTATTACATTTCGTTCGAAATCGAGTGCGACGCATTTTCTCAGCCGGACCTTGATTCCCGAATGTAGAATAATGACACTACAGATCGAATCACCGTCTAAACAGCCTCTTCATTTAGTTCGTAAGAACATCACAAGAGAACCACACGTAAAGCTGTAAATACTTAGCATTGTCAAAAATCTGAAATTCCGTCTGACCACACGCGGGATTTTCTACTGAACCTCAATTTCCTTAATGCTTTTTCAGCGGAATCGTGTGCGACGTATCTTTTTGGACGGACCTTGATTCCCGAATGTAGGCTGATGACACTAGCAGCGTTTTAGCGTTTTCCTGGAAACATATACGTACGCGTGGCTTTTGACAAGAGCCACGATAATGTCATGTAGCTAATACAAGCGTCTCGTGCGCACGAACGAAGGCGTCCCTCGCGAAGCACGTGGCAAAGCTTGGCCGTGCACTCGCTGGTATCTCTGCTGCACTTGCCGCCGATGATCTACAGTTGTTTTCAAACAAAGAGGGAGCCCGAGGAGGTGGAATGGAAGGAGTAGATCACAGACAGAGAGCGACTGCTAAAGAGCAAGTGAGAGGAAATAACAAAGTCAGCTGATCGGGGAGATGCATCTCCGTGGTAAAGTAGTGGGGAGGCCTTGCGGTGCTCCTTCTGAGCGAAGGCTTAAATAGCACCGTGTGCTTTGTAGCAGACCAGTGCCAGACGGCGACTCCCGGTGACAGGCATCGCCGTCGTCTGATAATTAAAAAAAAAACAAAACAACTCGTGTGTATACCAAAAAAAAAATATCCGCGGTATACATAGAGAAGAACCGTGTTAATAAAATTAAAAAAAAAGCTAGCCAAAGAATCGTTTCCTGGTTTTCACTTTCCATTATCCTCAGCAACAATCGCGCTTTGTGGGGAGGAATTTAAAAAGGGAAAAGACTCGAGAACAGAGGAAGATCTTGCGGGAGCTGTGCGCGCGGTTCTCACGCACTCTCACCTTTTTTTTGTTTGCCCCTTAATTCGGTTTTTGTACCTAGTTGAATACTGGTTAAGGATTGACGGAAGGAATAAACTGCACGATTGTTAACCGCGTCGGTGAATACACTGTGAATATTTGAGTGATCTTTTTGCTGGATTCTCAAACAACTTTGAGCTACCAATCTGAAGGGCTTGAATCTGCAGGAATATCAGTTCCGTTTTTCTACGTTGAGAAAAAGATTTTGTAAAAATATATATATCCAAAATGAAACCACCTGCGTACAACAACAATGAGGGCGGCGTTCAACAAATCTCCCAGGAACAGGGAGAGAGGAACGTCGCTAATGCCATTTGCGTTCAACTCGCTGGAAGGGCCATTATCAGAGTGGTTTCCCGCTGCGAGGAGGCTCAGGACAATTGTAACTTAGGTGAGCATCGAAATAAAATAACGTAGTTGACATTTTTTGTTGTGTACAACTGCACGAATCAGCGTCGGAGTTTTTTTTATTGGTGCTCTCGTGTTCTTTTTATCGTTTTTTTTTTAAATTTGTATCTTTCTCTTCGGTCAAATCTAACGGTGCATTGCCTTTGCTACTCTCGTAATTCACTGGCCCGTATCTTGGACAAGACGAGCCCATACAGCGAGAAACAAGAAAAAATGTTTTGTTTTGAATCAATGAAATACTATTTTATTCAAGGGTTTTATTAATGGTCTTAGAGTTTCACGTTATTTTTGGATACAATTCTATTGGTCTATTAAATAATAATGCGATACAACGTTATCTTTCTTTTATGCTAGTTAAAAGCAAGCATGAGTTAAAGGCAAAACTAGTAGTACGTCAAATCTGTCGGTAGAACTTTTTAAATTCGAAGCAAAGAATTCCGGAAGTATTTAGCAAAATGTTGAATTCTATTAGGAATGTATCCGTCATTTTTATTTCATGGAAGAAAAACAAATTTTGAGTGTACAAATGAAAAAAGTTATATCTTTTTTTACTGTTTTGAAACTTTTTTAACGTTTTGAATTTCTTTTTAAACGAAAAAAGAATTTTAACAGCATTGTTAAAATTATATTTATTCCATTGTAATAAGTATTGCGTGTAAATATTTTTCTGTACGAACTTTCATTTTACTTTTAAAACAGTAAAAATTATAAAGTATAAAAATTACTTTTTATTGCAGTGAAAATGAACTGGTACACGAGTTAAATTTACATTTAACATAATAATAAAATAGCGAGTATGTACTTATTAGTGTGTTGCACTCGAAGCAGTAAATAGCCGCCCATGGCCCTCATGCATGTCATGTATTCGCTTTCAAAACTTCCTATATAATTCCGGTACTTTATTATTCACAAATTCGCAAATAAAAATTCCACCTTCTGAGATCCCAGGGCCGTTTAATAAAAACACTGGCATAATGCACTAACGAAACTCATTGAATCCTTGCTGTTTCTTTTTTTCTCTAAGCGAATACTATTGCGACGTTAATTCGTAAGAATAAAAAATAAGGGGAACGAATTGCAACGATGTCGTCGTAGATAAGATAAGCACTCAGCTGACGAATGTAAAATTATTGAACGACGTTGTGTTGGACAATAATTGTGACTCATTCTATGGAAAATATTGATTTAGTTATGAATGTTTAAATGAGAACATCGAGGACGAATCGTTATTAGGCCGAGGATCGAGGCTTCGAAAATCGCGCACGTGTTTTGGATCCTCTGACAACGTTTTGGCAGAGCGAAGGAAAAAAAAACGAGGAACGAGCGAGCAACGACGCGAGAGCTAACCAGTGCCTGACTCAACACCGGCACAATCTACTTACGCCTAGTCGTCGCTCGACTGTTGCAACTCATGGGCTGCACGCATTTTCTGTTATGTTCAACGATCGCTTTCGCAATTGCCTACCACCTCGGTTTTACGCCTATGTGATTAAGGACGTTGGAGCGCGTTACATTTGTCAGTGCAAAAATGTAAAAAGTGTTCCTGCAACTTGTGGTGTATTTATCAAATGTTACGAGAGATTAAAAAAAAATCGACTGATATATGTAAATATTCAGTGTTCAAAGATTAAATCGAAATATCAGTCCGATTACGATAAGCAATAGCTTATTTTGATTATTGAAAGATGCTTTATCGATCGATCATGTAGAATTTCGATATTAGCTGCTCACATATTGCAACCATTTAATTTTTTTTTCAACATAGCATCAGGCATACAAATGGATAATAAATTTTGAATATTTTAATATATTTGAATATAATTAAATCTTTGAATAAACAAAATGAGCTATTGCTCGTTATATTTAAACTGATATTGTGGTTTATTGTTTTTAAAAACTGTACGTAAAACATGACACCAGAAATTTGGATATATCACTCGTTTTTTTTTTTTTTTTATTCACAGCTGTCATTATATTTATATGGAGAGAACTAATATTGCTACTAAGAATTGTAGAAATGCTTTTAAAAATCGTGTACTGATTTCATCTGTGCGAAGCTCTCTAACCTCCTTAATACATAGACAGCACAATTCTATTTTGTCCTGGACTCGTTGGCGAAGAGACAAAACCACTGCGGGCAGACTTCCAATTAATAGACAAAAGGAAAACGCGTCACAGATCTCAACGTGTAGTTCAGGGTCAACGTACCGACCTCCACTCAGTTGATGACCAAGACTTTGCCTCATGCAATTTATCGCACAATCCTTCAAAAAAAATTCCATTAAACTTGAAAAATTGTTGTTTTATACCGGCATCAATCATTCTGGAAAAGTGCATGACTCTAAGAGTTATTCACAAAACTTTGGACTTCCTGCTTTCTGGGAAGAACTTACGTTTGAGGAGTTTCATACACAAGGTCCGGTCCTTGCTTTATCCTTAGCCGGCGCGTTCTGGGACCTTGCCCAATGCCATTTCTGCCGTATTTCTCGCTCTCAATGCCTCGACTTTTATACACTCACTCGAGAATGACTCAGGTGCAGGCTGCGATCAGACTGTAGAGATTATGGGGGCTTCTGCTCTTCACACAAGGAAAATAAGTGATAAGTTAGCAAAGTAGTTTCAAAATTTATGATCAAATGAACAAATATCAATTGGGTATGAGTTTGGCAAAATTATATGGCCTTAGTCTATAAAAATATAAATAGTATTTTTTTCTATAAGTTTACTGGCTTTTCAAGAACAATTTCTAATAAGACGGGTTTTTAAATTTTTTTAGCATAATCTAAATAATTTGTCGAATTATGTTTCTATGAGGCTTTCTGCGCTTCACGCAAGGAAAATAAGTGATAAGTTAGCGAAGTGGTTTCAAAATTTATGATCAAATAAACAAATATTAATTGGGTATGACTTTGGCAAAATTATATGGCCGTATTCTATAAAAATATTAATAGTGTTTTTTCTACAAGTTTACTGGCTTTTCAAGAACAATTTCTAATAAGACATGTTTTTAAATTTTTTTAGCATAATCTAGATAATTTGTTTAATTATGTTTCTATGGGGCTATCTGCGCTTCACGCACGGAAAATAAATGATAAATTAGCAAATTAGAAATTTATAATCCAAAGTTTATTGGATTATAAATTTCAAAATTTATAAACCAATAAACAAATATCAATTGGGTATGACTTTGGCAAAATTATATGGCCTTAGTCTATCAAAATATAAATAGTATTTATTTCTACAAGTTTACTGGCTTTTCAAGAACAATTTCTAATACGACGTGTTTTTAAAATTTTTTTAGCATAATCTAAATAATTTGTCTAACTATGTTTCTATGGGGCTTTCTGCTCTTCACACAAGGAAAATAAGTGATAAGTTAGCAAAGTAGTTTCAAAATTTATGATCAAATAAACTAATATTAATTGAGTATGGCTTTGGCAAAATTATATGGCGTTAGTCTATAAAAATATAAATAGTATTTTTTTCTATAAGTTTACTGGCTTTTTAAGAACAATTTCTAATAAGACGTTTTTAAAAAAAAATTTTATACATAATCTAAATAATTTGTCTAATTATGTTTCTATGAGGCTTTCTGCTCTTCACGCAAGGAAAATAAGTGATAAATTAGCAAAGTGGTTTCAAAATTTATAATCCAATAAACAAATATGAATTGGGTATGGCTTTAGCAAAATTATATGGTCTTAGTCTATAAAAAATATAAATAGTATTTTTTTCTACAAGTTTACTGGCTTTTCAAGAATAATTTCTAATAAGACGTGTTTAATAATTTTTTTAAGCATAATCTAAATAATTTGTCTAATTATGTTTCTATGGGGCTATCCGCGCTTCGCGCACGGAAATAAGTGATAAATTAGCAAAGTGGTTTCAAAATTTATAATCCAATAAACAAATATCAATTGGGGATGGCTTTGGCTAAATTACATGGCCTTAATATATATAAATGGTATTTTTTCTAAAAATTTACTGGCTTTTTACAACAATTTCTAATGAGTCGTGTTATTTAATTTTTTTTAGCGTAATCTAGATAATTTGTCTAATTGTAATGTTTCATGAACTCTTTCGTTTGTTGATTCATGCTTTACCAATTTACGAGAAGCAAATTTACAATACCCTAATCGATTGAAAGAAAAGATTAATTTAACGGATTATATAGTAATTATCCTTAAATCAGTGATACTAATCGATGAATCACTTTTTGACTGCTTGATCTTAAGAAAAGCTTTTTTATTTTATTATCAAATTTTGTTAACATTCTGACAGTTTATAAATTAACAGCTATTATCATTATTACCCATTAAGTAAGTACGCCACAGTAAACTCTAGATTAAAACACAATCGGTGCATTAACGAGTGATACTAAACAAGGCTGTAAAATTTTATCACTGATTTGACTGGTATAAATCGCTGAAGCTTCCTTAAAATATAATGAGGGTTTGCAAAAGGGGATGATCCTAAGATATTCCTGCTATTATAGTAGAAATTAAAAGGAGGGTTCTCATCGGCTGAACACCGAGAATCTCGGTGAATAGTTCTAAAAAATATAGCAATCGTCCTTTTTATGGGAAAAATCGGTGATATTAATCGAGAATCACTCTTTGGCTGCTTTATTAAAGATATTATATGGAAAATGTATATTGTTAATTAATGAATTTTTAACAAGGTATCAAAATTATCTGACTATTATATATGCGACTACTATATATACGAGTCACCTACAATTTTGTTTTTCGTTTTTACACTCTACCCACTTTTACATAAGAACCATTGGAACAAATATTTGCAAATAATTCTCCGCTATGCTAAATGCGAAATCTAAAAAGCTTTTATTTTATTGACAAATTTCGTTAAAATTTTGACTGTTCAAAAATTCACATCTATTATAATGATTACCCATTAAGAATAAACGTCACAGTAAATTCTATATTAAAACACAATCGATTCTAAAAAATCATTCTAAAAAAAGTCTGTACAAATTAATCACTAATTTGATTGATGCAAATCGCTGAAACTTCCTTACGATATAATAAGAATTTGCAAAAGGAAATGATCGTAAGATCTTCCTGCTATTATAGTAGAAATGAAACGGTTTCTAATCGGCTGGACACAGAGATTCTTGGTACTTGCCCGCTGCAACTCGCCGGCGAAAGTCTTTTCCGTAACGATGAAAAAGAATTGAAGAGAGAGAGAAAGGAAACTTCAGTGGGGATAATGCGGCACAGAAGGCACAAAGTGCGTGCATCAAAGTGCAATGTAGCTCAGCCTCTTCGCTGCTGCTGCTGCTGCTGTTGCTCTTCTTTAGACTCACGTGCGCACGTGTTTCCGTTTACATGCCAAGAGTAGCAGACGCAACGTCGAGACGAGAGCACAGCTAGGAGCCAGCAGGATAATTACGCTTTAGGAGCGACGCATGCTACTTGGAAGTAAAATATGAAGGTGTCTGGCTCTGCCCCGAGATTTCGATTAGCCTGGATGTGCGACGATTAGACACTTTCGCGTTTACTCTGGCTCACAGTGATATTTATACTGCGCAGAGTGACTCGAGAAAATGTCCCGCTGGAATGATTTATCATTTAGCTCGACAAATACGAGAGTTTTTGTAGACAAATAAAATGCATTTCTGCAATTCTATGCCTAGGAAAAAATAAATATGATTATTGCTACATTGGATTTATTGTGAATCATTTATAATGACTCTTTGGATACATTTTGAAACATTGGGCGGGGAAATTTTACAGACTGAAAATTTTATTTTATATTCCGCTAAATTTGATGGAACTTACTACAATACATTTCTAAAATACTTTTTCTTAAAAAAAAAGAATGTAATTAATGACACATTTACCATCAAATTCTCACTCTCACTGGTTAGTATTTTTTTTCTATCGGTCATTTGAAATAAAATAAGGTTTTGATTGGATGGATAAATCATTCCATCGGACCAAAAATTTGACTCGACAAATTCTAGAGTTTGTGTAGATAAATAAAATGCATTGCTGCAATTCTGTGATTGGGAAAAATTGAATATGACTATTGCTAGATTGGATTTATTATAAATCATAACTCTTTGGATGTATTTTGAAGCATTAGGCTGGGGATTTTACAGGATGGAAATTTTAATTTATATTCCGATCGATTTGATGGAAATAAATACAATAAATTTCTGAAATCCCTTTTTATAAAAAAAAAACAAATGTAATTATTGCTACGTTCAATTTGAAATGACTTTTGGATATTTTTCAACGCGCAGGCAAAACTTTTTTATAGAGCTGACGTAAACAATTTTCTACCTCTCTCAGTGACTTGGCCAAACTTAACTAGCCATTACAGCAATTTGTCGTTTACTCTACTAATTCGAATGTCCTTGTCAATTAAAGAAAGCTTTTGCCGCACTTTTGTAGCTCTTAATAGCACAATGTAACTATTTAATCAGATTTCAGCCTCTAGGATAAAAATATTATTACATTTTTTAATTAGAGCAAAAATTTATTTTATGATAATAATTTCTCAAATATTATTATATTTTAAAATAAGAGTCTGAAATATTATTAAATAATTACATTGTGTCTTTAAGAGCAATAAAAGTGCGACAAAAGCTTTTTTTGCTGCATAGGTAAAATAATAAATTTTGTCATGTTGGTCAATATTTGGAATATACGCCTCTATTTCTTTCCTCCCGTTTATTTTTTCTTCTTTGCAAAGAATTCTCGCGCGTATCACGCGATGCCGCAGGCCCCGTTAGCCCGATCTTCGCCCACGCGTATACTAACTCGCGTCGCTAATGTATAATGGCTATACAATCAAGATATTCGCTGCTGCGTAGCAAACGAACGCTTTCGTGTATATCTCGAGATTTATCCATGTCGTGTGTAAAAACACTGAAGAGCTCGGGCTTTGGTCTGCAAACTGTATGTGATACTCTTGATGGTTCGCTCTTATATATACTTATATACTATATATATGTACCACGCACCTTGAAGAGCACAATAGATATAGCGCATAGTCGCGCATCAACTGAGAATAAAAGTGAAATGCTCCCGGTAGCTAACCGCGAGCTCATTCCCAACTATAGATATAGCACATATTATAGTGTACTCGACTACTCCGGTATAGATAATTGCACGGATAAACATTGAGCGTTGCGCAATGCATCCGGCCTTTGTTCGTGTTACTCGCGCTTCGTTTCAATCTATTTGCTTGATGAAAAGAAGAAACGGTAATAAAAGAAACGTAAGAAAATCGGCTAAAAGACCCAAACTGGTGAAGTCAAAAATCGGGGATGTGATAAATGCTCAAATATTGCGAGATGACAAGCTTCTGGCTCTGTGAAACTAAAAGCAGCTTTTTCAAAAGAGTCGCAAAACCAAAACTGAGCTTACTTGCAAGAAAGACAGACCTATACACTGTTAGAAATTTTTGTATGAAAATTAATATAAAGTATTGGAAGTTTTTTTGCGGACACGCGTATATTAATACACAAATTAATACACAAATGTTAATTAATATACAAAAAAAAAAGTTGTAAAATTAATATATAATAGAAAAGAAGAAACGGTAATAAAAGAAACGTAAGAAAATCGGCTAAAAGACCCAAACTGGTGGAGTCAAAAATCGGGGATGTGGTAAATGCTCAAATATTGCGAGATGACAAGCTTCTGGCTCCGTGAAACTAAAAGCAGTTTTTTCAAAAGAGTCGCAAAACCAAAACTGAGCTTACGTGCAAGAGAGACAGACCTATACATTGTTAGAAATTTTTGTATGAAAATTAATATAAAGTATTGGAATTTTTTTTGCGGATACGCGTATATTAATACACAAATTAATACACAAATGTTAATTAATATACAAAAAAAAATGTTGTAAAATTAATATACAGTATACTAAATACTTCATAAAACTTGTGTTTACAATATAATTATTGGAATTTTACGACATATCTGTATATTAAGTGAAATTTAATATACTGTATCTGAAAAAGAACTTCCAATACATATATTAATTTTCAAAATATTTTTAACAGTGTAGGCATTTAAGGATATTTGGTTGTTTCACACTAGACAAATCAGTGCTAAATTTTTGTAATTGTTTCATTAAAGTTTATAATGCATTAAATAACTGCAGTGGAGCGTGTATTGAAGCATGTACACTTAACCAAGAGAAAAATTAATAGTTACGAATTTGCATAAATATTTACTGATTAACGTTACTTTGCGATCGGATACATTTTCGTTCAGTTTTTTCCAAGAATAATCTACAATTTTTAGCCAATTTTGATGAGTGCTGGCTCATTCTCTTTCTTAAAAGATGCTCTACAAATTGACTGGGTGAATATTTGATATTATTGATCGTTTAATAATTATAGATATTACTTTATGAAAGTATTTTGATTTTTATTAAACAACAGGCTATAATTATCAAACGATCAATAATATCAAATATCCACCCGGTCAATTTGTAGAGCATCTTTTAAGAAAGAGAATGAGCCATTACTTATCAAAATTGGCAAAAAATTGTAGGTTATTCTTGGAAAAAACGGAACGAAATTGTATCCCATTGGGAAATAACGTTAATTAGTTAATTTGTATGCAAATCCGGCACTATTAATCTTTCTCTGGATTAAGTATACATGCTTCAATTCAAACTACTCTCTACTATTGTTATTTAATGCATTAAACTTTAATGAAACAATTACAAAAATGTTTCACTGATTTGACTAGTGTGAATCAGTCAAACATCCTTAACATTGGACGATGAAATTCCCACGGCTGTATTACTTCTTCTTAAGGTGGTATGTGCGTCTTGTCTGTGACGTCGCATAAATTCGAGGAAGATTGAGAGAGAATTACGAACAGTTGTCGATGAGATAAAAATCTGAAAAAATTCGAGCATATGGAAGATGCTAAAGAAATTACTTTGACACAATAATAATTCAAAACTGTTATACAAATTACGGAAATAAATAATTGTTAAACATAATACCCGACAACCTAATTTTTTTTTGTTATGAAAATGATTTTTTAATTTTTCTGCATACGTATAAATTTTTTCAGAATTTTGTGTGATGTTTGAAAATTGCGTTTTGTTTTTAATGTTAAAATTTAAAATGTTAATAACATTTTTTTAATTATTCTTGTGCCAAAATAATCTCTTTCATATGCTCGATTTTTTCGGGTTTAATCTCATTGAGAACTGTTTGTAATTCTCTCTCAATCTCCCTCGAACTTATGCGGTGTCAGAAAAGACACATACTACCTTAAATTGGGACTTGTGTATATTTCCAGTTCAGCTTACAAACTACCAGAATGTGGCGCTTAAAAAAATATTGCAATTTGCTTCACAAATGGGTACTATATTTTCATTTAAATAACAATAAATGTATTTTATGACAGAGTTGTAAATGGCTATGAAATTTATAAAATAATAAAAATTCGAAGTATGTCTCATTGCGCATTTTATATTCAGTAATGATAATGTGCACGGCTTATAAAAGATTTTTATTTATTAAAAAATTGACTGTTTAAAAATAATAATAATCAAACCGATTATGTATTACATGTCTATCATATGAAATAATGGAGTTTCATAAGCCTGGTTGAAACACAATGAAGGTAATATAATGAAAAGTTACAATTCAAACAGACATTTCGTACACATGTTGTATATTATATTCGGAATTTCGTTAGATGTTTCCAAATAATACAAACGCGAAATTTTTTGAAAATTTCCCATTTATGAGAAAAAAGTATGTGTCCGAATTATGATATTATATTATTCATTAAAAAAATACCTCTACATCTTAACATAAAACAATAATATAATTTTGGAAATTTAGTATTTTTTAAAATCATCCAAATGGGTAATTCTTTTTGAAATTCGCTGTTCCACATCTTAAAATCAACTTTGGTTACTAATTTGGCGTATGCACACTGTCAAAAATATTTTGAAAATTAATATAATTATTATAAGTTCTCTTGCAAATACGATATATTAAATTTAATTTAATATACAAAAATGTTGTAAAATTCCAATAATTATAATTATATTATAAACGCGACTATTAAGAAGTGTTTAGTATATTAATTTTACAAAAAAATTTTTGTATATTAATTATTATTTGTATATTAATATTAATATACGCGTATCCGCAAAAAACTTCCAATACTTCCTATTAATTTTCCTACAAAAATTTCTAACAGTGTAACCTATTTGGTGCAAAAATTGCTAGCTCGACCACGTTTGATTAAGTTCAACTAAAAAATTCAGCTTACGACTAAAGTTTTCATCCCTAAATACATACGCTACCCTCTCACAAGAACTTCAAACCCACCCGGTAGTAATCGAATGCACTTAAGTACGCATATGTGTGTGTATCTCAAAATAGATAAGGGTCCTTGGCAATGCTTACCGATCGCATTCTCCGTTCGCTTGCTCTTTGTCCATGTCTTACCGAATGTCAGAGCAGGAGATACTACGTGAATTCTCATACACATGTGTCGGTTACCATTAAATGGAACCTGCGGTCCTGTTCCCTACGAGAAAACTGGTTGTCTCTAGCACGTAATACGGGGCGCCTCTCTTTATACGGTCACATAGCCATAAACGGCAGCTTGTCCAGAACCCCCCCAAGGCCTTAAGGCCCACCGCCTTCGCGACGGCACCTCGCCGAAAAAAAGAGCATTTCATAGCGATAAAACGACCGCTGTACAACATCGCATCTTTGCGAAAATATTTACTGTTTACTGCGCACATTGTTAAGGAGGATGGACAACGTATTTCTGGCGAGGAGCTGCACTGAGAGAAAAATATAGTAATTTAATAAAAAAATATAATTTGTCCGACGATAATCTAATTATAAACTATAATTCCCAGGAGGAACGTCTCTATTTTATGATTATAGCAAAAATAATTATAGTAGCAATCATCAAAATGATAATAGTTTCAAATATGCCGTTTTTTTTGCATATACGATCTGAACGTTTGTTTCCAATAACTTTGCAAGTATTGTTTATTGAACTATATTATCATCGCTTCAACCATAAAACATTGCAAGCCTTCCTATATTCGTTTTATCATGTGAAATCGTTGCCGAGGTCGTAGTGTACACTGTTAGAAATTTTTGTATGAGAATGTATATAAAGTATTGGATTTTATTTGCGGATACGCGTATATTAAATTCAATATACAAATATTGATTAATATACAAAAAAATTGTTGTATATATACAGTATACTAAATACTTCATAAAAATTATGTTTATAATATAATTACTAAAATTTTACAACATATCTGAGAAAAAAACACACTGAGAAAAAAAATGCTAGAACTAAATCGGCGTATACCCTCGTTCAAATTAATTTTTAATTGGTATAACAAATATTTTGGTTACCGCAAATATATTTTAAACAACTAAATCAAATAATTATTGAAAAAACTAAACATTTGGTTGTCCTAAACGAAAAATTCGTTGGAACGAGGGTGTACGCCAATTTAGTTCATTTAAACATTTTTTTTCTCCGTGTATACTAAATTAAATTCCAATACATATATTAATTTTCAAAATATTTTTAACAGTGTACGAGAAAAAGGTTCATCTCGTGCGTTCGCTGACGTACATTGTTGTATTATTCAAGCATTTTTCTTTTTACGTTTTCTCGGCAACCAAGCAGACGAATAATTTCGTTCTTCGAAGAAGTTCTTCTCGAAAATCCAAGGAATAATTTGATTCTATTATCAACAATTTTTCATCATTTTGAGTAAATTTTCGAGCATAACGTCTGAGATTACGTATAGTTTTCGCTATGTCGCCCATGTATAAGAGTCTAACTTCAGTAATTAATATCTCGATAACTATCTAGACAATTAACATGAAATTTTGCATGGAGATGAGATTTTTATCGACAAACATCCTCCAAAAATTTGAGCGCATTTTTTTCATTTTGCGTTGGCTATCCAATCTCCTTAAAAATGATTTAGTGCGCAATTCTGCGCGCGCAGGCATCGATCATCGATGCATCATGGCGTCCTTGAGGCTCTCAATGGCGGAACGCTCTTCCGGCAGGCAATATGGCGCACAGCGCACTTCCGGGTGCAACGCTACGCACTTCCGGCAGTCCCGAAGTATGCGAAGAGCCCTAACGGCCGGACGATTTATTTTTAAGATACAACGAAAATAAATAGCGTGGCGGCGGCAAGAACAAGTGACGCGCTGGGAGATCTCGAAGGTTGGACACGTCGGTGCGAAGACCTTCGGTCTCTCTCGTAGCTCGCTACGCGCGCTCGCTTCTGCTGCTACTGCTGCTATTTGCCTCGCTGGATGAGTCAGTCTGCTAGCCAAGATGGCGAACGCCGTCACCAGGGTGGTATTGCGCTGTGAGGAAGCACGAGAGAACGAGAGTCTTGGTAATTTTGTAAATCGAAATAACGAATCGTTTGGCTTTCGCAATTAGCAACACTGCTTATGGGTTCACGAAAGAGTTATGGGTTTTCGGCTTGTCGAGGGATAATTATCGAAATAAAGTTGCTAGAGTTTCGTACCTCGTGACCTATTTCGCTACAGGTGCATGCCGGGATATTTGAAAACTTTTGAAAGCACTTCCGATACTTCGTGATTTTACGGTGCAATAGAAACTGCGAAAGTAACGAAATTGTATTTTTCTTTAAGATGAGAAATTGAGTTTTGTAATTGGCACAGCTTATGAGTTAAAGGTAGACTTTCGCACGGCAAAAACTGACATTTTTTGTACTTTTAAGAAAAAGCTTTTGTCCATAAATATCCACAGAAGCTTTTTGTTAGTTTTACACGGATATTGAGTATTTATAGTTTTACAAAAATAATTTTTTTTTAATTTTCTATTTTCATTTCAACTAATGTTTTTAATTATTGAAATAAAGGCGCTAGTGTTTTCTACCTTGTGACCTATTTTACTGCAGGTGCATGCCGGGATATTCGAAAACGTTTGAAAACACTTCCGATACTTCGTGATTTTACGGTGCAATAAAAACTGCGAAAGTAATGAAATTCTATTTTTCTTTAAGATGAGACATTGAGTCTTTTGTAATTAGCACAGCTTATGAGTTAAAGATATATTTTTGCATGGCAAAAATTGACATTTTTGTACTTTTAAGAAAAAGCTTTTGTCCATAAATATCCGCAGAAGCTTTTTGTTAGTTTTACACGGATATTGAGTATTTATAGTTTTAACAAAAATAAGTAATTACAAAAATAATTTTCAACAAATTTTCTATTTTCATTTCAAGAAATATTTTTAATTATTGAAATAAAGATGCTAGAGTTTTTGTACCTCGTGACCTATTTTAATGCAGGTGCATATCGGTATATTCGAAAACGTTTGAAAGCACTTTCGATGCTTCGTGATTTTGCAGTGCAACAGAAACTGCGAAAGTAACGAAATTCTATTTTTCTTTAAGATGAGAAATTGAGTCTTTTGTAATTAGCACAGGTTATGTGTTCAAGATAGATTTTTTACACGCCAAAAATTGACATTTTTGTAGTTTAAAATAAAGCTTTTGTCCATAAATACAGTGTCACAGACGCCTTTTGTTAGTTTTACACGAATATTGAGAATTTATAGTTTTACAAAAAAAAGTACAAAAATAATTTCCAAAAAAAAATTCTATTTTCATTTGAAGAAACATTTTTGTCAGTTTTACAAAAAAGATTTTGGAAATTTTGATAAAAATACTTTTTCAAATTTCGCAAATTTACACTTTTTTTGTTGGATACTTAAAATTCATAACAGGTCTTAAGGTGATCTACTATACCAACTGAGCCACCGTGATCACGTTAAAAATAACAATTTTTTTTGTCACTTTTATTCTATAAAATCTTTTTGATTTTAGATTTAACATAAAAATCCCTGAAAACCCGAACACAATAGTCAACGTAACAAAACTGATTTATTGTGTACAAAAACTGGTATCTCAATTGAACTAAATAATTTTTTACTGTTTCGGCTTAGCTTGTTATTGAACAATTATAATAAAATTGCTCGAGTTTTCGTAGCTCGTGACCTATTTCGCTAGGTGTATACCGGGTACATTAGAGAACATTTGAAAGTACGTTCGATGCTTAGCGATGTTGCAGTGAAATAGAAACTGCGAGAAAATAAATTCTAATTGTACAGTGTTATAACGAGAGGTCATTAAATTTATTTTTACCTCTGACCCACTCTGTCATTGACGCAACAGCTGATCAAAAGCTTTGTCGAGTGCACGCGAAGAATAGATCTCTCTCATTTAGTTTGGGGTTTATAGTACCTTGCGGTAGTGCAGGGAATTGTAAAAAGACATATGGGTCATTCCATACCAAGTGGGCCACCATAATTTAGCATGATGACAAAAAGAGTTTATAATTTTTTTCAAAAGTTGTTTAGAGTATCACGAAGATCCATAAATTATTTCAGAATTTTAGCACCTATGGTTTGCCTAAAAATTAATAACAATTTTTTAAATCTCGTTTTCCTCAATTCGCTGTATATTCAAAATTACCGATCGTACAAAAAATATGTTTCTGTAGAAAATTAAAGTTTTTGAATGTACTTTTTAATTTAAAAAAATTCCATAGCGGCTCAAAAAATATTTCTGCCATTTTTTGACAAAATAATGTAATAATATTTTTTTCTGAGACAGACAATAAATTATTTCAGAATTTTAGCACCTACGGTTTGCCTAAAAATAAATAACGATTTTTTTTATTTCGTTTTCCTCAATTCGCTGTATATTCAAAATTACCGATCGTACAAAAAATTTGTTCCTGTAGAAAATTAAATTTTTTGAATGTATTTTTAATAAACAAAATTTTCCATAGCGGCTCAAAAAATATTTTTGCCATTTTTTGACAAAATAATGTAATAATATTTTTTTTTATGAGACAGACCATTCCGATTTTTCTCAAAATTTCTATTATTATACTTACAAACTACAGAAAAATTGGCGTGATGGTAAATGGCCCACTTGGTATGGAATGAGCCATATGTATCGATCCCCAGCACGAAGTTGCAAAAGGTGCGTGACTCTCGTTGCCACGTACGGTTCATTGACCTCGCACGAATAGGCGTTACTTACTAAAGTTACAAGGAAGAGTCGAGGTAGAAATGTATCGTGTAAATAGCCTGTAACAGAAGTATGTATACAGTAATAGAGCATAGCGCTGTTGTATATGGCAAGAGCGCCTCGGTATTCAAAGTCGAGGCTCTGTAATTGCATTTCCGTGGTGGAAATCGAGCGGGAGAAAGCGTGAACTGCACCGCTGACGTCTGCAAACGCTAAATTCACTTTCGTAGAGAGATATAATGGGCGATCCAACGGGTGTCTTGTTTATAAAATACTAGGGAAGATTATCACAATTTTTTGTTTTACCTAAAAGTTGCTTTTTCCAAATTTAATGTATAATTTTTTGTATGTTTCAGATCTGTCGGAATGTCAATTGATGCAAGTACCAGACGCAGTCTATCATCTCATGAGACACACGGAATTAAAGAGATGCGATTTATCAGGCAACGTTATCACAAAAATACCACCGAAATTTGCCGTCAAGTTCTCACTAATCACTGGTTAGTATTTTTTAAATATAAATTTTTATTTGAATTAGCAAAATATTTAATTACAATAAGAAAAGTATTGGATTCGAGGAATGTATTTAAAATTGATTAAATTTTATTAGACCAAAAGTAAATATATTAATTATTTAGCAATAAAATTTTATTAAGCAAAAAGGCGAATAAATTTTTCTCAATACTACAAAAAAAACAATAATACAAAAAAATATGTTTAATTCGTTATATAATTACGGTGTCTGACGAGTTAATTTTGTTTTTCAGAGTTGAATCTGAGTCATAATCAAATGAGCAAGCTACCCGAGGAACTTTCGGAACTCCAGGAACTGGAGAATCTCGACATTTCTCACAATACCTTCATCGCCCTTCCAACAGTAACCTGCCGGATACCTCAACTTAAGCGGCTTGTAGCGAACAACAATTCGATCATAGGTCAGTAGACAAAAATAGCTGACGGTAATTTAACGGAGTTCGAGGGATCGATATCAATAAAAACTGTATTAAATTATTGTAAGCGCTTCTGTAAAATTTAGAGCATTGCAAATAACTGTAAGTGGAGAACGATTTGTATTACAGCATGTGTCTTTATCCCAGAAAAATATTAATATAGTGATTTGTAAAGACATTAACTGACGTTATTTTCCGGAAAGGTATATTTTCGTTGCGTTTTTTCCAAGAATAATCCATAATTCAATATCGATTTTTATGTAGTTTGGCATATTTTCATTCTCAAAAAATACTCTACATATCCACTGTACAGATATTTAATGATCGTTTAAAAAATAGATTTGTTTACCGAGCGAAAAAATATTTTCCTAGACAAATGACTATAATTGTTAAACGATTAACGCTATCAAAAATCTAGAAGGTCAATATGTAAAGCATCTTGCAAGAGATTGAGTCGATTCACATTAACATCCATAAAAAATAATGCATCAGTCTTTGGCAAAACTCCACAAATATGTACTTTTTCCGATAATTAACGTCAATTAGTAAATGTTTTTACAAATTCACCCATTAATTTTTGCTGTGTTAAAGACATATTCTTTTCTCAACTGTAATTTGTTGCATAGAAATGAAGCACTGATTTGACTACTACGAAGCGTTAGAACTTCCTTAAGATACATCAGCTCTCGGAAAAAAAATGCAATGTTGCAAATGAACGTCTTGATAGTCTCTGTACACGCAACTCTCTGTTTCCGTGAAAACTCTCGCCGAGATTCCGCACGCATCTTTGTTTTTCATTCACGAGCGTTAATAGCATTTCATCACAACGCAGTGTGACGAGTATTTATAATTTGTTTAATTAGTAATTACCTTTTTGCCGCAGCCGTGGACGTCGAACAACTGAGGCGTTCGCCAGCGCTGGAGTTCATCGACTTGCTGGAGAATCCTTTACCAGCGAGGATCCACGATCTCCTGGGAACTCTCACGGGAATTCGCGTCGAGGTTACGCCCAGACAAGTGGAAGATTGGGAGGACTTGACTGTCTGATAGTGTCCAGGACTCTCTTTCATTTTTGTCGGCCAAAAATGGTGCTGGATTTCGCCGAAGGAATCTGTTCTTCAGGGCACGTGACAATTTTCCGTCCAACGTGGAAAACAGCCTGTATCACGTACCCACGAATTTCGGGGCTGCTCAAGACTTTGCGTGCGGAATATTTCATCGCGCAAAAAATGTAGAAAATTAAACCGGAATATTCGTAGAAAACAAAAAAAGATTCATGAAGCGACAAAGCAGAAGAAACTAATGATAGAACACAAGTATTTTGTACAGTGAGAATAGACTGAGGCGCTATTTTAAATAGCGCGGTCGACGGTGCGCGGTGAACAACGCCAAAGTGATCCTAACGTATCTCTATTAACTAATATAGTATAAAATTGTTATATATATATATATGATGTACTTAATAACAAAGGACGATCACTCGACTCTGATAGAATTCTGCTATTGCAATGCTGGAATATCCATGACGCGATACGCGAACGCTCGCGGTTTTGATCGCACGAGTGCTGTGATTTTTAACGTTTCAAACTATCTTAAGATAATATGGCTCACTTTCGGAAACTGGAATCGGTAACAAAAATTACAGATTTACGCAGGATCGGTTAATATTTTACACAAATTTAAATCAGCTTTCACTTCGTCTTTAGACTTTGAAGTGAAACCGAATTTACTTTTTACTCAAGGATAAATCGTTTTTGAGTAAATTGGAGTACAGTTTTTTTACCGATTACAGATTATGAAAATATGTCACATCGTCTTAAGTCGGCAAATCTCTGTCACAATTATCAATCGAGTGTTTTATTATTCTGCTCGTTTCATTGTGTTCTCGTAGCAGTATTCTCGCAACGGGTGTGATCTCTCGTTTCGCGAAATTAAGTCGAATAACGTCTGTCAGTATGTATAGTTACTACACTAACGATATTTTTGCTAACACAACCAACACGCGAAATTTTTTATTTTGCATTAAGCTAAGAGATTTTTTGTCTTGTATGATCTTAATACTTTTTTTTTCTTTTTTTATTTCTTTTTGACGACTGTCTGTTTTTTTTTTTGGTATAGTAGTACGTTTTAGTGTCGTTCGTCAATATATAATGTAACTACTGCCAATGTTCAACGAAAAAAAAGGTCGCCGAGTACCTTGATTAACAGGGTCATCTGTTTTTCATTTTTTACTGTATCGTGTCTGTCGAATCGGAGTGAGCATTTTGTATCCGAGACCGAAACCGAAGATTTATTGACTCGAGAGTTTCAATAATTCGGGAGGCCGTTTGTACTTAATTGATAGTAACTGTGTAGTGTACGCGTCTTGAGCTAACGGTGCGCATCGCGAAGGTTGTTTCCTAATCTCCGAAGATGCCTTGTATTACTCTGTATTTTCGATCTAGTCAATTGTCCACGGGACGTTGCAATACACTTTGCGAAAAAAAACGAACAAGCTCGTCTCGATTCTGCTTCAACCTCCACATCCAGAATTATCCAAGTAGCTAAATAGCGGGTACAATTTAAGGTGTTTCTATGTACGCCCGCTATGCGGGTGTCAGAGGGGCAGATATCATTTGTTTTTCACGCCCTGACGGATCCGACATCACCAATAAATGACTAATAAATGAAGTCATTTTGTTCGATAAATGTACTAGGGAATGATTGAAATGTAACCGATTTTCGGAGAGGTCAACTATCAGTGATTTTAAAGTGATTTTTATGTCATTTTAAAGTAATTTTTCAGTTATTTTACCGAAAAATGACTCGAATGATACCTGAAATTGATTTGAAAATACCCTTGTAAATGGGTGTAACAACAGTCATTCCTGGGTCCGATCTCAGTTACATGACCGAAAAACTACTCATAAACTACCAAAAAATAACTTCAAATTTGGGCATTAACTGATTATAAAAATGAATATTATGACTTGTCATATTCAAGTGAACCTGGAGTCACTATCCAGTCAATTGACTGGGCAATAACGAAATTTTGACTCCTAAATGACCGCGACCGGTCAGTGACTCGCGAATAACTTCAAAATGACTGAGCAGAAGCCATTTGGGATCCGTCAGGGCGCGATGGTGCAAGAGAGCGCGATAATCCGAAAATGCATGAGTCAGAGAGAGAACAGATACTTTCTCTGTTGATATCTCAAAAATAAAGTAGGCAATCGACTTGAAATTTGGACACAAGTTGGGGAAGAAAACTCTCTTCTCGACACAATTTTTTGGCTTATTTTTCATTTCATCATCTACTTTTTTCTAAGCGAGTGTAACCTATGGCGTATACTGCATGAACAACTTTGACATTGAATATTTCCGAAGTACGGTAGGCGATCAGATTCAAATTCTGCAGAAAATAAAAAAAAAAATGATTGGCGAACATTCTATAAGAATTTCAGAACGATGGCATTTAAAGTGCATCGTCCATAGGAACGCCTTAAGGTATTGATTGTGGCCAGCTTACGCTTTTCCCAAACTGCAAACTTTTTATACAGTTAAAGATAATACATTTTAACAGCCTTGATCTTATCTGTTTTGCTCATAATTTCATATTTTCACTATTGGAACGCTTAAATGCCCCCGAGAAGAAACGAAAGACTTTCAAACACTTCTTCTAAATTTTAATTCTGAAATTCTAGTTATATTTGACAAACACTGGAATTTTATTAGGGATGCATCCTACATTCTTAATATTATGAATATGAATCGCAAAAATTGAAAAAGCGAATTTTCCAAAACTTCCATTTTCCGATTATTTTGATTTAGAAAAGGGTCTAGCATTAAAAAAAATAAACTGCAAGTTTCTTGGACGTTAACAGGTTAATCAGTTATAGTCGACATTTGTAAAAAGATTCAAATTCGTGAATTAAATATGGTCTTTCTTTAGCGTGTTTTCAATCTAACAATCACGTGTTCGCAAGTTTCAATTTAAAAAACAATGCTTCCTCTGTGAGGAAGCAAAATCGACTGGATTAGACATAAAATAAAAATAATGGATGTAGAAAGATTAACAAATTATATTAATATATTAACTGAATTCCTTTGGGAAAAGTGAATAATATTACACATTACTTGGGGTTGCGAAAAACAATACATTTACTGTATAGTAGAGACGTCGAAAATTGAGAGTGCCGAAGAAAAATCCAAAACATTGGACAAATTCATTAAAATGGAATCATAATCCGTCGATGTGGGTTATGGAGAAAACTTGATTGACACACGATTGCCGTGTTTTGCATGTAAATGAGTTATATTGGTTTAGTACCTGTATTTTCTCAATATTAATTAATAATTAATAATTAATAATAATAATAATAATAATAATAATAATAATAATAATAAAATGTGTAATGAGTCGCAGAGTTAATTATCTACAATACTTGTCAATGGATATAAAATCACAAAATATACATAGAATGGACACGTTCGATAAGAATTAGGTACACGGTTACTCCGTTTTCCTAGCTCTCTTTCTTTCACTTTTTCCCTCTCCCCCAACCACTCGATTTATTTCCAATCTTTTTTTATCTGCTGGTAGCTCTCGGTAATACGTTCGGTTCTCAGAATAATACGTTTTTTATATTTGCGACGATCGTCGACAAAATGCAAGTAAAACGATCGCTTGTGCGGGAAATACTGTCGAATGATCCTCCGCGTTTTCTCGTATCGTCTCGCCCAACGATTTCAACATATAGTACAACGGAGTTGAATAACGAAGTAAAGACGAACGTGCACATCGTAGGAGAGAAATGGTGGAGGGTTTACAATCGTTTTCTGTGTCTCACTGTTTTTTCAATACATCTTTGCTGCTTCTTAACCTACTATCGCGCTTATATCTCAGTTTATACCGAAAAGCTACGCTTTGACGATTGAATATTAATTATAATATAGTATATACATGGTACGTAGTTTTCGTACCTTTTTGTTTACACGCGACTTATGCGATTTGTTTATCTTTTCTTATGTCCCGCAATCGAAAAATTCAACGAACGAAACTAGATCCCCATCGTTGAGGTACACAGGTGTGGGATTCCTCCCACGTGGAACAAAAAGAGAAGAATTTATCGCATGTATTTCCATGCGAAGTAATCTCCGATGAGATTATTTTTATTTATTCAATTTTTTTTTAGTACACGTGGGAAGATCCTGCATCCCGCGCGTAAACATTTTATTTATCTGGCACTATCGCGCACCTTACACATCCTTAAGGTTCTTCTCGCAACCTCGAATCTCGTTCAAACCTTTTTGACTTCCCTCGACAATATGTACACACGAACTTATCCTAACTAAATTCACACGCAGCGGCGCACGACGACAATGTGCACGCGCATAATCATACACACACGCGACAGGGAGATTCTCGCGCCGATTCAATTCCACGGGATCAGTCTTTCGTTTTTAGAGACGATTATCTTGGCTCGTTTCGGCCGAGAATCTTCCGAACCGACGTTCCCTCGATTTCTCGTGAAAAACAAAAAAACGAAGGAATCGTACGGACAATATACACACACAGACACATACATACATGAGTAAATTACTTTCGGCAATGAATTCGCAAAGTGAATTCAGCGAGAGAGGAAATAGGGTTTCGACGCGCAGGGGATAAGCTACAGAGGCACACGACACCTGACGCGCTAATGCGTGAGCTCGAACGCTGCTTAATACATACAATTGTAGAGATTTAAGCGTTTTGCCATTACACGTTATTCTCTCATTGCCCTGTTGCGTATACAATTGTACGTATATAAAATAGAATTGCACGAAGTTTGATCGCGTTGAGATATCCGATCTAATCTACAAACTACAGCTTTGCTCAGTGGACAACCTTGTTCTTAGCGTGAGTGATCACATTGAATTTGTTTGTTTGTTCGTAATTCGAAAACCAAGAAAAGTAATAAAGTGAACTCGAGGCAATCGTGTTAAGAGACGCGCGTTACGTACGTGCAAATTTTTCATTCTACGTCGAATAACAAACACTCTATTGGCACGAAGAATGCTTCGACTCGTTATCGCTCGGCGTCACGCCCGAGTAAGATTTCTGTACGTTTTTCTTTTTTTCTTTGCACTGAGGCGAGCAGCTCCTCGTCGTACTTTTGTCTACACGGTGCTCTAAGTCGTTTTGCGCGCGCCTTCGTCTCTTCGCGAGCCAGCACTTTTTCCAACGGCACGACTTTCCCGGAAGATCGTGACATATTTACCATACTGGCTATCGGAAAATTTTAGCGCCAGGCTTGCGGTGCTTGTTACACACCCACGATTTTCTCGAGCTCTATTCAGCTGTTTTCTCCCAGCTGTCCAGTGAAAGTTGCTAGGTATTGTAGAGCTGATATTCTATGTAGGACGTAGGTACAAATCCCTCGATCGGCTGTGACATTCGACGTACCCGCGTCCAACCATCTCCCTGGTCCAGTTCTATCATATAAAGTTCTTCGCCGTCGTACATAGGTATAGATCCTTCGCTGGTTGCTGAAAGTATCGATAAAACAGATGTAAATTCTCGAGTCTAAAATAGAACAAGTGGGCAGAAGCTAAATCGAGCCCAGTCAAGGATGCAAACGATAGTCAAGTCAAGTATTGTTACCATCTCATTACTTTCGATATCACTGCATTACTTGATTATTTCATAAATATCATATTTTTTACTATTTTTAAAGCGTTTATTGAAGCAAAAATATATTTAAATTTTACTTAAAAAAGCTTGTTACAGAAAAACTAAATCAAGAATTCCACGAATGTGAACGTAATAAAAAATTAATGGAACACTATTTATTCCCAGTATCCATAATTTTTTTTTTTACAGCTTTTTTTATTTTTTAACAGCCAAGCTACTTTGTCGGTAAATGTGAAGAAAATAAAAGCATTGTGCCATTGTTTTTCACATTATGCATTATTTTCCTTTTTAAGGTATTTTTCGAACTCCCCTTGCACATTTGAAAAACAATTTCTTAAGTACTGGACACTTTTCTGAAGCAAAATAGTGAACAGCAGCTTTTTTTCAAATTTCGTTGCCAATGCGTTTTTGATTTTCAAAATTCAAACATGAGTTGCATTTTCTATAGAATTCCACTATATGCGTAGTTTTATCGAAAGTTTTGGATTCCAATTCAAAAAGATGTGTTGACAAATAGTTATTCCTTCAATGTATCAAATATGCTACGTTCGCAGTTACAGAATTCAATAAGGAATCATATCTTTTCTGTTTCCAATAAAATAAGTCTACATTGTATTACCACTGTAGTACAATATTAGGGTGGGGGTCAAAATAGCGAATAGCTAAAATAACGAATTTCAAAATAATGACCATTCTAGATTCAGACGTTCATTGTATTTAAATTTGCTATTTCAGCCATTCGCTATTTTGACCCGCCATCCTATTAAGATTCAATCAAAATAGCGAATGGCTAAAATAGCAAATTTAAAAATAATGGCCATTCTAGATTACGACGTTCGTTATTTTAAAATTCTCTATTTTAACGGCTTGCTATTTTGGTCATTTGCTATTTTGACCCCTACCCCAATATTGTCTTCAAATTATTAATATAACATTATTTTTTAAAACAAGTGCAGCTTATTTCTGAAAAAAGTGCCAGTTCTAAAGTAATAGAATACTTTAAACTTAGATTTATCGACTTACCGTCAAAAGGATAAAGAGCACGACACGTTCCGAGGGGTGGTTGGGCGTCCAATTCGTCGACGTAATATTCTTCGCCCGTGCTGCCAGGTAGCGATGTGCGAGACGTACCGAGGCCAGATTCCGGGCTGTTCGTGGAACTGTGCATGAGTACGGTAAAGCGAACGCCATTTCTATTTGCCTATCCAAGATTTCTAACAGAGACTCTGGCTGACACATACATTGAGCGCGAGGGCGCAAAACACTCGCACAACGCTCGTGATAAAGTCAAGAAAAATTGGGTATTATGTCTCTTACAAAGTGCTCATCTCGTGGGCATTGAGAATAGATGAAAGAGGTGACGGATTATATAGTATAAATATAAGTTTGTACCAAGTTAAATAAAAAGTAAGACACTCACTCGTGCGTCGGCTGTGGCGTTCCTGGAGCACTTTTTTTGTGCACCGGTTGATTCGCGTTTGCGTTGCTGACACTCGAGTCCGACGCTGATCTCGATAAACTCTCTTCTCCGCCCGAGTGACTCGATCTTCTAGAGTTTATCGATCTCGTTGTAGAACCGTTGCTTGTAGGCTTTCGGGGTGCTTGACTTGGACTGCAGAAACACAAAGGCAATTAGTAGTTAAACACCGATACTGACCCAGTTTTATTGCTGATTCTTTGTTCTGATTTTCTGACTTTGTTAGTATATTTTACCTGGAAAGACTGATGCCCGCTCTCATCGCCTCCTCGAGATATCCTTGAAACTTTGTCAGTTCCGCTCCTAGTTTGTCTAATTTGTGACTGGATTGATTTAATTGGCCCTCTATACTCATCGGATCGCCCAGGGCGGGATTTTGCTCGTAAACTCCCTTCATCTTCATGAGGCCGTCTCTCGCTGCTGTTTCCTGTTGTATCTTAGCCTGAATCTCGTCGAGCCTCTGCTGCAATCTCTTTTTCCTTTGGTTAGGCGGTAGATCGCTACAATCCTCCTTCGCACCGTCACCGTATCCAGGTACATTGTTCTGTGGATATAGATCTATCGGTGAACAATACTACGCAACGACGCAGACACGTGTACAGATAGGAATATCCCCGCCGTCCTGTTAAGTAGAGCAGCTCAACGGAAAAAGCGTGTAAAGCACGATGAAACTGCATATATCTTATCCGGTGTACTCTGCCGACAATCTTTGAAATTTCCTCAAAGCCGGAAAAAAATGGCTATAAAAAGACTTTGCGTACGTTGAGAAATCTTAACACTTGTAAAATCAGTGATTGACTGGCTTGAAGGGTGAATTGTAAAGCAGTTTGTGTTCTTAATATTTAAATACATTCACGGCTATGATTTCAACAGAATGACGATGGACAGGTGCTAATTTCCGACACGAGGTTCTTTTATCCACTTTTTTTAAAAACATAATTGTAAGTACTTTTGATGATTATTAAAAGATGCTTTATCATTCCATCAACGAGATTATTTATTGCGAAAATAACCTTTGTTTATTCGGTTTTGAGACAACAAATCGTTGTAACTTTCAAACAACTAATACTAATAATGAATCTGGAACGTGAGTTGATAAAGCGTGTTTCAATAAACAATCGGAGCTATCACTTATCGTAATCAGATAAGACTATCATTTATTGTTTTAAAAAAATGGATGGGAGAACTTATTTTGGAAAATAGTTGAAATGGTCAATTTTTTTCCATGGCTATAAATGTTTATGTAAAAGAAGCAAATAAATTTCCAAAAATGTATAAATTGCACAAATTCTAATGAGCTGTTACTACACAGGAACGGAGACGACGATTGACGACACGGCGTACGATACACATACACATATTTATATTCATGGTAAGTTTATGCAATAATAAACAAATGCGTATAGTAAATGAGAAAAGGACAGACCTTCAAAGCTATGCACACCTCGATCAACTTCTGTCGTTTGCATGAAACAAATCACATAAGCGCGTCATTCAGCGTATAAGTAGGGCAGTGACAAGAAAGCGAGTAGACGAAACTACCAACTCAGCGAAATAAAATCGTCGTTATTTCTTTTTTCTACCATGGTACTAAAATTGGAGAATTAAACACAGCGTTCTGCACTGTTAATGCTTCCTTTTATTTCGTAAGTTAATTCTATCCGCTGAGTTCGTTCGCTCGTCTGTTCTGCTACAACCGTCGACCTTGAGAACGTCATTTACTCTCAGGTAACAGTAGTGTCCCACCTTGCATATTAGTCAGCCGTTTTTTTTTGTTTTCGGTACACACAGAATACTGTCTGTGATGTGCAGAATTTGTAAATAAAGCATTCGGAGTAAGCGGTCAACCGGATACTTACTAATAGGGATAGAATCCGAATTCGCAGCCCCGAAGATCGTTGAAAAACAAGAGAGAGACAGAGACAGACCGCAAGTAGATCGAACCATCCACCAAATTAAGAGAAAAGTATACAAGAATAATAAATCGGCGATCGACAGACGTTAGACGAAAAAAAAAATAATGAACGTAATGAATTTACACGGATGTTCGAATGACTATTTTGCGGCTGGATTCCCTAGATGTGGGCGTTCTTTACTTGCTACATGGCTCTATCGATGCGAGTATGTACAAACGATAATTAGTGATGGTTTCGAATAATTAACCCTTTAACGGCCAATAACTTTATAAATAAATAATTTTTCTTAAATTTTTTATGAACGGAAATGCACTCTTAAAACTTTGACTTATAACTGTATTCGTTTATCATGAAATAAAATTATAAGATGCATTTCTAATAAAATTCAACTGATGGTCAAATTTTTTCCACAAATTTCTGATTAAATTTTTTTCATTTTTTGGAAAATTGTAGCAAATATAAGTTGGCAGTTAAAGAATTAATGGCTAAAAAATTAAAGAAGAAGGTCCCGTGAGCATGCAACGGCGTGGTGCATAATTATCAGGTACTAAATAAATAAAAATAAGTAAAAAGATAGTATAAAAGGCTATATGAAGTGCTGCTATAATACACCGAGACGAATGATTCCTACGTGACTGAGATAAACCATCGAACGGACAGTAATACGCTACCTTGTTACTGCTGAAAATACCGAAGATCCCGACTCGTTTCTTAATCTTGCCGCCGGATACGGTGCCCTTGACTGTGAGGTGATTGTGGATCGGTTGCATCACAGGCTGCGACAGTTGACTATTACTGTCGTAGGACTTGGCTGCGGAGAGATCCTCGAACGGAAAATCGCCGGGCGGCGTGAAGCCGCTCTTGTATCTTTCGATCACCAAGAGCGTATCTTCCTTCTCGTTTATCTCGTTTGCCGCCTTCTCGATACCCTCCAGACATTGAGCGATTATCGGGGCAACTGCACGCTCTATTTCCACCGATTTCATCATGTAATTTCGCATATTTTTTATCCTTTTCTCGTCCAATTCCTATACACAAACAAAAAAGAATATATGAGAATGGCGATTCAAATCTGCGAAATGGTTTCGTAACTCTACATTCGCAAACTACTGTCGTTTTACTCTATGATGTGTTATACCTGTAGATGCTGGAACACTTCGGGCATCGCCGTGTGATAATGCAGTGTCTGCATTTCGTTCGTCTTTTGCAACTGATTCGCGTACTCGGTCTTGGCCTCCTCGCTCTGCTGAGTTTTCAGAGTCATGTTCATTCGTTGTTTCTCAACCTGTTGATAAACGACAAGTGATTTATGAATGGGACAACTAGAATAACACGCTCCTCGCGTTTCAGTGACTTGTATATTGCTCTTAAGGTAGCTACTGGATAGATCAGAACTTATTTTTTAAAACCATTTTTATTGTTTCTGGTGGTTTACTGTTTTGAATAATAACTTTCATAAGAACATCAGTTCTTAACCTAGAGTCCATAATCGTGTAATTTTTACAAACTTGAGGAACAAATGCTAATTTCCGACAAGATTACTTTGTCCCGGTTTTTTTAAAAACGGAACTTATTTTTTAAAACCATTTTTATTATTTGTGGTGGTTTACTGTTTTGAATAATAACTTGCATAAGAATATCAGTTCCCTAGAGTCCGTAATCGTGTAATTTTTACAAACTTGAGGAACAAATGCTAATTTCCAACAAGATTATTGTTGTCACGGTTTTTATTAAATAATCGACATTATTGGTCCGATTATAATGAGTGATAGCTTATTTTGTTTATTGGAATATGTTTTATCAAATCACAGATCAGATTTTTTATAGTTATCATTTTTTTAAAGTTACAACTGTTTGAATATCTAATAATCATATGAATCCCGACATAATCAGGATTCATATGTAGCTTCATTTTTTAAAATACTGGACTAAAAACCATCTCGTTGGATACTGACAAATTTTTAAAACAGACATTTCAATAAACCACCAAAAATTGTGGAAACGCTTTCAAAAATCAAAACTGATTTGGTTAGTGTGAAATACCTTGCCTTGATTTAAAAAAAGATACAAACCTCGGCTCTCGATAGATTCAAATCGGCGTCCGCTCTCTGATAATTTTCCAATGCTTTTTCCGCTTCTCGAAACGCTTTTTCATACGCTTTCCTCGCTCTTTCAAGATTGCCAATCTGTCCAGCGAGATTGGCCATAAGTCTGGCGCCTTCTTGAAGATGCTTTTTGCGATCCTCCTTGAAGTCCTTAACAAGGATATTGAGCTCGCGGAGTACATTTGCCTGAAGATTCTCCGCAATGACTTCTCGCTGACCAGCCTGGTCGTTGACCTCGTTCAATTCCAACTTGAAAGCTCGACACGGACTGTACCTTTGAAAGGAGAGCAAGCGAATTTTTCACATCGGTTACTCCCGGGGCTGTGGCACACACTCGAAAATTAATCCGCTCGAAAGGGTTTCGTCGAGGCTGATCGACGAACCGCACAAAACACTCATGCATATATAGAGCTCTGACGCTCACGACCTACAAGATCATCGATTAATAGACTCTAGTGTGGGTAAATAGCGCGCGGGCGGTCGGCTGGTCGTACTCTTAAAGAATTCGTAACCGCGTTGCTCTGCATCACGTAGAGGGAACTTATAGAGCCGCCCACGCGACTCGATAAGGAAAGAGCTTCTGTTTTGTGTCGGTTAAGCACGAGGAGGTTGTTATATTCGCTGTATCTAACGCTTCAGCAACATCCCGATGCGCAAATAAACCACCCGGGCGCCTAGCACCTCATTTTTTGCATCGAGAATCCGAGAAGCGTTACACACTCGAAGAAGAACAGCCTTGGGAAAAAAATGGTGAATTATCCGGACGAATATCACGACCATCTCGACTCCCACGAATACTTTCACCGTGCAGTATACTCGATCAGCATGAGTTATTCTGTCGTCTCCTTCGAGCGGATACGCAGCAGCTTTGTTGTATACTCACTGATAATCCTCTTCCTCCTTTTTCTTCGGCTGATAATTCTTCACTAGCCTCCTGAAACATCAAAATATATTGCGTTAATTAAGATACACAGGAAAAAAAATGTGGAGGTGTCGAGATTACCATCAAATTCAAAAGAGCGACTATGGAAACGTTAATAAAATTATGCACAATACTTTAAAGGTGTCACGAATAGTGGCGAAAGATTTTTGTGATTTTAATTCACGAAATGTGGGCGTCGGATAGGGCGGACTTATTTGGTGGGTTCCTGGGACTCATAACACTCCGAAATACCACCTGAATGAACACTGTTAGTTTTATTTATCGATGACAAGGGAAAGGTTCCGGTTTGGCAATAGATTCTCGAGACTCTGTGTGTCATGACGCTTCTGGCAGTAAAATAAAGTCGCGGAGGTGTGCGACCGCAGTATGCACTGCGATGATGAAGAACAGGAGAAAAAAAACAACATGGTCATCCGTATTCCCGCGCTCATCGCTACGTAGAAAGTGCAAGCTTCGGTGTGCAACTTTTATGAGCTGTATTGTGTGTACCACGCTCAGACAGCAGCAGCGACAACAACGAGAGAGTGAGTAATTGTAGCAACGCGTTGTATTCGTCGCGGCTGTCGAAGGTAAAAGAAACGTGAGAGATAATTTACGCACGTCGTTCAACGTGACTGGAATTGTATCTATGCCTCGTGAAGAGTGCAAGGGACAAAGTGTGTGTACTTTCTCAGTCGAGGATAGGCTGTAAATTAACTGCGTTGCTGTCGCGAGGATTGAATGAATTATCATTGGAGAACAAGCATTGCGATCGAAGGGGGAATCGATAAAGGAGTTGAGTTGACAAGAAGGAAGCAAGTAAAGAAGGGAAAGACTTGAATATGTTTTAACGACACCCGGTATAACAAAAATACCCAGTCTACAGTAGACGTCATTCACGAGACAAACAAGGGGGCCTTTAATGCGATATTACCGGCGGTTTGTGTGTCCCTGAACTCACCGGGTGCGTGAGAGAGAAATCCAAGTGCTCTCGTTGCACATGCTGCACTATATACGAGACATTCTCCGTCAGTTGAGCCACTTTTTTTATAATATATTTTTTACGCATTTGGACACTTTTTATTTTTCTCTTAATTACATGTATTCTGCCGTGACATATAAAAGACCTATAGAAAAATTTGCAGGAAGATATTTGGAGAAAAAATGTCAAGAGTTGCTGTGGCTAAACTTTTGTTATACTTTTATTATATAATTTTTTTTAGTCATTCATACACTTTTTATTTTGCTTCCAGTTTTGTATATTCTGCAGTATCACGTAGAAAATATATGGAAAAATTTACTTTCTCTTAATTACATGTATTCTGCCGTGACATATAAAGGACCTATAGAAAAATTAGCAGAAGGATATTTGGAGAAAAAATGTCAAGACTTGCTGTGGCTAAACTTTTGTTATACTTTTATTATATAATTTTTTTTAGTCATTCATACACTTTTTATTTTGCTTCCAGTTTTGTATATTCTGCAGTATCATGTAGAAAATATATAGAAAAATTTACTTTCTCTTAATTACATGTATTCTGCCGTGACATATAAAGGACCTATAGAAAAATTTGCAGGAAGATATTTGGAGAAAAAATGTCAAGACTTGCTGTGGCTAAACTTTTGTTATAATTTTATTATAGAATTTTTTTTAGTCATTCATACACTTTTTATTTTGCTTCCAGTTTTGTATATTCTGCAGTATCATGTAGAAAATATACAGAAAAATTTACTTCCTCTTAATTACATGTATTCTGCCGGGACATATAAAGGACCTATAGAAAAATTTGCAGGAAGATATTTGGAGAAAAAATGTCAAGACTTGCTATGGCTAAACTTTTGTTATACTTTTATTATATAATTTTTTTTAGTCATTCATACACTTTTTATTTTGCTTCCAGTTTTGTATATTCTGCAGTATCATGTAGAAAATATATAGAAAAATTTACTTTTTCTTAATTACATATATTCTGCCGTGACATATAAAGGACCTATAGAAAAATTTGCAGGAAGATATATTTGGAGAAAAAATGTCAAGACTTGCTGTGGCTAAACTTTTGTTATACTTTTATTATATAATTTTTTTTAGTCATTCATACACTTTTTATTTTGCTTCCAGTTTTGTATATTCTGCAGTATCATGTAGAAAATATATAGAAAAATTTACTTTCTCTTAATTACATGTATTCTGCCGTGACATATAAAGGACCTATAGAAAAATTTGCAGGAAGATATTTGGAGAAAAAATGTCAAGACTTGCTGTGGCTAAACTTTTGTTATACTTTTATTATATAATTTTTTTTAGTCATTCATACACTTTTTATTTTGCTTCCAGTTTTATATATTCTGCAGTATCATGTAGAAAATATATAGAAAAATTTACTTTCTCTTAATTACATGTATTCTGCCGTCACATATAAAGGACCTATAGAAAAATTTGCAGGAAGATATTTGGAGAAAAATGTCAAGAGTTGCAGTGGCTAAACTTTTGTTATACTTTTATTATAGAGTTTTTTTAGTCATTCATACATTTTTTATTTTTCTTCCAGTTTTGTATATTCTGCAGCATCATGTAGAAAATATGTAGAAAAATTTGCAAGAACGACAAAAAATATTAAGAGGTAAGAAAGAAATTTCCAGAGTTGTAGTGGCTGAACTTTTGTTATATATTTTTTGACTCATTAACAACTTTTTTATTTTGCCCTTAATTTTATATATTCTGTAGCGACAGGTACACAACTTATATAAAAGTTTGAAAGGTGGACAAAGAATATTTGGAAGTAAAAAAAGAATGTCAATAGTTATAGTGGCTAAATTTTACTTCATATGTTACTATATTTTTTTTTACTTTTTCAGACACTTTTAATTATGTCTTTAATTGTATATATCCTACAGCTGTATCTGCAGAATCTATAAACAAATTGATAGACTGGGCAAACATTATTTGATGGGATAAAAAGATTTAAAAAAAAATATACTGTCTGAACTGACGTTGAATGCCTCATATATTCTAGAATCGAAGCTAATATTCTCATAGTAGCTCACACATTCATTTTACAACACCAGTACGCGTTCAGAAGTTCCCTTCTAACTTGATTCCATGGATATCTGATAGAATACAGCTTGAATCGGCAATAATTGCTTTCATATGGTCATAATGGAGTGTAACATAGCTCACCTGAGATTGCCAGCATATTCCACCTCGATCTTGCATCTATCCCGTATAAAGTGGCCATACCTCTCCAGGAATTCAATTCCCTTCTGCGTGTGGAGGGACAGATTCTCGAACTGGTCCTGAAAAAAAATAACAAAACAAAGTATTAAAAGTTTGTTCATGGAAAAATGTTGAAAAGACAGTGAAGGATGAATAGGATAAAGTAGAGAGGATAAGGATCATGAGTTGAGATGCCACGAGAGGTTTGCCTAGGATCTTCCATCTCTTAAGATCTTTTCTCTCTCCTCCACGTCTCTCATCGTCTGCTTCTTCTTTTTTTTACTTTTTTTTTACAATTCTTTCTTCTCGTCTCGGAGAATCACGACGATCGCTAAAACCGGATCGTGCCAAATATGGCTTGTCGAGCTCGCGTATCGACAACACACTCGTCTCTCACGTGTGTATATAACGTCGTCGGTTCCATTCGCTCGAGGAATCGACGAGAAAGTCGTGCGTTTTCAACTGTGGCTTTTATTCGTCGTAAAAGCTGAGCTGATAGCGATAAAACTTTATGTCAATCGGGGATCTCTGTGGCTTGGAGCACTCGAACCGAATTATGAGGAGAACTATAGATACTAAGCTGCAATTCGATATCGCAGAGAGGAAACCAAATGCGCACGTGATCAACGACTTCCCCCACAATTTCCTCGAGCCTAGAGGAAAAGTTGAAATAAAGAAATTTGATTTAAAAGTCGAGGGAATTTTTCTTTTTGCTTCTTAAATCGTTTATTAATTATATTAGTCCAAAAAAGTTTTTTTTTACTGGACTAATATCGACATCGTTTGGAAAAATTTCAAAATTTATAAACAAAAGTTACAGAAATAAATGTTTTATTCGATAAAATAGTCATTCTGATTCATCCACTGATTTAACTTTAAATAAACATTATTCTGTGTGGCTTAGAACATTCTAGTTCAATTATGTGCAAAACTATAGATACTAAGCTGTTATTCAATCTCACAGTCAGACTACGATTTGCAGTGACGAAACCAAATGCGCACGTGATCGGCAATCACAGAATCGACCTGATAATTTAGAGGAAAAGAGCAACTAAATAAATCGATATTATTCAGTCTAGTACATTTTAATTTTGAGTAAATTAATTATTTTAGCTATTCTTTTAATGTAATAGAAAATTATAAAAATACATGTTCATTTTGACAAAATAATTATTTTAATGTAACCTATTCGTGTAATTAAAATAAATCTTTGTTGACGGGTGTGGTTAGTTCCATGACACACATATAAGCACTTTGACCGCCGCACCAGGACAATGAGAAATTTCGCAAGCGTCGTCATACGGTCTACTGCAATACAGCTAGTGCATAGTGCACCAGAGAGTAAGCAGTATAAGAAAACGCATGCAGCTGTAACACAAAGTGCAATACTCGAGTGCTAAATCACTGAAGAAAAAAAAACATCAGTTTAGCAGTACAGTACGAAAAGTGAAATTGGTAAGCATTGCCATACATAACACGTCCAAGATGACAGAAGATGACATGAAAATGCTGAATAATAAACATAACAGTACGCAAAACAACAAGACATAAAACAGCAGCGAAAAAAGTGATATTTACTGTAAGTATACCCAACACGCACAGGAAACCAAACGCAGGGACAATGTAACCGCAGAATTGCAGGCTACTTTGACCTCTTTACACCCACAAGACTCGCCAGAAACTCAGTCTGTACAATATATACGCTATGAGCGATTGAAATAGAGATTGCATTGCCAGTGCTGCGATCTGAATCTTAGAATCTGTCGGTAAGTCGCAGAAGGACTAGAGTGAGAGGCGTGAACAAGAAAAAAAGAAAAAAAGTAACAAAGTTTTAGCGGTTGATGCGTTAATCTGATGGAGAGGTACATCGTTTGTATCTCGTGGATGTATGAAAGGGGAACATGAAGGGAAGGCGCTTTGGAAGAGTTTTACGAGAGTGGAGCGTGCGATAGACGCGATGCCAGTAGCAGTCGACGAAGAATGCGAGGAAAGCCTTATCGTTCAAGGACGTCTGTCTGTCTTTCTCTGTCTCGCGCCGCTTTTATCCTTCTCTTTTTCTCTCTCGATACTTTTACGCGAGCTCCTAGCGATCGGTTGCTGCTGCGGTAACGGTAGAACATATCGGGCTATGAGTTTGTGTTGTAAGGTAAACGTCCCGATGGCTGGACAGTTACCAGCGAGGTCCCAATCACTGGACATAAATACACCGAGAAAAAAGATTTCATTGATTCCAAAGAAATGGGTGGGTTGAATTTTTTTCATTGACTTTAAGGAAATGTTTCTTTGCTTTCAATGAAATGGTGCATTTGAATATCAAAGAAAGGGTTTCATTGATTCAAAGAAACACACGGAAAGAAATGTTTGGTTGTGGCAACTACGTTTCCGATTTGCTGTACACAATGTGTAAAAAATTAGTTGCCTCAACCATATCGAATAGTAACCTCAACTATTCACGATTAGTTCTCGATTGGATTAGTTAGGTTAACTAATCGAATCATTGGGACTACCACTCGAATAGTTGGGACTACCATTCGAATCGTCAGTGTAATATCATTCGACTCGTCGGTATTATCATTTGAGTTGCTAGGGAAATAGAATAATCGATTGGTTGTGTCAACTCATTTCTTGGTTATGGCAACTAATCTTTTTTTTCCGTGCAGTTTCCTTGACGGAATCCGGTCCGCCAATGGTTAGTGCGATCGCGTCAGTCGCGTTGAGTCATTGATCGCGAAAAGTTGACAAAAATGGATAGGCAGGAATTGGTGTTTATTGAAATAAGTTATTTCTATAACCTTTTTGCATCTACTATGGCATGGAAATAGTACATTACGTTACAAGGGAGGGAAGTGCAACTTTTCACCAAGAATGAATTTTGAGTTTGAAGAAATTCACACGAGGTGAAAAGTCGCACCCCTCCCATGTAACGTACTATACTTTTCTCCCGATTCCGCTAAAAAATAACTACATTTCGCGTGTGCAACAAGAACGAAGAATAAGCGCATTTCTAACAAATGACGACACGCATGCGTAGTACGGTTATTATCACTCTCGCCGGGCAGGAATGAGCTGATTACCTCCCAAGGGAGGTAATGAAAGCGGACTTCGCACGGACACGAAACGGGGTTATTTTAGCGGAGTCGGCAGAAAAAGTACATTACGTTACGAGGGAAATGCAACTTTTCACCGAGAGGGGGCAGAAATTCACACGCAACAAGGACGGAGAATAATCTCATTTTTAATAAATGACGACACGCATGCATAGTACGATGATTACCTCCCTCGGGAGGTAATGAAAGCGGACTGCGCATGCGTAGTACGATGATTACCTCCCTCGGGAGGTAATCAAAGCGGACTGCGCATGCGTACGTCATTCGTAACAAATGAGCGATTTCCCGTCCGCATTGCGGACACGAAATGGGGTTATTTTAGCGGAGTCGGGAGAACAATATTTTTTAAAGCAACCTCTACCGTCCCATGTGGGAATCTCAAACGGGTTCTGTGTTGGTGCAGTATTGTTGCCAAGATGCCGGTACTAGATGACATTTCTGTCTTAATGCAGGGACAAGTCCGAAATTATCACACGGGTCCAACGCTTGTCCACCTGTATCGGTATAGGGACAGTATAATCCCAATATTCAGCCGGAAGTCAGACTGACAATGGCAAAGTTAGCGTCGACAATAAAACAAGCTTCGGCCTAGACTCTCACTTGAGTACTGTTTATTTTAACATGAAAGTAGTGGTTGTCTGAACTGGTGCATAATAAGACCAATATTCAATTAGTACACTGAGAAAAATTTACGGCTCTACCAACTAAATATCTGGCTGCTAGAACTATACTGGAGTCTGTCGGCACTATATAGTGTTGCAGTTTAGTTTCAACAGTTTGCCGGAGCGAAACGGTATAGCTGTGGAAGCTGAACGTTCGTTAACTTCCAGCAGCAATGCGATATTTAACTTGCACTTCCAAGTTTTTAGGTTAGGAAGGATGTCTAGCGTCAATCGTATGCATCACCATTTATTAATTGAATGCCTTACATTCAAAACTACTCTCCCAATTCTGTAAGTCCATGGTTATAGTTTTCGTTTCACCTACTCCTCCATTAACGAATACTTTTTGCGTTAATCGAAACAATGCATAAAAATAAGTCTGCATAGGGTAGGTTTCCGAACCGAGCGTGTAGCTCCTGCAGTGGCGCGTATAGCTCCCATTCCTATACTGATATTGTTACCGCATCCGACCAACGAAATTTATTCAGTATCTGAAGCGTATCGTTTTGCGAAAATGCTTGTATAGTTATATTAACCAATACATGGCCGGCAAAACGATATCGTTACTATAGAAATTCGCATTGCTCATGCGAGAATATTCATGGCTATAATAAGAAATATGGACGCGGTAATACTTTGCCGCGCGTTTTGTTGCAGGTGCCAATAATTTTTCTCAGTCGGGATCCAAAGTAGAAAAATGGTATTTTTTCCCAGACACATACAAAGACTTACTAGGCGTCGCCCGCTATAGTGTTTAAGCTAAATAATGCAGCAGACGACGCCTAGTAAATCTTTGTATGTATCAGGAAAAAAATGCCATTTTTCCACCTTGAATCCCGATTACTATACGAATCTGGGAATGAGTACTATATTTTCCTCTCAGTGTATAAAAGTAGTATAACCGAGAATAATTTAAGTACAATGTCAGTATAATTTGAGTATAATTTCGTTGAACAAAACATACTCCTCACAATTTCCATTTTATACCGTTCTAATACTATTTTCTTTCTCTCTTTCTTGTACACACATTGCGTTCAGTCCCTGGGCCATGTCCAGCCATTGGGACGTTTAACTTAACTGCTGTGCTAACGGTAGAACAAATCGGGCTATGAGTTTGTGTCGTAAAATAAACGTCCCAATCGCTGGACATTTAACAGCGAGGACCCAATCACTTGACAAACATAGAAAATCATATTTCCATCTCCCTCTTGCACACACAATGCATCGAGTCGATGGGACATGTCCAGCCATTGGGACCTTAGCTGCTGTGGCAAGTATTGGCTACGGGTTCAGCAATGCAGGAGCTAAAACGAGTTCGAGTATGCGTGTCGTATGCATTTATTGCTTTCTGAGATCCGCCTGTATGTGCATTAGGGAAAGAGTTTATAATCATTGACACGTATTGGGAATGGCTACGATAATCATTAACACGTATTGGGAATAGGACGAGGTATTAAGATATGAAATATTACATGGCTGCAGTGAGAAAAAAAAATCGATGCTAGGTCAAACTGTGAATAGGAGGTTCATAGATTTCAATTATTTTTTTCGAGCTATTTTAAATACCGTAAGTTGGTAAACGGCAGCCGCAATTATTTAACCGGAGAAATGAGGCTTATATGGGTTTATTCTAATCATGAAGATTCCGTATTTTATATGAAATTTATATTTTCTATTTAATCGAGATAAAATTCTAATAGTCCCGCTTTTAATATCTGGACTAAATAGGATTTAAATCGGAAAAAATCATTTTCACCTTTTACTGCATTTTAAAAGCCCCTCGATCGGCAATTTCTCTTTGGTTACTATTTCACTTTGCCATTTTTTTTTGTAAAAAAAGACTCAAACATTTAAAATGAAAACGAAAAAAAAAGTTTTTACAGGTTTTTGTTATTTTTCCGAATCACTTTTTAATTACACTGTAAAAAAAATCTACCTGAAATTTAGTGTACTTTTGCTGGAATTTTTTATTCATAAACCAGTATATTAAATTTAGTATACAAGTGTAATGTAAAATTAATGTATGGTACAGCACATTCAATAATTTACTTCAATTTTACAGTAAAAGTGCTTTAATTTTAATAATTTGCTTTAATTTTACTGGAAAATTACATGAATTTTATACCACAATTTTATATCAAATTTCGATGACGAGTTTATGAATAAAAACTTCCAATCTTTTCTAACAGTGTAGCGACGTAAAAAATGGCTAATTTCGTCACCAGCGGGAAATTTTCCGCATCCGGACCCAATAGAGGAGGATAGAAACGTGTCATATCGTCTTAAACAAAAAGAGATATACGTATTGTCGTAGGGTATGGCTAATCGTTATAACTCTTCTAAACATTGTTCGAAGACTTTTACACTTGCTAATTTCGAAATTTGTCGACACACTTTCGAGATAACGGTGTTTGACATGTCGAAAGACAGGTCAAACGGTCGATAAGCGTTTTGATTCACCGCACAGAGAAAAATAATCACTACGTGATAGCAAATCGTTTGCTATACCAACAAATTTTTTGCTGCCACAGCAAATAATGGGCTGCTACGTCAAGTATATTTTTCTGTGTGTGTCATTTTTTAAATCCCTTTTATCAGTGTTTGACGTAAATAATAATCGAATTTGTCATTATCGACCTTACAAAAATAATAAATATTTGTTTGATGTATTTTATTTATTTTCCGTGGCATAGCGTCGGAATATTAAATTACTGAACTATCTGAATCCGCGTAAAAATAATTATATCAAATTGGAATCACAAATCGACATATTTCAAAAACTGCCATTTTTAGATGCGTTAAGATGAAATATCTCAGAAAATTTCAAAGCGATTTTGATGTACAATTGAATTCCGCGCAATAATTGCGCTCGAATTAGTAAAAAAGAAAAAACTTGGTATGACATCGATTCCAAAATCGCTTTGAATTTTTCTAAGATTTTTCGTCTTAACGCGTCTCAAAAATGGCACTTTTTGAGATATGTCAATTTCAATGTCAAGATCATCCAAATCACATTCGTGAGTCTTAAATTACCATAAAATATTTTTCTCCTAATATTTCCAAATTCACGAGAATTAAATCGGTATTAGAAAATGTAATTTGTTACGTTCGAATTTCGTAAAAGTATTTTGATTTTTAGTAATTTTTCTTTAACAAAAAGAAAATAAATTAACGAGCTTGAATTATTACCTACTGTAGAGATTTTTAACGAAGCAGCAAGGTTTTAATTAATCTTTAATGAAAATGATGCGATCCCGCCCAGGATACCCTAACCACCGCGCTTCTTAAAGTATAGCAATCACTGCGCTATTTACTCTACACCTTGAAACTACAGACTGCAAGATTCGTTCTACAAAGCAGTCAGCAGAAATGCACCGAGAGCTCGCAAAGTAGGCAGTACTTCCAACACGTCCTTTTCCTTTTCGAGATCGACACCGAGTCCAGCCTTGGACGTTGTACAAAAAGGGGAAGATCACGGAGTGACGCATCCGCGACATTCAGGAGAGCGAGAAAGACATTGCGTTGCGTGCGTGCAGACTAAGCATAGAGACCCTGCCCTGCTGTTCCGTTTCGCTTGCCCGTGGCCTCCACACACTCACATACTTTTAACTCTGTAAAAAGAAATCTCGTTATCTCTCAAGAGTAAAATAAAAATACGAATCTCCTCCATAAACGTCCACCCACAAAGATCAAATTTTCCCTTTCAATCCTAACGTTCCCTCGCAACAAGACTATTCAGAAAATAATCCAGTCGCACGAGGAAGGAATCAAAAGAAAAAAAATCTGACATCGGTGACCAAAAAATTATAATTATTAATTTTCAAATTTTCAAAGACATGCGACTTTTTTTTTAGTTATAGTTATTATAAATTAATTGTCTTTACTGTAAAAATATAGTTTCAACCATATTATTATACAACTAACTACCGTAATTATACGGTATTATAGTTACCGTAAAATATAAAATTGCAACTTTTTTATAGTTATCGTTATATTTTCAATCCTAACGTTCCTTCGCAACAAGACTATTCAGAAAATAATCCAGTCGCACGACGAAGGAATAAAAAAAATCTGACATCGGTGACCAAAAAATTATAATTATTAATTTTCAAATTTTCAGAGACATGCGACATTTTTTTAGTTATAGTTATTATAAATTAATTGTCTTTACTGTAAAAATATAGTTTCAACTATATTATTATAAAATATAAAATTGCAACTATTTTATAATTATCGTTATACTTTCAATCCTAACGTTCCTTCGCAACAAGACTATTTAGAAAATAATCCAGTCGCACAACGAAGGAATCAAAAAAAAATTTGACATCGGTGACCAAAAAATCATAATTATTAATTTTCAAATTTTCAAAGACATGCGACTTTTTTTTAGTTATAGTTATTATAAATTAATTGTCTTTAGTGTAAAAACATAGTTTCAACTATATTATTATATAACTAACTACCGTAATTATACGGTATGATAGTTACCATAAAATATAAAATTGCAACTATTTTATAGTTACTGCAACTACAAAAGTATAGTTTCAAATATTTTATAGTTATCGTTATACTTTCAATCCTAACGTTCCTTCGCAACAAGACTATTCAAAAAATAATCCAGTCGCACAACGAAGGAATCAAAAAAAAATCTGACATCGGTGACCAAAAAATAATAATTATTAATTTTCAAATTTTCAAAGACTTGCGATTTTTTTTAGTTATAGTTATTATAAATTAATTGTCTTAACTGTAAAAATATAGTTTCAACTATATTATTATATAACTAACTACCGTAACTATACGGTATTATAGTTACCGTAAAATATAAAATTGCAACTGTTTTATAGTTACTGTAACTACAAAAGTATAGTTTCAAATATTTTATAGTTATCGTTATACTTTCAATCCTAACATTCCTTCGCAACAAGACTATTCAGAAAATAATCCAGTTGCACAACGAAGGAATCAAAAAAAAATCTGACATCGGTGACCAAAAAATTATAATTATTAATTTTCAAATTTTCAAAGACATGCGACTTTTTTTTAGTTATAGTTATTATAAATTAATTGTCTTAACCGTAAAAATATAGTTTCAACTATATTATTATATAACTAACTACCGTAACTATACGGTATTATAGTTACCGTAAAATATAAAATTGCAACTGTTTTATAGTTACTGTAACTACAAAAGTATAGTTTCAAATATTTTATAGTTATCGTTATACTTTCAATCCTAACGTTCCTTCGCAACAAGACTATTCAGAAAATAATCCAGTCGCACAACGAAGGAATCAAAAAAAAATCTGACATCGGTGACCAAAAAATTATAATTATTAATTTTCAAATTTTCAAAGACATGCGACTTTTTTTAGTTACAGTTATTATAAATTAATTGTCTTTACTGTAAAAATATAGTTTCAACTATATTATTATATAACTAACTACCGTAACTATACGGTATTATAGTTACCGTAAAATATAAAATTGCAACTATTTTATAGTTACTGTAACTACAAATGTATAGTTTTAAATATTTTATAATTATCGTTATACTCAAAATATAGTTCTAACTATTTTACAGTTGCCTCAAGAATAAAAATATTAATTCCACTAATTTTATCGTTGCCATAAATATAAAAAATATAGTTTTACCTATTTTATACTAACCGTAACACTAAAAAAAATAGCTTGAAATATTGTATAGTTAAGCATAAAAACAATTTCGCATCAACTAAAAAAGGAGCAGATCTAATTTCACAATTCCAGGACTTCACGCTATCTTAAGGGAGCCGAGGGTTGAGAGCCACTTGGAAAACGTGGCAGTGGGCTTTCGGCGTGCCGTTCCTGTGCACCCGGCGCTGCTGCCTTACTACACAGAGAATAGGACGCTAGACAGAGAATTTAATAGTGACAGTATGAGCCACACACCGCTGTAATATATTCGGCAAGGGCCGATGTACGACCTCGCCTTGAGGGACCGACTCCCCCATGCCACTTCTACGCACGCGGCCAATCGCAATTTTTCCGTTTCCGCTCGACCTTTATACCCCCCAAAGGTCGATAAGAGGAAAACGCGTCATAGCTGTGTGTATACGAGAGCCCGAGGCAGCCCTGGCTGAGGTGACTCACCGGAGCTCTCGTTCGTTCCACTCGCCAACCGGCTATATACGTGTAGTACGAGTGCACCGAGCTATCCCGCTCGTTCTAGGGAATGCACTTGCCCCTCTGGTCGAACCAGGTTTGCCCCTTCCTTCCAGACCCCAGACACCCAAAAGAATACAATAGAATCAGTATCCACTAAGGTGTCCCGACATAAAAAAAATTCTTTTATTAAACGTACACTGTAAAAAAATGCAAGTGAATTTAATATGCAAAACGATATGAGATTTACAAAATGGGTATATGAATTTCATATTAATATAGTTTTATTGTGAATTGAAGAATAGTATAAGAATTCTCCGATACTGTTACTTGAAAATTACAGTACACTGAAAAAAAATGTCATTGATCCAATAAATCCATCGTTTGCGGGCTGCCAAAAAAAAGTATTTTTTAATTAAATCTAGTTCTTATTCGTTTTTCCCATTCTATTTCTATTTTCTAATATAAGAATTATATTATTGAAATAATAAAATATTATTTTGCTTATTTTAGAGTTATTGTTTCCATCACGTATGGAATTGGAGGAATTAGAATTCAAATTAAATTGGTAACGCTTGTTTTTTGGTAGCCCGCAAACGATGGATTTATTGAATCAATGACATTTTTTTTTCAGTGTACGTAAGTATTGTAATCTTTATTTTCATATACCAATATTGCATTTGTCAATGACGAATGCAGCTGAAAATTAATATTCGGTATATGCATCCGAGCTTCATATACGGTATATTAATTTACAATTTTTTTTTTTACAGTGTCGAATGTTGTAGGCAGTGATCGTGTATTGTTAATATTAATTCTTTCATCGACTATTATCGATCAATTTCTTAATGAGGGATTTTACGAAGCACATCTCGGGTCTGAGACAATGATGGTTAGATTCAAAGAACGCGAAACCGAAGCCTGATTCAAATTTCACTAATCCGAATCTTTACAAATATCGACTGTAGCTGCTTAGTATATTAAGTAAATTCGTCACGAATTTTTATCTCAAACAAACTGTGAAAAAAATTATCTTTTATTAAATTTGCAAAAGTGTGTGTCTTTATCTCCTTATGCATCTTTTCACATAGAATCGACTGGCAAAATTGTTCAAAGTATCGCTTTTTTGGATATATATCGCTAAAACTAGATGTCCATTGAGCGACCTCTAAGGATAATTTGCCAGCGCTTATATTTTGCACAGTATAGTTTAAGCCTTGGGCAGCCGAAAAAAAGCCATATTGAGTCAAAGAAAAAGAGTTCTTTTTTTCGTTGTGTTAACTCGACTTGCCTATCAGAGTTAACCCTTCAAGTTTCTGCTTTTTCAGAATACTGGTTCGTTTATTATTTATATATAAATAATTAAAAATAGAACTTTAATTTTTTCCCTCGCATCTGGCTTAAATCGCTATGAATTTCATATTAAACGTTGCAAAACGATTGAATAATGCAAGGAACGAACGTCTTTCGTGTATTATACAGACTCACATATATTTTCTAAATATGCAGACTAGCCTAAGATGGACAAATATGATTTTTTTCAGAATAATAATAATAAATCATATTTATTGATCTCAGAACATCCCTATGAATATGAAATTCACTTTTCACACTTTTGTAAGTTTAATAAAAGAATTTTAAAAAAATTTGAGATACCCTAGTGTCTACACTGCCTTCCATCTCTCTCTTTTTCTTTTCACTATCTCCCATCTCTATCTCTTTCTCTTTTCACTGTCTCGCATCTCTCTTTCTCTTTCGCTTTTCACTGTCTCTCATCTCTCTTTCCCTTTTCAACATCTCTCTCATCTATGAATAAGAATAACTCGGCAACAGCACATTGTACAGTTAGGGTAACGCAGGTAGCAGATTAGTGGCACTCCATGAGGTCCTCGTGCTGCACCTGAGCATCGCAAAACAGCCGCACAACTGCGCAGCTCACTAATATCTCTTTTCAGCACTTATCTATATTATATCGATTGGCCAGATGCACAATCTCGATAACGAGTGCAGCAGACGGAAAAATAAGGTTGAAGGATATATACGAAGTGAAGAAGAAAGAAAGAAAACAGAAAAAAGAAAAAAAAAGATTTGCTCGGTGAAAAGAAAACGCACGCTTGAGGGGGTTGCGAAGCTAAAGCGTGGGTGGATATACCGACTCGAACAAGTGTGCATTATGAGTCACGTAATCGAGTTGGGGGCGCGTTTTCACCCTCCTCTTTCTATCGATCTTCCACTTTCTCTGTATATATACATATATATGTATGTCTGTGTATATAGCACATAGATAATGGTATAGTAAAGGGCGTCGTCGTCGTCTCGTCGTCCTCGCAGTAGTTCCAACTATTTCTGTCTACTACTCAGAGGGTTCGTGACTGAATCGTCCTGTCTGCTATGGCTCTATGGGCACTGATAGCTATTTTCTCGTATCTGTGTGCGAATCTCTTCTCTCTTGTCTACCTGAACTCTTTGCCGAGCCGACAACTCTCGGGACTGTGGAAACGACGAGACAACACTTAGCAGAAGCAGCAACAGGGAGAGAAATGGAGAAAACAAGAGGAAGAGACATTTGTTACAATTATTCATTACAATTAATTAACGAGAATATACATTTAATAATTGATTGATGCAAAAGTACAAGATAGCGTTTTACATTGAAGAGGAAGAGGGATAAACGAAAGAACAAAAATCAAATTAAAAATAGTGAGATGAAAATGGATTAAAAGTAGATTAATTTGATACCAAAAAAACATTAAGAGTCGCGGACGCCAAGTTAAAAAATAGATTAATGTTAATATATTTAGCAGTGTTGTAAATGCCCATTAATTTAAGAAATAAACTTTGAAGTACAGTTTTTTTTGCAGTAATGATTTCGCAATAATAACCTCCAGTGATTATGAATTTATATGGGAACTTTTGAATAGCTGAAAACAAACTCATTTTTTTCATCATATATTCGGAGAAACCTGAGGAAAGAAATGGAAAAACTTGGCCTTCCATTACTTTCGCAATGGATTAACTGAAATTCTTCATTTTTCCAAAAAAAATTTATTGAAAATTAAATTTCTTTTGAGCTGTACAAAAGTTTCCGCATAATATTATAATCATTGCATGTTAGTATTTCTAACAGAATCAGAGATCCTAATTAGAGAATCAGAATCCGACTGTAACACTATTAGAAAAGATTGGAAGTTTTTATTCATAAATTTGTCATCGAAATTTAATATACAATTGTGGTATAAAATTCATATACTTTTCCAGTAAAATTAAAGCAAATTATTAAAATTCAAGTACTTTTAGTATAAAATAAAATAAAATTATTGACTGTGCTGTACCATACATTAATTTTACATTACACTTGAATACTATATTTAATATACTAGTTTATGAATAAAAACTTCCAGTACAAATACACTAAATTTCAATTAGATTTTCTTTACAGTGAACCTCATCGTTAGTCAACGAGCCAATCACGTTAAATTTGATCAAAAAGTCTGGATGTCGCTGGACCAACGGTCCAAAGACTTCTTCTAAAGTATAGAATTTTATTCAGTTCTTCAAAGTAGTGTCATTTTTGTACAGTTCTGTTCTGCACGTTACACTGCACTGTTAGAAATTTTTGTATGAAAATTAATATAAAGTATTGGAAGTTTTTTTGCGGATACGCGTATATTAAATTTAATATACAAATATTAATTAAGATACAAAAAAATTGTTGTTAAATTAATACACAGTATACAAAACACCTTATAAAAGTTGTGTTTATAATATAATTATTGGAATTTTACAACATATCTATAATAAATTAAATTTAATATACCGTATCTGCAAAAGAACTTCCAATACATATATTAATTTTCAAAATATTTTTAACAGTGTGTCAAAAACGTTTTGTGTAATTTTCAATCACGGGTAAAGGAAGCTCTTTTACGGAACTGGTATATTAAATTTCATATGCGAATGAGAGGTAAAATTACCGTACTTTCTACTAAATCCTATGAAAATTGGGAAGTTTAATATGAAAATCTGTAATTTTACTGCCGTGTATTAATTTCAATATATCAGCTGATGAATTCAACTTCCGGTGATTGTAAATTTGCAAGCATATTTAACAGTGTAGAGGATGAACAAAAGTGAGAAAGCGAGTAAGAGAGAAAGAGAGAAAAAGAGAAGTTGTGCTCTAACGAGAATCCGCACGACGAAACGAGTACGCGTTGAGGGCTCGACGAGCTGACACGCTCGATGCTCTTAATACTTATTAAACCCCCGCAAGCATTCGCGACGTGGCTAGACCAGGAGAGCCTACGTGACGTCTCTATCTTTTCCCTTTTTTTCTTTCCTTTCTTTTTTTTTTTTGCTCTCTGTTGGCATCGGAACGAACGTCGAAGGTACACATCGATGTCTCGGCGAGCAGCCCACGGACTCGCGCACGTAGTACGTGTTTCGAGTAATAAAAAACGCAGGTTATAGATATACGAGGACTAGTTGAGGGCCAAGCAGCTCTTGAGAATGATGTATGGAGCTCAATATATGTGTGTTAGTCACGTTATTATATCGAACAAACATTTCGTGCGACGGAAATTGATCGGCTGCGAGGAATTATCCAAAGCTTTGTAACTGTACCGAAATTGTTATCTAGAATAAATTCTTTGGCTTATCAATGTCCGTCAGAATTATAAGTATTGCGATATCTCGATTTGATGATAAAGCGAACGAATTTTATTTCTTGAGTCAACTATTGTGGCTGAGCTGAATTGTAAAATAATATTTTTTAAAAACTTCGAATAAAATAGATTTTTATAGCTATCTAAAATATTCACTAAGTTCTTATACACTGAGAGAAATTGAGATGGTCCTGATAACTATTCAGTGATAATTATATTTTATTAGTCCAAGTGACTATTTTCGTAGTTACATTAATAGTAACGTAGTTAATGTAACTACAAAAATAGTCACCTGGACTAATAAAATATAATTATCACTGATTAGTTACCAGTACCATCTTAATTTCTCTCAGTGTAAATAACTTAGATTTTTTAAAATTGCAATTCGACCATTCTAAAAATTATCTGTAGGATATAGCGAGAAAAAATAAAATCTAAAATCAATTGTGATAAAGTTAGCGTATCTTTAGGAAAAATATTATTACTCATTTTTCGCCAGCTGAGATTCAGTAAATTATCGCCAACAATTTTTTAATGTTTCCTGCTATAATATATTTTTTATCCAATGCTAAAAGTCACATAAAGTCTCTAAATGATTGTAAAAACAAATTGTACAACTACGTGTTAAGATAAATTCTTACGTATATCCAAAAATCTCACGAGATGCTTGTGAGTAATAATTTAATTTTTTTCATTCCTTTTTTTCCATGTCTGAAAGTTCGCACAGACTTAAAAAAAATATTATTCCTCATTTTCTACCAGCTATGATTCACCCACCAGTTGTTGACAAAAATATGATGTTTTTCTGCTATGAGAAATTTAATTACGTGATGATAAAAGATACACAATGAGTGATAATCTATTTAATTTGATTTGTAATTGACTCGATCTCCCTTATCATTATTGGTGCTAAGTCATAAAAAAAGTAACACGCCACAGATATTAAAGTTCACACAGACTTAGAACAAACATTATGACTTATTCATCACTGTAGCGAGATCAATAACAAGTATAATCCACAGAAAAACTCGATCGATGCTTGTAAGCAAAATTCTGTGATTTATAGCGACTGCTTCGCGAAAGAAATATTTTTATCAAATTTAGAGGACGTGAAAATGCGCGAAAATACCGCTGCAGCAAAAAATAGAGTTACAAAGCGATATAAAAAGTCCGGAGATGCCAAAAATGCCGTCGGCCCTGCCCTTGGCTGCCACGCCTTGTGTGCCGGCCGAGCGAAGAAACCCATCTGCATTCTTCGAGAACGCGGAGGAGTACGTATCTTAGAATACTATTACGTGCCACAGAGATACGTGGGGTGTACGAGTGTAAGTCCGTCGTAAAGAGCGCGCGTGCCTGACGAAGCTGAAGAGGCGCGTGCGGCGCCTCCGCGCGGTTCCTCAATTTTTATTCTCGAGCACAAAAGTAGGGAACCGCACAGTCGGCGCCCGTTTGAGAGCAATTCAGAGGAGGCTTTGACCCGGCGAATCTCGGAATCTTAGGAGCAATCCGGGGTCAACTTGCGCTCGACTGATTTTTCTTTTTTCTTTTTTTTCTCAGCTGGCGAATTGTTGTCTAGGTCCGGAAGAATTCTCATTCGTTCCGAGCAAGTTCGAGGACGTGTCGTGACTAATTGCGTGTGACAACAACGTACCTCCTCTCTTTTCTTAAGTGTCGTCTAGCGTGTTCGAAATAATAATACAAAAGAAAAAGTAGAAAGAACAGAAGCCGGTGAAGAGCGTGATAGGGACGGAAACGGAAAGCTGCAGAAATGTACTCCACCAGAAAGAACTGGAAGATTGTCAACGCTTCCCTTCTCTCCAACGACTATAATGAGGACAGTGACACTGTTCAGAAGTGTACGCGAGCGAATGAGCGAAACCCCTCCGGCTCTAGACTTCTCTTGCTGACACTCTGTCCGAGCTTGTGGTTTGTTCCGCGAGACACTATTGAGATATGCCGTCAACTGACTACTGTAGAAAAATCAGCACAGAAAAATAAGTCACTGTATGGTTTATGTAGCTATTGTAACGTTTGATACCACTCCTAGTATTTATAGTGACTTTAACAAAGTTAGTGAATGAATATATACACTCAAAAGTTGTGGTAGTCTCAGCTACTCCACCAGAGTTGTAAATCCCCATTAATTCATGAGTTTACAGTACAATTTGTTTTGTAATTATGATTTTATAATAATAATATGTAGTGATTATGAAATAGAGTGTAAACATTTGAATAGCTGAAAAAAATATTAATTTTCGCTTTAATATTGCAAGAAATAGTGGAAAAATTAAAGAAATAAGTAATATTACTTTTTTTCCATTTTTTCAAAAGGATTACCGTGAATTTTTATTGAAAAATAATAATTTTTGCAGCCATTCCAAAGTTTAATCATCGTATTACAATCGCTACATGTTATTATTAAAAAATCATAATTACAGAGTTGATCGTATCATCATCATTATTTCTATAAGTATTTGGCATTTACAACTCTGTACTCCACCAATAGGTTATAGTGAAAAATGTAGTGGAGTTTTATGTTTCCCGGTTATTTAAAATGGCCAATACTAGATTTTCCTCTCAGTGTAAATATAATTTTCAAGTACTTTACAGATGTCATTTTACTCTCAAGAATGTAGAAATTTCTTTAAAGCATATATCTTAGGGTGGCCCAAATTTCATCTGTATTTTTTAATTTTTGGTCTCACCCCATAACATAGTTGTTTTCGGTGAAAAAACAATTCTCATGAAAAATGGAGATTGTGAAAAATTATGTAGAGGTCGCTCAACAATTTTGAAAATTTTCGAAAAGATTTTTTTTTCTTCATTTTTTGTGATCTCTCACCCCTCATATCATCTTGTTAATTCCTACTTAATTACTAGTTTATGTTCGAAATTTTAGAAAAAAATATTAACTTCAAAACGTCTCAGAACGACAAAAAACATTTTTGAATTTATTTTCAATTTTTATTTTTCTCAACTTTTACCCCTGATTTTCTCTCATTATCAGACGTCTAGTTCATAGTTTAAAAAATGTTATGAAAATATTAACGTTAGGCGATCGCTGAACGAAATAAGTCGTTTTTCGCGATTCTCGATTAGCAAAAAAAAAACGACTTACTTCTTTCAGCGACAGCCTAACGTTAATATTTTCATAACATTTTTTAAACTATGAACTAGACGTCTGATAATGAGTGAAAATCAGGGGTGAAAGTTGAGAAAAAAATGAAAATTGAAAATAAATTCCAAAATGTTTTTTGTCATTGAGCGACGTTTTGAAGTTAATATTTTTTTCCAAAATTTCGACCATAAACTAGGAGTGAGATAACAAGATGATACGAGGGGTGAGAGATTGCAAAAAATGAAGAAAAAGAAAACGTTTCGGAAATTTTCAAAATTGTTGAGCGATCTCTAAATAATTTTTTGCAATCTCCATTTTTCATGAAAATTGTTTTTTCACCGAAAACAACTATTTTGTGGGGTGAGATCAAAAATTAAAAAATACAGCTGAAATTTGGGCCACCCTAATATATCTGCTAAAATCGTGAACTGCATAAAAATAAGTCACTCTATGATTGATTTAGCGTATAGTTATGTAATGTAGCCTCCCCTACATTTATATTCATTGTGTTGGTATGTATAGTGACTTTAACAAAGTTATTAAGTGGATACAGACACTGAGACAAGTTGTACTAGTCTCAGCAGCTACTATATTCAATTTTCTCAACTATGAAATTGTTACGTATTAATAAGTTAGCGTAACTGAAAAATCTAGTGGAGATTTATATTTCCCTGTTATTCAAAGTGGCCAATACCAGATTTTCCTCTCAGTATAAATATAGTTTGTCAGTACTTTACAGATGTGCAACTTGTGCTCTCAGGAATGTAGATATTTCTTAGAAGCATCTACAACCACATCTGGTGAAACCGTGATTCGAGGATAAAATCTGTTATTGGTAACTATAAATAGTAGGAAGAACCACTCAGGCATTTTCAAAGTCATTATAGTTACCATAACCATTGAATACGTAGTTGTAATTATTCAATATTTGGAAAATGATAATGTAACTATTAAAATAATCGCTTACACTACAAATACATAGTTGCTACTTATAATACCGGATTTTATGAATGTCGACTCCGCAATTTTCCAATGAATTTTCCAGCATTTCAATTGTATATACGTCGAACTATATTCTATTACGAGTGTGATCATTAAAAAACAAAGCCCCTTTAAGTAGTCAGTTTCTCAACAGAAAACCTCTAGAGTTTGTTGTTACAAATCCACAAACAGTTAATCAATCCTTCCAAGCGCAATAGTCCTAACAAATCGAAGAAAACTGAGTATAAAAAGCGCATTCATCGGCTCCAACTCATTTGAGAATAGATTTGTATCTCAATCACAAGCATGAACAGTTTAACCAGTTCTGGTTGCTGCTGCCTGGTGATTCATTCGAGATCCTAAATTCGTTAAAGAGCCGCCTACGTGAATCACTATTTGGCCTGTGTTGCACATACAACCGGGCGACTATATGTCAATGATTTGTCATCGCGTGTGTGCGCCGTCAACTCTGAGAAACAGAGAGACTCCAGACCGATATGTCGCTCTTATCAAAAGAGAACAAAACACAAAGCTTCATTGACAAAGACAGACGTAGAGCTCTGTACGAAAGTAAAAGAATAAATAATTAAATTGAGTTCACAACTCGAAGCGAGAGAGGAACTCGAGAGCTCGATATCGAGTGAGTCCAAGCAGTGCAGTGGCTCGTTTCTCTCGTTGGTGGGGCGATATCGTTCGAGGATGCGGCGAGTGAGATAAGAGCGATTGCACGAGGAACGAGCGGACACGTTGCGCTCTTGCAGTCACTCACTCTATGCTCTTCTATTCTTCCTCGGCTATTTCGTCATTCTCTTTCCTCCTAATCGTCGTCTCTTTATCCACTGCGTCGATTAGCAGACAAGACCCGACGATTTTCCGTCCACCGCGAAGAGCTTGTCACGTATTCGAGTATTCGACACGGACGTGCGACTCTCCACCTCTTGCTGCTCTCGTCGATCGTTTCTAGAGCAAGCGAGCTCAGCTATATAGTCACAAGCAGAGACTGTGAACAGAAGCTCGAGGTAGCCACAGAGCTCGTCCGCTCCAACGAACGCGCAACGATCCTTTACGTAACACCTAGAACAGCAACAACAGCGGAGTTATAACGCGTTCAGTAATTTCGTGGAAGAAAAAAAATTGAGGAATAAAGCCGTGTTACGCTTCGCGAGAAACTCTCGGCCACTCTCTTCGAACGTGCATTTTACTGTTATAGACGTTATAATGGTTTTATATCAATTTTTGCTTCCTCATAGAAGAAGCTTTGTTTTCATGAATGTTCTTTTTTCGAGATTTTCATGTCTGGATTCTCAGAATGATCCAAAACGTCGAGAAAAATGGTCTAGAAAAATAACCATGTTTGTGTGTTTCTGCATGTGTATAATATAGTTTCATAGGTATAAAATTAATCAATATAAAAATTATAAATAAAGAACGGATAGAATTTTCAAGCTGAAACTTGACGCACACGTGAAGCAGTTATGATCCTCTTATTGTTGTAAATTTAATTGAAATTTGTTGTCTCCTTCATAGCTATAGACGTTATAATGGTTTTATATCAATTTTTGCTTCCTCATAGAAGAAGCTTTGTTTTCATGAATGTTCTTTTTTCGAGATTTTCATGTCTGGATTCTCAAAATGATCCAAAACGTCGAGAAAAATGGTCTAGAAAAATAACCATGTGTGTGTGTGTTTCTGCATGTGTATAATATAGTTTCATAGGTATAAAATTAATCAATATAAAAATTATAAATAAAGAACGGATAGAATTTTCAAGCTGAAACTTGACGCACACGTGAAGAAGTTCTTATCCTTTTATCGTTGTAAATTTCATTGAAATTTGTTGTCTCCTTCATATTTTAGCACAATTCAATTTCTCTTTGTATGAAAAAATGAAGTAAACACGGTAATTCGAGCAAATTTCAACTTGACTGTCTGGAATTTTTTTCACACTTGCACTTGCGAAAAATTTTGATTGGTATTGCATTTGGGCAGAATCGACAAAGAGGTTTAAAAATTATGACTTTTTTTTTCTTTTCAATACTTGCTCTGTTGATCTAATCCTTATAATTCGAGAACGGCTCCACGAATTTAAGTAAAACTTTGCATGGAAGTGGAGCAGGTATTACCGGACACGAGAAAAAAAGATTAGTTGCCATAACGAAGAAATGAGTTGACACAACCAATCGATTATTCTATTTATCTTACAACTCCGACGATTCGAATAATAATACCGACGATTCGAATGATAGTCCCAACTATTCGAGTGGTAGTCCCAACGATTGGATTAGTTAACTTAACTAATCTCGCGAGAACTAATCGTGAATAGTTGAGGTTACTATTCGATATGATTGAGGCAACTAATTTTTTAGACATCGTGTACAGCAAATCGAAAACGTAGTTGCCACAACCAAACATCTCTTTCCGTGGACGATTGTGGTAAATTTAATCAGAATCGACAGAGCAATTAAAGTTTTATGAGATTGAATATTTAAAAAAAATTCAAACAGCGTAACACCCTAAATTGTGTAAATTTCAAGATTTCGAATTAAATATCTATACAGAAATGAAGTTACAATTAAGGTTGAGTATTAAGTGAGAATAACAATGGACGTCAAAAGCTATAGAATTATTTTCCAGATTTCAAAAACTTCTGTATGTAGAAGCCAACATTTGTCAACATCGTTTCTCATAGACGTGGATTTGTGAAATCTGAATAATAATGAGGAAGCAATGTGCAAGGTTCTACTTTGCACCGGTTTTTTTTTTGCTGGTGTAGAGAGAGCGATTTTATTTTTCCTGACCCCCCGGCGCAATGTCGCCTTGTCCAATGCAGCACCGCCAGGATTTCTGTGTGGAATATTACCGCTGTGAGTTGAACCGACCGCCAGGCGCCTGCAATCTTATCCGAGGGCTCCAGCGATGCAATCACTAGCCGTGACGGAAAGGAACTCCTGCATACACTGCTTGCACTCTCCGCTCAGCACTTGGCTAGCAGTTCTCTCCCGTGTTCTATAGAATACCGAAGCACGTTTGTTTCTTTTGGTTTTTGAAAAACCGGGTTACCAACCGACATGCTTTGCGTGACCCGCCAGCGACTTTCCCGATCACATTTATTTCGAAGCCAACATTGTTGCCAATTTTAGTGAAATGTGGTCGTTGATATCCACGAAGACCGGAAGGAAGTGGTAATTCATATCTTCGCTCCTCTAGCTGCTTCTTCAAGCTGCAAATACACTTTTTTTAAAAAAGCGTAACGTGATTTTTCCCTGAAAAAATAATCTAACTTCTCGGTAAATCTTGACGTGGAAAAATAAATAAATACTCGCGCGTGTGAATCGATATCGTCGAAAAAGATTCTTGGAAACGATTGAACGCTTCGACGAGATGAGTAAGTGCGCGCTTGAGATTTTACGTCGAATATGTCGAGGGCCTGAGAATTGTTAAGGCACCGTTAATGCCGAGGAAATAAGCCATTAAGCTTCTTAGATAATTGGTCACGACATCGTAACTCTGTTAATTGTTTGTACAGTAAGAAGAGAAAAAGAGAATGAAGAAGTGGAAGAAGGAGTATTAAGAGTGTCGTTTTCGTGACGCTCGACACTTACGCACCGCTGTTAGGTCAATAGGATGAGTCGCAGCACCTCATCTTTCTGATCCCGAGCCCTCGTGTCGAGCTTCACACAGTATCGTGGATAATAATCGCTTCTCTATGAGACCGAGAGTGTCTCGACGCTCCCCCACTTGACTCATACATACAGTTCTGTATATACATATACATGGGAGATTCCAACCCAACTCGATGAACGTTCAACCCTTCATATTTATAATTAGATTTATTCCTATTTCACTGCACCATACACTGAAAAAAAATGTCATTGATTCAATAATTCCATCGTTTGCGGGCTGCGAAAAGAAGTATTTTTGAATTAACTCTAGTTCTTATTCGTTCAATCCCATTTAACATTGAAATAATAAAATGTTATTTTGCTTATTGTAGAATTATCGTTTCGATCTCGTATGGAATTGGAGGAATTAGAATTCAAATTAAGTCGATAACGTCTGTTTTTGGCAGCCCGCGAACGATGGATTTATTGAATCAATGACATTTTTTTCAGTGTAGAATAAACTAAATTTTTAAAAAATACTTTGCCCTTGACTTTTGTCAATCAGAGTTGTAAGCCCTTAATTTTTTGAAAACAAAGATAACGTAAGATTGGTTTTAGTGATGACGTTTTCATAATAACAACATGCAACGATTATAATATTATGAGGACATTTTTGAACAGCAGTTAAAAATATTAATCTTCAGTAAGATAACGTGATAATCCATTTGACAAAAACAAAGAAATGTAGTTAATGCGAAGTTAATGGAGGATCGTGCTGTTCCATTTTTCTCACAATTTTTCCCAATATTTGATTGGCAGTGCGGTTTTTTTCCGTGATTAGAAAGTACACACATAATTCTATAATCGCCGCAGTTTATTATTATGAAATCGTAACTACAAAATTAACTGTGATTTTTAGTTCTTATAGCATTGGGAACTTACAACACTGCTGTCAATATTAAGAGTTTTTTAAAAATACTTCATAATTACTAGAAAGAATTATTTTCTTCTTCAAATTGAACATATAGTTTCAGTATACATTAAAATATGAAAGAGAAAATTATTCTACAATTTACTGAGAATAAACTCTCATATAAGAATACAAAGTGAGGCTTTTTTCAAAAATGAAAGAGTCGAAAAAAGGGATGTTCAAAGAATACCACTTTCATTTTTTGTTCTTGGGGTTAAAAAAAATCAACATTTTTAAGATATAAAAAAATGTATACACTGAGAAAAAAATCTGGTAATTTAAATAAAAATATAGTTAGACCGACGATAATCTAACTATAAACTATAATTCCCAGGAGAAACGTCTATATTTTATGGTTATAGCAAATATAAGAAAATAGTTGGATGAACCATTAATATAACTCCCAGGAGGAACGTCTATATTTTATGGTTTTAGCAAATATAATTATAGTAGCAATCATCAAAATGATAGTAGTTTCAAAAACTATTCTAATCGTTTCAAATATGCCGTTTCGTTGCGTATAAGATTTCAACGTTTGTGTCCAATAACCTTGCAAGTATCGGTTATTGAACCATATTATCATCGCTTCAACCATAAAACATTGCAAGCCTTCCTATATTCGTTTTATCATGTGAAATCGTTAAATCAACGATATGCTTTTCTCTCAGTGTAGAGTATTGTTTTTTCACTTTTGACATTGACAGACTAAGGTATTATAAAAAATTGATTTCATTCTCGTTCGTTTTTGGGGTGGTACAAATCAGTGAAATAGGATTAAGTCTAATTACAAATATGCAGAGTCAGACGTTCATCGATTTTGCTTGGAATGTCCCATATGAATATCTATATAGTTGAGCGGATAAAATCATCATTGATGCTGACGCGGCGCACGCGTTATCGTCATCGAGTCGCGCTGAGCATGCGAAGAAGGAAATCTTCTTCGTTACTACGCGTATTTACACTGACTATAGTAGTACAGACGCGTAACAGTGCAAATACTCAGCGATGACTCTAAGCTTACAACACGAAGCACGCAATTAATACCCCCTCACGCTCTCGGACGATTGTAATCTTTCTGGTTTGCCGAGAGTGAAAAGGAGATCGTACACCTTTTTTCAATCTATGGGCTTGTCGCGATGGGGTTTGAAATAGCAAACATTTTGCGAGACATTTCTAAAGCTTTCTGTGATTTATTATCAATATGATTTTTTTTTTCAGAGATTGTGATATTAAAAAAAATATTATATGAATAAGCAAATATTGTAAATAAATTATTCTAATATTATTCTTAATTGTATATAGGCATGTAATTAAGGGTTCTGATCTCCCTGAAAATTAGGTGTATTTTTGAAAATGTATAAACTCGAAATTATTGAAATTTAAAAAAATTTTCTGGTTGGCTAACAAATCGTTTTATTTAAACTATGTCGAGTAAAAAAGTTCTTCAAAGCTACTTCGAAATTAATGATAATTTAAGACTATTTTATAGCCAAAAATTTAAAAAAAATTGTCTGAATTAAAAAGAAAACCCATGTTTCAAGGTCATAGAATTTAAAGGACAAAAATATAAGGGACCACAGAAACCTATGGTTCGTTAAATTCATGATTTTCGATATGTTTAAAATGAAATATTTGCAAGTTATATTCTAGAAAGTGAATGTAATCTGCTATTCCTTCAATCAAGAAGTCTGTAACCCGTGTGCAATTTATATTCATAGTCTATAACGTAAGAGTCTACAGTGTGGAGTCATCACGTAATATTTCCCAATGGGTATAACCGCAAAGTATTTATTTCACTGTAAAAGATTTGAGTATTTCTTGATAAGGTAATATCAAAGATTCCTCAGACGTTTGACTAGTTAAAAATGCTTTTTTCTTTTTGTTTTCTTCTTGAAAACGTATGAATACTTTGGTGCAGTACAATATTCCAGACAATCATTGTACAGCTAACACGTGCGTAAAGGCCCAGCCCTTGTTCTTCCTTTTCATTCCCCGATGTGCTTTCAATCCCACGTAAAAACTCTCCCACGAGCACTTCAGTCCTTCTCTACAAGTATATGAGTTATATTCGAGGGCGTCCTTACGCTCCACCTCTTTCTGTATCCGCCCTTCCTTCTTTGATTCTCGACGGACTTTCCTCTTCTGTCCTCTTCGTTCCTCTCCCTTCTCATTCTGTATACTCTTCACTTTCTCTCTCTCATTCTCACTCTCTCTCTCCCTCTGTCGCTTCGAAGGCTCTTTGCCGCTTCCAGACGTAGAGCTCGAAGCAGAAAGCTGTCGAGCACCACCCGTCGTACGTATTTATAGAGATTTGGCGCGAGAGTCTCCCCGCAAGTACGTGGGTCGACCAGGTTCGCACGTGAGACCAGAAGAACCCTTTTCATTTTCGTATCTCACAAGCCTATGAAAACCTGCTGAAAAAATGCAGAGAAAAGAAATATTCATTGTTAATGAAATCACATTTTAGTTGAAATAAAATAAAGATTTACTTGCATCCGGAGAAATGGATCTAATGGATTTATTTAAGTAAAATGAGGGATCTATTTGAATTGAATTAAAATTATTACAATCAAATATCATTTAGTCACTTTAAAGAAATTCTAAATTCGATTAAATAAAAAACGAATAGATCCACGAAAGAATAAAAATGAAAGAAATATTCATCGTTAATGAAATCACATTTTAGTGTAATGAAATAAAGATTTACTTATATCCTGAGAAATGGATCTAATGGATCTAATTAAGTGAAATGAGGGATCTATTTGAATTGAATTAAAATGATCGCAATCAAATACCATTTAGCCGCTTTAAAGAAATTCTAAATTTGATTAAATAAAAAACGAATAGATCCACGAAAGAATAAAAATGAGAGAAATATTCATTGTTAATGAAATCACATTTTGGTGTAATAAAATGAAGACTTACATCCGGAGAAATGGATCTAATGGATTTATTTAAGTGAAATGTGGGATGTGTTTACTGGCATTTATTTGCAATTTAAAAAAATGTCCAGCCTCATATCATTTTGTTAATCGAAATAAATTTGATTCTATCCAAATAAATTTAGTTCGATTCAAACTAATTTTGTTAAAATAAAGCAAAATTTTAACTTTCAAATAGATTCCGTAAGGTAAACGGCCCTGTTTCTGACGCTAGTCCGGTTCCTGACGCGTTACTTTAGCATAGACGGCTTCCTCCACCATTCCGGAAACAGCCAATAGTAGTTCATAAATGGTGGCGTCACAAACTGCGACATTCGTTAGGTCCTCGTTTACTCTATGGTTTTACATGGGCAGAGTGAGAGGGTTGCCTTACATCGTCACAAACCGGGCCGTTTACCTTACTTCATTAAAATAAAATAAAATCTCAACTTTCAAATAGATTAGGTATTTCACTAAAATAAAATCATTAGGCTGAGTGGTATGAACGAATGTTTACTTTACCATCAGATAAATCGTTTCAATATTCCTTTAGCTGTACGCACGCAAATATGTACATTATCGAAAATAAGTTTTTCCAATTTTCGAAGTCGAAGCTGGTTATGAGCAAGGTCCGGTGTCCCATGGTGAGTTGAATCAAGATAAGGCGGTGAGCTCAGTTCAAGCGTCGGCTACGACTCAAACACAGCCCTCGTATACATACCGGTATTCGAGAGAAAACGGAAACAGGTGGACTGATTAGAGTATGTTAAGACGACAGGCGATAAGAGGAGAACGAGAAAAAAAACAGGCCATATCACGTGATCATAGTGAAAGACATAACTTCCTTCGCTTTCATCGAGAGTAAAAATATAGGTAGGCGTTTCGTTAATGTCTCTTACACAAGGTCATGTCGTAGAAGAGTATCTGATATACTTTTATCTTATAGAAATGTGCAGTTAAAAAAAAAAAACAAAAAATTGTAGAATGTTTGCCAGCCGAGTAAACATTTTTTGTTTAAGGAGTCAAAATCCTATACATTTTTTTCTTACATCACCAGACAATCAAGTGAGACATCCATCAAAGTATATCTCTTATTTTTACCTCTCTTTCTGCACTGAGAGAAGAGTTTGTTAATAGTTAACAAATCTTGCACTAAGAAAAATAAATGCGACAACTTGCTAAATGTAGTGAGTTCTACTATAAAAATAATGAACCGTGCCATAATTTAGTTGCTAGATACATTATTTATTGTTACAGCAACCATAAAAACATAGTTGTCGTCTCAGGGAAACATGTGTATAGTTGAAATCACCATCAATTTTTTTGCGTGTGGTTAAATATGGCAAAATGAACCATATAGTTATTCTTATTGAATCTCACTTGAGCCAAATAAGATTTGTTAACTATTAACAAATGTCAGCGAGCTTCATTTGCGACAAGCAAATTTTATTTAGCTGAAGTGAGAGTCAATAGGAATAACTAAATGGTTCATTTGGCCATATTTAACCAAGATTTGTTAACTGTTAACAAATGTTAACAAACTTTACTCTCAGTGTGAGAGACAAATGGAATTAAATACAATAAAGCACCCAAGTAAATCATTTACTTGAAAACATGTTAATGCAATATGTATTTGAATCAAACATGTATTTCATTTTGTGAATTTCAAATATGTTATTTAGTTCATATAGTGATTCAATTCAATACAATATATTGATGATTCGACCACATATATAGTTAATTCAAATATCAGATAATTAAATCAATTATCGATCTCTTTTACAACTTCATGTGGTAGAAATGTATCTGACAATGAGGCACGCTTTTCAATTGCACATCACAAAGAAAGCGAGAAAATAAATAGGCCGTTTGTCCTTTCGCCAATGTCCTATACGAGATCACTTCGTAGAAGAGTCTTTTCAATCTGATATGGGACGGTTTGTTTATCAGAAAGCGGACGAGGAGAAAATAAATATACATAAATAGATATAAATATAGTTATTTGGACAATAACTTGTTGAAGGTCACGTGATAGAAGGCTTTCTGCAATCTAACTTTGCCTAATATGTACACGATAAAAAGAACGAGAATAAAAATAAAGTTTGTTGTTCCTCATGAGGAATATTGATTGCAAAAGACAGAGAAAACAACGGGTAATTGGAAATTCCTGAAAAACTAACATTTTGTAATTTGCTTGGCAGTTTTGTATTTTTTAATATTTTTGTAATTGCTGGCTTTGTTGTCGAATGAAATTATCTACATATTTTTTGTTTCAGAGCTGTATAATCCTGGCAAATAAACTTTTTTTTCAACATCACATTTTCAGCAACTTTTTTCATTAATGTTACTATTTATATGTAATTCCCAAAATTTCTAGATTTTCTTTGAATATTGGTGATGATATCCCAAAAATGTTGAAGTTTATCTATCGAGAAGCGTTTTCGAAATTTAATTCGAATGAAATCCCAATTTCATGGGATACAATCCAGACGTGAGTTAGATAAAAAATCAGTGATATTCATTGATGGATATCTCGCTTGTTTGGCAGCTGGTATTATTTGAAAAAATATTTCCTGCTCTACCATTAAAGTAATTTTTTTTATAGGTGGAAAAAGTATCTAGCTTTTCTGAGTCACCCATAATATTTTTATTCAATTTTGCTCTCAGCCCACTTTTATAAGAGTACAAATAGGCCAATGTCAAAACAATTGATAATTGTGCATAAGATGTATCTGTCGGGCGTGAATGCAGATTTTTTTCTAAAAGTAGGTGACCTAATAATTTATGGAAGACTTTTTTATCACTATTCAAGTCTATGACAAACTCTCAATTTTCTATCTAAAATCACTATACTCATATCGAAAGGATAAATCTTATGGACAACTAACAATTATTTAAGAATATTCTCTTATAAAAGTGTGCAGTGTGAAAACAAAAAAAAATGTAAACGACCCAGAATATTGGCGACCTGCAAACATGTTCTTTGTTTAAGGATTGAACACCCCATATTTTTTCTTATAAGATCACCAGCCAATTACGTGAAACGTCCATTAAAGGATGTCTCTGATTTTGACCTCTTTTCTCATAATATCTCTTACAACGTCACTCCTAGAAGTTTGCGCCATCACATACGGAGAGAAATTTATGTGTCATGACCACACAAAACGGTGACAACAAAAATCGTTACGTTATAACGTAACGTAAAACTGATTTGTCAGCCTATAGGCTGACAAATCAGTTAAGCTATGCTGATGAATCTTTTGTTCGGCAGACAAATCTTTTTGCTGGACTGACCAATTTTTTTTTGTTAGCTTAACAAAACGATTTTTGTTGTCACTGTTTTTTGTTGTCTTGACACAGAAATTTCTCTCCGTGTAAGATTACCAATCAATTAAGTAAAACGTCCATCAAAGGATGTCTCTGATTTTGACCTCCCATTTCTTAATATCTCTCACGTCGTCACTCGTAGAAGTCTACGTCATCACAAAAAGGATGGAAAAGAAACGGTTCATAGTTTCGTTATGCTGATGAATCTTTTGATGAAAGTTTTGCTATGCTGATGAATCTTTTGTTCGGCTGACAAATCTTTTTGCTGGACTGACCAATTTTTTTTTGTTAGCCTAACAAAACGATTTTTGTTGTCACTGTTTTTTGTTGTCATGACACAGAAATTTCTCTCTGTGTAAGATTACCAGTCAATTAAGTGAAACGTCCATCAAAGGATGTCTCTGATTTTGACCTCCCATTTCTTAATATCTCTCACGTCGTCACTCGTAGAAGTCTACGTCATCACAAAAAGGATGAAAAAGAAATGGTTCATAGTTTCGTTATGCTGATGAATCTTTTGATGGAAGTTTTTCTATGCTGATGAATCTTTTGTTTGGCTGACAAATCTTTTTGCTGGACTGACCAATTTTTTTTGTTAGCCTAACAAAACGATTTTTGTCGTCACTGTTTTTTTGTTGTCATGACACAGAAATTTCTCTCCGTGTAAGATTACCAGTCAATTAAGTGAAACGTCCATTAAAGGATGTCTCTGATTTTGACTTCCCATTTCTTAATATCTCTCACGTCGTCACTCGTAGAAGTCTACGTCATCACAAAAAGGATCAAAAAGAAACGGTTCATAGTTTCGTTATGCTGATAAATCTTTTGATGAAAGTTTTGCTATGCTGATGAATCTTTTGTTCGGCTGACAAATCTTTTTGCTGGACTGACCAATTTCTATTTGTTAGCTCAACAAATAGATTTTTGTTGTCACTGTTTTTTGTTGTCTTGACACAGAAATTTCTCTCCGTGTAAGATTACCAATCAATTAAGTAAAACGTCCATCAAAGGATGTCTCTGATTTTGACCTCTCATTTCTTAATATCTCTCACGTCGTCACTCGTAGAAGTCTACGTCATCACAAAAAGAATGAACAAGAAACAGTTCATAGTTTCGTTAATTTCGTTGTCGAAACATTAGTGACGGTCAAGTAGTATGACACAGAAATTTCTCTCCGTGTAAGATTACCAGTCAATTAAGTGAACCGTCTATCAAAGGATGTCTCTGATTTTGACCTCCCATTTCTTAATATCTCTCAGGTCGTCACTCGTAGAAGTCTACGTCATCACAAAAAAGGATGAAAAAGAAATGGTTCATAGTTTCGGTATGCTGATAAATCTTTTGATGAAAGTTTTGCTATGCTGATGAATCTTTTTGCTGGACTGACCAATTTTTTTTTGTTAGCCTAACAAAACGATTTTTGTTGTCACTGTTTTTTGTTGTCATGACACAGAAATTTCTCTCCGTGTAAGATTACCAGTCAATTAAGTGAAACGTCCATCAAAGGATGTCTCTGATTTTGACTTCCCATTTCTTAATATCTCTCACGTAGTCACTCGCAGAAGTCTACGTCATCACAAAAAGAATGAAAGAGAAACAGTTCATAGTTTCGTTAATTTCGTTGTCGAAACATTAGTGACGGTCAAGTAGTAGCAAGAAGACGAATAAGAAGTCATGCCGGTGGAATGTAGGATAGCTCGCTACTATGAAATCACCGCGCGAACCATAACACGAAACGTGGACTGTATAGCGTTACTTACTATACCTACAGCTTTGAAGTTGGTGTCGTGAGCGCGCGCGGCTTGCATTAATTTCCGCCTCCGTATTATAAAGCCGGGCGAGGCTCTTAAAACTATCGTCATCATTGTCGACGATTCGGAATTCAAGCGTTCGACATTATTGTACGGGATACAAGACGACTCGTCCACACCATAGAAAGTGATTTCTGATTTCGTTTGCCGTTTTCGCTCGCGACAACCATGCAATGTATAAGCCGTGCTATGCTGCGATGCTTGTTCCTGCGACTCGCGCGCTCCGGACACCATACGGTGAAAGTTTCGGATGTGTAGATAGCGAAGTATGGCTTACATACCCGCGCTGACAATATTTTTCTTTCCTTTTTTCTTCGAATCTATTTGTTTTCATTTTCCACACACAAAGATAACGCTCGGCGCTCTTTATACACAGCTCGAGATTTAGTATGTGTGTGAGTGTATATGTATATATACTATGCGGTTTCGACTGCTCATATAAGGCGTGCCGGAAGTCCGGCGACACGGAGCAATCGGGCCACATTGAAAAAGGACAAAAGTTAAATGCACTGGTGCAAAGTATGATTGAGTACTTTAGGAATGTTAGTGCTAGGATTATAAATTCCTCACGATACTAATTATACAGGCTTTATTTATGTAACGGAACAGATATTTCATGTTGGTTTTATGATGTTTGAAAATCTTTAAAATTGCTGTTTTTTTCGGACTGTGGTATTATTTAATTTGCTTTGTGTAATTTGTAAGCCTAAAGTAATGACTGTTTTAAATTTAATAAAATAAAATAGCTTTCTTCAAATATAGTTCAAGACTTTATCCAATTGTAAATTTCCTGCTGATTATAAATTACATCATATTTATGCTAAATTCTGGAAATTTCATGTACAGGCGCAAAAAACGGGAATAGTTAATTTTCCACTTATTTTCATGCTTGAGCCGTGGAGTGAAGTTGCAGAGTAAAATGCTGGAAAATTTTACTCTGCAACTTTCTACAATTTTTAAAGATAATAAATTTATCTGGTAAATTGTATTCTTCAATTCGGTTCACGTACTTTCGGTACCATTACAAAGAAAAAACGAAAGTATGAACCACTTTACATTTTCTTTAACCCTATTTTTTAGTTTTGACTGATTCAATGTGAAAATGTCTCCTTTAAAGTTTTTATGCGATCGTACATTATCTGATGATTACGAATTAGATCAAATTTTTAATAAGATCTCGACAATTTCATATCCACACGAAACAAAACATGAAATATGTATTTTCGTCTTTTTTCCCAGCTTGAATTACGACTAAGTTGCAGAGTGAACAATTTCCAAAATATTAATTTACAACTTTCGTTATCTTTCTACATAAAAAAAGTTGCAATTTTGTAATAAATAAATAGCTATTGTAATTCAATTTATGTATTTTTAAATCCGTTTTATTAAAACATACAAAACGGGTTAACATTTTTTGAATCCTTATTTTTAAGTTTTAGTAAGTCTAATATGGAAATGTCTTCTTCAAAAACGTTTCACGACTTAATCCGGTATATAATGGTCTACTAATTCTGATTAATATTAAGTTTTTTTTCTGAAAACAAAAAAAATTCCATATCCAAATTACAAAAAAAAAAAAGTTTGAAATTATTTTCTGCTTTTGTCCCTCTTGACATGCGATTGAAAAAGTACAAAGCTGGATTTTTCATCAGTAATAAAAAGAAAAAATTAAGGATAAAATTTATCATCGAAAAATGAAAGGTTATCGATTATGACGCACAGAATTTCTGAATTTCATTTGAGCTCATTGACCCTGACGTTCGAGAAACTTAATCGTCGCGTAGCGAGGAGTAATTTACTAAATGGTCGTCATTCTGACACAGTGAAAAGGTTCATTAGTAAGGGAAAGGAAAAGGCGCTGGGCTGTTGAGTTGCGGTCGTGACTGTATCGAGAGAGAGATCGTTGTCTCATGAGCGCTCGTGCGCGGTCCCAAATGAAACAACAATCGAGACGTTTCCCGTGTTGAAAAGGAGCTCTTTCTCAGCGCCTCCTAATAAGGCATATGATACCTTATTTGATTTATATTCTCGGTATATATTAATTTGCCTGGAGAGCAAATCGGAAGGTTACGCTTGTCTTGTATATGTAGTATTAATAAATACATATGTTAATCCCAGCTGGCCCGAAAACTGTGTCACGATTTCAATAAAACGGCGATCTTGAATTCCTCGGCGCGCGGCAACGCGTCGCTGGCTCTCGGCCTGATGCCACGAGGGCAACCGTTCTATTTCATTGACCGCAACGGGAATACAGCGCAGAAGAAGATGAAGAAGAAGAAGAAGGGGCGGGCGGAGTAGGAAGAGAGCAACCTTCTTGGCAATATAATTTCATTCCGTTGGGTTATATGTATAGTTAAGTGAGAAGAACTCGCGGCATCAGCGGTGCACAACGCGTGAGTTCAGTGATGCAAGATGCACGAGAGACGATGAGAAGAACCGGACGCGAATACCGGATGGATCATCGTAGGAATGCACTCGCAGCATCTTCTCTCACGAACATCTGCATACAACGCACCGTATATACACCTGTACGGACATTCGACACGTCCACTTGAACCTCTGTACCGTAAAACACTAAATATATTGCTTATCCTCAATAGGGATGGGGCATAAATTTTCTAGGCAGCGTTTTTTGATTGATATGTTTTTCATGGCTTTGCAGTTATAATATACTTTTAATTATTGTATTTATGAAGACATTTTAAAAAGACAGCTGTGGGAATGGGATTATTGTTGTGAAATAATCGGAGGTCAATCTGACAATAGAAAAAACATTAAGTTTCATTTAAGAAAAAATTCAAATTATGAAGCTGTCGATTTTTAAGAAAATGAGTCAAGATTTTATGATGGAATTCGTAATTTTAAGGAGACTTTGATATATTTTTTAAGGCTGTACAGTTATAATAAACTTTTCATTGTTGTATTTATGAAGACATTTTAAAAAGACAGCTGTGGGAATGGGATTAGAGGTTAGTGATTATTGTTGGTAGCAGGTCAATCTAACAATAGAAGAAGGGTTGAGTTTCACTTAAGAAAAAATCCATATTATGAGTATTATGGGTGTCGATTTTTACGAAAATTAAGAATGTGTAACTAATATATTACAGTGGAATTCGTAATTTTAAGGAGACTGATATATTTTTTAAGACTGTGCAGTTATAATAAACTTTTAATTATTTCATTTATGAATATATTTAAAAAAGACAGTTATCGGAAGACATTTTAAAAAGACAGCTGTGGGAATGGGATTAGAGGTTAGTGATTATTGTTGTGATGTAGTCGGAGGTCAATCTAACAATAGAAGAAACATTAAGCTTCACTTAAGAAAAAATTCAAACTATGAAGCTGTCGATTTTTAAGAGAAAGAATCTAGATATTATAATGGAATTCGTAATTTTAAGGAGATTTCGATATATTTTTCAAGGCTGTACAGTTATAATAAACTTTTCATTGCTGTATTTATGAAGACGTTAAAAAAAGACAGCTGTGGGAATGGGTTTAGAGGTTAGTGATTATTGTTGGTAGATAATCGCAGGTCAATCTAACAATAGAAGAAGCGTTGAGCTTCACTTAAGAAAAAATCCATATTATGAGTGTTATGGGTGTTGATTTTTACGAAAATTAAGGATATCTAACTAATATATTACAGTGGAATTCGTAATTTTAAGGAGTCTTTGATATATTTTTTAAGGCTGTGCAGTTATAATAAACTTTTAAGGGGAGAGAGTCAGGTAAAAAAATTGATTTTGGAAATTCAATATCATCCAAATCCTATTGCATATAAAAATGGCCAACGCACTATATTGCTGGTAGTCGATGAACGGATTTTGTACTATCGTCTGACTTGCATATGCTTTTCAATATTATCTTAAGCAAAGTTCTTAGGTTTTCTATTCTGCGCACGATTCAGATCAAACTACTAGGCAGATTGAAATGGTTGACGTCTCATTTTCTTCTTCATGAAAAGATACACCGGCTAAATGGAGCAAATGTTAATAAAAGGTAATATTTTTTAAGTGACATAATTATTAATAAATAAATGTTATGCTGTTTTCTAAATCAGTGATGAACTTTGCTTTCAGAATGAAAAAAAAATTGTTTGCTCCATTTAGCCGGTGCAACTTTTCATGAAGAAGAAAATGAGACGTCGACCCTTCCAATCTGCCTAGTAGTTTGATCTGAATCATGCGCAGAATGGAAAACCTAAAAATTTTGCTTAAGAAAATATTGAAAATCATATGCAAGTCAGACGACAGTCAAAAATCCTTTCATTGAGTACCAACAATATAGTGCGTTGAGCATGTTTATATGCAATAGGATTTGGAGGATATTATATTTCCAAAATCAATTTTTTTTACTTGACTCCCTCCCCTTACTTATTTCATTTATGAAGATATTTAAAAAAGACGGTTGTCGGAATGAGAATGGATGTTATCGTTTATTGTTGTGAGGTAATCAAAGGTCAATCTAAAAATAGAAAAAACATTAAGCTGAACTTAAGAAAAAATCCAAATTATGAGCGTGTCGATTTTTAAGAAATTGAAAGATATGTAACTAATATATTATAATGGATTTCGTAATTTTAAGGAGACTTTGATATATTTTTTATGGCTGTGCAGTTATAATAAACTTTTTATTATTGTATTTATGAAGACATTAAAAAAAATATAGCTGTCGGAATAAGATTAGAAGTTAGCGGTTATTGTTATGTAGTCATTGAAGGTCAATCTAAAAATAGAAGAAGCATTAAGCTTCACACAAGAAAAAATCCAAATTATGAGGGTGGCGATTTTTAAAAATTATTGGCACTGAAGATATGTAACTCAGATATTATAATAGAATTCGCAATTTTTAGAAGACTGTGACGGCTTTTTTAAATTTATATATTGTTAATGGGCGAGCAGAAATAATAAACTTTTAACTATTGTATTTATGAAGACAATAAAAAAGACAGCTGTGGGAATGGGATTAGAGGTCAGCGATGATTGTTGTGAGGTAATCGAAGGTCAATCTAACAATAGAAGAACTGTACATGATGCTTCACCGAGAAATAGAAATCAAATTGAGGGGTTGACAGTTTGAAAAAATGATTTTATCTAATTGAATTTTCTCAGTGTTGGGAATGTGTGTCTAAGATATTATCATGGAATTCGCAATTTAAGGGGCTATAGCAATTTTAGTGGCGCGAGGTCGGTCGCATTTATATTCGGTTGTGAAACTTTGAACGTGTTTTTTTAGAAACTTCAGTTTTGTACCTCGCCACTTGCGTGTGTTAGTCAATTTTTAACCGAATGACTTGAAATATGAACAGAAGGATTATAAAAAATGTTTTCGATTGAACGTAAGATTTATTAAATTGCAAGACTAGTTTTTGAGAAACAATTTAAAAAATACTCTCACTAAATTTAGAAAATGTTTTTTAAAACGTTCATTTAATTGAAAACCATTATTTCCGATAAATCCTACACTTACCTAAAGTTACATTCATATAATAAAAATGAAAGAAAAAATGTAATACAAAGATATTCAAGATTAAAAAAAAAGTTTAACAAAGTATTAAAAAAATTCGGTAATAGCCTCTTTTACTGCGGTTTCAGTGGTGATTCTCTCAAACAACTGATAATTATCATATTGTTTTTAATCAAATTCATTGAGTATTTCATTATTTTCTCAATTTAAAAATGTCACCATTTCACTCACTGAATTTAGAAAATGTTTTTTAAAATGTCCATTTAATTGAAAACCATTTTTTCCAATAAATCCTACACTTACCTAAAGCTACATTCATATAATAAAAAAGAAAGAAAAAATGTGATACAAAGACATTCGAGATTTACAAAAAAAAATTAACAATGTATTTTAAAAAATCGTCAGTAGCTTCTTTTACTGCGGTTTCAGTGGTGATTCTCTCAAACAACTGAGAATTATCAAATTGTTTTTAATCGAATTCATTGAGTATTTAATAATTTTTTCAATTTAAAAATGCCAACATTTCCCTCGCTAAATTTAGAAAATGTTTTTTTAAAACGTCCTTCTATTTTAAAATCATTATTTCCAATAAATCTTACACTTACCTAAAACTACATTCATATAATAACAGAGAAAGAAAAAATGTAATACAAAGATATTCAAGATTTAAAAAAAAAATTTTAACAATGTAGTAAAAAAAATATTCGGTAATAGCCTATTTTACTGCGGTTTCAGTGGTAATCCTCTCAAACAAATGAGAATTATCAAATTGTTCTTAATCGAATTCATTGAGTATTTAATTATTTTTTCAATAAAAAGCGCCCCCTCAATTTCCCAATTGAATGGCTTGCGAAATGGCCCCCCGGGTGACCTATATTTTAATTTCGGCTGTCCCCACTTCCGCGATATGTCCGAGTGTGAAATGAAAGAGGGAGGGGAGGGCATAACCGGCACGTTGAGGCTCTCGGTTACGCGTGCGAATGCTCTCAGCACCTTCGACTGACATTGCCCCGCGTTTGCCTATTGCGAGCCGTTACCAGTAGCGCGGCACAGGCAAACACATCACGGAGTTAAACATGAATGCGTCCTGTATCATGATTCATGAGAGCGTACGAACGAGTGTCAATGAATCGTAAAGCTATGTGAACCTAGCACCCGATTTAAAGGAATCTTATTTTTTTTTTAGCCATCTTATAGATTTAGGTACGTAGTTGATTGTAGTAACAATTATTTCGTTTGTAGTTAAGCTAAAAAAAAGTTACACGTTGTTAAAAAAATGACCATCCACCGAATTTGAGGAAACTAAAATTTGGCATGACAGGTCGGTAGAGAATCGTTTGTAGTTGATTGTAGTACAAAAATTTCCGTTTGTAGTCGAAAAGAAAAAAAGTTATATATTTTTTTTTTTTTTTTTTTTTTTTTTTTTTTTTTTTTTTTTTTTTTTTTTTGAGACCACAGCAGACGCTACAACAAACTATAAACGTGCTTAGATCCCACCCTTGCAATATTTCGACGCCACGTTAGTATTCAACAAACGATAAACAAAACAGTCACTACTACAAACTGCAAACGGTTGAATAGCCAATGATTGCTGTACATCAATTCCACGGGAGATCTTGACGAACCACAAATGAAACCAACTTCAAACGATTTTGGAGACAATACTAGCAATATATCAGAAACTAACACAGCGTCAATTATTGCACGTCTTGACTGCGGAATCTTTTGTAGGTCGAAAATGGGTGTGGAAGATCCGTAATTCTTTGTAGTTTGTGGCAGCTTCGTTTCGTTGGTAATTCGTCAAAAAGGGGTGTGGAAGATCCAGAATCGTTTGTAGTTATTTGTAGTTGTCTCGTTTCGTTTGGAGTTAGTCGTGAACAGGAGGAAAGGGTTCAGAATCGTTTGTAGTTGTCTCGTTTCGTTTGTAGTTAGTCGTGAACAGATGGGAAGGGTCCAGAATCGTTTGTAGTTGTTTGTAGTAGCTTCGGTTTGTTTGTAGTTTGTCGTGAACAAATGGGAAGGGTCCAGAATCGTTTGTACTTGTTTGTAGTTGTCTCGGTTCGTTTGTAGTTAGTCGTGAACAGGAGGAAAGGGTCGAGAATCGTTTGTAGTTGTTTGTAGTAGCTTCGTTTTGTTTGTAACTTGTCGTGAACAAATGGGAAGGGTCGAGAATCGTTTGTAGTTGTTTGTAGTAGCTTCGTTTTGTTTGTAGTTTGTCGTGAACAAATGGGAAGGGTCGAGAATCGTTTGTAGTTGTTTGTAGTAGCTTCGTTTTGTTTGTAGTTTGTCGTGAACAAATGGGAAGGGTCCAGAATCGTTTGTAGTTGCTTGTAGTTGTCTCGTTTCGTTTGTAGTTAGTCGTGAATAGATGGGAAGGGTCCAGAATCGTTTGTAGTTGTTTGTAGTAGCTTCGGTTTGTTTGTAGTTTGTCGTGAACAAATGGGAAGGGTCCAGAATCGTTTGTAGTTGTTTGTAGTTGTCTCGTTTCGTTTGTAGTTAGTCGTGAACAGGAGGAAAGGGTCGAGAATCGTTTGTACTTGTTTGTAGTTGCTTCGTTTCGTTTGTAGTTAGTCGTGAACAGATGGGAAGGGTCCAGAATCGTTTGCAGTTGTTTGTAGTTACTTCGTTTCGTTCGTAGTTCTTCGTGAACAAATGGGAAGGGTCCAGAATCGTTTGTAGTTGTTTGTAGTGGCTTCGTTTCGTTTGTAGTTAGTCGTGAACAGATGGGAAGGGTCCAGAATCGTTTGTAGTTGTTTGTAGTAGCTTCGTTTCGTTTGTAGTTTTTCGTGAACAGATGGAAAGGGTCCAGAATCGTTTGTAGTTGTTTGTAGTTGCTTTGTTTCGTTTGTAGTTAGTCGTGAACAGGAGGAAAGGGTCGAGAATCGTTTGCAGTTGTTTGTAGTTGCTTCGCTTCGTTTGTAGTTAGTCGTGAACAGATGGGAAGGGTCCAGAATCGTTTGTAGTTGTTTGTAGTTACTTCGTTTCGTTCGTAGTTCTTCGTGAACAAATGGGAAGGGTCCAGAATCGTTTGTAGTTGTTTGTAGTGGCTTCGTTTCGTTTGTAGTTCGTCGTGAACAGGTGGGTAAAGTTCAGAATCGTTTGTAGTTGTTTGTAGTTGTCTCGTTTCGTTTGTAGTTAGTCGTGAACAGGTGGAAAGGGTCCAGAATCGTTTGTAGTTGTCTCGTTTCGTTTGTAGTTAGTCGTGAACAGGAGGAAAGGGTCGAGAATCGTTTGTAGTTGTTTGTAGTTGCTTCGCTTCGTTTGTAGTTAGACGTGAACAGGTGGGAAGGGGCCAGAATCGTTTGTACTTGTTTGTAGTGGCTTCGTTTCGTTTGTAGTTCGTCGTGAACAGGTGGGAAAGGTTCAGAATCGTTTGTAGTTGTTTGTAGTTGTCTCGTTTCGTTTGTAGTTAGTCGTGAACAGGTGGGAAGGGTCCAGAATCGTTTGTAGTTGTTTGTAGTAGCTTCGTTTTGTTTGTAGCTTGTCGTGAACAAATGGGAAGGGTCCAGAATCGTTTGTAGTTGTTTGTAGTTGTCTCGTTTCGTTTGTAGTTAGTCGTGAACAGGAGGAAAGGGTCGAGAATCGTTTGTACTTGTTTGTAGTTGCTTCGTTTCGTTTGTAGTTAGTCGTGAACAGATGGGAAGGGTCCAGAATCGTTTGCAGTTGTTTGTAGTTACTTCGTTTCGTTCGTAGTTCTTCGTGAACAAATGGGAAGGGTCCAGAATCGTTTGTAGTTGTTTGTAGTGGCTTCGTTTCGTTTGTAGTTCATCGTGAACAGGTGGGAAAGGTTCAGAATCGTTTGTAGTTGTTTGTAGTTGTCTCGTTTCGTTTGTAGTTAGTCGTGAACAGGAGGAAAGGGTCCAGAATCGTTTGTAGTTATTTGTAGTTGCTTCGTTTCGTTTGTAGTTAGTCGTGAACATGTGGGAAGGGGCCAGAATCGTTTGTAGTTGTTTGTAGTTGTCTCGTTTCGTTTGTAGTTAGTCGTGAACAGGAGGAAAGGGTCGAGAATCGTTTGTAGTTGTTTGTAGTTGCTTCGCTTCGTTTTAGTTAGTCGTGAACAGACGGGAAGGGTCCAGAATCGTTTGTAGTTGTTTGTAGTTACTTCGTTTCGTTCGTAGTTCTTCGTGAACAAATGGGAAGGGTCCAGAATCGTTTGTAGTTGTTTGTAGTGGCTTCGTTTCGTTTGTAGTTCGTCGTGAACAGGTGGGAAAGGTTCAGAATCGTTTGTAGTTGTTTGTAGTTGTCTCGTTTCGTTTGTAGTTAGTCGTGAACAGGAGGAAAGGGTCCAGAATCGTTTGTAGTTGTTTGTAGTTGCTTCGTTTCGTTTGTAGTTAGTCGTGAACATGTGGGAAGGGGCCAGAATCGTTTGTAGTTGTTTGTAGTTGTCTCGTTTCGTTTGTAGTTAGTCGTGAACAGGAGGAAAGGGTCGAGAATCGTTTGTAGTTGTTTGTAGTTGCTTCGCTTCGTTTTAGTTAGTCGTGAACAGATGGGAAGGGTCCAGAATCGTTTGTAGTTGTTTGTAGTTACTTCGTTTCGTTCGTAGTTCTTCGTGAACAAATGGGAAGGATCCAGAATCGTTTGTAGTTGTTTGTAGTGGCTTCGTTTCGTTTGTAGTTCGTCGTGAACAGGTGGGAAAGGTTCAGAATCGTTTGTAGTTGTTTGTAGTTGTCTCGTTTCGTTTGTAGTTAGTCGTGAACAGGTGGGAAGGGGCCAGAATCGTTTGTACTTGTTTGTAGTGGCTTCGTTCCGTTTGTAGTTCGTCGTGAACAGGTGGGAAAGGTTCAGAATCGTTTGTAGTTGTTTGTAGTTGTCTCGTTTCGTTTGTAGTTAGTCGTGAACAGATGGGAAGGGTCCAGAATCGTTTGAAGTTGTTTGTAGTAGCTTCGTTTTGTTTGTAGTTTGTCGTGAACAAATGGGAAGGGTCCAGAATCGTTTGTAGTTGTTTGTAGTTGAAAGCTACCTAAACTTACCTTACTTAACTTAAACCCACCTAAGCTAACCCTACTTACCTTAACCGTAACTAAACTGACCCTACTTAATTTCAATGTACCTAACATAGCTCTATTCAACATAGACCTACAAATACAAACGAAACGAAGCTGCTACAAACTGCAAACAATTCTGGACCTTCCACATCCGGTTTCGATGAACCGCAAACGAAACGAAGCTACTACAAACAACTACAAACGATTTTTGACCCTTCCAATCTGTTTACGAAGAACTACGAACGAAACGAAGCAACTACAAACAACTACAAACGATTCTGGACCCTTTCCACCTGTTCACGACTAACTACAAACAAAACGAAGCAACTACAAACAACTACAAACGATTCTGGACCCTTTCCTCCTGTTCACGACTAACTACAAACGAAACGAGACATCTACAAACAACTACAAACGATTCTGGACCCTTCCCATTTGTTCACGACAAACTACAAACAAAACGAAGCTACTACAAACAACTACAAACGATTCCCGACCCTTCCCATCTGTTCACGACTAACTACAAACGAAAGGAGACAACTACAAACAACTACAAACGATTCTGAACCTTTCCCACCTGTTCACGACGAACTACAAACGAAACGAAGCCACTACAAACAACTACAAACGATTCTGGACCCTTCCCATTTGTTCACGAAGAACTACGAACGAAACGAAGTAACTACAAACAACTACAAACGATTCTGGATCCTTCCCATCTGTTCGCGACTAACTACAAACGAAACGAAGCAACTACAAACAAGTACAAACGATTCTGGCCCCTTCCCACCTGTTCACGTCTAACTACAAACGAAGCAAAGCAACTACAAACAACTACAAACGATTCTCGACCCTTTCCTCCTGTTCACGACTAACTACAAACGAAACGAGACAACTACAAACAACTACAAACGATTCTGGACCCTTCCCATTTGTTCACGACAAACTACAAACAAAACGAAGCTACTACAAACAACTACAAACGATTCTGGACCCTTCCCATCTGTTCACGACTAACTACAAACGAAACGAGACAACTACAAACAACTACAAACGATTCTGAACCTTTCCCACCTGTTCACGACGAACTACAAACGAAACGAAGCCACTACAAACAAGTACAAACGATTCTGGCCCCTTCCCACCTGTTCACGTCTAACTACAAACGAAGCGAAGCAACTACAAACAACTACAAACGATTCTCGACCCTTTCCTCCTGTTCACGACTAACTACAAACGAAACGAGACAACTACAAACAACTACAAACGATTCTGGACCCTTTCCACCTGTTCACGACTAACTACAAACGAAACGAGAAAACTACAAACAACTACAGACGATTCTGAACCTTTCCCACCTGTTCACGACGAACTACAAACGAAACGAAGCCACTACAAACAACTACAAACGATTCTGGACCCTTCCCATTTGTTCACGAAGAACTACGAACGAAACGAAGTAACTACAAACAACTACAAACGATTCTGGACCCTTCCCATCTGTTCACGACTAACTACAAACGAAGCGAAGCAACTACAAACAACTACAAACGATTCTCGACCCTTTCCTCCTGTTCACGACTAACTACAAACGAAACGAGACAACTACAAACAACTACAAACGATTCTGGACCCTTTCCACCTGTTCACGACTAACTACAAACGAAACAAAGCAACTACAAACAACTACAAACGATTTTGGACCCTTTCCATCTGTTCACGAAGAACTACAAACGAAACGAAGCTACTACAAACAACTACAAACGATTCTGGACCCTTCCCATCTGTTCACGACTAACTACAAACGAAACGAGACAACTACAAACAACTACAAACGATTCGCGACCCTTCCAATCTGTTTACGAAGAACTACGAACGAAACGAAGCAACTACAAACAACTACAAACGATTCTGGACCCTTTCCTCCTGTTCACGACTAACTACAAACGAAACGAGACAACTACAAACGATTCTGGCCCCTTCCCACATGTTCACGACTAACTACAAACGAAACGAAACAACTACAAACGATTCTGGACCCTTTCCTCCTGTTCACGACTAACTACAAACGAAACGAGACAACTACAAACAACTACAAACGATTCTCGACCCTTTCCTCCTGTTCACGACTAACTACAAACGAAACGAGACAACTACAAACAACTACAAACGATTCTGGCCCCTTCCCACATGTTCACGACTAACTACAAACGAAACGAAGCAACTACAAACAACTACAAACGATGCTGGACCCTTTCCTCCTGTTCACGACTAACTACAAACGAAACGAGACAACTACAAACAACTACAAACGATTCTGGACCCTTCCCATTTGTTCACGACAAACTACAAACAAAACGAAGCTACTACAAACAACTACAAACGATTCTGGACCCTTCCCATCTGTTCACGACTAACTACAAACGAAACGAGACAACTACAAACAACTACAAACGATTCTGAACCTTTCCCACCTGTTCACGACGAACTACAAACGAAACGAAGCCACTACAAACAACTACAAACGATTCTGGACCCTTCCCATTTGTTCACGAAGAACTACGAACGAAACGAAGTAACTACAAACAACTACAAACGATTCTGGCCCCTTCCCACATGTTCACGACTAACTACAAACGAAACGAAGCAACTACAAACAACTACAAACGATTCTGGACCCTTTCCTCCTGTTCACGACTAACTACAAACGAAACGAGACAACTACAAACAACTACAAACGATTCTGGACCCTTCCCATTTGTTCACGACAAACTACAAACAAAACGAAGCTACTACAAACAACTACAAACGATTCTGGACCCTTCCCATCTGTTCACGACTAACTACAAACGAAACGAGACAACTACAAACAACTACAAACGATTCTGAACCTTTCCCACCTGTTCACGACGAACTACAAACGAAACGAAGCCACTACAAACAACTACAAACGATTCTGGACCCTTCCCATTTGTTCACGAAGAACTACGAACGAAACGAAGTAACTACAAACAACTACAAACGATTCTGGACCCTTCCCATCTGTTGCCGACTAACTACAAACGAAACGAAGCAACTACAAACAACTACAAACGATTCTGGACCCTTCCCATTTGTTCACGACAAACTACAAACAAAACGAAGCTACTACAAACAACTACAAACGATTCTCGACCCTTCCCATTTGTTCACGACAAACTACAAACAAAACGAAGCTACTACAAACAACTACAAACGATTCTCGACCCTTTACTCCTGTTCACGACTAACTACAAACGAAACGAGACAACTACAAACAACTACAAACGATTCTGGACCCTTCCCATTTGTTCACGACAAACTACAAACAAAACGAAGCTACTACAAACAACTACAAACGATTCTGGACCCTTCCCATCTGTTCACGACTAACTGCAAACGAAACGAGACAACTACAAACAACTACAAACGATTCTGGCCCCTTCCCACATGTTCACGACTAACTACAAACGAAACGAAGCAACTACAAACGATTCTGGACCCTTTCCTCCTGTTCACGACTAACTACAAACGAAACGAGACAACTACAAACAACTACAAACGATTCTGGACCCTTCCCATTTGTTCACGACAAACTACAAACAAAACGAAGCTACTACAAACAACTACAAACGATTCTGGACCCTTCCCATCTGTTCACGACTAACTACAAACGAAACGAGACAACTACAAACAACTACAAACGATTCTGAACCTTTCCCACCTGTTCACGACGAACTACAAACGAAACGAAGCCACTACAAACAACTACAAACGATTCTGGACCCTTCCCATTTGTTCACGAAGAACTACGAACGAAACGAAGTAACTACAAACAACTACAAACGATTCTGGACCCTTCCCATCTGTTCGCGACTAACTACAAACGAAACGAAGCAACTACAAACAAGTACAAACGATTCTGGCCCCTTCCCACCTGTTCACGTCTAACTACAAACGAAGCGAAGCAACTACAAACAACTACAAACGATTCTCGACCCTTTCCTCCTGTTCACGACTAACTACAAACGAAACGAGACAACTACAAACAACTACAAACGATTCTGGACCCTTCCCATTTGTTCACGACAAACTACAAACAAACCGAAGCTACTACAAACAACTACAAACGATTCTGGACCCTTCCCATCTGTTCATGACTAACTACAAACGAAACGAGACAACTACAAACAACTACAAACGATTCTGAACCTTTCCCACCTGTTCACGACGAACTACAAACGAAACGAAGCCACTACAAACAAGTACAAACGATTCTGGCCCCTTCCCACCTTTTCACGTCTAACTACAAACGAAGCGAAGCAACTACAAACAACTACAAACGATTCTCGACCCTTTCCTCCTGTTCACGACTAACTACAAACGAAACGAGACAACTACAAACGATTCTGGACCCTTTCCACCTGTTCACGACTAACTACAAACGAAACGAGACAACTACAAACAACTACAAACAACTACAAACGATTCTGAACTTTTCCCACCTGTTCACGACGAACTACAAACGAAACGAAGCCACTACAAACAACTACAAACGATTCTGGACCCTTCCCATTTGTTCACGAAGAACTACGAACGAAACGAAGTAACTACAAACAACTACAAACGATTCTGGACCCTTCCCATCTGTTCACGACTAACTACAAACGAAGCGAAGAAACTACAAACAACTACAAACGATTCTCGACCCTTTCCTCCTGTTCTCGACTAACTACAAACGAAACGAGACAACTACAAACAACTACAAACGATTCTGGACCCTTTCCACCTGTTCACGACTAACTACAAACGAAACAAAGCAACTACAAACAACTGCAAACGATTCTGGACCCTTTCCATCTGTTCACGAAGAACTACAAACGAAACGAAGTTACTACAAACAACTACAAACGATTCTGGACCCTTCCCATCTGTTCACGACTAACTACAAACGAAACGAGACAACTACAAACAACTACAAACGATTCGCGACCCTTCCAATCTGTTTACGAAGAACTACGAACGAAACGAAGCAACTACAAACGATTCTGGACCCTTTCCTCCTGTTCACGACTAACTACAAACGAAACGAGACAACTACAAACAACTACAAACGATTCTGGCCCCTTCCCACATGTTCACGACTAACTACAAACAAAACGAAGCTACTACAAACAACTACAAACGATTCTGGACCCTTCCCATCTGTTCACGACTAACTACAAACGAAACGAGACAACTACAAACAACTACAAACGATTCTGAACCTTTCCCACCTGTTCACGACGAACTACAAACGAAACGAAGCCACTACAAACAACTACAAACGATTCTGGACCCTTCCCATTTGTTCACGACAAACTACAAACAAAACGAAGCTACTACAAACAACTACAAACGATTCTGGACCCTTCCCATCTGTTCACGACTAACTACAAACGAAACGAGACAACTACAAACAACTACAAACGATTCTGAACCTTTCCCACCTGTTCACGACGAACTACAAACGAAACGAAGCCACTACAAACAACTACAAACGATTCTGGACCCTTCCCATTTGTTCACGAAGAACTACGAACGAAACGAAGTAACTACAAACAACTACAAACGATTCTGGACCCTTCCCATCTGTTGCCGACTAACTACAAACGAAACGAAGCAACTACAAACAACTACAAACGATTCTGGACCCTTCCCATTTGTTCACGACAAACTACAAACAAAACGAAGCTACTACAAACAACTACAAACGATTCTCGACCCTTCCCATTTGTTCACGACAAACTACAAACAAAACGAAGCTACTACAAACAACTACAAACGATTCTCGACCCTTTACTCCTGTTCACGACTAACTACAAACGAAACGAGACAACTACAAACAACTACAAACGATTCTGGACCCTTCCCATTTGTTCACGACAAACTACAAACAAAACGAAGCTACTACAAACAACTACAAACGATTCTGGACCCTTCCCATCTGTTCACGACTAACTGCAAACGAAACGAGACAACTACAAACAACTACAAACGATTCTGGCCCCTTCCCACATGTTCACGACTAACTACAAACGAAACGAAGCAACTACAAACGATTCTGGACCCTTTCCTCCTGTTCACGACTAACTACAAACGAAACGAGACAACTACAAACAACTACAAACGATTCTGGACCCTTCCCATTTGTTCACGACAAACTACAAACAAAACGAAGCTACTACAAACAACTACAAACGATTCTGGACCCTTCCCATCTGTTCACGACTAACTACAAACGAAACGAGACAACTACAAACAACTACAAACGATTCTGAACCTTTCCCACCTGTTCACGACGAACTACAAACGAAACGAAGCCACTACAAACAACTACAAACGATTCTGGACCCTTCCCATTTGTTCACGAAGAACTACGAACGAAACGAAGTAACTACAAACAACTACAAACGATTCTGGACCCTTCCCATCTGTTCGCGACTAACTACAAACGAAACGAAGCAACTACAAACAAGTACAAACGATTCTGGCCCCTTCCCACCTGTTCACGTCTAACTACAAACGAAGCGAAGCAACTACAAACAACTACAAACGATTCTCGACCCTTTCCTCCTGTTCACGACTAACTACAAACGAAACGAGACAACTACAAACAACTACAAACGATTCTGGACCCTTCCCATTTGTTCACGACAAACTACAAACAAACCGAAGCTACTACAAACAACTACAAACGATTCTGGACCCTTCCCATCTGTTCATGACTAACTACAAACGAAACGAGACAACTACAAACAACTACAAACGATTCTGAACCTTTCCCACCTGTTCACGACGAACTACAAACGAAACGAAGCCACTACAAACAAGTACAAACGATTCTGGCCCCTTCCCACCTTTTCACGTCTAACTACAAACGAAGCGAAGCAACTACAAACAACTACAAACGATTCTCGACCCTTTCCTCCTGTTCACGACTAACTACAAACGAAACGAGACAACTACAAACGATTCTGGACCCTTTCCACCTGTTCACGACTAACTACAAACGAAACGAGACAACTACAAACAACTACAAACAACTACAAACGATTCTGAACTTTTCCCACCTGTTCACGACGAACTACAAACGAAACGAAGCCACTACAAACAACTACAAACGATTCTGGACCCTTCCCATTTGTTCACGAAGAACTACGAACGAAACGAAGTAACTACAAACAACTACAAACGATTCTGGACCCTTCCCATCTGTTCACGACTAACTACAAACGAAGCGAAGAAACTACAAACAACTACAAACGATTCTCGACCCTTTCCTCCTGTTCTCGACTAACTACAAACGAAACGAGACAACTACAAACAACTACAAACGATTCTGGACCCTTTCCACCTGTTCACGACTAACTACAAACGAAACAAAGCAACTACAAACAACTGCAAACGATTCTGGACCCTTTCCATCTGTTCACGAAGAACTACAAACGAAACGAAGTTACTACAAACAACTACAAACGATTCTGGACCCTTCCCATCTGTTCACGACTAACTACAAACGAAACGAGACAACTACAAACAACTACAAACGATTCGCGACCCTTCCAATCTGTTTACGAAGAACTACGAACGAAACGAAGCAACTACAAACGATTCTGGACCCTTTCCTCCTGTTCACGACTAACTACAAACGAAACGAGACAACTACAAACAACTACAAACGATTCTGGCCCCTTCCCACATGTTCACGACTAACTACAAACGAAACGAAGCAACTACAAACAACTACAAACGATTCTGGACCCTTTCCTCCTGTTCACGACTAACTACAAACGAAACGAGACAACTACAAACAACTACAAACGATTCTGGACCCTTCCCATTTGTTCACGACAAACTACAAACAAAACGAAGCTACTACAAACAACTACAAACGATTCTGGACCCTTCCCATCTGTTCACGACTAACTACAAACGAAACGAGACAACTACAAACAACTACAAACGATTCTGAACCTTTCCCACCTGTTCACGACGAACTACAAACGAAACGAAGCCACTACAAACAACTACAAACGATTCTGGACCCTTTCCACCTGTTCACGACTAACTACATACGAAACAAAGCAACTACAAACGATTCTGGACCCTTTCCATCTGTTCACGAAGAACTACAAACGAAACGAAGCTACTACAAACAACTACAAACGATTCTGGACCCTTCCCATCTGTTCACGACTAACTACAAACGAAACGAGACAACTACAAACAACTACAAACGATTCGCGACCCTTCCAATCTGTTTACGAAGAACTACGAACGAAACGAAGCAACTACAAACGATTCTGGACCCTTTCCTCCTGTTCACGACTAACTACAAACGAAACGAGACAACTACAAACAACTACAAACGATTCTGGCCCCTTCCCACATGTTCACGACTAACTACAAACGAAACGAAGCAACTACAAACAACTACAAACGATTCTGGACCCTTTCCTCCTGTTCACGACTAACTACAAACGAAACGAGACAACTACAAACAACTACAAACGATTCTGGACCCTTCCCATTTGTTCACGAAGAACTACGAACGAAACGAAGTAACTACAAACAACTACAAACGATTCTGGACCCTTCCCATCTGTTCGCGACTAACTACAAACGAAACGAAGCAACTACAAACAAGTACAAACGATTCTGGCCCCTTCCCACCTGTTCACGTCTAACTACAAACGAAGCAAAGCAACTACAAACAACTACAAACGATTCTCGACCCTTTCCTCCTGTTCACGACTAACTACAAACGAAACGAGACAACTACAAACAACTACAAACGATTCTGGACCCTTCCCATTTGTTCACGACAAACTACAAACAAAACGAAGCTACTACAAACAACTACAAACGATTCTGGACCCTTCCCATCTGTTCACGACTAACTACAAACGAAACGAGACAACTACAAACAACTACAAACGATTCTGAACCTTTCCCACCTGTTCACGACGAACTACAAACGAAACGAAGCCACTACAAACAAGTACAAACGATTCTGGCCCCTTCCCACCTGTTCACGTCTAACTACAAACGAAGCGAAGCAACTACAAACAACTACAAACGATTCTCGACCCTTTCCTCCTGTTCACGACTAACTACAAACGAAACGAGACAACTACAAACAACTACAAACGATTCTGGACCCTTTCCACCTGTTCACGACTAACTACAAACGAAACGAGAAAACTACAAACAACTACAGACGATTCTGAACCTTTCCCACCTGTTCACGACGAACTACAAACGAAACGAAGCCACTACAAACAACTACAAACGATTCTGGACCCTTCCCATTTGTTTACGAAGAACTACGAACGAAACGAAGTAACTACAAACAACTACAAACGATTCTGGACCCTTCCCATCTGTTCACGACTAACTACAAACGAAGCGAAGCAACTACAAACAACTACAAACGATTCTCGACCCTTTCCTCCTGTTCACGACTAACTACAAACGAAACGAGACAACTACAAACAACTACAAACGATTCTGGACCCTTTCCACCTGTTCACGACTAACTACAAACGAAACAAAGCAACTACAAACAACTACAAACGATTTTGGACCCTTTCCATCTGTTCACGAAGAACTACAAACGAAACGAAGCTACTACAAACAACTACAAACGATTCTGGACCCTTCCCATCTGTTCACGACTAACTACAAACGAAACGAGACAACTACAAACAACTACAAACGATTCGCGACCCTTCCAATCTGTTTACGAAGAACTACGAACGAAACGAAGCAACTACAAACAACTACAAACGATTCTGGACCCTTTCCTCCTGTTCACGACTAACTACAAACGAAACGAGACAACTACAAACGATTCTGGCCCCTTCCCACATGTTCACGACTAACTACAAACGAAACGAAACAACTACAAACGATTCTGGACCCTTTCCTCCTGTTCACGACTAACTACAAACGAAACGAGACAACTACAAACAACTACAAACGATTCTCGACCCTTTCCTCCTGTTCACGACTAACTACAAACGAAACGAGACAACTACAAACAACTACAAACGATTCTGGCCCCTTCCCACATGTTCACGACTAACTACAAACGAAACGAAGCAACTACAAACAACTACAAACGATTCTGGACCCTTTCCTCCTGTTCACGACTAACTACAAACGAAACGAGACAACTACAAACAACTACAAACGATTCTGGACCCTTCCCATTTGTTCACGACAAACTACAAACAAAACGAAGCTACTACAAACAACTACAAACGATTCTGGACCCTTCCCATCTGTTCACGACTAACTACAAACGAAACGAGACAACTACAAACAACTACAAACGATTCTGAACCTTTCCCACCTGTTCACGACGAACTACAAACGAAACGAAGCCACTACAAACAACTACAAACGATTCTGGACCCTTCCCATTTGTTCACGAAGAACTACGAACGAAACGAAGTAACTACAAACAACTACAAACGATTCTGGCCCCTTCCCACCTGTTCACGACTAACTACAAACGAAACGAAGCAACTACAAACAACTACAAACGATTCTGGACCCTTTCCTCCTGTTCACGACTAACTACAAACGAAACGAGACAACTACAAACAACTACAAACGATTCTGGACCCTTCCCATTTGTTTACGACAAACTACAAACAAAACGAAGCTACTACAAACAACTACAAACGATTCTGGACCCTTCCCATCTGTTCACGACTAACTACAAACGAAACGAGACAACTACAAACAACTACAAACGATTCTGAACCTTTCCCACCTGTTCACGACGAACTACAAACGAAACGAAGCCACTACAAACAACTACAAACGATTCTGGACCCTTCCCATTTGTTCACGAAGAACTACGAACGAAACGAAGTAACTACAAACAACTACAAACGATTCTGGACCCTTCCCATCTGTTGCCGACTAACTACAAACGAAACGAAGCAACTACAAACAACTACAAACGATTCTGGACCCTTCCCATTTGTTCACGACAAACTACAAACAAAACGAAGCTACTACAAACAACTACAAACGATTCTCGACCCTTCCCATTTGTTCACGACAAACTACAAACAAAACGAAGCTACTACAAACAACTACAAACGATTCTCGACCCTTTCCTCCTGTTCACGACTAACTACAAACGAAACGAGACAACTACAAACAACTACAAACGATTCTGGACCCTTCCCATTTGTTCACGACAAACTACAAACAAAACGAAGCTACTACAAACAACTACAAACGATTCTGGACCCTTCCCATCTGTTCACGACTAACTGCAAACGAAACGAGACAACTACAAACAACTACAAACGATTCTGGCCCCTTCCCACATGTTCACGACTAACTACAAACGAAACGAAGCAACTACAAACGATTCTGGACCCTTTCCTCCTGTTCACGACTAACTACAAACGAAACGAGACAACTACAAACAACTACAAACGATTCTGGACCCTTCCCATTTGTTTACGACAAACTACAAACAAAACGAAGCTACTACAAACAACTACAAACGATTCTGGACCCTTCCCATCTGTTCACGACTAACTACAAACGAAACGAGACAACTACAAACAACTACAAACGATTCTGAACCTTTCCCACCTGTTCACGACGAACTACAAACGAAACGAAGCCACTACAAACAACTACAAACGATTCTGGACCCTTCCCATTTGTTCACGAAGAACTACGAACGAAACGAAGTAACTACAAACAACTACAAACGATTCTGGACCCTTCCCATCTGTTCGCGACTAACTACAAACGAAACGAAGCAACTACAAACAAGTACAAACGATTCTGGCCCCTTCCCACCTGTTCACGTCTAACTACAAACGAAGCGAAGCAACTACAAACAACTACAAACGATTCTCGACCCTTTCCTCCTGTTCACGACTAACTACAAACGAAACGAGACAACTACAAACAACTACAAACGATTCTGGACGCTTCCTATTTGTTCACGACAAACTACAAACAAACCGAAGCTACTACAAACAACTACAAACGATTCTGGACCCTTCCCATCTGTTCATGACTAACTACAAACGAAACGAGACAACTACAAACAACTACAAACGATTCTGAACCTTTCCCACCTGTTCACGACGAACTACAAACGAAACGAAGCCACTACAAACAAGTACAAACGATTCTGGCCCCTTCCCACCTGTTCACGTCTAACTACAAACGAAGCGAAGCAACTACAAACAACTACAAACGATTCTCGACCCTTTCCTCCTGTTCACGACTAACTACAAACGAAACGAGACAACTACAAACGATTCTGGACCCTTTCCACCTGTTCACGACTAACTACAAACGAAACGAGACAACTACAAACAACTACAAACAACTACAAACGATTCTGAACCTTTCCCACCTGTTCACGACGAACTACAAACGAAACGAAGCCACTACAAACAACTACAAACGATTCTGGACCCTTCCCATTTGTTCACGAAGAACTACGAACGAAACGAAGTAACTACAAACAACTACAAACGATTCTGGACCCTTCCCATCTGTTCACGACTAACTACAAACGAAGCGAAGAAACTACAAACAACTACAAACGATTCTCGACCCTTTCCTCCTGTTCTCGACTAACTACAAACGAAACGAGACAACTACAAACAACTACAAACGATTCTGGACCCTTTCCACCTGTTCACGACTAACTACAAACGAAACAAAGCAACTACAAACAACTGCAAACGATTCTGGACCCTTTCCATCTGTTCACGAAGAACTACAAACGAAACGAAGCTACTACAAACAACTACAAACGATTCTGGACCCTTCCCATCTGTTCACGACTAACTACAAACGAAACGAGACAACTACAAACAACTACAAACGATTCGCGACCCTTCCAATCTGTTTACGAAGAACTACGAACGAAACGAAGCAACTACAAACGATTCTGGACCCTTTCCTCCTGTTCACGACTAACTACAAACGAAACGAGACAACTACAAACGATTCTGGCCCCTTCCCACATGTTCACGACTAACTACAAACGAAACGAAGCAACTACAAACAACTACAAACGATTCTGGACCCTTTCCTCCTGTTCACGACTAACTACAAACGAAACGAGACAACTACAAACAACTACACACGATTCTGGACCCTTCCCATTTGTTCACGACAAACTACAAACAAAACGAAGCTACTACAAACAACTACAAACGATTCTGGACCCTTCCCATCTGTTCACGACTAACTACAAACGAAACGAGACAACTACAAACAACTACAAACGATTCTGAACCTTTCCCACCTGTTCACGACGAACTACAAACGAAACGAAGCCACTACAAACAACTACAAACGATTCTGGACCCTTCCCATTTGTTCACGAAGAACTACGAACGAAACGAAGTAACTACAAACAACTACAAACGATTCTGGCCCCTTCCCACCTGTTCACGACTAACTACAAACGAAACGAAGCAACTACAAACAACTACAAACGATTCTGGACCCTTTCCTCCTGTTCACGACTAACTACAAACGAAACGAGACAACTACAAACAACTACAAACGATTCTGGACCCTTCCCATTTGTTTACGACAAACTACAAACAAAACGAAGCTACTACAAACAACTACAAACGATTCTGGACCCTTCCCATCTGTTCACGACTAACTACAAACGAAACGAGACAACTACAAACAACTACAAACGATTCTGAACCTTTCCCACCTGTTCACGACGAACTACAAACGAAACGAAGCCACTACAAACAACTACAAACGATTCTGGACCCTTCCCATTTGTTCACGAAGAACTACGAACGAAACGAAGTAACTACAAACAACTACAAACGATTCTGGACCCTTCCCATCTGTTGCCGACTAACTACAAACGAAACGAAGCAACTACAAACAACTACAAACGATTCTGGACCCTTCCCATTTGTTCACGACAAACTACAAACAAAACGAAGCTACTACAAACAACTACAAACGATTCTCGACCCTTCCCATTTGTTCACGACAAACTACAAACAAAACGAAGCTACTACAAACAACTACAAACGATTCTCGACCCTTTCCTCCTGTTCACGACTAACTACAAACGAAACGAGACAACTACAAACAACTACAAACGATTCTGGACCCTTCCCATTTGTTCACGACAAACTACAAACAAAACGAAGCTACTACAAACAACTACAAACGATTCTGGACCCTTCCCATCTGTTCACGACTAACTGCAAACGAAACGAGACAACTACAAACAACTACAAACGATTCTGGCCCCTTCCCACATGTTCACGACTAACTACAAACGAAACGAAGCAACTACAAACGATTCTGGACCCTTTCCTCCTGTTCACGACTAACTACAAACGAAACGAGACAACTACAAACAACTACAAACGATTCTGGACCCTTCCCATTTGTTTACGACAAACTACAAACAAAACGAAGCTACTACAAACAACTACAAACGATTCTGGACCCTTCCCATCTGTTCACGACTAACTACAAACGAAACGAGACAACTACAAACAACTACAAACGATTCTGAACCTTTCCCACCTGTTCACGACGAACTACAAACGAAACGAAGCCACTACAAACAACTACAAACGATTCTGGACCCTTCCCATTTGTTCACGAAGAACTACGAACGAAACGAAGTAACTACAAACAACTACAAACGATTCTGGACCCTTCCCATCTGTTCGCGACTAACTACAAACGAAACGAAGCAACTACAAACAAGTACAAACGATTCTGGCCCCTTCCCACCTGTTCACGTCTAACTACAAACGAAGCGAAGCAACTACAAACAACTACAAACGATTCTCGACCCTTTCCTCCTGTTCACGACTAACTACAAACGAAACGAGACAACTACAAACAACTACAAACGATTCTGGACGCTTCCTATTTGTTCACGACAAACTACAAACAAACCGAAGCTACTACAAACAACTACAAACGATTCTGGACCCTTCCCATCTGTTCATGACTAACTACAAACGAAACGAGACAACTACAAACAACTACAAACGATTCTGAACCTTTCCCACCTGTTCACGACGAACTACAAACGAAACGAAGCCACTACAAACAAGTACAAACGATTCTGGCCCCTTCCCACCTGTTCACGTCTAACTACAAACGAAGCGAAGCAACTACAAACAACTACAAACGATTCTCGACCCTTTCCTCCTGTTCACGACTAACTACAAACGAAACGAGACAACTACAAACGATTCTGGACCCTTTCCACCTGTTCACGACTAACTACAAACGAAACGAGACAACTACAAACAACTACAAACAACTACAAACGATTCTGAACCTTTCCCACCTGTTCACGACGAACTACAAACGAAACGAAGCCACTACAAACAACTACAAACGATTCTGGACCCTTCCCATTTGTTCACGAAGAACTACGAACGAAACGAAGTAACTACAAACAACTACAAACGATTCTGGACCCTTCCCATCTGTTCACGACTAACTACAAACGAAGCGAAGAAACTACAAACAACTACAAACGATTCTCGACCCTTTCCTCCTGTTCTCGACTAACTACAAACGAAACGAGACAACTACAAACAACTACAAACGATTCTGGACCCTTTCCACCTGTTCACGACTAACTACAAACGAAACAAAGCAACTACAAACAACTGCAAACGATTCTGGACCCTTTCCATCTGTTCACGAAGAACTACAAACGAAACGAAGCTACTACAAACAACTACAAACGATTCTGGACCCTTCCCATCTGTTCACGACTAACTACAAACGAAACGAGACAACTACAAACAACTACAAACGATTCGCGACCCTTCCAATCTGTTTACGAAGAACTACGAACGAAACGAAGCAACTACAAACGATTCTGGACCCTTTCCTCCTGTTCACGACTAACTACAAACGAAACGAGACAACTACAAACGATTCTGGCCCCTTCCCACATGTTCACGACTAACTACAAACGAAACGAAGCAACTACAAACAACTACAAACGATTCTGGACCCTTTCCTCCTGTTCACGACTAACTACAAACGAAACGAGACAACTACAAACAACTACAAACGATTCTGGACCCTTCCCATTTGTTCACGACAAACTACAAACAAAACGAAGCTACTACAAACAACTACAAACGATTCTGGACCCTTCCCATCTGTTCACGACTAACTACAAACGAAACGAGACAACTACAAACAACTACAAACGATTCTGAACCTTTCCCACCTGTTCACGACGAACTACAAACGAAACGAAGCCACTACAAACAACTACAAACGATTCTGGACCCTTCCCATTTGTTCACGAAGAACTACGAACGAAACGAAGTAACTACAAACAACTACAAACGATTCTGGCCCCTTCCCACCTGTTCACGACTAACTACAAACGAAACGAAGCAACTACAAACAACTACAAACGATTCTGGACCCTTTCCTCCTGTTCACGACTAACTACAAACGAAACGAGACAACTACAAACAACTACAAACGATTCTGGACCCTTCCCATTTGTTTACGACAAACTACAAACAAAACGAAGCTACTACAAACAACTACAAACGATTCTGGACCCTTCCCATCTGTTCACGACTAACTACAAACGAAACGAGACAACTACAAACAACTACAAACGATTCTGAACCTTTCCCACCTGTTCACGACGAACTACAAACGAAACGAAGCCACTACAAACAACTACAAACGATTCTGGACCCTTCCCATTTGTTCACGAAGAACTACGAACGAAACGAAGTAACTACAAACAACTACAAACGATTCTGGACCCTTCCCATCTGTTGCCGACTAACTACAAACGAAACGAAGCAACTACAAACAACTACAAACGATTCTGGACCCTTCCCATTTGTTCACGACAAACTACAAACAAAACGAAGCTACTACAAACAACTACAAACGATTCTCGACCCTTCCCATTTGTTCACGACAAACTACAAACAAAACGAAGCTACTACAAACAACTACAAACGATTCTCGACCCTTTCCTCCTGTTCACGACTAACTACAAACGAAACGAGACAACTACAAACAACTACAAACGATTCTGGACCCTTCCCATTTGTTCACGACAAACTACAAACAAAACGAAGCTACTACAAACAACTACAAACGATTCTGGACCCTTCCCATCTGTTCACGACTAACTGCAAACGAAACGAGACAACTACAAACAACTACAAACGATTCTGGCCCCTTCCCACATGTTCACGACTAACTACAAACGAAACGAAGCAACTACAAACGATTCTGGACCCTTTCCTCCTGTTCACGACTAACTACAAACGAAACGAGACAACTACAAACAACTACAAACGATTCTGGACCCTTCCCATTTGTTTACGACAAACTACAAACAAAACGAAGCTACTACAAACAACTACAAACGATTCTGGACCCTTCCCATCTGTTCACGACTAACTACAAACGAAACGAGACAACTACAAACAACTACAAACGATTCTGAACCTTTCCCACCTGTTCACGACGAACTACAAACGAAACGAAGCCACTACAAACAACTACAAACGATTCTGGACCCTTCCCATTTGTTCACGAAGAACTACGAACGAAACGAAGTAACTACAAACAACTACAAACGATTCTGGACCCTTCCCATCTGTTCGCGACTAACTACAAACGAAACGAAGCAACTACAAACAAGTACAAACGATTCTGGCCCCTTCCCACCTGTTCACGTCTAACTACAAACGAAGCGAAGCAACTACAAACAACTACAAACGATTCTCGACCCTTTCCTCCTGTTCACGACTAACTACAAACGAAACGAGACAACTACAAACAACTACAAACGATTCTGGACGCTTCCTATTTGTTCACGACAAACTACAAACAAACCGAAGCTACTACAAACAACTACAAACGATTCTGGACCCTTCCCATCTGTTCATGACTAACTACAAACGAAACGAGACAACTACAAACAACTACAAACGATTCTGAACCTTTCCCACCTGTTCACGACGAACTACAAACGAAACGAAGCCACTACAAACAAGTACAAACGATTCTGGCCCCTTCCCACCTGTTCACGTCTAACTACAAACGAAGCGAAGCAACTACAAACAACTACAAACGATTCTCGACCCTTTCCTCCTGTTCACGACTAACTACAAACGAAACGAGACAACTACAAACGATTCTGGACCCTTTCCACCTGTTCACGACTAACTACAAACGAAACGAGACAACTACAAACAACTACAAACAACTACAAACGATTCTGAACCTTTCCCACCTGTTCACGACGAACTACAAACGAAACGAAGCCACTACAAACAACTACAAACGATTCTGGACCCTTCCCATTTGTTCACGAAGAACTACGAACGAAACGAAGTAACTACAAACAACTACAAACGATTCTGGACCCTTCCCATCTGTTCACGACTAACTACAAACGAAGCGAAGAAACTACAAACAACTACAAACGATTCTCGACCCTTTCCTCCTGTTCTCGACTAACTACAAACGAAACGAGACAACTACAAACAACTACAAACGATTCTGGACCCTTTCCACCTGTTCACGACTAACTACAAACGAAACAAAGCAACTACAAACAACTGCAAACGATTCTGGACCCTTTCCATCTGTTCACGAAGAACTACAAACGAAACGAAGCTACTACAAACAACTACAAACGATTCTGGACCCTTCCCATCTGTTCACGACTAACTACAAACGAAACGAGACAACTACAAACAACTACAAACGATTCGCGACCCTTCCAATCTGTTTACGAAGAACTACGAACGAAACGAAGCAACTACAAACGATTCTGGACCCTTTCCTCCTGTTCACGACTAACTACAAACGAAACGAGACAACTACAAACGATTCTGGCCCCTTCCCACATGTTCACGACTAACTACAAACGAAACGAAGCAACTACAAACAACTACAAACGATTCTGGACCCTTTCCTCCTGTTCACGACTAACTACAAACGAAACGAGACAACTACAAACAACTACAAACGATTCTGGACCCTTCCCATTTGTTCACGACAAACTACAAACAAAACGAAGCTACTACAAACAACTACAAACGATTCTGGACCCTTCCCATCTGTTCACGACTAACTACAAACGAAACGAGACAACTACAAACAACTACAAACGATTCTGAACCTTTCCCACCTGTTCACGACGAACTACAAACGAAACGAATCCACTACAAACAACTACAAACGATTCTGGACCCTTTCCACCTGTTCACGACTAACTACATACGAAACAAAGCAACTACAAACGATTCTGGACCCTTTCCATCTGTTCACGAAGAACTACAAACGAAACGAAGCTACTACAAACAACTACAAACGATTCTGGACCCTTCCCATCTGTTCACGACTAACTACAAACGAAACGAGACACCTACAAACAACTACAAACGATTCGCGACCCTTCCAATCTGTTTACGAAGAACTACGAACGAAACGAAGCAACTACAAACAACTACAATCGATTCTGGACCCTTTCCTCCTGTTCACGACTAACTACAAACGAAACGAGACAACTACAAACAACTACAAACGATTCTGGCCCCTTCCCACATGTTCACGACTAACTACAAACGAAATGAAGCAACTACAAACAACTACAAACGATTCTGGACCCTTTCCTCCTGTTCACGACTAACTACAAACGAAACGAGACAACTACAAACAACTACAAACGATTCTGCACCCTTCCCATTTGTTCACGACAAACTACAAACAAAACGAAGCTACTACAAACAACTACAAACGATTCTGGACCCTTCCCATCTGTTCACGACTAACTACAAACGAAACGAGACAACTACAAACAACTACAAACGATTCTGAACCTTTCCCACCTGTTCACGACGAACTACAAACGAAACGAAGCCACTACAAACAATTACAAACGATTCTGGACCCTTCCCATTTGTTCACGAAGAACTACGAACGAAACGAAGTAACTACAAACAACTACAAACGATTCTGGACCCTTCCCATCTGTTCACGACTAACTACAAACGAAACGAAGCAACTACAAACAACTACAAACGATTCTGGACCCTTCCCATTTGTTCACGACAAACTACAAACAAAACGAAGCTACTACAAACAACTACAAACGATTCTGGACCCTTCCCATTTGTTCACGACAAACTACAAACAAAACGAAGCTACTACAAACAACTACAAACGATTCTCGACCCTTCCCATTTGTTCACGACTAACTACAAACAAAACGAAGCTACTACAAACAACTACAAACGATTCTCGACCCTTTCCTCCTGTTCACGACTAACTACAAACGAAACGAGACAACTACAAACAACTACAAACGATTCTGGACCCTTCCCATTTGTTCACGACAAACTACAAACAAACCGAAGCTACTACAAACAACTACAAACGATTCTGGACCCTTCCCATCTGTTCACGACTAACTACAAACGAAACGAGACAACTACAAACAAGTACAAACGATTCTGAACCCTTTCCTCCTGTTCACGACTAACTCCAAACGAAACGAGACAACTACAAATAACTACAAACGATTCTGGATCTTCCACACCCCTTTTTGACGAATTACCAACGAAACGAAGCTGCCACAAACTACAAAGAATTACGGATCTTCCACAGCCATTTTCGACCTACAAAAGATTCCGCAGTCAAGACGTGCAATAATTGACGCTGTGTTAGTTTTTGATATATTGCTAGTATTGTCTCCAAAATCGTTTGAAGTTGGTTTCATTTGTGGTTCGTCAAGATCTCCCGTGGAATTGATGTACAGCAATCATAGGCTATTCAACCGTTTGCAGTTTGTAGTAGTGACTGTTGTGTTTATCGTTTGTTGAATACTAACGTGGCGTCGAAATATTGCAAGGGCGGGATCTAAGCACGTTTATAGTTTGTTGTAGCGTCTGCTGTGGGCTCCAAAAAAAAAAAAAAAAAAAAAAAAAAAAAAAAAAAAAAAAAAAAAAAAAAAAAAAAAAAAAAAAATATAACTTTTTTTCTTTTCGACTACAAACGGAAATTTTTGTACTACAATCAACTACAAACGATTCTCTACCGACCTGTCATGCCAAATTTTAGTTTCCTCAAATTCGGTGGATGGTCATTTTTTTAACAACGTGTAACTTTTTTTTAGCTTAACTACAAACGAAATAATTGTTACTACAATCAACTACGTACCTAAATCTATAAGATGGCTAAAAAAAAAATGAGATTCCTTCAAATCGGGTGCTAGGTTCACATAGCTGAATCGTAATGCGAACGGGCAGTTCGTAATTAAATGCAAGGACGTGGGCCACCGGGTATCGAGTCTTCGTAAATAGCGAGTCGCGACATTGTCTTCAGGCAGACGGCGATCTGCGTCGTTTGCATAGAAACAACATAACGCTACAACATTTATGATTATTCATATGAGGATGGTTTAGCGAATAAATTGTTTTTAATCAAATTCATTGAGTATTTCATTATTTTTTCAATTTAAAAATGCCAACATTTTCCTCATTAAATTTAGAAAATGCGTTTTTTAAAACGTCCATTTGATTGAAAACCATAATTACGTTTAATTTTTTTATTGACCTACACATTAAGATTTTTTTATTTTCCGTACAAAAAAAAAATAGGTTCACGGAAAAGTGTGGACCTTAAAAAAAATTACTATAGTTAAAAATAAAAACATATTTTGAACTGGTTTTTGTTGTTCTTGCAGAATTTCGAATGCATTTATTGGGCACATTAATTGTGGAACAATTAAACGTTTATTCCAACGCCTCAATATGTTGTCATGTTTTAGTTACTTAAAAAATGTACACCTAAATGGTGAATATTTAATAATTCTAAGTATATGATTATTTATATTTATTCTTAATAATTTTTACTCTAGAAATACTATACATGTAGTATTCAGATAAAGAGGAATAAAATTATGAATAATCAGTTTATTCGACGAAGGCGAAGATTAAAAACTTCATCCCACATTTTTATTTAATGAAAAAGACACATCACCATTCCAAAAGTGCAATTTTTCTACTATTCTGATGCACACTAGTGTCTAAATCTTAAAAACATCTATTTACTTAAACGGGAAAGGATCTTGACGGTTAAAAGGTCAACTACCATAACGCTCACGCATATAGAAAAAAAAAATACAAAGTAACGCGATTCACTACAGAAGTTAAATCACGCGTGTCCAAGCGAAACATATATGTTTCTGTTAGTATCTAGTAAAGGAATCATTTTTCGCACGCTCATCATTCATCGTATTATTAAAAAAAAAAATACAAAGTGACGCGATTCACTGCTGAAGTTGAATCTTATTCAATGAAAAAAAAAACACAACAATTCCAAAAGTGCAATTTTTCTACTATTCCGATGCACAAAAGTGTCTAACTCTTAAGAACATCTATTTATTTAAACGGGAAAGGATCTTGACCGTTAAAAGGTCAACTACCATAACGCCCACGCATATAGAAAAATACAAAATAACGCGATTCACTACAGAAGTTGAATCACGCGTGTCCAAGCGAAACATATATGTTTCTGTTAGTGTCTAGTAGAGGAATCATTTTTCGCACGCTCATCATTCATCGTATTATTAAAAAAAAATACAAAGTGACGCGATTCACTGCTGAAGTTGAATCTTATTCAATGAAAAAAAAACACATAACAATTCCAAAAGTGCAATTTTTGTACTATTCTGTTGCACAAAAGTGTCTAACTCTTAAGAACATCTATTTATTTAAATGGGAAAGGATCTTGACCGTTAAAAGGTCAACTACCATAACGCGCACGCATATAGAAAAAAAAATACAAAGTAACGCGATTCACTACAGAAGTTAAATCACGCGTGTCCAACTGAAACATATATGTTTCTGTTAGTGTCTAGTAAAGGAATCATTTTTCGCACGCTCATCATTCATCGTATTATTTAAAAAAAGAAATACAAAATAACGCGATTCACTACAGAAGTTGAATCTTATTCAAAGAAAAAAAACATAACAATTCCAAAAGTGCAATTTTTGTACTATTCCGATGCACAAAAGTGTTTAACTCTTAAAAACATCTATTTATTTAAACGGGAAAGGATCTTGACCGTTAAAAGGACAACTACCATAACGCGCACGTATATAAAAAAATACAAAGTAACGCGATTCACTACAGAAGTTAAATCACGCGTGTCCAAGCGCAACATATATGTTTCTGTTAGTGTCTAGTAAAGGAATCATTTTTCGCACGCTCATCATTCATCGTATTATTAAAAAAAATATATAAAGTGCTTAAACAAACTTATTCAATGAAAAAAAAAAACACAACAATTCCAAAAGTGCAATTTTTCTACTATTCCGATGCACAAAAGTGTTTAACTCTTAAAAACATATATTTCTTTAAACGGGAAAGGATCTTGACCGTTAAAAGGTCAACGCGCACGCATATAGAAAAAAAATACAAAGTAACGCGATTCACTACAGAAGTTGAATCACGCGTGTCCAAGCGAAACATATATGTTTCTGTTAGTGTCTAGTAGAGGAATCATTTTTCGCACGCTCATCATTCATCGTATTATTGAGTCGCATATATATATATACACATATACATATATACATATATGTATATATGCGATGTACCGTCTCGTGTAGCATAACACAGAATGTGTCTATGAAAACGCACGTGCGCTCGGTAGAAGTGCATTACGCTCTGTTGCAAAGTTTACGTACGATGAACACAACGCGCGTCGGTTTCCGACGGTCGCGCTCGATAATTACCGGGACGGTTAATGAGCGCGACTGAGATGCGACAGGAGAGGGGAGGGCATGTGCGAATGAATTATTTATGGGCAGAGACGCGGCAGGACTGCACCGCAGTATTGCTAGTAGTCTTCTCGACGAGGGAGAGGGACATGAGTGTCGCTAATTGCGGTAGCTTGCACCGAGAATTTGAGTGCACAAGAGTGCATATGGTTGCCATGTACAGAATAGCGCACGTATCTACGACGTGGCGTGGCAGATCGGCTGAGGCATCACGAAAATATGCCACTGCGTAATGCAAGCTATGATATAGAAAGTAAATGTCCGAGTTGCTGAACCCTTCGGTCAAATACCTGTACGGAAATAAACAGTAAATTTGGTCGTCTCAGGTCAATATTGACAATATTCTGCGTGAGATATTTGTATCAATATACTGTTAAAAATGTTTGCTAATTTAGGGACATCACTGGAAATTTTATTTATAAGCTAATATATTAAATTTAATACAGGAGGAAAATTTTTATATTGGCATTCCGAATTTCCATAAGATTTACTAGAAAGTACTGTAGTTTTATATCTTACGAGCATACACTGAGAGAAAATTATGGTATTAGTAACTATAAAGTGACAACTATTCATTTTCAGTTCCTCCAACTGATTTTTTTTTAGTTGCCACAACCATTGAATAATTACTTTAACTACCAAATAGTTACCTTAACTATAAAAACAGTTGCGTGGACTAAAAATTAATAGTTGTCACGTTATAGTTGACTGTACTATTACGATTTCTCTGAGTGTATGGAATTTAATATACCAGTTTATGTAAAAGAGCTTCCTTTACTCGTAATGGAAAATTACACTAAGTATTTTGAACAGTGTATAACTGTTCTCACGCACTCATCGGAATTAAGTATTTGCTAAATATAACATAGATCGAATTTAGTTCGACGATAAATATAAGATGTATAAAATCAAGAGCCGCGGTAGCGACTCAACGCCAAGATAAAAAAGAAAATTAATTCTATGTTTCAGACATATTTTAGGACACACGTGGAAATTTATTTACATGTATTAGCGGCGCTTCGGCAGTTTTTTTCTGACCCGTTTTTTTTTTACTTTTTCTGATGGATTTTATATAATTTATCCCAATTAGTCTCTATCACGTGCAGCGCTCAAGAACGTTTCGAGCGTATAATAAGCAGCTAAAAATCTTGTTTGAATAATGAAAAATCATTTCTGCGGAAAGTTTGAAAAATTTCACGTGATATCTGGTGATGGTTACCATTACATACCGACCACAATGTAAGTAATTGAATAACTACACTAATAACAAATATTTTGCCAAATCCTGATATTCATATTGTAAATTGAAATCTTAGGAACGACTCAGCATTTTTTGAGAATATTCTACCTACCGATTCTCTTTGAATCGTGTGCAATAAGTAATAAAAATATCAAGTAATCGTCATGACTAAAGATATCTTTGCAATACATTAAATTCCATCTTTTAAAGGGCCATAAAACTCTACAATGTGTAAATGCAACGCAGGCTGTGGTCAAGAATTAGGACTGGATCGAAAACTAAAACACTTGCCTTAAGCTCCATACCCACCACAATGTAAGTAATTAAATAACTGCACCAATAACAAATATTTTGTCAAATCTTCATAATCATTTTGTGAATTTTATTCTTAGAAATGACTGAGCATTTTTTTAGAATATTCTACCTACCAATTCTCTCTGAATCGTGTGTAGTAAGTAATAAAAATATCGAGTAACCGTCATGACTAAAGATATCTTTGCAATACATTAAGGGGAAGGAGTCAGATAATAAAAATTAATTTTGGAAATTCAATATTATCCAAATCCTATTGCATATAAAAATGCCCAACACACTATATTGTTGGTACTCGATTAAAGGATTTTTTACTGTCGTCTGACTTGCATATGCTTTTCAATATTATCTTAAGCAAAGTTCTTAGGTTTTCTATTCTGCGCATGATTCAGATCAAACTACTAGGCAGATTAGAATGGTTGACGTCTCATTTTCTCCTTCATGAAAAGATACACCGGTTAAATGGAGCAAATGTTAATAAAATGTAATATTTTTTAAGTAACATAATTATTAATAAATAAATGTTATGCTATTTTCTAAATCAGTGATTAACTTTGCTTTCAGAATGAAAAAAAATAGTTTGCTTCATTTAGCCGGTGTATCTTTTCATGAAGAAGAAAATGCCACGTCAACCATTCCAATCTGCCTAGTAGTTTGATCTGAATCACGCGCAGAATGGAAAACCTAAGAATTTTGCTTAAGATAATATTAAAAAGCATATACAAGTCAGACGACAGTAAAAAATCCTTTCATCGAGCACCAACAATATAGTGCGTTGGGCATTTTTATATACAATAGAATTTGGATAATATTGAATTTCCAAAATCAATTTTTTTTACCTGACTCCCTCCCCTTAAATTCCATCTTTTAAAGGGCCATAAAACTCTATGATGCGTAAATGCAACGCAGGCTGTGGTCAAGAATTAGGACTGGATCGAAAACTAAAGCACTTGCCTTAAGCTACATAACCACCACAATATAAGTAATTAAATAACTACACCAATAGCAAATATTTTGCCAAATCCTCATAATCATTTTTTACATTTTATTCTTAAGAATGACCGAGCATTTTTTGAGAATTTTCTACCTACCGATTCTCTCTGAATCGTGTATAATAAATAATAAAAATATCGATTAATCGTCATGACTAAAGATATCTTTGCAATACATTAAATTCCATTTTTTAAAGGGCCATAAAACTGTACAATATGTGAATGCAACGCAGGCTGTGGTCAAGAATTAGGACTGGGTCGAAGAATGAAACACTTGCCTTAAGCTACACAACACACAGCAATCACGATAAAGAAAGAGACGACGACCGTTGAGGCCATCGGCGTCACAGGCGACACGCAGGAATTCGACCCGGCGCTCAACCTTGAGCACAGGGTGCCTCTGGATCGCACGTATATCATATTGTACACCTACACCTATATGCCAAACGCGTGAGAAGAGCACCGCTTTTCGTGTTTGCCGCTGGTGCTTCGCTCGTTCGTTTCCCTCGCATCTCTTACCAACCTCTTATACCCGCATTCTGGTATGTGTAACGTGGTAACGGAGCGTTCGAAAGATGCTGCGAAATGTGCGAATGAATTATTTATAGAGAGAGAGCGAGAGACGTTTGAAAAGATTGGCGAGGGGAAGGTCGAAAGGGAGGACGAAGAAGAGAGGGTGAAGAGGGGGGGAGTGACACTGAAGCCTCTCGCTGTTCTTCCCAGACTCGGGGAATTTGATGCCAAACTGACCAACGTGAGAAACCAACTCGATTCACACTCTCAACTCTATTATCAAAACCGACAGCGATATGTTGAAGACACCAACCAACGAAATCACGAGAGAATGAAAAACTATTTAAAAAATATATAACCGGCAATAAAAGAGACGCTAATTATTCATCGCTTTGTTTGCAAACTCATGAGAAATCGTGCGCACTACTTTGTTGCTTTGATATCGAATAACTTTGAACGAGTTTTTCTAGAAACTTTAATTTTGTAGCTCGCCGCTTGCATGTTATTCAATTCTTATTCGATTCATATTATAAAAAAATGTTCGACTAAACGTAGGATTTGTTAAATGGCAAGATTAGTTTTTGAGGAAAAATTTTGAAACATTTTTCTCACTAAATGTGTAAAGTATTATTTAAAAGAGCAATTTTATTGAAAATCAATATTTTCGATAAATCCTACGATTACCTTAAACTACATTGACATAAAAATAAAGAATAATTTATCAACTACATTTTTAAAAAATGTAAAGACATTCGAAATTTCTTTAAATATAGTTTTTAAGAATGCACAAAAGAAGGTTTGTTTCAATGTACAATTTTTTTTGGTAATAGCCTCTTTTTTAGTACGATGCCAAACTGACCAACTAATTCTATTATAGAAAACAGCAGCGATATGCTGAAGACACAAAACTACGAAGTCACGAGATAACGAGAAACTAAGAAAAAAAGATACAGCCAAGAATAAAAGATTCGCAAACTATCCGTCGCTCTTTGTTTGCATACTCATGAGAAATCGTGCGCAGCACATTCTACATCGTAGCTTTGATATCAAATAAAGAAATGAGTCACAAGAGCTGACTGATTCGAAGCGGACAGCAGAGAATGAAGTGAATTCTTATATATTTTTTTTTCTTCTTTCTTTTCCCTTGTTTGCACGAGGTCGTGAAGTCAGAACGTTGAAGTTCTCGTTTTCTCTGGCACAGGCAGATCGAGCCTGTCGCGCCTGTCACTCGTCGACCTGACTGCCGTTGGGACACTGCGGTACGGAGGTCAATTATGCGTGACGTGCGCCATGAAAAAAAAAAAATCGAACCGTATAGCAATCGACGAAAAATCAAAGGGTGTTGGAACTTACCCGAGTTGAAAATTAAACCATCTTCAAAACCTAAATGTAGCAGTTCTGCAGATTAAACAAAGGTTCCTCCATTCCTTTGACACTCGTAAAAAAATCCGAAAATGGCAGATATTACCCGAATGGCGAAAACGAAGTCTACTGTAGACTGAAATTCTTATGTTTGGACTAATTAGGTTGTGCAGAGTAAGATGAGGTTCTTAGACCCTTGCACTCAGAGAAATCGTAATAGTATAGTCAACTATAAAGTGACAACTATTCATTTTTATTATATGCAACTATTTTTATAGTTACGATAACTACGAAAATAGTTATGGTAGGGTAGAAGTACCGGTTGTGGCCACCCCTACACTTAAATACGTTATTCGTGGCTATTTTAATTCTGTACCTGTATTTAATCATAATTTTTCATAACGTTGTGTATTTTGGAAACATTTATCGTCATTTTGACGTCCGTTCGTCTCCATTAGAAAAAGTACTGTGTCAGTAATGAAAGTATCATCAGCTGATTCATCGAATTGTCAACTCCTTACGGAATTCGACAAGATTTTGACGAAAGCTCTAGATACAGATTCGGATTATATAGTTGGCGAATTGCATGCAGCTTTGCACATATCAATCTTAAGAGTCATCACTGCAAATGTTGATGTACTAAAAGTTTGGAATAAAGCTATACATTTATAAAAAATACGATGGCCACAACTGGTACATGGAATAAGCATGTTGCCCCGGATATGGCCATGATAATATAATCATTAATTTTTCGTTAATTATTACACAATCAATTCATAAATTCGTAAAGAAGAAACAAAAAAAAACGAAAAAACGGTAAGAAAAATATATCCTTAGAAATGTATAGTAAAAAAGAAGGTAAAGCGGTGGAACACCTTTCATGTTGAAGATTCCCATCATTATTCAATGCGAAAATCTACTTTCGGAAAGAACTCTGGTAAAAGTAAAAATAAAAGTGAAAAGAGTAAAACATTAATATAATGTATGACTATTTGTGACAAAGAAAAAGTGCAAAACGAAGGAGACGAATGTCAAAAAAGGTTAGTTAGGTTCACAGATGGCATCTGTGCTTTAAAGACATTTTCGTGTAGAGGAATTGGATGCTTTCATAAGAATACGATTATGATTTATCAAACACACCTTAAAAAATGTTTGAAGTGCAATGAATATTGAGTTATTCTAATTTTAAGCATGGCCAAAACCGGTGCATAGGTGGCCAGAACTGGTGAAATGGCTATGCTCCTACTTTTTTCTACTTTCCAGTGTTTTCCCGATACATATGAAGATTTTAATGCTAGAAATTTGAAATTATATTCTTCTCAGATATAAAAAGTATAGGTCCAAATCAGTTTTATAATATTTGGTCCCAATCACAAGTACTTGAAAATGAGAAAATTCTTAAAGTGGCCACAACCGGTACTTCTACCCTAACTATTTGCTAGTTATAGTAACTATTTTATGGTTGTGTCAACTATAAAAAAATTGTTGTACTAACCATAAATGGATAGTTGTCACTTTATAGTTACTAATACCATAATTTTCTCTCAGTGTGTATACACCTCTAAAAGTGGCATATTTTACCCATTTTAATTCAACGAAGGGTGTTGGAAGGGTTCAAGTTTTAACTCGGGTACTTACGGAGTGGTTTTCAAAGAAAAAAATGCGAGGAAGGAGAAGCAAGGAATCTTGTAATTCGAGGAAATATTGGAGAGGTCGACTCGGTTTCGCGCACCGCTGCTGCTCGAGGAACGGTAACCGGGAATCGTCCTCGTCGCGTCATGCAGCAAAGCCGCAGGGAGTTGCTGTTGGGAGCTGCTTCTGCTGGCGGCTCGTCGTTCTCTCACGTACTCAGTGTACGCATGTACTATAGTTAGAAGCTAGTATGTGTATGAGAGTAGAATATAGTATCGTGTGTAGTACAAGAAACATACTGAGCACATAGTAGCAGCAGCAGCAGCAGCAAATCGGAAGGTTGCGGCGCGGGTGTGGAGAGGGGAAAAGGAGAGGAGCAGCAACAGCAGCAGACAAGCAGACAGACAGACATAAGACACGCACGCACTACGTAGAAAAGAAATGAGAGACGGCAGCAGGCGCTGAGAGAGTAACAGACAACGTGAATGAATAGCTCCGTGACACGAGATTTGACAATCTGCGGTTGAGTCCCTCACTCTCTCTCTCTTTTTCTAGAGTCCCTTACACTCTTTCGTGCAGCGCGACTCCTTCGCAATAACGAGCTCTAGAATTCAAGATGCCAGACATTTTGCGATAAATCGACAGTTTGGTATTGTTACCTTGAGTCTTGAGACACCGGTGCACGAGGAAGAGAGAGTAAGAGAGAGGGAGTAAGTTGGGATTGTAAGGGAGAGAGAGGAGAGGCGAAACTGATGAGAGAGAGAGAGAAAGAACGAGGGAGAGGCAGAAGACGGTGGCTGCCCCGCGGCTAGCAACCGAAAAGGCAAAAGTCTCGATCTCAGGAGCCGTTCACAGTCCAGAAGTTCTCGCAGGTATCGCGAACTGGTTTTTTGGGAGGTCCTTCTCGGCTTAGCTGTACAGCTCTCGTCTTTTGCCTCCTCCTCCTCCGCCTCCTCTCGTTTCTCCGTTGCCCTCGCGGTATTTCTTTATCGTGTTCGGCATCTCTCTCTCTCTCTCCCTCTTTATTTCCATCTCTCTCTTTCTCACGCAGGGCGAAAACTTCGCGATTGGTACTCGAAGGCAAGTATAAACGAGACGTGGAGAGAAAAGACCTCTTTGCGTACTACGCACGTATCGCCGCTTAAGGTTTCGACGTCCAAGTAGTTGATTCACCGTTTAATCGAGCAAGAGACTTACCCAGAGTTCGGTACCCCAGCTCATGTTTGCGGCCGGGCTAAACCAGGCACCCAGATATTTTCTTGCTTTTCTTCGTTTTGGCTTTTTTTAAAATATATTTTTTAAACACTTCACTTCACATGTACCAACGTTGCGACGACGCTCGCGCACTTAATACAAACTCCGCCCGTCTCACGGTATGCCGAAAAACGCATGAAAAATATATAGAATCACACGCGTCAGGATAGCCGCGCAACATCAACCGAAATACACCTACAACATGTCCGCCCGTAACCACTGACTGGCCGGACCCGACTGCGGGGAAAACGACGACAGGACCGCCCGGAATTCTCGAGTGGCGCCTGCAAACAGCAGAACGTGACATCACTACGAGTAGAGAGAGAGAGGGAATACGTTGAATCGGCGTGTGGCAGATGCGTTGTTCGCTCATGAATATTCCAATTTACGCAGCATCGATGCAATATTTGCTTGCAAAATTAATGAAAATCGTAAGATAAGATTAACTGCAAGCTTTATAAGATGACACGTGGTTATTATAACGATTTTATACTCCGCATGAGTCAATTTATGTTTTAAGTTTTTGAATTTTCGCGCCAAAAACTATCGTCCAATAGAAACGTCTCGTGATAAGCCAACGGAAGGACAGCGCTGCGAATTTTTATTTTTGCACTACCGGCGTTCTTATATTCGTGGAAAACAAGTGCCGAAGGACAAAAGACAAGTATAGAGGATTTTTATAGAAATTAAAAGCAGCAGTTGCAGCTATGGCGCCCGTTGATAAGTCTCCGGCAAGTAATATGGCTGGTTTCGAACTGGTATGTTCGTTGAAATCCAACGATACTATACCGGTTCATAAGTACAAGTCGACGAACACCGGGATCAATGTTTTTATAGCTGAAGTCGATGGACCGGTGGTTGGTGGTTACTTCTGTCTTGGTACGTCTCTAACCTATTTTAATGACATGACAGAGAGAAAATTCAATTCTTTTTCATATTCCATAGACCGATTTTGTTATGCCTGGTATGTGTATTTTTTTTTTTAACAGCGACTGAAGCCTTCGATGATGATGGTTTGCCTCACACGCTTGAGCATCTCATCTTCCTCGGCAGTGAGAAATATCCTTACAAAGGAGTATTGGACCTTTTGGGAAATAGGTGTCTCGCTTCGGGCACCAATGCATGGACGGACAAAGATCATACTGTTTATACAATGACCACCATTGGTAGCGAAGGATTTCTATCTCTGATGCCTATTTATTTGGAGCATATACTCTATCCTACTTTGACGGTATGTCCGCTGTCGTAAGGTAATGACGACAATATCCAAATAAAATTGCAATCAAAGTAATTTCCATTTTGCATGACAGGGAAATTTTTTTTATATTCGCTATGAAGTTATTATATCGATGGCCATAGCATCAGCACGACTGTTTTTTTTTTTTTGGAAATTTGATTTCATGGCTAAAAATTGCATAAATCAATACAACAAAATTATTATTTAGTTGTAATAAATAGGCACAAAAACAATTTAATATAGTTATAAAGTAGAATTCTTATTATGAGTGCTCCAGGTACTTTTTATAAATTTCATTTTTTAATTAAAAGGTTCAACTTAGTTTTTTACATAATTAATTAGTGCCTTAATAGATACTGCATTTATAAGTATTTTATTCAACAAAAAATTTGAATGATGCTTACATATTTTCAAATAGTGTTCTGTAATTATTTTCCTGGAGGTTGTATGAATATGCACAATAAAACCTTAAGTCTGTATGATGGTAATTCAAAATGTAGAGGTAATATCAGCTATTTATAAAATCTGTCTGTATTATAAAAATATCCCACCTCTTCTCTATAGAATAATCAAGACTATCAGGGTCCAAAGGTCCACTTAGATTTTTATAAGTTTCCAGTCCTTCCAAGGCCTGAACAAAAGTTCCCAAAAACATATATGCATTTGTGACATGCATTTGCAGTACCAAAATTTTCTACAGTTTTTTTTTTTTAAAACAAGTCATCAACAGCATTTGTCATTATTTAGAGAAAAGTTTATCATTTAATCACTACTAAACTGAAAAACAGAATTTTAAAACAGAAAATAAGAGCATCTCTTCACATTGAATGTAACAGGATACAGGATTTTTGACTGAAGTACATCACATCTCAGGAGAAGGTGAGGATGCCGGTGTTGTCTATTGTGAAATGCAGAATAGAGACAACAATGGAGAGTATTTGGCATTCAATGAATTGCTAAGAGCAATTTATCCTGGAAAGTGTGGTTATAAATCGGCAACAGGAGGTAAATTTACATTGTCAACATATATAAAAAATGATATCGAATTATTTCCTGTGCATCAATGTCACAAAATAAAAGAAATCAATTATTCCGTATATTTCCAATTGTTTTCATACCACTTTTCACGCCACTGTTAAAAAATATTAAACAACTCGAATCACTAAAATGTGTAAATTATCTCACCGAATTTCAACCTTTAAACTTTGTACGAACAGCCGCACAATTTCGACTATCAGGCAGGAACATACTCGCCTTTAAAATTAAAAATATTCTGTATAAAATCAACGAAAACGAACCGGTCCAATGGTCTAGTGGTCAGTGTACTGGCCTCTAGTCCAGAGCATCGGTAGGTCGCGGGTTTCATTCCCGGTGCCGTCGATTTTCATCGAAAATATAAATACGGGCGCGATGAAGCTCCAGATGTATACATGAGACCCACACAGGTATTTCTACCTGTGGAGGTCACATGTATACAGCTGTAGTCCGTGTTTACGTTCTTGACGAAACGTGACGTAGCTCCGGTGCCGTGAGGCGAACTCGAGACCGGCTATATCGGCATAGGTTTTCCGCAGTTTCCCTATGCCCATGGCAGAAATGCTATGACGAATGCGATATAGAGGGGGAAGGCGGATGCGGCCACATGGGGGCCTGGTTACTGATCTGGACCAGAACCTCAGGGGGGGACTGGCTACTGATCCGGGCCGACCCCGCAATAGGCGAAATGCCTCCAGGCGGGGGAAATGCAAATAAAAAAAAAAAAAAAAAAAATCAACGAAAACGAAATATGTTTGGTTTGTAATGAGCATGTGAATGAATCCCTAGAACACTTCTTATGCGATTGCCCGACATACAAGGAATACAGAAACCAGTTTCTAAAAGGCGCGACATTCCCGGAAGTCCTTCATATTGCGAACAAAAACGAATCTCGAAACCTATTTTTGTACGTGAAAGCTAGCTGCATTCTGCGAGCTTTTGCTCTAAACGAGTAGTTAAAAATGTCTTAATTTGTACGATCCTTGTAATAGGTACTTATTTGGTGTACAAATAAATATCTATCTATCTATTTCCAATTGTTTAACATTGTATAATCAATTTTCTACCCAAATTGTGTCAGTATATTTTTTTAAATTCTATGTTGCCTTACAGGTGCCCTTAAAAATCTTCGAGAGAGTACGACTAACGAGAAAGTGAGAGCTTACCACAAAGAATTCTACCGACCAGAAAATTTGACTATCATTATCACCGGCCAAGTAAAACACACGGATGTCTTTAAAGCTCTGAAGCCTCTGGAGGATAAGATTGTGTCCAAAGTAAATAGCATATTCATATTGATAATTGCTCAAGTAAAATGTAACGAAATATATTTAAAATAAGCAATTTAGCAGTCTAATCAATTAAACGAAATAACGTTGTAACATTTATTATTTCCGCAGGGAAGTCAAGGCCCATTTGTCCGTCCATGGCAAAGTCCAGTCCCGCCGCTAACGGAAAGCGTAGTTCGCGATGTGCATTATCCCTGCGACGACGAAGACAATGGTTTGGTCTACGTCGGATGGCGCGGTCCTTCGGCGGTCACTGAGATCTACGACTTGGCAGGATGTTCTCTTCTCCTCAAGTACCTTACCGACAATTCCGTCAGTCCAGTTCACAAGGAATTCGTCGAAATCCCTGATCCTTACGCAAGCAACGTGGGTTACTCGTTGTCCGAAAATTCCATATCTATTCTCTATCTCATGTTCGAAGGCGTTCCAATCTCGAAGATTCCCTCAATAAAGAATCATTTGGAGAAGACTCTTAAGAGCATTCACGAAAATGGCATAGATATGAAGAGAATGAAGGCCGTAATTAACAGGCATTTGCTCGAAACGCTTGTAAACCTTGAAAATATGCCGCAAGATGCGGTTGCTTTCATGCTCATAGGAGATGTTCTTTACGGCAACACAAAGAAAGACGTGAGTAACATAAATTTACAGATGACCCGCGTCGGAGAAACTGAGTAATCTCAGGAGATTTATATCAAGTCAGGGAAATCATAGAAACGTGAATTTTAAATTGGTTGCGAAAAACTAAATCATTGTAAGTTAGTACAGGCTCTGTCATTAATTCGCTCGGTTATTGAACAAAAAAGATAAGATCTATGTTCATTCATTATCGATTTCATTTTTTGACGCATAGTATTCTTAGAAATACGGGTTGTTAATCACAATGGAATTTTTATCAAGGAAAAGTCCGGAAATTATGACGAAAATATTTAATGGGCATTGTAATCCGTTGATTTCAATTTATATTGATTTTCTTATTAATATTTATTTTCCGTTTTGTGTTCGGTTTTCATCATCTCTGGTCAGAGTAGTTGGAGCAGCGACTCAATCAAATCGAGGATTTCAAGAAACTTATGGAAGAGCCGGAGTCATATTGGCTAAATATTCTAAAGAGTTATCACATCGACGCACCTAAAGTCGTTATCAACGGTATTCCAAGCTGCGCGAAGCAAAAGGAGCTCACTGAGATCGAGAAAGCACGTGTCGCTAAGCAAATCGAAGATTTAGGCAAAGAGGGTCTTGCTCGAAAAGAATCCGAGCTCCAAAACGCTATAACGATGAATGAGGTAAGAGTAGAAAACTCTGCAAAAAGATATCATTTCTGAATTTATTTTTTATCTTCACGGTGTGCTTGTTTTTCTTTTAGGCTCCGATTCCCGGCGAGATATTGAGCTCAGTGCCCATACCAGGTACAGATACCATCAACTTTCATCAAATCAAGAGTTTCACGACGGAGACGTCCGAACAACACCCGAGACTCGATGTAACAAAACTGCCGCTGTACACTTACCTTGACCACGTCAATACCAACTTTATCTATGTACGTTCACGCATACCGATTATCTTACTTTTAACTATTGATCATTTATAGCGCCAGCTGCTAAAAGTTACATAAATTTACAACTCGTGACAAAAATAAATAGCATAGAAGTTAACAAAGTTGCTGCAGCGAAATCATTTGTACCACCAAAAATTTTCCACCGATACGATTTCAGCGAAAAAATTTCAGTATCCGCTGTAGTGATACAACAAGCAGAAAAAAACAAATTTGAGATAATCGTGATAAGGGAAAACTTCAGAAATTTTGTCAAACTTCTCGCTGAGGCAATGATTTCTTTGCAGCAATTCTGTCAATTCCTCATGAAAAAATAACACTATCATGTGTCGTGTTTTGGAAAAATTCTGACATCGGTCTACCACAATTCGGGCTAAGAGAAAATCTGTCTTGACGCGACTTAAAATTACTGAAATTAATCCTAGATTAATAGTGTAAATGTATTCCAATAGAATGCAAAAGCAATATTATGAATATGCCGAGAATATTATCGAACAAACAGGCTATTTGCACTATTTGCAAAATGCATTTAACGCAGCGAATCAACAACTTATCACTTTAATTTAAGGAAAAAGACATTGGGCGCTAGTCATAGAATCAACTCACAAAATTTGGTTAAGTGATTTTTTACCGTTTTCGAGAACATTGGCTACAAAGAAATCGCTCAAATCAACTGATCGCCGTGAAACGCATAACTCCCGTATTTTTTTGCCCCACCGGGGCAGTTGGGAGTTAAAAAGTGTAATTCTCGTGTACGGATTTTAATTGTATTATAATTTTAGATGTTCGTCATAATGGACACGTCAGCCATCGACAGAGAAGCGAGACCTTACATCCCGATCCTCCTGGAAGCTATAATAGAATCTCCGGTCGAAAGGGACGGTAAACTCATCCCCTACGAAGACATCGTTGCGGAACTCGAGGAAAATACGGTAGCTGCTCGTACAGCTATAGGAATGCTTAATACTTCTCGATTCAACTGCGGTTTATATTGCCACAGTGTGAATTTAGTGCTCCAGGTAAAAATGTTCATCACAATGAAAAGAATTCTGTGCAAATGCTTGCAACCTTAAACTTACGTCAATATTTATTTATTCGTCTAGCTGGAACTGTCGAAATACGCCAAGGGAATACAGATTATCCAGGAACTTCTTTATGACACCAAGTTTACCGTTGATCGGCTGAAAATCATCGGAGCAAAGATGCTTAACGATGTCGCTCAATTCAAGAAGAAGGGCCACAAAATAACCGGAGATTTGATGAAAGGATTGATATACAACAAGGGTAATGTTTATTTTTCAGTTACTAATTCAAGTGACGCGGACTTCGAAGTTTTTAAACAAAATCTCATTCAAATTCGATGTACCGCTATTGGAAATATTTATGCGTAAAACGGTGAATTAAATTGAATCAAAGTTGTAAATCCCCATTAATTTATGAGATATAGTTTACACTACAATTTGTTTTGTAATTATGATTTCATAATAATAATATGTAGTGATTATAAAAAAGAGTGTAAACATTTGAATAGCTGAAAAAAATACTAATTTTCGCTTTAATATTGCAAGAAATAGTGGAAAAATGGAAGAAATAAGTAATGCATTATTTATTTTTTTCCATTTTTTCAAAAGGGTTACCGTGAATTTTTATTGAAAAATAATAATTTTTTCAGCCATTCCAAAGTTTGATCATCGTATTACAATCGCTACATGTTATTATTATAAAATCATAATTATAGAGCTGATCGTATCATCATCATTATTTCTATAAGTATTATGCATTTACAATTCTGAATTGAATATATAAGTTTTATGAAAAATAAATGTATGGTATACTAAAAACGTTTAAAATGTTGTCTTTAGTGTCAAAGAATTTTTTTTTTCCGTCATTTTTGTATATTAAATTCAATTAAAATTTAACGTTTTTTTCAATAGTGCAATTAATTATTTCTAAAAACGTCATATTTTATTTAAATTCCACGAAAATCCTATTTCATTATATAGATGATAAGCAAAACGTACGAGTATCTGATAGTTTGGGTAGCAACCGTATCGTGATTTTAATTCTATTCATTTGCAGATAGCAATCATTTCACGTCGAGCTTGTTGCGACAACACAAGTTCCTCACGAAGATGATGGAACGCTTGAACACGGAAGCCGGTCAGAAAGAAGTATTGCAGGAAATGGAAGCAGTGAGGAAAATTCTCACTTCACCTAAAAACATGGTTTTGTCTATGGCAGTGAACATTGAGAAATTAACCGCCCAAATAAGTGATGTATACAGTCCGTGGAAGTTGCTGCGATCGGTCGAGGATCAAGCGAAAAATCCGTAAATCTATGAGAAACCAATGAATTTCAATAGAATCATCAGAAGTGTTATTAATTTACCGTTTATCATTTACGTAGACTTCACGTGACGCACGATTGGGAATTAAAGAATAAGCCAGAGGACATACCGATCCAAGGATGCGTCATGGGACTCGGATGCATTGACTCCGCGTTCTTTTCGCAGTGTACGAGCTGTACTACTAATTACGAGGATCCGGATTTGGCTCCGCTTCTAGTTTGTCTGCAATATCTGACACAACTCGAGGTTTGTAAAAAAAAACAATTATGCACGATTAAAAAAAGGTTTTCACATTGTGTGTCGCTAAAAAAATCGTATATATGTTTTCACGAAAAAATACCTCTTTTGAATATTTAAAAAATCTGTAAGGGTTCCATTTTAATAAATAGAAAATATTGTTTTAAAAATAGGTTACAAAATTATGCCATTTTTCTAGAATCTTTTATATACAGGTAGACAAATTTGTATACCTGTTTAATGCAATAAACAATTAATCAAGCATGTGCAATATTATATACGATTTTTTTATAGTCTTGTTTGAAAAGAAATAAACATAGAAAAAACTTTACTGACTGTTTCGAAATTTGCATTGTGAAAATAGGGTCCAATGTGGAAGCAAATACGTGGGCAAGGTTTGTCCTACGACTTCAATATCCTTGCCAAACCTAACGAAGGACTCTTGTACTTGACTTTCTACGGAGCGACAAACCTTGTAGGCGCTTACAAGGAAGCCAAAGCTATCGTCGTAAGTCTTAGCACTTATACGTATTTTTTATCAAAATCCTATAGCCTTTCTTATACTCTCCATAATGTATTTATTCGCAGGAAAGCCACGTCAACGAAAATAAGTGGGAGCGACTTTTGTACGAATCTGCTAAGTCGTCCCTCATTTTCAAAATAATTGACAAAGAGGGAACAATAGGAGATATGGTTGTTCAGGCCCTGTTGTCAAACTTCAAGAATGTTCCGCACAATTATAATCACCAGATGGTGCAACGAGTTTACGCCGTTTCGATAGACGACTTGAGTCGCGTCGCCAAAAAGTATCTCAAGGGTCTGTTTGATCCGAAGCAATGCCAAACGACACTCGTTTGTCATCCGATGAAAGCACCGGAAGTCGCAGAATCCTTCAAACAGTAAGTTTTAGCGACATTATAAAAGTTGTCAATTTTTCAGTATTATTTTGTTGTGTCAGTTTGTGCTTACGCCGGTTTTTGTTTTCTCGACAGATTTAATCACGATTTGAAAGTCTTCACCGCCCTGGAAAAATGCTACTTGAGCGACTGGTGATTTCACAAGACAGCATTTTTTGGGTATAAACACAACGTATGATGAACGAAGTGTAACTCGAACGTCATAGAATTTGTATTTTTCCACGCTTATGTTTATTTTCTACGAATAATAGCGTACTATGCAAATAGCCTGTGTCGTTTTATCTTTGTGACCCCTGTTATCCGTACCTTAAGGGGATCAGGTTGATGCCGCTGATGGTGATAGGGAAAAATGTATTTCGATATTAACGGTGATTCTATTTGAAAAGTATTTTTTATTTCCAGTAAACAGACAGTAACAATCTCGTTGCCATTTTATTAAATTTTCTACTCAGCAATGCAACAGTTACAATGCATTAATTTGCGATTACACTTTTTGAAAACAACAAATTATTTGATTTATTGAAGACAAAAGGACGATTTTTTTCCGTTGCGTGATGCAACAGTTTTATTACATTTTCTACTCAACGATGCAACAGTCACGTTGCATCAGATTGCGGTTACACTTTCGGAGAAAAATAAATTATCTTCTTTATTGAAGACAGAAGTACACATTTTTTTCTTTTCTTTGCGTGATTTTACAAAAACAATTAGCCAGAATCAATAAAAAAAACAAGGATGCAAAGTAGAACCTTGCACAATGCTTCCTCATTATTTTCCGCGTTTTACAAATCTACCTCTATGAGGAAGTATGTTATTCAATTTTTGGCTTCCTCATAGAGGAAGCTTTGTAAAAAATTATAACGGTTCAACCGATCTTAACCAAAATCAATAGCGATCACCGGCGTATGAAAGCTCACATTCATACTAATTTTAAGATCAATATCTCGAAAATTGAAAGAGTTATCGCGTAAACAGACATTTTTCAAAAAATTGCAAAACGCGTAATAATTTAACGATGAAGTGGATTTTAATAACAATCTGTATGAACGATGAGGCTTGATCCCTCTATCTATGGTCCAAATTTCAGCTTGATATCTCAAGGCATTCCCGAGTTATAAAGGTTTACATTTTTCGATCGTGTAACATACACACATACACACACACACACATATACAGACATTTATTCTAAATCACTTTTCTCGACGTTTTGGCCCATTCTGAGTGTAGACATGAAAATCTCGAAAAAAAAAAAATTTTCATGAAAACAAAGCTTCCTCTATGAGGAAGCAAAAGTAATTGATTTCAAAGCCAGACCAATCACTCCCGGTAAAGCTCGATAAAAAGTTACAATTTTATAATAAAATTGCGTGAAAATTTACAATTGTAATAAATGCTTGAACCAGCAATATAAGAATACGAGCCACCAACTTTTTAAAAGAGGAAATTTCCAGTATAAAATAATAATCGCCCGGTAAAATTTATTAGAGAATGTCATTAAAGGCTTCCGATGATATCCCTATTGGAACCGAAGAAAACTTCGATTCTGAATGAGCAGTTTTAGAATAGAGATTCTTAATGATTTTTGTAAAATATAAAAATATTGCTAAAATCGCATTTAATCTTGCGTGGAAGTTATTAAAACATCGATTGTGTTTACGTACAGGACTCAATTTTCTAGCATCTCGTCTTAAAATACCATTGTGTGTTTTTAATTTCTTACATGAAAATTGACAATTAAAAAAAATTAAGACGGCGCTGAGTTTTAGATTGTATATAGTCCTCCTTTAAGCCAATACGGAGATGCTCGAAAGACAAGAAACATTCTCGTTATAAAATCTATCGAGAGACCATCAAGAGTCGCGGTAGCGACCCGACGCCAAGTTAAAAAAGAAATTAATGTTGCCTTCACATAATTTTATCTCGGCATGTAGCTCATCTGTAAAATTGTATAATGGACAATTGATCTGACAAAGACGTATGTACAATATGTATATTGCACATACGTCTTTATCACTGTTCATTAACACCCCCGCAAATATGTATATATAACTTGTTGCTAAGCTGACTTATGTATAGAACCGATATGCTCTTTGACGTTTCTACTTTCACAGTAGGTCAAGTGGACCATACAATCCTCCAACAAATTGTGAGCAGCTTAAAAATGGCTGATAGGCAGGATTTTGAAATGGTTAGTTCACTAAAATTCAACGATGCTGTTCCCATCTACAAATATAAATCAACAAATACTGGTATAAATGTCTTCTTTGTGGAAGTCGATGGGCTGATTCGCGGTTCTTTCTGTGTCGGTGAGAGTTTAATTATTTTTTTCATTTGCGGAAAGACATGATAAATAAATTTCTACCACTTTCACCACATTTTCTATATACTAAAAAGCTAAGGAGGCTTCTAACGGTGATGGTCTGGCTCATACACTCGAGCATCTAGTATTTCAAAGCAGTGGAAAGGAGTTTTGGATCGCGTGGCAACTAGATGTTTGGCTTCGGGTACGGAAGCGTTAACTAATATAGTTCACCCTCTTCAAAATGACTACGACTAGTGCAGAGGGATTTTTTTCTTCAATATTTATTTTTTTGGACCATATATAGTATTCCACTTTAACGGTACCCTGGCAAGATGTGTCATCGACTTTTTAACCAGTGTTTTAACCGGTCTCGATTAGATCCTGCTTCACCTAGTTTAACTGATCTTTCAACCGAATTTGTTGTTTTTTAAGCGATTTTTAGTGGTAAATTAACCGATTGTAACCGACATATTAACCGAATTTTAAAAAAATCAATTTTGTTTGGTGAATTCACCCGATTTTAACTGACTATTTAACCGAACGAAACGTTTTTAATCGGTTAAAGCCGGTGAAATAGGAGGCTAATCGAGACTTATCTTTTCTCGATTACAAAGTTGGTTAACTTTGGTTATTTTCAGTTAACCTTCGGTGACACACTTTTCCAGGGTAAGTTTGACTTGAACTTTTCCATGTCAAAGTTGTGAGAGAAGATCAAAACTTGATATCTTCAACAACATTTTTTAGTAAGTAAGTAGTCGTTTTTTTGGCACTTCTTGACTGTAATCTGCGGTATTTTATTTTTAATCATTGAGCTCCACTCTCCAGTTTGTCCATAAAAAGGTGTTGTTAATTAATAATAATTACTGAAGTTTCTCTGATGCTTTTTTTTTCTTACACATAAAAAGATTACTTAACGGAAGCGCATCAGGGTGTTGGAATAATTTGCTGAGAAATGCAAGCTAGAAAAAGTACTGAATTAAAATTATCTTATATAAATTGATTAGAGCTGTTTATCCTGGAAAATGTGGCTATGAATCGAATCTTGGAGGTGAATTAGATTTAGAATTTTATTTTTAACAGGGGATAAGAACGAACACGTTGACTACGTTCAGAAAATTAATTTCAAAAGGCGATAGTGCTTTTAATTCCCATCCTTATCATTTTAGTAGATTTCGCGTCACTCAACATCGGGAATTATTGAATCGAGGAGCGGACTTACCGATACAAGGATGTATCTGGACTTCATAGAATGAGCTTTTTTTTTACAATCCACGAATGGTCTCAGTGGTCATAAACATGTGGATTTTGCGTCTATTTTGCTCTATTGGAAATAATTTTCGCAAACTGTGAATAATTGAAACATTGCTTCGATAAAAAATTGGTGTTTATGCGAAAAATACTATTAAAATCTATAAAAACCGACAGGAAGCTAATGGTCGGATTCATTGATAGTATTGTATAGGCAATCCAACCTATAGGTTTAAAGAAATTGTGTTAAACTGTACAAAATGTCTAACATTTTTCATGCTGTAAAAAACTTCTAACATTTTTTCAAACTGTCAAAAATTTCTAACTTTTTTTGTACAGCTTGAAAAAATGTCTAACATTTCTTCAAGATATGCAAGTTTTTATTTACATTTTATTCAAGCTGTAAACATTTCTGAAACTTTTTCAGCTGCAGAAATTTCATATATTTTTTCAAGCAATAAAAATTTCGTACATTTTTTTCCTATTTCTTTTCTTAAAAAACAAACAACAAGTAGGGTCCCTTGCGGAAACATTCTTGGACAGGCTTGGTTTCCGGGTCGGTATTTCTGTCGACCGTGAGTGGGCTTTTATGTCTGGAGTTGAGCAGAGCCACAAATATTTATTATTTTAATTAATTCTCTGCATTATTGTTTATGATTCCACGGACTTTTTGTATTGTTTTCCGATTCCATACACTTATTAACTCGCAGGAAAGTCACCTCACCAAAAATAAATGGAATTGTATTTTATACGAGTCAGCAAAATCATCGTCAACTACCGAAATAATTCACAGCAAAAGGTCTATCGGTGATTTGGTGAATCATGCATTTGCTATCAATTTTTTAAAAAGTTTCCGACCACTATAATCGCGAATTAAAACAACGAGTTAATGCAATCTCGATCGGTGCCGTAAATCGCGTTGGAACGAAGTTTCCAAAGAATTTGGTTGATCCTAAAAAATGCACAAGGACTAGTGTTTGCCATTCTATCAAAGCTGATGGAATTGCTGAGACTTTCAAGCTATAAGTGATTCAAATTTTTTCAATATTACGTAAATTTAATTATCACTATGTACTGCTTATCTTCTATGTGTAATTCTTATTTTTCTCAACAGTTCGAATCACGATTTGCAAGTATTTACCTCTTTGGGAAAGAGCTACCTCAATGAATGGCTATTTTAAAAGCCAACAATTCAAGCAAATATGAAAGAAGATATTTTCCTGTGCATAATTTATCTATTAAGAATAACAGTGATTGCCTGAGTGAAAAGCCTGTGAATATTTTTGGACGACTATAATCACCGGCTATTCAAAGAATTAATGCTGTTTCTATAGATTACTTAAATCACGTTGCAACGAAGTATTCAAAGGATTTTGGTGATTGTAAAAAATGCAAAACGATAGTTGTTTGCCATTTTATGAAAGCTGATGGAATTACAGAGACTTTCAAGCTGTAAGCTATCCCAATTTCTGCCATATTACGTAAATTTAATTATTACGATGTGCTGCTTCACACCTACTTTATATTATTGTCGACAGCTCAAATTACCATTTACAAGTATTTACCTCTTTGGAGAAGAGCTACCTCAACTACTCGTGATTTTAAAAACTAACTATTTAAGCAAATGTGAAAGAAAATTGCGTTACAATAGGACCATAATCAAAAGACACATTTGTATATTTTTCTATACATAATTAATCTATTAAGAATAATAGTGAAAAGTCTGTGAACATTTTTGCACTACTATTACATTGAATTAATGCAGTTTCGGTGGATGACTAAAATCGCGTTGAAACGAAGTATCTGAAAGATTTATTTGATTCTAAAAACTGCACAACGACAGTTGTTTGCCATTCACTGAAAGCTGATGGAATTGCGAAGACTTTTAAGCTGTAAGTTATTTAAATTTCTGCAATATAACGTAAATTTAATTATCACTATGTGCTGCTTATCTTCTATGTGTAATTTACACCTACTTTGTATTATTGTCGACAGCTCAAATCACGATTTGCAAGTATTTACCTCTTTGGAGAAGAGCTATCTCAACTACTTGTGATTTTAAAAACCAACTATTTAAGCAAATATGAAAGAAGATTGCGTTACAATAGGAACATAATCAAAAGACACGTTTGTATATTTTTCTATACATAATTAATCTATTAAGAATAATAGTGAAAAGTCTGTGAACATTTTTGCACTACTATTACATCGAATTAATGCAGTTTCGGCGGATGACCGAAATCACGTTGAAACGAAGTATGTAACGGATTTATTTGATCCTAAAAACTGCACAACGACAGTTGTTTGCCATTCAATGAAAGCTGATGGAATTGCGAAGACTATTAAGCTGTAATAAGTTATTTAAATTTCTGCAATATAACGTAAATTTAATTGTCACTATGTGCTGCTTATCTTCTATGTGTAATTCACACCTACTTTGTATTATTGTCGGCAGCTCAAATCACGATTTGCAAGTATTTACCTCTTTGGAAAAGAACTACCTCAACTACTTGTGAGTTTAAAAGCTAACTTTTTAAGCAAACATGAAAGAAGATTGCGTTACAATAGGAACATAATCGAAAGACAAGTTTGTATATTTTTCTATACATAATTAATCTATTAAGAATAATAGTGAAAAGTCTATGAACATTTTTGCACTACTATTACAGCGAATTAAGGGGAGGGAGTCAGGTCAAAAAAATTGATTTTGGGAATTCAATATCATCCACATCCTATTGCATATAAAAATGGCCAACGCACTATATTGTTGGTACTCGATGAAAGGATTTTTTACTGTCCTCTGACTTACATATGCTTTTCAATATTATCTTAAGCAAAGTTCTTAGGTTTTCCATTCTGCGCATGATTCAGATCAAACTACTAGGCAGAATGGAGTGGTTGACGTCTCATTTTCTTCTTCATGAAAAGATACACCGGCTAAATGGAGCAAATGTTAATAAAAGGTAATATTTTTTAAGTGATATAATTATTAATAAATAAATGTTACGCTATTTTCTAAATCAGTGATTAACTTTGCTTTCAGAATGAAAAAAAAATAGTTTGCTCCATTTAGCCGGTGTATCTTTTCATGAAGAAGAAAATGAGATGTCAACCATTCCAATCTGCCTAGTAGTTTGATCTGAATCATGCGCAGAAAGGAAAACCTAAGAACTTTGCTTAAGATAATATTGAAAGGCATATGCAAGTCAGACGACAGTAAAAAATTCTTTCATCGTGCACCAACAATATAGTGCATTGGGCATTTTTATATGCAATAGGATTTGGATGATATTGAATTTCCGAAATCAATTTTTTTTACCTGACTCCCTCCCCTTAATGCAGTTTCGAAGGATGACTGAAATCACGTGGCAACGAAGTGTCTGAAGGATTTATTTGAGTCTAAAAAATGCACAACGACAGTTGTTTGCCATTCAATCAAAGCTGATGGAATTTCGAAGACTTTCAAGCTGTAAGTTATTTAAATTTCTGTACTATTACGTAAATTTAATTATCACTATGTGCTGCTTATCTTCTATGTGTAATTCACACCTACTTTGTATTATTGTCGACAGCTCAAATCATGGTTTGCAAGTATTTACCTCTTTGGAGAAGAGCTACGTCAACTACTTGTGATTTTTAAAACTAACTATTTAAGCAAATATGAAAGAAGATTGTGTTACAATAGGAACATAATCGAAAGACAAGTTTGTATATTTTTCTATACATAATTAATCTATTAAGAATAATAGTGAAAAGTCTATGAACATTTTTGCACTAGTATTATATTGAATTAATGCAGTTTCGGTGGATGACTAAAATTGCGTTGAAACGAAGTATCTGAAGGATTTATTTGATATTAAAAAATGCACAACGACAGTTGTTTGCCATTCAATGAAAGCTGATGGAATTGCGAAGACTTTTAAGCTGTAAGTTATTTAAATTTCTGCAATATAACGTAACTTTAATTATCACTATGTGCTGCTTATCTTCTATGTGTACTTCACACCTACTTTGTATTTTTGTCGACAGCTCAAATCATGATTTGCAAGTATTTATCTCTTTGGAGAAGAGCTACCTCAACTACTTGTGAGTTTAAAAGCTATCTTTTTAAATAAACATGAAAGAAGATTGCGTTACAATAGGAACATAATCGAAAGACAAGTTTGTATATTTTTCTATACATAATTAATCTATTAAGAATAATAGTGAAAAGTCTATGAACATTTTTGCACTACTATTACAGCGAATTAATGCAGTTTCGGAGGATGACTGAAATCACGTTGCAACGAAGTATCTGAAGGATTTATTTGAGTCTAAAAAATGCACAACGACAGTTGTTTGCCATTCAATCAAAGCTGATGGAATTTCGAAGACTTTCAAGCTGTAAGTTATTTAAATTTCTGTACTATTACGTAAATTTAATTATCACTATGTGCTGCTTATCTTCTATCTGTAATTCACACCTACTTCGTATTATTGTCGACAGCTCAAATCATAATTTGCAAGTATTTCACTCTTTGGAGAAGAGCTACTTGTGATTTAAAAAACTAACTACTTAAGCAAATATGAAAGAAGATTACGTTACAATAGGAACATAATCGAAAGACACGTTTGTCTATTTTTCCATGTATAATTGTATCTACGATGAATAATAGTGTGTTACCTCAGGCAATAGCCTGTGGAATTTTATTCCTATATTTTTCTGTCCTCTTTCCTGCTCGGTAGTGTCTCTGCATCATTACAATCCACAACAAAGAAATTAAGTTGGCAGTAAAACACAAAATACACAGAAAAGCGCCATTAGAATAACGACCACAAAAAGACCAAAAGAAAGCAGAAAAAAACATTTGCCTAACGTGCAAAATGTCTTGGTCCAAACTGTCAGGAATTATTAGACTGAAATAACTAAATTAAATTCAACTCTACGCGCAAAATTTATTGAACGCTAATCGACACACTGCGAGATTAATTCTCTACAAAAATCCATGGCTTGGAATTTCGGTGAAGCAATGCAGAACTATAACTCAGAACTCGTGAAATGTCCGTAACGTATCTGCAGTACTGATATTTTATATTACGAAAGCTTAGTGCAATTTAGTTTCGTAAGATAAGAACGTAAACTGCAGGGTAGTTGAATATTTCTAGCGTGTCCTTCGTACAAATACTCTAATATATGTATATATATATGTACTACAAGGTATAGAAGAGCTGAAGCTAACCAGAACGAAAATCCGCGAAGAAATTGAATCTGAGGAACAGGAGAAAAGTGTACTGCAAAGAGAAGTCGAAAGGATGTCCTATAAAATTAACGAACTGAGTGAGAGTCTCGCAAAAAAATTGGCGATACGCAACGATTACGATCGAACGATACAAGAGGCCGAATCAGCTTGTAGCAAGGTCAGTCATTACAAATGATCATGATCAATGTCCAAACAGCACCCGACTGAAATCGTTCCTTTTAATGGTTCTAAAGATCCTCGAGAGTTCACAACTCCTGCTCAATATGGTCAAGAGAGAAGCTGCTGATCTCGTTGAAACTTTGCACTCTGCCGAAAGAACTGAAACTGCTTAAGAGGGCAATAAAAAAAAGAAGAAATCTCTAACGAGTACTCAACGCACAAAGGAACGATGATTTTTATCGCTGCACCCAAAAAAATCGGTATCATAAGTTTATCAGAAGAAAATACAAGATTTGAGAGTTAAATAAAATTTTATTTGAATTAATTAAAAAATGTATTTTATCATACATCATGATAATAAAATAAAAATTAATTGTTATTCTAGTGAAATAAAAGTTATTTGAATTAGTAGTTATTTCAATAAATTTCTTTTTTCTGATAGTATTTTTATTCAGAAATAATTTCCTGTTAATCCAAATAATATTCATCTGATGAAAATAAATCCTATCCGGCCGAATATTATAAATAAATTAATTTCGTTCTAATACTATTTTCTATTACGATATTCAATAGTATATCTATACTATTATATATAGATATCATTTACAAATAAATGATATTTAATTTAATTAGACCTCGTACTTAATTTTAAAAAAAAGACCCTTGATATCACATTTCTGGGTGTATTACAGAATAATTGTAATCAATCGTTAAGCGATTAAGCGTGATAAATTGAAATCACGAATTCGAATACGTCAATAGTGTTTCACGGCGAAACGTGACGGCAGCGCATACGAAAACCGGAATATGTGCCGCTCAGCGCGAGCGTTCAACTCGCAGAGTTGTTGGCCCTGATGTTCCCCGGGCGTGGAGATCGTACAGTACTGCCAGCCTGTTTCGTACTACGGCGATTTTATGGCGCACTCTTCTACGGACGGTGTCGATACTCGTTGCGATAAATAGCACACATACACCCGAGGTTTTTCCACGCAAGACGTACGATGAGCGTCCACGATGCGGTCAGTTATTTTTCCAGTCGCGTACGCGCTCCAACAGCGATATACAGATGCCAGACTTTTTCTTCTATGCTATCTACGGTCTCGACTCGACCTCGTCTCATCACGTTGCTGGATGCTGTCCCACCATAGCGACAGCCAGACGCGAAAGACGTTCCTCTGCACTCTCTGTAATAGCAAAATGCGAAAATACATGGTTTAAGGAAGGTCGAGCTATACAACAATAACAAGAAAAAAATGCTGTTTTTTTTACACAAATTGACTTGTAGGACCTAATTTCAATAAAATTACAAAATATGAATAAGTTCATCCTCATGATTTTCGAGGAAATACATTTTTTTTAAATTTTCACCATTTAGGATTCTACATTAATTTCCTCGCTTTTAAAATAATTTATTCTTTTTTTCACTCCTCAAGACTCTTTTTATTTTTTCCTTCATTTTATATACTTAACTATGTATAGAGCCTATAGACAAATTGGCAGAGTAGACATGAAATATTTGCAACGTTAAAAAAAGTCCAAAAGTGACTGAATTTCCTGCACTCTCTGTAATAGCAAAATGCGAAAATACATGGTTTAAGGAAGGTCGAGCTATACAACAATAACAAGAAAAAAATGCTATTTTTTTTTTACACACATTGATTTGGAGGACCTAATTTGAATAAAATGATAAAATATGGACAAGTTCATCTTCATGATTTTCAAAGGAATACATTTTTTTAATTTTCACCATTTAGGATTCTGCATTAATTTACTCACTTTTAAAATAATTTATTCTTTTTTTTCACTCCTCAAGACTCTTTTTATTTTGCCCTTCATTTTATATACTTAACTATGTACAGAGCCTATAGAAAAATTGGCAGAGTAGATATGAAATATTTGCAATGTTAAAAAAAGTCCAAAAGTTATTGTAACTGAATTTACTGCACTCTCTGTAATAGCAAAATGCGAAAATACATGGTTTAAGGAAGGTCGAGCTATACAACAATAACAAGAAAAAAATGCTATTTTTTTTTACACACATTGATTTGGAGGACCTAATTTGAATAAAATTACAAAATATGGACAAGTTCATCTTCATGATTTTCAAAGGAATACATTTTTTTAATTTTCACCATTTAGGATTCTGCATTAATTTACTCACTTTTAAAATAATTTATTCTTTTTTTTCACTCCTCAAGACTCTTTTTATTTTGCCCTTCATTTTATATACTTAACTATGTACAGAGCCTATAGAAAAAATGGCAGAGTAGATATGAAATATTTGCAATGTTAAAAAAAGTCCAAAAGTTATTGTAACTGAATTTACTGCACTCTCTGTAATAGCAAAATGCGAAAATACATGGTTTAAGGAAGGTCGAGCTATACAACAATAACAAGAAAAAAATGCTATTTTTTTTTACACACATTGATTTGGAGGACCTAATTTGAATAAAATTACAAAATATGGACAAGTTCATCTTCATGATTTTCAAAGGAATACATTTTTTTAATTTTCACCATTTAGGATTCTGCATTAATTTACTCACTTTTAAAATAATTTATTCTTTTTTTTCACTCCTCAAGACTCTTTTTATTTTGCCCTTCATTTTATATACTTAACTATGTACAGAGCCTATAGAAAAATTGGCAGAGTAGATATGAAATATTTGCAATGTTAAAAAAAGTCCAAAAGTTATTGTAACTGAATTTACTGCACTCTCTGTAATAGCAAAATGCGAAAATACATGGTTTAAGGAAGGTCGAGCTATACAACAATAACAAGAAAAAAATGCTATTTTTTTTTACACACATTGATTTGGAGGACCTAATTTGAATAAAATTACAAAATATGGACAAGTTCATCTTCATGATTTTCAAAGGAATACATTTTTTTAATTTTCACCATTTAGGATTCTGCATTAATTTACTCACTTTTAAAATAATTTATTCTTTTTTTCACTCCTCAAGACCCTTTTTATTTTTTCCTTCATTTTATATACTTAACTATGTATAGAGCCTATAGACAAATTGGCAGAGTAGACATGAAATATTTGCAACGTTAAAAAAGTCCAAAAGTTATTATAACTGAATTTCCTGCACTCTCTGTAATAGCAAAATGCGAAAATACATGGTTTAAGGAAGGTCGAGGTATACAACAATAACAAGAAAAAAATGCTGTTTTTTTACACACATTGATTTGGAGGACCTAATTTCAATAAAATTACAAAATATGAATAAGTTATTTTTCATGGTTTCGAAGAAATACATTTTTTTAATTTTTCACCAATTAGGATTCTACATTAAATTACTCTCTTTTAAAATAATTTATTCTTTTTTTCACTCCTCAAGACTCTTTTTATTTTTTCCTTCATTTTATATACTTAACTATGTATAGAGCCTATAGACAAATTGGCAGAGTAGACATGAAATATTTGCAACGTTAAAAAAAGTCCAAAAGTTATAGTAACTGAATTTCCTGCACTCTCTGTAATAGCAAAATACGAAAAACACATGACTTAAGGAGAGGGAGTCAGGTCAAAATAATTGATTTTGAAAATTCAATATCATCCAAATCCTATTGCATATAAAAATGCCCAACACACTATATTGTTGGTACTCGATGAAAGGATTTTTTACTGTCGTCTGACTTGCATATGCTTTTCAATATTATCTTAATCGAAGTTCTTAGGTTTTCCATTCTGCGCGTGATTCAGATCAAATTACTAGGCAGATTGGAATGGTTGACGTCTCATTTTCTTCTTCATGAAAAGATACACCGGCTAAATGGAGCAAATGTTAATAAAAGGTGATATTGTTTAAGTGACATAATTATTAATAAATAAATTTTATGCTCTCTTCTAAATCAGTGATTATCTTTGCTTTCAGAATGAAAAAAAATAGTTTGCTCCATTTAGCCGGTGTATCTTTTCATGAAGAAGAAAACGAGATGTCAACCATTCCAATCTGCCTAGTAGTTTGATCTGAATCATGCGCGGAACGGAAAACCTAAGAACTTTGCTTAAGATAATATTGAAAAGCATATGCAAGTCAGACGACAATAAAAAATCCTTTCATCGAGTACCAACAATATAGTGCATTGGGCATTTTTACATGCAATGGGATTTGGATGATATTGAATTTCCAAAATCAATTTTTTTTACCTGACTCCCTCCCCTTAAGGAAAGTCGAGCTATACAAGAATAACAAGAAATAAAATACCTTTTTTTAAAACACACATTGATTTGGAGGTTCTGATTTCAATTACAGAGTATGAATAAGTTTATCTTCACGGTTTTCGAAGCAGTACATTTTTTTTATTTGCACCATTTAATATTGCTTCTTATGGCAAATTGAGAATGAGCGATGTATTTTTATATTTCTAAGGGTAGTAATTGTAATAATAAAAGCAATTACTTTTTATTTCTGTAGCTTTCTTACAGAGGCTTTGTTTTTATGAAATACAATGAGATTTCCGTGTCAGCGTGCTCACAATAAATTAAAACGTTCAGAAATAACATTAAGATAAAATACGAGGCACTTTATGTCAGATCAGCCACAAAACAAATCTCAATACATGTGTGAATATCGGGTTACATGTTTCCAAAATATTTATCATGTCCCACTTTTTTATTTGACGGAATAATCAATTTTAAAAATTTATTTTCATACAAATATCTCGGAGCGATAAATCGTATCGACAAAACTAAAAACAAAAGTCCGGCGGATTTATATAAGTAGCCATTAAGAAGAAAATTCATTCAGATTTATTTCAGTAATACAACATCACTTTTTATCGCAAATTCATGAATTCAAAAAAAATTATTTCAATCGAAGACAACAGGTAAAAAAATTAGAAAATTTTTATGTTCATGGTCAATTTTGTGACACCGTAACATCCTAATTTTGAGAAATTTCTTGAGAATTTTTTTTTATTAACTGAGTTGACGTAAAATATCCCATACACACATTAGACTTGCAAAATTCAAACCTCTATAACTAAAGAACGGTTTTATCAATCGAGCGAAAAATTGACATGCAAATAAAGCAGCTACATTACTTTCTTTGATATTATTTACGCGATGATTTAGACATCAGTTTAGATTTTATTAGCTTTTGATTTTTTCTTTAAATGTCTGTAACATTCTAGTTCGAGCTAATTTTAAGCTATCAAGGAAAAACTTTCTGGCAGGGGATTAGTTTTTGTGACGATTTGGATTTTCCAAGTTCTAATAAGAAAAATTAAAACCAAACCAGTTTTAGATACTGAAGGACGCAGTAGATTCTACCGGCCTTTCGGTATCTTTTTTAATATTGAACACTTTGAACTAAAGGTCATAAAAAAAACGAAAGGACTGTGCCTCAAGACTTAAAAATTCGACCTTGCACATTACTTCCTCTACGTTTTTTTAGTCCGTAGTACGCTGAGCTTCTTCTGTGAGGAAACTAAAAGTTGAGCAATATACTTTTTTTATAAACGAGACAATGAGCACTGCTGATTTAAAAAAAAAAGTAGAACCTTGCACATTGTTTCCTCATTATTATTCGCTTTTTATAAAGCTCTATGAGGAAGCAAAAAAGTATGTTATTCAATTTTGGCTTCCTCATAGAGGAAGCTTTGTAAAAAGCGCAAAATAATGAGGAAGCAATGTGCAAGTTTCTACTTTGCATCCTTGTTTTAATTACATAAACACACATGTTGTGAATTCGCTTTTTCTATTTCGTTATTCCGTTATTTCGTTATTATTAGAGCGTTTCCGAATGTAAATGTGATAACGTATATTTCTAAAAATAATTCAACATTCTATAAAATCACAAATTTTATACCGTTTGTCACTAAATTATACATATATAATGGCTGAATATTGTTTCATTTATATACAAAATTTGAGCTCGCTATTTCAAGTTTGGCAAAAGTTACAATAGAGCGATAATGTCAATTTTTTGAAAAATTCAAAATTCTATAAAATCTGAACCACTTTACCGATTCGAGCCAAATTCAATACCAAACAGCATTGAGTGCACCTACTCTTATAACCAACTATTTAGCAAAATAGACTAAATTTTACAAAAGTTTTTATAAACGTGACAATGGACACTGCTGATTTAAAAAAAAATTGGAACCTTGCACATTGCTTCCTCATTATTATTCGCTTTTTATAAAGCTCTATGAGGAAGCAAAAAAGTATGTTATTCAATTTTGGCTTCCTCATAGGGGAAGCTTTGTAAAAAGCGAAAAACAATGAGGAAGCAATGTGCAAGTTTCTACTTTGCATCCTTGTTTTAATTAGATAAACACACATGTTGTGAATTCGCTTTTTCTATTTCGTTATTCCGTTATTTCGTTATTATTAGAGCGTTTCCGAATGTAAATGTGATAACGTATATTTCTAAAAATAATTCAACATTCTATAAAATCACAAATTTTATACCGTTTGTCACTAAATTATACATATATAATGGCTGAATATTGTTTCATTTATATACAAAATTTGAGCTCGCTATTTCAAGTTTGGCAAAAGTTATAATAGAGCGATAATGTCAATTTTTTGAAAAATTCAAAATTCCATAAAATCTGAACCACTTTACCGATTCGAGCCAAATTCAATACCAAACAGCATTGAGTGCACCTACTCTTATAACCAACTATTTAGCAAAATAGACTAAATTTTACGAAAGTTAGAGCGACCACGTCCTTTTTTTAAAAAATTCAAAATGGCACAAAATCGAAATTTTCACACAGATTTTGTTGAAAATTGCTACAGTTGAAGAGGGTCTGCTGCTACACTAGTGTGCCAAATTTGAGCGCGATATACAAAACCGTTTTTGAGTTATAGGCGTTCGAATTTTCGGAGTTGTATACATACACACACACACACACACGCACACATACATACATACGGACATTTTTTCTAGATCAATTTTCTGGACGTTTTGGACAATTCTAAGTGTCCTGACATAAAAATCTCGAATAAAGCTTCGTCTATGAGGAAGCAAAAATGAGGAGTCATGATTTTACGCCACAACTTTTTTTCACTGACATTTTGGAAATGATTACAAGACCATATTTTCCCGCTCGAGAGAAATTACTGCAATTAACTCTTCGATATCCGCTGGCAATAATACTGTACGTAATGCGGAAGATATAATCATTGTTGGAATCATATAATTCATTTTTTTTCCAATAGATATATATGAGTCATTCTCGGTCTGTTGAGCCACGTTTCTTTTATAATTACATTTTTTTTAGTCACTCAGATTCTTTTTATATTCTTAATCTCATGAAATCTACAGTGGCATCTACAAATCTTATAGAAATATTAGCAAAGTGGGCAAAAAATATTTATGCGTAAAAAACAATGTCGAAAGTTACAGTGACGATTAGACATTCTCCGTCAATTAGGCACGTTCTTATATAATTCTTTTTATTACTCATTCGGACTTTTTCAATTTTGCTCTCAATTTTATGTAATCTATCTATGTACAGAACCTATAGCAAAATTAGAAGGCTCGAGGAAACATATACAAATAAGTAAAAAAAAACCTCGAAAGTTATATCGGCTGAATCTATGGCAATTGGCGATAGGATTCTACATTAATTCATCCACGTTTTTAAATAATATTTTCTCTATTTCACTCTTCATCTTATGTTATTATATTAACTATGTACAGAAATTTTTATTTTGTTATTTTCATTATTATTATATTAACTATGTACAGAGCCTATAAAAAAATTGTCAGAAAGGACATAAAATATTCTCACGGTTAAAAAAAGTCCAAAGGTAACTGAATCGATAGTCATTTTTGCATTGTTTTAGCCACTTTCTTTTTATAATTTTTATTCACACCTTCGGGATCCTTTTTTTCCTCCCAATTTTATATATACAGAAACTACCGAAAAATTGGCAGAGTGAGCGTAAAATATTTGAACGGGTAAATAAAATCCGAAAAGTTATAGTAACTAAATTAACAGCTATTTTAGCATTAATTTAGCCACTTTTTGAAGTAATTTTTTTTCTCTTCTTCGGGCTCCTTTTGTTGCTTCTAATTTCGTATAAACAGGAACTACCGACTAATTGCGCACAGAGAGCGAACATTTTTTGAAAATGTAAGAAAAAAATTTCAGCTCGTGATTGCACTAATGAATCACTCAAAAAGCACTTGCTTTATTGAAGCGCGCTTGCTTTATTCAGCTCTCGTCTATATTTCTCTCTGTGCCAGACTGAAGTCGTCATGCAGCTGGCACAAGATGATCGATTAGACGTCGATACTATGTATGCACAGTGTTGCCTAGGGGAGTGAGAATTTTAAGAATCGTCCGAGTTGTATTTATCTGTTACACTCCTAGAATTACGACAACGTCTCGCCTTGACCCGTCCGATCCGCCGACAGCCACTGGCAAACCTACAAGCACATTGGTATTAGTACGCCACGCGCGTATCGATTAAATATCTGCAATCACAGTTCTTGCTCACTTTTCCACTCCTCGTAAACATAAAAAGAAAATGTAAATTCTCGTTAATTTTCTTTGGGAGACAAAATTTTTAACGATTTTAAGAGTTTGCTCCCGTCATTTATTCGTTTCTACTGCATACATTTATAATCGTGAATACTCGTTTATTCCGTATCTCATAAATTAATTATACATTTGTCATGAATATAATAGACTTTCGACCTTTCGATTTAATTGTTGCGTACTCGTTGGGTCTGTGGGACGTCAATTGAATGAAACGGTCGACGGAATGACTCGAATTTTCTTCGATTCGTGGTCTTTCCCGACCTCGCGATAAGAATTCATTCTTGCATTTCATTCTCAATATAATGAAATGCGAGAATGCAAATCATACGAAATAATACGTGTCCGACGAAGCTTTACTAGATCCCACTCTAACATTAATCCCTTGACGATCTAGTTTTCCAACACGTGGAAAAAAGCAGTACTATTATCATAGAAATGTGTACTAAAGATGAGGCTGCTTAGGCTGACTCCTCGACTAGACGACTAATGCCGTTAACGCACTTAACAGTACGTAACGAGACTAGCCGTTGGAGTCCTAGAGAAAATTGCATTCTAGATAAAGCCACAATTTCTCGTGCTTGCTGCCTCGAGAAGAACGGATATACGTTTTCTAATTTCGTTTCCTTGGAGTTGCCGCTTGAGTCGAGTGCACATGCAGTCTTTAACTTCAGCGAAGAGCAGCTGCAATTTTGCATTTATGCATTGTACTTTTTGCAGCCGTTTTCACCTTACGAAATGAATTCTCTTCTTTCACTTCTTTTCCTTATTTGTTCCTGTCGTTGACGAAAAGTCATCGCAGCCAAAAGCATTTAAAGCAGCTTCGTCCGATGCTTGAGAGGTCTTGGAAGTTAAAGCGTAAATTGACACCTACAAATTTCAATTATTTAAATATTCGTAAAATCATATGAAGTTTTTGAAAAAATTTAGAAATATTAAACGAATACGTAACGAAAAAAATTAATTTATGAGTACAGAATAAAAATAAATAGAATAGAATATGTTTATTTGTTTATCAGGTTAAAACCTTTTACAAAGTGCTAAGTTTTACTTAGGCTTTTGCAACAAAATACATAGTTATGTATAAAAATAAATAAAAACTGATGACAATATAAATATCTGCTATTCAAATTATTACTAACTAGTGAACCTTAAGTTTACAGATTAGTTAGTTTTGTAATTATGACGTCGTAATAATAATCGGCAGCAATGTTAAAATTATGTAAGCTTTTGAATTGCAGCAAAAAAAGAAATCTTTTTTAATAAAAGATATGGAGAAATTGTGAACAATTTGGAAAACTGCGATCCCCCGTTACTTTCGCCATCATTAGCTGTATTTGTTTCATTTTTTACAAAAGATTAATATGAGATTTCGGTAAGAATAAATATTATTCACTGCAATTTAAAAGTTTACACATGATATTATAATCGCTGCATATTATTGTTATGAAAACGCAATGACAAAGCCAATTGTATCACTAGCTTTATTTCGAAAAGAATTAAGGTTTTATTCTTTGTAATAAATTTTTTTAAATCCAAGTTCACGTCTGACAAAATAAAGTCATTTTTGCTATTCGAAATTTTCTTCAAGGTGATGTAACATTGTCGGAAACTTTAATGGGTTACGAAAACTGTAATAAAATCTACTCATGTTTGAAAAGGGCAAATTTAATTCTTATGCAAACCAGACATTCAAATTCCTTTCGTGTAAAATATTAACCGTTAATATGAGATTACAGTTTTTGTTACCGATTACACAATAAGGTGATGAAATAAAAAAATTTAGTAGTAATTGCAGTAAGTGTGTTTATTAAAAATACATTATATAGTTTTTTTTACATGTTACTTTTTATTTTACCCTTTTTTCGGTGCCTCGTATTTTATATTAATTAGTGTGAATAAAAAAGAATAAATAAGTACTATACCGATATTTTGACTACTGACTAATATTTAGACGTTAGCATGGTTTTCCTCCTGTATGGTCATTATTTCTAATTGCTGGAAAAATATTTATTCCTTTAAGAAATGAAACTCAACAGCGTAACTCTTTTTACAGCTGCATTTAATATTTATGCATTCTTCTTTTTGCACCAGTTTTCTCCTTACGAAATAAATTCTCTTCTTTTCCTTATGCGTTTCTTGTGTCTTCCCATTGACGAAAATTTGAGGCGGCTTCGGCTGACGGTTTCACGACTTGGCAATTACATCTTAAAATTGCCAAGTCGTGAAACGAGACCGCATCTTCCATCTCCACTTCCGAAAGGCAACCGCAGTACTGCACTTGATGGTACTGGGACAGGAGCTGCGAAAATATATGTGAACGTTAAAGAATACATGGCATGTGAGAAATTCAAGGAGGGAGAGAAAAAAAGAGAGAGACAAGAAACTGAGTTGGTGAGTTGAGGTAGCTGAAGCGAGTGGCTGACTCGCAGCCGCTACTAACGTGCATTAGTCCCGAGCGAGACCCTTTCCTGGCAGTACGCCGACGGTTGTACGCGCATCGTCGCGATATTTTGCTACGTATTATTAATAACTCACTCGTCCAATGACTCGAAGTGTAAAAGTGCTTATACTAAAAATAAAATAAAAATAAAAATAAGTCCTAAAAAAAAAATACCATTAATTTTAATATTTAAAGACTCACGAGTTTAGTGAATTTTAATAATTGATTATCGTCCTGCAACACTGAACTTGACTTATAAAAAAAGTTGCCCTCGCCCTTGGATTGAAGATATCAATTATGTGTTAATTTTTTTTTTGTTTCATCGTTCCGCTTTGAAATTGTTCTAAAAGCTTTTGTAAATCGGACAGCTTCATCATTTCGTTAATAATGTCGGACACTATAGCCAAAGGAGGCTCTAATAATATCACCAATGGAAATGGTGTACCGGATAAAATAGTTGTCGTTAAAGATCGGGTGAGTGAAGATATAATATATCATTTTACGTCCTATTATAGTATCGAATGTTATTGAAACATTTGTGCGGCAATTGTTCGCAAAGTTATCGTCGTGCTACACTAATATGATTGTATGTAGACAACGGTTTAGTATATATGTAGTTAATTCTTGACAATATCAAGTACATCGAAGCAGCTTCGGCTGAGGGTTTCACGAATTTATAAATGCAGCTTAGTATTATTACATATCTACTTCCGACAGTTACTTCAATTCATACAAATCTTTATACGTACTTTTAATAATTACTTCAATTCATACAAATCTTTATACGTACTTTTAATAATTAATTCAATTCAATTAATTATTAATAATAATTAATTCAATTCAATTCAATAATTTTAATAATTTAGTTCAATTCATACAAATCTTTATACGTACTTTTAATAATTAATTCAATTTAATAAAGATGCTTTTTTAATATAATAAAAATTCTTAACGACAAAAGTCAATTTATGTGAAAACAATAAATAGTTGTCATTAAAAATCGGGTGAGTGAGTACATAATATGTGATATCTCGTTCTATTATATTATCGAATGTTATTTAAACACCTGGCGACTATTGTTTGCAATGTTTTTATCATGGTACAGTAAAATTACTGTATGTGGACTTGGGTACATGGTTAAAAATATTTGCGAATTTACATTACCGGAACTTTGATTCATCAGCTGATATATTAAATTTAATGCGCAAGTATAGTAAAATTACAAATTTTTATATTCAGTTTGCTATTTTTATAAGGTTTAGTAGAAAATACTATAATTTTATATTTTATTTGCATGTCAAATTTAATATATCAGCTTATATAAACGAACTTCCTTTACCCGCAACGGAAGCTTGTGGGGAAACCTTTTTAAGAGTGTATATGCAGTTACTTCTTGAAAATATCAAGTACAGTCGAAGCAGCTTTGGCTGTAAGTTTCACGAATTGGCAATTACAGATTAAAATTATTCCGTTTCTACTTCCAACAGTTACTTCAATTCATGAACATTAGTATACGAATTTTTAATAATTAAAAGTAATATTTAATAATAATAATATTATTAATAATATTTTTTAACTTTAAAAAAGTTAATATTTGTAAAAACAATAAATTGTTTGTATTATTAATATTATTAATATTTAATAATAATAATATTAGTAATAATATTTTTTAAGTTCAAAAAAGTTAATATTTGTAAAAACAATAAATTGTTTGTTAATATATAATTTTACGGTCTATTATAATTTCGAATATCATTGAAACTTTTGGCGGCTATTATTCGCAATGTTGTCATTATGTTACCGTAAAATGACTGTATGTGGATTTGGGTACTAGTATATGCAGTTACTTCTTGAAAATATCAAGTGCAGCAACGACGCAGAGCAAAGCTTTGCTCATTCGCTCACTTCTAGCACGAGGTGAAAGCGCCCACCGAGATTAGATCTTAAATTACTCAGGTGCATTTACCGAGACATGCACTTGCGCTCTAGTCTTCAACACGGGGTACCCGTATGATCAAGAGCTGCATTAGTTGGTCAGTGGGTCGATGACTTGCTTCCATTCGTTTCCGCGGGTTCTCTGCTCTTCCATCTCTCAGTGGCAATTAATCATTAAAGCCTTTTGATCATTAATCTTCGCAATAACATCCACGAATTAATCGAGCAAGGTATATCTGTTGGCAAAGTTAATGATTAGTCATAAACGAATAAAAGTTGAAAATAAAATAAAATGGAACTCACTTGATAAATTAAGGGGAGATGCAACTGAAATCACCAACCGGCATTTTTCTATGGAACTAAATTTTCTTGCTTTTGTGACTTGCAAAATAAAAATTACCACTGCAAAATAAACAAAAAAAAATGTAGAAATGCGTATTGTGGTCTGTGATCGATTTGGAATTTCCAACTCTATTTATTATTAGCAAGATTTCAGGTTGTTATAGAAATTGTTTGTAGGGCTTCTAGAATTTATACCAAGAATGCCAAGAACTCATTTTTTCTTGTGAGGCTGTAAGCTTGAGAAAATAAATTTACCCTTATTTTTATCTTTTTTTATGGATTTTACTTGCGAGTACCTTAAAGAGATAGTATAGTCTGCTCGAATGAAGAGTATAATTGTATATAATGTTTTGAAGACTATAATATAAGTATTTGGGGTCATAATTATGGTGTGATTCTTGTTAAAGGGTTTGAACCACTAATCGACGTCATAAAGCTCCGAGTTATTTTTTAAATATATATTTAAATGAAAAATTGTAAGTTATGTGAATATTGCAAGAACTGGAAATGAAGAAAACTTGTTTGGTAACTTAAGGTTGCTCAGTCGGGACAACCTGTTAAAGGAATTCAATTTTTTCAAAGTGTTTATACGAAGTTTTAACTACTAATCGATCTCAATGAGCTGCTCTTTGAATATTAAAAAAAATACTTAACGACAGAATTTAATTTGCGAGAAGAAAATAGAAAATAATGATAAAATCTGTTCTCTGATGAATTTGTTTAGATGGTTACTAAATTTTTTGAAATGTAACAATTTTAAATATACATGGACTCCAATAAAGCCATTCCTGAAATTCAGAATTAGTTGTCCATATAATGTGTCATTTTCAGACACTGTAATCGTTAACAAAACCTGTCAAACAACCAATTAAACACGATTTATCTTTGATAAAAAAGTAAATTCCATTCCAAATTTCAAAATTTTTAAGAATACATTTTTTAAAATCATTATTTAAAAAATTATTATTCCCTGATAAGAATTTAAAATGCTTATCTCATTTAAACACATTTTTAATCGACCCCTAATAAGTTCATGAGTAACAATATATTATCAAATCCATTGTTGTCGATTTTTCGTTCTGTGGTTACTAGAAAAGTTCGTGGTAAATAAGTTCAGTTTGATGTCAAATTTGACATAAGAGGACGGGCGCTGCAGCGCCCGTAACCTTTTACAGCTTTGTAAGAGCGCAGCAGCGCAAAAGTTTTTCAGGCACATGCGCTAGCGCGTGATTAGCCTAGTCCCTCGTTAAGGAGGTTGGAGCGCTCCACACTAGTCAAATCAGTGCTAATTTTTAAAAAGCGTTTCTACAATTTCAGACGGTTTAATAATCTGTTCCAAGGTGTTAATCACATAGCAGCATTAGTTCTTGATATTCAAATACATTCACAGCTGTGATATCAACAGTAAATCCATCAATATCTGCAAATTTCCGATGTTATCTTTTTTCATCTAGTTTTTTAAAAGGGTAAACCGTAATATCAGTCCAATTATGACGACCAATAGCTCATTTTGTTTACTAAAAGATATTCTATCGATTGGCCGTCTATTATTTTAAATCGTATTAGTAGTTCAAAAGATACAACCGTTTGTTTATCCTATCATAACCTAACATTGAGTATACAAATGGCTGTAACTTTTGAACGCCTGATACTATAGAAAATCCGGACGGTCAATCGATTAAGGATCTTTCACGGATCAAAATTGGCTATGTTTCGTCATAATCGGACTGATATTACGGTATACCCTTTTACAAAACTGGATGAAAAAACATGACATCGGCAATTTGGAGATATTGATCGATTTACTCTTCATATTACAGCTGTGAATGTATTTGAATATCAAGATATGTGGTATGAGGACACCTTGAAACAGATTGTTAAATCATTTGAAATTGTAGAAACGTTTTTAAAAATTTAGCACTAATTGTACTAGTGTGAAGCGCTCCAACCTCCTTAATTACATAGCAGAATTAATTCTTGATATTCAAATACATTCACAGCTGTGATATCAACAGTAAATCCATCAATATCTGCAAATTTCCGATGCTATGTTTTTTCATCCAGTTTTTTAAAAGGGTAAACCTTAATATCAGTCCAATTATGACGACCAATAGCTCATTTTGTTTATTAAAAGATATTCTATCGATTAGCCGTCCATTTTTTTTTAAATCGTATTAGTAGTTCAAAAGATACAACCGTTTGTTTATCCTGTCATAACCTAACATCGAGTATACAAATAGCTGTAACTTTTGAACGCCTGATACTATAGAAAGTCCGGACGGTCAATCGATTAAGGATCTTTCACGGATCAAAATTGGCTATGTTTCGTCATAATCGGACTGATATTACGATTTACCCTTTTACAAAACTGCATGAAAAAACATGACATCGGAAATTTGGAGATATGGATCGATTTACTGTTCATATGACAGCTGTGAATGTATTTGAATATCAATCACTAATGCTGCTATGTGATCAACACCTTGGAACAAATTATTAAACCATCAGAAATTGTAGAAACGCTTTTAAAAATTTAGCACTGATTTGAATAGTGTGGAGCGCTCCAACCTCCTTAAAAAAATGAGTGGGTAAAATATCTCACATTTTCGATATAAGTATTGGTGTAATTTTATTCGTTCCGTGAATGGCTGTCGTACCAGCGTGAAGTTGATACTCATCGAAAAACAGCTTCAGGCATGTTGTTAATTTTGACAGTTCTAAAATTGAAGCACCGCGAGATTGTGATTTGTGTTAAGCATTAGGAAATTATAATTAGAGCTGGAGGAGGATATTGACAAGATATTCCAGATGGATTCCATAACAAAAATGACAAAAACGTCGACGGTCTTTCCGGGGACTCCCAACGGTCGATGACACGAGAACTTCTTTGATTGGTGATCTAGCAGGTGGCTAGCAGGATTCTAAAATTCACATTATAGATCTCAAGGTCTGTTGCGAAGAGGGATGAGCTTCGAATTATCAACTCCGTTTCATAAATATGAATTGTAATGCTAATTCATCACTGCAAGTTACAGATTAAATATGATATTGTAATGATAGTAATATTTAAACTAATAAAATTGCACGAGATCTTATATCGAAAATGCAAGTTATTTCATCCACGACAGTATGTAAAAGTAAGAGTACGCGAATAACAATTTTAATACTGAGGTGTTGGGTGCGAAGCACGGATCCGCTGCTAGTGATTTTTACAATTGGGACTTTATTCCGTTTCTGATTTCAGAATTCACACATCCGATTTCCAGTCGGAAAATCCAATCTAATTTTTTATTCATCAAGATATCAAATTTTGGCTTTCACTATCGTTCTCAAGTCGCATATTGTACCTCAGAAAGTACACCGAGAGAAAAGATTTCATTGATGCCAAAGAAATGAGTGGATTGATGTTTTTTTTCATTGATTTCAACGAAATATTTCTTTGATTTCAATGAAATAGAGCATTTGAATTTCAAAGAGAACATTTCATTGCCTGTAAATAAAGATTTACTTAGTGAGCATATAATAAAGAAACAGTTTTATTGTTTTAAAGAGACGTTTTCATTGGTTCAAAGTAACGTTTTCATTGATCTCTCTCTCGCACCTAACCTCACTTTTTTGTTTTCCGGTTCTCCCGAACGAACGGCTTCGAGTTTCGAGGAGCCAGAAGCTTAGCCTATTTCTGCCGTACTTCCTTACATACTCACAAAATTTGAGCTTTATCTGCCGCGTACTTCAGGAAAAAATAGGTTTCGAAATTTTGAGCTGGTAAGAAGAAGGTTTCATTGAATCAGAGACGATATCTTTGAAATCAATGAAAACGGTTCATTGGTTTAAAGAAATGTTTCTTCGAATCACTATCACTACTTTTCATTGAGTCAGAGATCATTCAAAGAAAAGATAATATTGAAATTCATGTATTTAATTTCATTGGCAAAGATTTCTGTGAATCAATGAAACTTTTTCTCTCGTTGTACCGGTTACATGGGTGTTTACGATGTTTAAAAAAAAGTCACTTTTGGTCGGTTTTCCACAGATCCGACTTTTGGTCGGAAAATGTAACCTAATTGTATTTTAAATGATATTATAATGGTAGTATAATTTCTATCCATGTACCACTTCTCATAGCAATTTACAAAAAACTAATAAAATGGCACAAGTTCATATATCGAAAATGCAAGTTATTTAATCCACGATAATCCATAAAAGTCACAAAACGCTAATAAAAATTTTGATACCGAGGTTTGATTGCTAGCGAACGAAGCGTGTATCTGCTGCTAGTAAAATTTAAAAAAATAGTTATTGCAAAACTCGAAAAATTTCTATAAAAGCTGCAGATAATTGTTGCAAAATAATAACTATGAAGTCGAGTGTCCGATAAATTAGTATCAAATGAAGTATATAATGGAGATTTATAATGCTGTCACTTTAACAGCCTGAAAATTGTTAAATCATCGCTTATCAACAGCGGGAAGTTCTCGGTACAGAGCGAAAGGGTAGCCAAAAGAGGGTTGCGTCACGACGAGCTTCCCGACACATCCGTAGGTTGGCGGCATGACCGCGATATTGATTGACCACTTGTATTAGTCAAGAGTAAAATAGTACTACGAGGGTGGATCGCGCGCGCCTCCGTCATGACCGCGTGGAGTGAATAACAGACGCGCAAAATATTGTAGATTAATTCCGAGCATGTACAAACGATCGATAGTTAACGGTTCACAATATAGTAGTAACAGTTTTATACCATTATTGAGTGTGCCGCGTTTTGTAAGATTTGTAACCTTCAAAAGAGTTAAATACAGAAGCCAGCATCAAGTTCAATTTTCTCTTCCGGTTGACACATGCTTTTTTGTGCCCTGGAAGGATATTTCTTACTATTTTGGACACGATATATATACTGAATAATTAATCGGTCAAGCCGGCTACGGCCTCAGCGTCAATACGGGTCTCAAACGAATCGCACGGAAATGCATCTTATTAGCATTCGAGGCTACTCAACGTGTCATCATCCCGCTTGACGTAGTAAGTACTTATAGCTGTCGTTCACTCACGATGCAACATCGGTAAAAATTAGTCGTAGAATTTTTTTCGAAAATACTAATACCATGCCAATTGCCATCGCGTCACAGTTTTACAATTTTTATTTCTATTGCACGTTGTCATAACTACTGTTGACTACGCTTTGATAATATCGTTAAAAAATGAGATAAGCAGACAGCTATAAATCATAATATAAAATAAAAGTAACGAAGAGAAATCGCGGCGCTATTGCGTAGTTGAATAAATTCTCTGTACACCGTAAAAAAAAAAAAAACAAATACAAATTTTGTGTTCTTAACAAGAAGGTTTTGTCTACAAATGTACAGACCTTGTTTTATTTTTTTACAAAAAATACATTTTTCGCTGTGTTGTTTTTTTATTTAAGGCAGAAAAATAATATATTTTTTTTTAATGTTAGATTGAAAATCAGAGACGCATGGGTTTTGAACAATTATAAGATAAAACGCAAACGATATCGATAATTTGTGCAGATTTTTAAAAATAAAAAAATCGTTTATATTTTTATTACACGTATTGTTATCTGGACAATTTTGACGATTATAATAATCACTGCATGCTGATTTAACGACTTTTAAATGCGATTCGATACCATCGTTAAAAATGAAATAAACGGCTGACTAAGAATGAAAACCATACATTTATTAATAGTAACTAAGGGAGACCATTAAAGTGTTGTTATTGGGCAGTTAAATAAATTGATTGTAACTGAAGATTACAGACGTGCGTGGTCAAAACAATTACGATATAAAAAGTAATCGATACAGATATATCGTAAAGACATTGAGAAAAATTAACAGACATTTAACTGGAGTCAAAACTATAATTCACTCATATCAGAATTAAAAAAAGTTACTATAGTATAAGATTAAGTATGCTAAGAATTGTCATCTAGCCATTATTTTACAATAATAATTTTCTCTACTCGTCGATAAAACTACTTAATCTCACTTCTCTACCAATTTTAAAAATTATTCAAAAGGCGTCGAACATAAATAATAATTGTTTTTTTTATATCAAAGAGATAAACGCATTGCTATTGTTAAGGTACATAAATTGACAAACAAATTACTAGATAAATCGTAAAGATCTTAAGAAAAATTAACAGACATTTAACTGGAGTCAAAACTATAATTCAATCATATCAGAATTTTAAAAAGTTACTATAGTATAAGATGACGTATGCTAAAAATTGTCATCTAGCCATTATTTTACAATATTAATTTTCACTACTCGTCGATAAAACTACTTAATCTCAATTCTCTACCAATTTTAAAAATTACTCAAAAGGCGTCGAATATAAATAATAATTGTATTTTTTTTATATCAAAAAAATAAACGCATTGCTGTTGATAAGGTACATGAATTGACAAACAAATTACTAGATAAATCGTAAAGATCTTGAGAAAAATTAACAGAAATTTAACTGGAGTCAAAACTATAATTCATTCATATCAGAATTTAAAAAAGTTACTGTAGTACAAGATGAAGTATGCTAAAAATTGTCATCTAACCATTATTTTACAATAATAATTTTCACTACTCGTCGATAAAACTACTTAATCTCAATTCTCTACCAACTTTAAAAATTATTCAAAAGACGTCGAATATAAATAATAATTGTCTTTTTTTTGTTATCAAAGAGATAGACGCATTGCTGTTGCTCAGTTACATAAATTGACAAACAAATTACTAGATAAATCGTAAAGATCTTAAGAAAAATTAACAGACATTTAACTGGAGTCAAAACTATAATTCATTCATATCAGAATTTAAAAAAGTTACTATAGTATAAGATGACGTATGCTAAAAATTGTCATCTAGCCATTATTTTACAATATTAATTTTCACTACTCGTCGATAAAACTACTTAATCTCAATTCTCTACCAACTTTAAAAATTATTCAAAAGACGTCGAATATAAATAATAATTGTATTTTTTTTATATCAAAGAGATAAACGCATTGCTGTTGATAAGGTGCATAAATTGACAACCAAATTACTAGATAAATCGTAAAGATCTTGAGAAAAATTAACAGACATTTAACTGGAGTCAAAATTATAATTCATTCATATCAGAATTTAAAAAAGTTACTATAGTACAAGATTAAGTATGCTAAAAATTGTCATCTAGCCATTATTTTACAATATTAATTTTCACTACTCGTCGATAAAACTACTTAATCTCAATTCTCTACCAATTTTAAAAATTACTCAAAAGGCGTCGAATATAAATAATAATTGTATTTTTTTTATATCAAAGAAATAAACGCATTGCTGTTGATAAGGTACATAAATTGACAAACAAATTACTAGATAAATCGTAAAGATCTTGAGAAAAATTAACAGAAATTTAACTGGAGTCAAAACTATAATCCATTCATATCAGAATTTAAAAAAGTTACTATAGTACAAGATTAAGTATGCTAAAAATTGTCATCTAGCCATTATTTTACAATATTAATTTTCACTACTCGTCGATAAAACTACTTAATCTCACTTCTCTACCAATTTTAAAAATTATTCAAAAGGCGTCGAATATAAATAATAATTGTCTTTTTTTGTTATCAAAGAGATAGACGCATTGCTGTTGCTCAGTTACATAAATTGACAAACAAATTACTAGATAAATCGTAAAGATCTTGAGAAAAATTAACAGACATTTAACTGGAGTCAAAACTATAATACATTCATATCAGAATTTAAAAAGGTTACTATAGTACAAGATTAAGTATGCTAAAAATTGTCATCTAACCATTATTTTACAATAATAATTTTCACTACTCGTCGATAAAACTACTTAATCTCAATTCTCTATCAATTTTAAAAATTATTCAAAAGGCGTCGAATATAAATAATAATTGTTTTTTTTATATCAAAGAGATAAACGCATTGCTATTGTTAAGGTGCATAAATTGACAAACAAATTACTAGATAAATCGTAAAGATCTTAAGAAAAATTAACAGACATTTAACTGGAGTCAAAACTATAATTCATTCATGTCAGAATTTTTAAAAGTTACTATAGTATAAGATGACGTATGCTAAAAATTGTCATCTAGCCATTATTTTACAATATTAATTTTCACTTCTCGTCGATAAAACTACTTAATCTCAATTCTCGACCAATTTTAAAAATTACTCAAAAGGCGTCGAATATAAATAATAATTGTATTTTTTTTATATCAAAGAGATAAACGCATTGCTGTTGATAAGGTACATAAATTGACAAACAAATTACTAGATAAATCGTAAAGATCTTGAGAAAAATTAACAGACATTTAACTGGAGTCAAAACTATAATCCATTCATATCAGAATTTAAAAAAGTTACTATAGTACAAGATTAAGTATGCTAAAAATTGTCATCTAGCCATTATTTTACAATATTAATTTTCACTACTCGTCGATAAAACTACTTAATCTCACTTCTCTACCAATTTTAAAAATTATTCAAAAGGCGTCGAATATAAATAATAATTGTCTTTTTTTTGTTATCAAAGAGATAGACGCATTGCTGTTGCTCAGTTACATAAATTGACAAACAAATTACTAGATAAATCGTAAAGATCTTGAGAAAAATTAACAGACATTTAACTGGAGTCAAAACTATAATACATTCATATCAGAATTTAAAAAGGTTACTATAGTACAAGATTAAGTATGCTAAAAATTGTCATCTAGCCATTATTTTACAATATTAATTTTCACTACTCGTCGATAAAACTACTTAATCTCAATTCTCTACCAATTTTTAAAATTATTCAAAAGACGTCGAATATAAATAATAATTGTATTTTTTTATATCAAAGAGATAAACGCATTGCTGTTGCTAAGGTACATAAATTAACAAACAAATTACAAGATAAATCGTAAAGATCTTGAGAAAAATTAATAGACATTTAACTGGAGTCAAAACTATAATCCATTCATATCAGAATTTAAAAAAGTTACTATAGTACAAGATTAAGTATGCTAAAAATTGTCATCTAGCCATTATTTTACAATAATAATTTTCACTACTCGTCGATAAAACTACTTAATCTCAATTCTCTAAACTCAGAGAAATCGTAATAGTACAGTCGCCTATAAAGTGACAACTATTAATTAGTCCATACAACTATTTTCATAGTTACGGTAATCATGAAAATAGTTATGGTAACTATTTGATAGTTATAGTAATTATTTGATAGTTGTGGCAACTATTAAAAAATTGATCGTACGAACTAAAAATGAATAGTTGTCACTTTATAGTTACTAATACCATAATTTTCTCTCAGTGTACCAATTTTAAAAATTATTCAAAAGACGTCGAATATAAATAATAATTGTCTTTTTTTTTGTTATCAAAGAGATAATCGCGTTGTTATTGCTCAGTTACATAAATTGACAAACAAATTACTAGATAAATCGTAAAGATTTTGAGAAAAAATACTCGATGCTTGACTCGCGCCGAAAATATAATTCTGCTTGCTTATTCACGACTAGTCGCAGGTGCGAATTACGGGATATAACTACAAAGATTTCGTAACAGGCTCGAACTGCACCGCACGACAGGCAATGCTTGTACTTTCACCTTGTGGATTTAGCGTCCGGACGTCAGACTTGTCGCAAGTGCGAGCTGCTAACGTAGAGCCGCCTCACCATCTCTGCCGTGGAGGCTGATGACCTACTCTCTCGACCGCCCCTCACGATAGTGCGTAACGCGCGGAAACGTTATGAACTCTATTTGACTTGATAACTAAACTGACAACGGCAGACATTTAAAAAAAATATCAGTATATTAAATTTATAAATTTTGGTAAATTTATTGTGGCAAGTAATATAAAATTGATGATACTGGTGTGTGAAATAATTATTACACTGTTAGAAAAGATTGGAAGTTTTTATTCACAAACTCGTCATCGAAATTTAATGTACAATTGTGGTATAAAATTCATGTACTTTTTCAGTAAAATTAAAGCAAATTATTAAAATTCAAGTACTTTTACTGTAAAATTAAAGTAAATTATTGAATGTGCTGTACCATACATTAATTTTACATTGCCCTTGTATAGTAAATTTAATATACTAGTTTATAAATAAAAACTTCTAGTAAAAGTACACAAAATTTCAAGTAGATTTTTTTTTACAGTGTAATATAATATTCACTGTAAAATTGACAATAGTAAATTTATGTACGTGAAGATTAAATTTCCAAATATTTTAATGAAAATTACAAAACTCTGTAGGAATCTAATTATTGCATGACAAAAATTGTGAAATTTCCGTTAAGTTCTTAATATTATTTGACCGATTTGTAAATTCATATGCAGGACTTTTATAGCTGTATAAATGTTACAAGTTCATCGTCATGAAATTTTCTATGCCGTTAATTTTCATGCGTCTTGGGAACAAAAATACTGAATGCGGATAATAAATTTTGAGTTAACCACGACTGTAATTTTAGAAATTTGAAAATATTGTTTTCAAAATCCACCTACAGAATTTTGATTTTATAATAAACATGTGCACGAAATTTACAAAAAACATGCGAAATAAAAATTCAGAATGTAAATTTCTAGTATTTTGTAACAGTAAATTTACAAATTACTCAAATCTTTTTCAGCATTGTTTCAAATATCTTATATAGATGGACAAGAAATTTACGGTGCGAGTTGTGAATAAAAACTTTCAGTCCGGTATTCTAATTTTCTAGAATATTATTTTAATAATGTAGCAGTCCCTTAAGGCGAAAGTACTATACACGAATTGTAGTAAGTAAATTCCCGATATAAATTAAATTTAATACTTTCATCTCAAATTTCCCTGAGTTTTTTTTTAAATCGTATTGACTTCAATGACGTTCGTAAAATAATGTAATAAGGATCTACGAGATGAAATAATTTATTGACTCTGTAAAGGTCAATGTATTAATATGTAAATGAATCTATTTATAACTCCACCATAAATTTCGTTGGGGAAAAAAAATTGGCGAAATGTAATTACAGAAAGTTTCTTAATTATATTGAAACTATATTATATTTAATATACATAATATGGTTTACATTTTGTAAAAAAATAAATAGTGGAAAATTATTTTTTGCTTAGAATAATTATTGATGGATTTCTAAATGTGTCATTTAATATATTGCGAGTATAAATGTACAGAAGCATGCCACCTATCATTATTCGCAGAAATTGTGTCCTCGTTTCAGTCACGCGATATGCAAGATATATGGCTTTTATATCGTCACATGAATCAATGGAAATGCACAACACATCTATTTTCTAGCTAATCACAATTACAGTAAGTTATTTAGTTTCGAAGATTTTTTATCTTTGCGATATAATTGAAAAAAAATGGTGGTCAGTTTCTCAAAAAGACTTGATTATTCAGACTCAAAGTACTGTGAAAATGTGTAGGATTGAGAAAAATAGAAGCGCTCTTTGTATTTCAATTTTTTCAATGTTACGATCAGTACCAATGGCTGGAATTTTATTTTTTCAAGACTACTTACATTTTTTAATGGAAACATGTTGCAATTGGAAATGTATATTTTTTACATTGCGGGAATAGATTTTTTTTAAATCATGTTTTTTTTTAAATTTGTATCTACGAATTTTCGAACAACTTTACAAACCGTAAAGTAATATACTGTAATATAATGATATAAAACGGCATTTGGGTGTAAAAATGGAAAAAATGTATTACAAATTTTTTTAGATTTTCTTTGATTTTAATTCACATAAATTTTTTACTTTGAAGACGTTTATTTTGCTCAACAGAAGTTTTCTCAATGAAAAGGCTGATATTGGAGTGAAGTAAGAATCTTGCGATTCCCACGAAATATAAAAAAAATTGCAATTAATTGTCATTCGTTGGTGACCTTTGTTCACGAAGACGGAAAATGATTATGAGAAATGCTCTCAAGGAAACACGCGACGCCACTTGCCACGATTAAAACCAAGCACATTTTAGCGAGTTTTTTTTTTCATGGTAGCAAAACTGAAGGTTCTCCATTGAAAAATTGCAAAATAAGATCCTTTCGTGTCAAATGTACGTAATAGCTCAATATTAAGCTTAGACAGTTCCTTTTTAAAACTTTTGTTCTTGTATTACTAGCACGATCAAATTACTACCAGCTTGAGACACGCCAGCAGCAGGAAAATAATTGAATTATTGAGTTAACAAGTGTATTCTACTAATATCTGGTTCGAGCGACCATAAGTGATGTAGTTAATAAGCATGCATTGAAATATTCATGAGATTCGATCATAGCCGTACGGTTAAATGACAGTTCAATAGCCCAATAAGTAACTTATCGATTACAATCAATCTGGATTTATATAAAATTAGGTATCGAAAAAACATATATTTCAGTACTTTTCCTGGACAAATTTTTTATTTAAACAAGGTTGTAAGCTTCCATTAGGGTAGAAATACCGGTTGTGGCTAACCCCGCACTTAAATACGTTTTTCGTGGCTATTTTAATTCTGTACCTGTATTTAATCATAATTTTTCATAACGTTGTGTATTTTGGAAACATTTATCGTCATTTTGACGTCCGTTCGTCTCCATTACAAAAAGTAATGTATCAGTAATTAAAATATCATCAGCTGATTCATCAAATTCTCAACTCCTTACGGAATTCGACGAGATTTTGACGAAAACTCTAGATACATATTCGGATTATATAGTTGGCGAATTGCATGCAGCTTTGCACATATCAATCTTAAGAGTCATCACTGCAAATGTTGATGTACTAAAAGTTTGAAATAAAGCTATACATTTATAAAAAATACGATGGCCACAACTGGTACATGGAATAAGCATGTTGCCCCGGATATGGCCATGATAATATAATCATTAATTTTTCGTTAATTATTACACAATCAATTCATAAATTCGTAAAGGAGAAACAAAAAAACCAAAAAACGCTAAGAAAAATATATCCTTAGAAATGTATAGTAAAAAAGAAGGTAAAGCGGTGGAACACCTTTCATGTTGAAGATTCCCATCATTATGCAATGCGGAAATCTACTTTCGGAAAGAACTCTGGTAAAAATAAAAATAAAAGTATAAAGAGTAAAACATTAATATAATGTATGACTATTTGTGACAAAGAAAGCTGCTACGAAAAAGTGCAAAACGAAGGAGACGAATGTCAAAAAAGGTTAGCTAGGTTTACAGATGGCATCTGTGCTTTAAAGACATTTTCGTGTAGAGGAATTGGATGCTTTCATAAGAATACGATTTTGATTTATTAAACACACCTTAAAAATTGTTTCAAGTGCAATGAATATTGTAGTTATTCTAATTCTAAGCATGGCCAAAACCGGTGCATAGGTGGCCAGAACTGGTGAAATGGCTATGCTCCTACTTTTTTTCTATTTTCCAGTGTTTTCTCGACACATATGAAGATTTTAATGCTAGAAATATTAAATTATATTCTTCTCAGATATGAAAAGTATAGGTCCAAAACAGTTTTATGATATTTGGTCCCAATCACAAGTACTTGAAAATGAGAAAATTCTTAAAGTGGCCACAACCGATACTTCCACCCTATTTAATATTGTTTGTACATTTAACTTAACATCTATTATTTTGTAACCTTGATCTGTGATTTTTAAAGAAAGATGTTTAAATTTTAAGTAATTTCTTGGGTTACGAAATTTTTGTTTAAATACAACCGTATTTTTTTCAGTAAATATAAATGGTCAATCGCAATTCTCAATTTTTTTTATTAACATTTGGTTAAAGTGAATTGAAAATTCATTTGTTTTTCAGTTACTCAAAAGATAATAAAAATTGTATACGCCGTGCAGATTTATTATTGTAAAATAATACATTCGAGATTTTTTGTATGACAAATGTTAATATCATAAAATAATGACAGACATTTAAGTAGTATTACGATTTTATTACGTTTATCATGGATACGTAATAGTTACATTATGCAACCTGTTAGAAATTACAATATAATTTTCTTCATTCATAATTTATTTTAATTTTACTTTACACACGTTTTCTCCTGTCATCTAATAGTTGTCGGAAACGTGAAACGACAGACAGCATGAAGAATCGTTCGATCAGAACAGTATTAATTATAATAAGTCTCGGGTTCCAATCACCAGAAGCAATTTTTCAATTTTAATACTCACTTGACAAGAAATGATACTCGAATGATGTCGACGCCAGCGCGAATAAAATATGGTTTGCAAATGAGGTAACATGGGACAAGCGTAATCACGAAGAGCAACTGAGTAGAGTCCACAAAGCATGACACATAGCTGAAGTATCGATGATCACTAAAAAACATAGTACACAGTCCTGAAGTGGCGTCTGAATTGCATTAAGAGGCAGTGTCACTTCCGTCACCACTGTCAGCATTTTGAAATCTATTTTTTTCCAAACTGTTCGATAAATGGAGTTCAAACTTGGAGAGAATTTGCGAAAAATTTCGCCTACGCCTGCCGAATGTGCATTTGCGGGCGGAAAAAAAATGTAATTGATTAGAAAAAATACTTGGTTGAACGAACTAACGGATACACTGAGAAAAATCTGGAAATTAAAAAAAAAATATAGTTAGACCGACAATAATCTAACTATAAACTATAATTCCCAGGAGGGACGTTTATATTTTATGGTTATAGCATATATAGGAAAATAGTTGGATGAACCATTAATATAATTCCCAAGAGGAACGTCTATATTTTATGGTCATAGCAAATATAATTATAGTAGCAATCATCAAAATGATAATAGTTTCAAAAACTATTCTAATCGTTTCAAATATGCCGTTTCGTTGCATATACGATTTCAACTTTTGGTTCCAATAACCTTGCAAGTATCGTTTATTGAACCATATTATCATCGCTTCAATCATAAAACATTGCAAGCCTTCCTATATTCGTTTTATCATGTGAAATCGTTAAATCAACGATATGCTTTTCTCTCAGTGTAGTCGCATCGAGTTTTCTTTCATTCACAAGAAATAGTATTATTACATTTCATTCAACAGGGCTAACTGATTTTTTTTGTCAGCTTCTAATGGGTCCACGATACTCAAAACAGATTTTTTAAAAGAATCGAAAAGCAAAAACTGAGTTTATCTATGAGAGACAAAGTTCGAACCGGCCGTTACTTTCGAATTTACTCTATTTACTTATTTCTTCGACAAATAATATAAGATTCAAATAATAAACGAAACACCCTACTCAACGATAATAACCAGGCTGAAGGACTTCGATCAATGGCCAATTGGCCTTGCGTAGCTTACATTTGTATATGTATAAAGATTATACGAAAAAAAAAATTTATACGCATCGTCAATAAATAAACAGTTACTACTATTAAGGGGAGGGAGTCAGGTAAAAAAAAATTGATTTTGGAAATTCAATATCATCCAAATCCTATTGCATTCAAAAATGCACAATGTACTATATTGTTGGTGCTCGATGAAAGAATTTTTTACTGTCGTCTGACTTGCATATGCTTTTCCATATTATCTTAAGCAAAGTTCTTATGTTTTCCATTCTGCGCATGATTCAGATCAAACTACTAGGCAGATTGGAATCATTGACATCTCATTTTCTTCTTCATGAAAAGATACACCGGCTAAATGGAGCAAACTATTTTTTTTTCATTCTGAAAGCAAAGTTAATCACTGATTTAGAAAATAGCATAACATTTATTTATTAATAATTATGCTACTTGAAAAATGTTACATTTTATTAATATTTGCTCCATTTAGCCGATGTAGCTGTTCATGAAGAAGAAAATGAGACGTCAACCATTCCAATCTGCCTAGTAGTTTGATCTGAATCATGCGCAGAATGGAAAACCTAAGATCTTTGCTTAAGATAATATTTAAAAGCACATGCAAGTTAGACAACACTAAAAAATCCTTTAATCGAGTACCAACAATATAGTGCGTTGGGCATTTTTATAAGCAATAGGATTTGGATGATATTGAATTTCCAAAATCAATTTTTTTCACCTGACTCCCTCGCCTTAATATAATATCAATAATATTTTTAGAATAACCTACTATATTAGTAAGAAAATGTGTAAACATTTTATTAAAAACAACAAAAAACGTTTCTATATAGTTTCATTGAAAAAAGTCATAAAAAGATAGTAACAGCCTGGTGCGTTCTTTGTTACTTTCATTTTCGTATAATATTACGCATTTTTGTGGAAAAAATATTTTAATTTTAATTCAATGTTTATATATTTTTTATTAATGTGGTAAGATATTTACAAAAGGATATATTAGTAACTGATTATTTATGAAACAATAAATGAATAGAGGAAATTTGCAGGTAATGGGTGGAGCCAGAGTTGTAAACATTGGCGAGAATTTTACAGGAAGAAAAACAAGTAGATGATAGAACTACTTTTTTATGAGTCGCAGCAAATCAATTATGTTAACCATTTCATCAATTCCTGTAAATTAATAGATGATTATCACAACTCATTTATGGTGAACTCATAAAAATGCGTACCAACGGCTCTTTTTTTCTTCATCCTTATATTCAACCGGCTATTGAATTTAATATTGGAGAGTCACAATATTAAACTTGTGGCATCCATTTCTTGAATGATTTAAAGTATAAAAAGAATATTATGCGTGAATAGACTGCACCGATATCGTTTAGTACTTCTTGCGATAAAAAGAACTCTCAGGAATTTCATTCACGTCAAGAAACTATGTAGGATAATTCCGAGCGAATACATTGGAAATATTTTAAATATATTATAAAACACGTATTCACTATATTACGCCTCGTATACATTTTGTGCTCTAACCTCCTGAATTAAGGTAGTCCTTGCGCATCAATCTTCGTAAATTTGGAAAGTTAAATTTTAATTGCATAATAATTAAAGCCTTTTTTAGTGTAATTATGAAACTAGACTATTAGTTATTGATTACTTTTCTGAACAAATTAATGTTAAGGAAAAAAACGTTACAAATAGACTTCTATCGAAAAATAACCGAACGTAAAATAAAAATAAAAAATTGTTGATACGGGACCATTTTTTAAATAAAAAAATGGAACTCTTGAATCATTCCAAAAGTGCTATGGATTCCACAGCGATTTATTAATAATCGGTATATGAAAACGTAGCATTACCGAACATTTCGAAAGTAATTATAACTTAAAAGAAGTCATCGCCCTCCGGCTTTCACGAACCATTAGGATTAGCAAACCGCAGTGGGTCAAATTAGCACTTGCAAATTACAATTGCCGATACAATCGATTTCGTTTCGCAATTGGAAGATATGTATACATTCACGCAACGATTAATTGAATAAAAATTTATTTTTATAGTCGATTTACAACATTTTTGAGTCAGTTTTTCGACTTGAATGATATATAAGATCCACCTTAAATAACAAAACAAAAAATCACACTTTTTATATAAGAAAAATGACATACTGTAGGAAAGATCTATATCGCAGCGTCACCTCCAGGAGCAAAACATTTTTGTAGAGTCAAGATAATACGTATATTCGACAGTAGAAGCTGATCGTAGTTTTTTTTAAGACTTGGGAATTCCACGCAGACATATTATTGTTATGTATTGCACATTGCTTCACGGAAAAAAGGGTGTAGTTGTAGGAGCTGCGGAATTGATACGTGCCAATCAACAGGCATGATAAAATATGGCATTAGCAAGTTATTGCGTGTCAGAACCAACCGATTGATGTCAACCAACAGATTGCTGGCGCCAACCAACCGATTGGTGGCGCCAACCAACCGATTGGTAGTGCCAACCAACCGATTGGTTGCGCCAACCAACCGATTGGTAGTGCCAACCAACCGATTGGTAATGCCAACCAAACTACGTCTAACGCTCCAAGCATTTAAATGTTAGTTTTTTCAACTAACCCGTTTTCTCCGTGTTCACAATGTTCTGAGTGCGTTTTTTCGGCAATCGAACAATTATTTTGATTAATTTGGCCATAAACTAATTATTTTTGGGTAATTCAGTAATTAGTCAATTATTTCTGTTAATTTGATAAATAACCAATTATTTGTGTCAGTTACCGTTCATGAAGACAAAGCGTTCTCAATGAGGATTCAAAAGATCAACCTTTATGACACTTGTACGACTTTAAGGACATGTAACACAATATACACAAACAGTCATCGGCAAACCAAACAACAATTCAATTAACTTAGATTCTATTAACATTTTATCACAAATTCATTTTCCATTTACTTATCCTCCGCAGTGAAACTAAATTTTCTTTATGACCGTTGCACTACTTTAAGGTCATGTTTCTGACATCTTTACAATCGCGGCTCTGGTTTTCTATTATTTACGAACGCATTATATTATGCAACTGAAAAAGAAAATTCCTGTGACATATACATTGAGATCTTCTGAATGAGATTCACCCGGTTTCGAAGTTAAATCATTAAGAACCAATAATTCAATTATTGTTTCAATTATGGTTGTCTACTTCCGAGGTTACTGACACTTTTGAATCTTCCATGTCGCTGTTTCTGACACCGGCGCGGACCCATTTTCTGACATGTATGTCGCAGTTTGTGTCACCAACCAGTCTCCAGTTTCAGACGCTTTGACATAGATTAAACAGGAGTGTCAGAAACTGCAACATAATCTGAAGTCGATAATGCACTTACTGACTCCGAGAATTTATGAGAAGTACGAACCTTTCGATGAACTTTTACGTATAAGATCTCTAGTGCGGTTTATTCTGAAGATATTCATTTCATTTTTATAGTATATTTAATACGTACTTAAGGGTATAAATCCGAAATGCCGCATATACTTAAGCTAGTACCTTCCGACTACGAACGTCGGTCCGAAGCCGCTGAAATGTCAATCGCAACTCACACTATTAAATTTCGATATTAAATATTCTAGGAAAAAATTCGAATCCCAGCAATATTCGGCAGCAAAAAACGCTCTTCAATTCGCCTGTAATTTTTTTTTAATATGAAGAAAACTTTACTTACTACAGATATAAATGTACCTTCGGTGTCAGAAAGTGCGGCAGTGTCAGGAACTGGGCCGTTTACTATAGTTGGGATAACCAAGTTACTGGTTAAATATGTGCCAGATGATTAATTAGTTGGATCATCCAAGCTTATCGGTTACGACTACCAAATACATGTTTGGTATAACCAATTAATCGACTGGCACATATTTAACCAATTGGTTATCCCAACCAAACTGTTTTTTGTCGTGTGTAACACATATTCAATAATTGCCATTGATAACTCAAATAATAATCCAATATACTTGAATTCGATTGATATTTTGCCACAAAAATTAATTTTCCATTTGTCCCCTGCAATGTACCTAAATTTTCTTTGTTCATCCGTGAATCCGTGCGCAAGTGCATTGATTTACGCTTTTCCATTACTGATTAAACATTCCGAAAGTGTGTTACGCTAAAAGAACTGCAGAAGTCTTATGATACATTTTTCAAAATCTTCATGAAAACAAAGCTTTCTCTATGAATCAAAAGGTCCCCTTTGTGACAGTTGCACTACATTAAGATCATGTAACTTCAACAAATATACTTTAAGATCATGTACATTCAATAATTGTCTTCGGTAACTCGAATAATAATCCAAAGAACTTAGATTAGATCAATATTTTATCACAAATTCATTTTCCATTTGTCCCCTGCAGTGTAACAAAATTTTCTTTGTTCAACCGTGAATCCGTGCGTAAGTGCATTGATTTACGTTTTTCCGTTACCGATTAAACATTCCGAAAGTGTGTTACACTAAAAAAGCTGCAGAAGTGTTATGGTGCAATTTTAAAATTTTTCATAAAAGCAAAGCTCTCCTTATGAGGAATCAAAAGGTCTCCTTTATGACAGTTGCACTACTTTAAGGTCATGTAAAACATATTCAATAACTGTCATCGGTAACTCAAATAATAATCCAAAGAACTTAGATTCGATTAATATTTTACCACAAACATTCATTTTCCATTTGTCCCCCGCAGTGTAACTAAATTTTCTTTGTTCAACCGTGAATCCGTGCGCAAGTGCATTGATTTACGTTTTTCCGTTACCGATTAAACATTCAGAAAGTGTGTCACACTAAAAAAACTGCAGAAGTGTTATGGTGCAATTTTAAAATTTTTCTTAAAAACTCTCCTTATGAGGAATCAAAAGGTCCCCTTTATGACAGTTGCACTATTTTAAGGTCACGTAAAACATATTCAATAACTGTCATCGGTAACTCAAATAATAATCCAAAGAACTTAGATTCGATTAATATTTTCCCACAAAAATTCATTATCCATTTATCCCCTGCAGTGTAACTAAATTTTCTTTGTTCAACCGCGAATCCGTGCGCAAGTGCATTGATTTACGTTTTTCCGTTACCGATTAAACATTCCGAAAGTGTGTTACACTAAAAGAACTGCCGAAGTGTTATGGTGCAATTTTAAAACTTTTCATAAAAACAAAGCTGTCCTTATGATGACTCAAAATGTCCCCTTTATGACAGTTGCAGTACTTTAAGGTCATGTAAAACATATTCAATAACTGTCATCGGTAACTCAAATAATAATCCAAAGAACTTAGATTCGATTAATATTTTCCCACAAAAATTCATTTTCCATTTGTCCCCTGCAGTGTAACTAAATTTTCTTTGTTCAACCGCGAATCCGTGCGCAAGTGCATTGATTTACGTTTTTCCGTTACCGATTAAACATTCCGAAAGTGTGTCACACTAAAAAACTGCCGAAGTGTTATGGTGCAATTTTTAAATTTTTCATTTAAAAAAATCTCCTTATGAGAAATCAAAAGGTCCGCTTTATGACAGTTGCACTACTTTAAGGTCACGTAAAACATATTCAATAACTGTCATCGGTAACTCAAATAATAATCCAAAGAACTTAGATTCGATTAATATTTTCCCACAAAAATTCATTATCCATTTATCCCCTGCAGTGTAACTAAATTTTCTTTGTTCAACCGCGAATCCGTGCGCAAGTGCATTGATTTACGTTTTTCCGTTGCCGATTAAACATTCCGAAAGTGTGTCACACTAAAAAAGCTGCAGGAGTGTTATGGTGCAATTTTAAAATTTTTCTTAAAAACTCTCCTTATGCTACTACTTTAAGGTCACGTAAAACATATTCAATAACTGTCATCGGTAACTCAAATAATAATCCAAAGAACTTAGATGCGATTAATATTTTACCACAAAAATTCATTTTCCATTTGTCCCCTGCAGTGAAACAAAATTTTCTTTGTTCAACCGCGAATCCGTGCGCAAGTGCATTGATTTACGTTTTTCCGTTACCGATTAAACATTCCGAAAGTGTGTCACACTAAAAGAACTGAAGAAGTGTTATGGTACACAATTGTCAAGTTTCCTAGTACAGTACTATAGTACATACAGCAAAGTACCTACATACACTGTTGCGGTGTGAAACTGGTCAAGCAAGCGGTACGACCATTCACATACTTAGATGTACGTCTGAATACAGCAGCAAGTATAAAAGTCGAAAAAAGTGTGCGTGACGAGCGCGATATCCGTGCTGTGTGTTTCAGGACGTGGAGAGGGGTGAGGAAAAGGGGAGGTGCGGAGGAAACCGTGGCTCGTCGGCAGCAGACTCGGGGTCGGAGCTCGAGAATCAGGAGGGGACTGAGAGCTCACTACCTGGGCCCGTACCACGTGGACGAGGACGTTGGCGGGCAGTCGCTCGTGTGCTTCGAAGCCTGCTCATGGCTATCTTCATTCTCGGGATCCTCGCGGCGCTTCTGGCGCTCGTCTGGATCTTCATGGGACCGATTTTCGTGCTGCAGCTTGGATTAGTCGCTGTTGTCGCGTACTTTGTTGCCGGTGGACGTCTGAGATGGTTCTACGTCGCCTTAATGACAGCACCACGTGATCTTCGGTATGTGACAACACAAGTTACTTAACATACAAAAAGGTGGTAAACCCTGTTGATTCGACTTTGCTCTTAGGACAAACTAACGGTTATTGGCTTGTGCATATAGTCTGCTATTCGCGTTCGCGCGCGCCATCATTAGCATTTGCGGCGTATTTAACAATGCCATAGACCGGAGTCTTATCGCGGGAACTAGTCGCTTCGTTATTTCGATTAGAAACATTGACTATAATACGACTATCGTATGATTCGTTTTCTCGTATCGTATGTAATGTGCTTGATTGTCTATACAATCAAGCACATATAGTAGGTGTGTATGTAGAGAGGTGAAAGTCCTGAATGAAAGTTGCGGCTTGGTTCTATCATTTTGCTCGTGATTTTTATGCATCAAGTCTGCAATAGCATCTAGTATATTCTATGCTGTATAGTAAACTGTATATCCACGTTAGCCGCAAATGCACGATAGAGAAACTGTGGATACATACTTTGACCCGATTAAAGATGACCTACTGAAGATACACAGTTGCTGTGGAAAATCGTTTCTAACTTATGAACGTGAGAAGCGCGGCAGAATTAAAATTTCATCGGGCTGCTACATATATTTATATGTATATATTGGAGGTGTGTAATTTATAGTACCCGGATGAAAAATAGAGTTGTAGAGCGGTTGATGACGCTTAAGTGATACGACGAGCTGCGCCGAGTCATCGGTCACTTGAATCGACTTAACTCAATTATTCGTTGACCTTCCCACGTCCCTTTGCATTTATTTTCGTAACATTTTTTCGACAAATCAATCGGCCAATCGTTTGCCGATAGAAACGCAGTTATTCTCAGCAGGGAATCTTTTTTAAGTTTTAAGAGCCTAAGCATGAGGTAATCTCTATTAATTCCGTTTCTTTTTTGTCTGACCTTGATGTTGTACATAAATTAACAGATTCGAATGCTACTCGTGAATACTTTATGTATATTTTGGGACTCGAAAATTGAACGTAATAATACAAGGTAAAAATAAGTTAATAGAATTCCAGTTTCCTCAATTTTGTTAAAAACTTTTTTTTTCCACATTTTACATAGTAGAAATCGGTCAAATTATGGAAAATATATTTGAATTCTCAAAGGACTTAAACATTGAAAATTCAGGCAGTCAAAAAAGAATACTTAATTACAAAATCTAGATTTAGGATGAAAACGAATTTTTCTAATTTTTTACTTCCTTTTAACTTAGCAGAAAAATTGGTGGAATTTAAAAAACATGCATAAACATCAGAACAAAAAAGGGTGACTCCCTGGTAAAAATATATTATAGAGATTGATAGAGATCGATAGAATTTGAATGGGATTAAGTCGTATGTTATCATCTCTATCTATTCGGACTTTGATCAATTTATACAAATTGAATCGTTGTTATTAGTTTCCTTTAGTTTTCGTTTTCTATTGGTTAAATACACTAACGGATTTATAATATTTTATAATTTTTTTTTAAACTGATTTTTTAAATAAATGTTTAGACCTCTTACTATCCGAAATTAATGCTCTTATTAGTATCTTGATATGCTTGATTATTTATTAGATTTTTCTCGTATCGCAAAGTACTCAAATACGGATAAAATAAAACTTTCGGTAAGGAATCTATAGGTGAAGCATTCTTAAAGAGTTAATTAACATAAATAATTTAGTAAGAAAGATGCTAAAAAACTGCTCAATTTACTGTTGTTACTCATAAGTACGTAAAGCGGCTTATATATTATTGATGTATATTATCTTAAAGAACGAGTTTTAATGGAATAGTTAGGCAGTCTATCAGAGATCATGAAAGTTAAGCAGCTTGGGCCGCGGTCACTACAAACATGGGTGACCAGAAAAAAAACGTAATTATCCGGTCGTTTCCTTTTTTTTTGCTTGGAATAGTACATCATGGGTATATACGTACAACCGTATATTTTTATTATTAAATTAAATACAAAAATTATATTATTTATAATAATATTATAGGATATGGACGAAACATATAGGATTTCGATCGTAAATTTATGATAGTACATCGTAAATTCACGAACCAAAGTCCGCATTCGGAACGACAGAATTTTTTATAATCGTTTGCTATCATTTATTTTTACCAGGGCTGTTTAGAGGCGCCTCATATACAAAACATATTATGAAAAGCTCGCGATTCCGGTCCGATTGACCTGCCGGACATCGGGTGTCAACAATTATAAAAAATGATCGTTACTAGTGCGACTTCGAACGCATCGTCATTCCGTTCATTATTAGTATGATTACGTACGTATCGCGTATTGGCGTACGAGTCGATAAAATTGCATAGGTGCCGCTCATCGTCAACTCGTGACACACACGAAGGACGTTTCTTCTTCGTTTGTCCCTTATCATCAATTATTACAATTGGCCATTATTTGTTGCAGCGCTTTAATGGGATATATCAGGTTGCTGCTTATGATACGAGGTCACGAGAAGAAAAATCGAAGCGTCGCCGATGTGTTTCGACAGTTTGTCACTCGTCATCCTAACAAACCATGTTTCATTTACGAGGATCAGGAGTGGTCGTTCCAAGAGGTATGTATGCACATATGTTGCACATTGCAGCTGTAAATACCGTTCGTCAACTGATTAAAGACGCGTTGAGTCTCCAGTCGAGAGTTCGTCTGTATTCCTACAGCAAACATTATTATTATACAAGCAAATATTGAATATCCTTAGCGTGAATCTTTCAGCAATTATTTCTTTTCCAATTTCCTAAACATATATTTTATATGCAATACTACAAAGTCGTTGATTTTACTGATAAATAATTATTTATGTACATTTACAGGTGGAGGACTTCAGCAACAAAGTAGCCACGGTTTTCAAAAGCCACGGCTATCGAAAAGGTGACACGGTTGCTCTACTAATGGAAAATAAGCCGGAGTACGTTGGTACTTGGCTGGGACTCAGCAAACTTGGAATAATCGTGCCGCTGATAAATACAAATTTGAAAAAGTCTACGTTACTTCATAGCATTAACGTAGCTAATTGCCAAGCACTAATTTACGGTAGCGAACTATCGGAAGGTATGTTAAACTCCACGAAATTCGTCTCAAGGCGAACATTTACATTTTGTTTTATTTTATAAGAAACGTGCAATTTACGTTGACGCGCTTTGTCTTCATGGCCCTTTGAACTTTGGTCTAATGAGCATAGATGAAGAGTCACGCGCACGAAACGCACGCATGGTCTTTGCTAAAAAATGTAGTAGTGTCTTATTATTGTCACGCAAGAGACGTTTGCATTATACAGCTTTTGGTTAAAATTGTATAATGTAATATCTTTCTTTTTTCAGCTATCAAGGATGTGGCTTCGTCGCTCAACGCAAAACTGGCTCTCTACAGATTTGGCAATGAGCTTGAGACGAATTCGTCCGGTCTTAAGGAGAAAGATTTAACGGTAATGCTGGCAGAGGCTCCAGCGGTACCACCAGTTATCCAGGAGAAAGGAAATTACGCTGACAAAGTACTGTACATCTACACGAGCGGTACGACCGGTTTACCCAAGGCTGCGGTCATCACGAACTCCAGGTGATTTTTTTTACGAATAATTGCGTATAATTCGCCTATGTGGAACATTACTGTTTTAAGGCTTTTGCTTTAGCTTAAGGCTTCAAAAACAGGTTGATTTTCTTTATATTTTCTGTTCAGAGTGTCGAGATGACGAAGTCGGGATTGTACACAATTAATTCATAGTCTTGCCAAGTTTCAGTTTTTTTTTTTTTAATATTGATAAACAATGAAGATATTATTATTTAAAAGGCTAAATAAACTAGTCGATGGTCTGTCGCTAACACTAAAAACACACCGTCGAAAATAATCTTCGATTTACTTTACATTCGGAGAGAAAATATGTTCATTTATTTGATAAAAAGAGATTATTAAAAATATCTTTTTGTCAAAAATCGTACTTTTTCCTTTATCGCTTGCGATTTTTGTAACTTTCAAAATTTCAAAAAACGTAACCGTTTATACGATAGAAAATGTTATAAATTATGTTTTGTCCGAATTCGAAGTGATTCGGACGAATATATCTGCGGCACTTTGTTTAAATAATAATAACTTCAATGTTTTTCAATTTTTTTCAATCTAAAGGAACTCAAACTTAGCAACGTAATGTATTAATTGTACGCAAAATTCCGACTACATCATTCCAATACCTTCAGCAGAAATAAGTATTGAACATCGACTTGGTTTTAAGGGTACAAATTTATGCTGACCCCTTAAAATGTCTAAAACTGGATAAGGCAACAATAAGGCTGAGCAATTTGAGAAAAAGATCATAGGAGCGACGCGAGCGCTCATCAGATTGCTTTAATTACCAGCTTGTGGTCTGGTCTGTTTGCTTGCGATTTTAATATCTTGTGTAAGGTCGAAAGTCAGACAATTAAATCAGACGCAAGAGCAAAATCTGATAGTGGAGAACACTGTGACGCAAGTATCGATCAATGTTTGGATTGCTAATATCTGACACGTAACAGATACGCACGTGGAGATGGATTCGAAAGATTGTAATATTTTTTTGTAATTGTGATAAGGAAGAAAAATTTTCGATAAAAGAGAACGTAAGATCAAGAACGTCAATACTGAATAAATAATATCGTTTGATATTATTTTTCCCATCAGCTCTGATATAAAAAATATATATCTTTATTATCAACAGCAATGGCAAAAAGTAAAATAAATATGGATTCAAAATACTTCCCAGATTGGTAATTTTTATTAAAAAGCAGTATAATGATATTTTCGAACACAAAATATCGTAAATTACTCAACGTAAATCAATGAATTATTATTAATTTTAGCTCTTCTTATTACTGACAATTATCTAAAGCGGAATGTATTTTGAATGTGTACATTTTTATTCGAGTATTTTCCATCTCTGAACATCAGGAGCAGAAGCAGAAACCGAAAAAAATATAAAGATTTGAACGTAGAAATAATACAAGTTACTTAAGCATAACGTACATGAAAGCTAAAAGCTGAAGATAATTGTAGATGAGTGTAATGCACTCCAGTGTATTAAGAGTGTATCGTATTACAGTTCTGCTATATAATAACTTCACCACGCGACCAGTCTCTGGATTTCAGTATCAGACATTATAGGATACCGTTATAATGTTGTAAAATTGTATTGCGATACAGTTATAATCTTAGTCTTATCTTTCGAGCATTTAATTAGGACAGTTATTATACAGCAAATGCATTAAGTGCTATAGATTTAATTACAAAGAGGGAAAAAACGGTTTTGTTCATTTAAATCGCCAATAGACTTATAAATGTATAAAAAAATCAGGAGATTTTCATGGCGTATTTTTATTTCAGATATATGTTCATCGCTAGTGCAATCCATTTCCTAGCAGGATTTCGCACATCTGACAGATTTTACACCCCGCTACCCTTGTACCACACTGCCGGCGGTATCATGTCCGTAGGTCAATCATTGCTCCACGGCTCGACGACCGTAATTAGGAAAAAATTCTCAGCCAGCGCATATTTCAGCGATTGCATTAAGTACAATTGTACGGTAAGAAAAATTCACAAAAAAATATCAATAATGATCGCAGCTGCGAAGGCCATTCGGTTATGTTATGCATGTACAATGTGTATGAGTACTAATAACTTTTATTAATGTTTTTTTTAATTAGGTGGCTCAATATATAGGAGAAATGTGTCGGTATATTCTGGCCGTACAACAAAAGCCAGAACACGCGGAACACAATATCCGGCTTATTTTTGGAAACGGATTAAGACCACAAATTTGGAAGGAATTCGTCGATCGTTTCAAGATTCCTCAGGTCGCAGAGTTTTATGGAGCTACGGAAGGAAACGCAAATATAGGTATGTTTTATTAAAACATTTACCGGTATTTCCGATTCTTTTAAATCAAAGAAGGAGTTTTTGATTTTTTCTTTAATTTCAATTTGTCCTCGAGACAAATTAGGAATAATTCACTGCAGTTTCTTACTAAACGACAGTTTTGACTATCAAAAGGATGTCTGTATTAAATTGAGACTATTGAATTGACACAAACCTTAAATTTTATTACTGGATCCATCTTTGGGTAAAGCAGTGTTAGATTATTTTCGGTTGTACTCGAGGGCTGCAGATGAACATTTTCTTGAAGACAATTTATTATATTCTCAAAAATTTGTCACGATGTATTTTTAGTCTCTTCGATTACGACCAAATTAAGTATTTTACGATTCTCTATTATTCCTAAACAGTGAATGTTGATAATACCATGGGATCCATTGGCTTCATATCGCGAATCATACCCGCGGTTTATCCAATATCAATAATCAAAGTTAACGCCGAGGGCGAACCCATCAGAAATTCTAAGGGCCTTTGTCAGATCTGCGAGCCAAGTAAGTTTTTTTTTAAATCTCAATTTAAATTTCGTAGCAGAAAAAGATTTCAAGAGTACAAAAACTTGGTCTTTTATAGATGAACCTGGTGTATTCATTGGAAAAATTATTCCGAACAATCCGTCGCGAGCTTTTCTTGGATACGTCGACGAAAAAGCTTCCAAGAGCAAAGTGGTTCATGACGTATTTGTGAAGGGTGATTCTGCATTTTTGTCCGGTGAGTTATAAAGTACTAGATGTAATATAATTTTGCAATTGTGTAATTAGAATAAAAGTAACCTAATGTCAAATTTCAGGTGATATACTTGTGGCCGACGAATTTGGCAATCTCTTCTTCAAAGACAGAACTGGAGATACGTTTAGATGGAAGGGAGAAAATGTATCAACGTCAGAAATCGAAGGGGTCGTAAGCAATCTTGTAAACTACAGAGATTGCGTCGTTTATGGTGTGGAGGTAAATAAAAGAACTATTTCCAACAAAATAAAGAGAGTTGTAAGTCTCTTGTTTCTAAATAAGCGTTTCTGGTATTATAGCTGATTAAATAGTTACAATATTGCAACAATTATCTGCATCTTTTGTAAATAGATTTCTAAATTTAAATAATTGCAAAGAAAAAAGAGTTTTATTAAATTCCTCTGGGGATTTTTTAAAAAAGTACGAAAACTTACTTAATGTTTCAAGAAAAAATTTGAAGACAGTAATCTAATTATTTTTGCCAATGAAAAAAAGAACATAATTTTATAAACCCTTTTCGTAACCATTATGAAACAATAATTATAAAATTTGACCTACAAATGTTCATTTTTTAAGGTTTGAAGGGCTTCCAACTCTCGAGTCAACTGATTTCATCTTTTCAAAATTTAATGGGGACATTTTTTCTATATTCTTTTTAGATTCGTGGTGCGGAGGGACGAGCGGGAATGGCAGCGATCTACGATGAGGATAGTACCGTCGACATGAATCGATTAAGCTCTATGATTAAGGAACAGCTGCCAGTTTACGCGAGGCCAATGTTTGTGCGATTGTTAACGAAAATCGACATGACTGGTACATTTAAATTAAAGAAGAAAGATCTTCAAGAAGAGGGTTACGATATCAAAAAAATCAAAGACAAAGTTTATTATCTTGACCAGAAGATTGGTTATCAGTTATTAACGCCAGAGGTCTACGAGCAGATACAAGCCGGCAAAGTTCGATTCTGAGTGATGAAATTAAGTTCGTGAAACTGACTCAAGCATTACTATCCACCTGTGTGAAAAAACTTGAGAAGTATATAATTTAAGGACTGAGAAACGACAATATATTGTCCGATTGAATCTCGAGTCCTCGCGAAAATTAGCTTCGCGAAAAAAGCTGCTGGCGCGGTGGTCGCCGAGAATTTTCGCTCGGCTAAAAACTACTATATATTTTTCTATGGCACAATCAACGGATTAGAAGGGATGGCAGTTCTTTGTAAATAATAAGTTACACAATCTACCTGTAAGGAGACAAAGCCGGGCGGCTCCGCGGGGGCAGTTATGACATTAATGTGATTGCCCCAGTCATCGTTTATTTTATCAGTAATTTACATGTTGTGTTATAATACTGTAGTAAAATTGTACAGTATTATAACACAACGATTACTCTTATAATTGTCTATGACTGGGACGTTCGCCTTGTAACTTGTGAGGCTTTCTGCATCGCCGGGAACGCGTGCAAGCAAAAAAAGAGCACAGAGCGCGGGGATGGGCGCGTTTTCCTAATGCTGCTTCGAAAAATTTGCGGCGAAAAAAATTAATTGGATGCTAAGATGCGGCTTTGCGTAATACACGCGTCCATCTCTCACTACCATTCAACGGACAAACATTGTTATTTGTTAATGTTTTTGCTAGAATAAAACTTTTACTATTTTCTAATTACTTGTTGTTATTTATTCGTGATTTTTTTCGTGCAATGTACACCCTAATGCGAGAAACAGAGTAACTCTTTTCCTTTTAAATAGTGAGGGCTCTGATTTTCAGAAAAGAAATATCCTGTGCAACAAATTCTAATTGATGAAACGTCTCTCTGTTTATTCCACTTGTCGACAATTCAACACTTATTGTTTTTATATTTACTTTGTCTGTAATTGATGCAAAGAAGCTTTTTCTTCTATGATACTTAATTTGGGATAGGGAAGAAAAATTCCACTTAGCCCTTTTATTCCTATTGCAGCAAAAAGGGGAAACAGGATTTTTTAAATCTTTAATACTTTTCATCCAAAATTCTGGAATAAATGTACACACAGTGGATTTCCATTATCAAAGAATCCTATATTTTTATTTCATGAAACAAAAAACGCACGTAAACATTAAAAACGTCTATTTTCCAAAAATGAAATTTTTCGTCTATATTTATTATTAAAAATGTCCAATATTGAGAAAGAATACTTTTCTCTTCTTTAAGAAAAATATTCCACCTAACGCGTCCGTGGTCATTGGTTACCAGGGCTTTGAATTGACAACTAGTTTTGAGGAAACTAATAAACTACCTTTTATATTAATTCTTTTATTTTCTTATCCGGCTAATCGCAGAGTGGATAATTGGATGACCAAACACAGAGGAATGCAAAATATGAAGCAATAAACGAAATAACTTCCAAGGCAAGAATACATGATTTATTAAGACTTACGTGAATATTATCATAAATCAATTTCGTCGATTCTTTGACGAATTTGGCAACCACATACAATTTTTTTTCTCAACAATATCTGGCTCAATTTTGCGGTTCACAATTTGTATTCCGACAATACTTTACAAAATTCTATTTATCGTCAATCCGGACGACAATTTGACAAATTTTCTCTATATAGTTACAATAAACAAATAAACTGCGCGGAATATACTGACTTCTAGCTCCGTGTTAACGCTAAAGAGATCGGTGTAGAAGTGATTTTCGATACCGTCTCGTTAACCGGCCGGCGTGTTTGAACAAGGATCACCGATCTATTTAGTTATCGATATGACGCACTTGCGTCGTCGGCTCTGACGACGTCTCACTGTCTCGTGCATTGAGTATCCCTGGTCAAAATAAATCATAGACTGATACAGATCGATAGAATTTGAATGGGGTTTAATCGTATGTTATCATCTCTATCTATTCGGACTTTGATCAATTTGCACAAATTGAATCGTTCTTAACCCCTTCGTTGGTATTGACGTAATAGTGCGTCAATACTATAGTTTGCGTTTTTTATGGGTTAAATACGATAGATACGTTATCGGTATCTATAGTGCATCAACGGATTTATCATATTTTATATTGAATTTACACGTTAAAAGATACGTTATCGGTATCTATGGTGCATCAACGCATTTATAATATTTTATATTGAATTTACACGTTAAAATAGAGCGTTAATTTTAACACTATTGTGTAGTCCCAATAAGTCCATTACTTTCGTGTAAAGTTTACACAGAAGAAATGTCCGATAACATAGAGAAGTGTTCTTATTAACACTATGCTACAGTGTAAAATTTACACCAAAGTAATGGATTGGATTGGTACAGTGTACGTTTTGTTACACACTGAGAGAAAAATCTGGTAATTTAAATAAAAATATAGTTGGACCGACGATAATCTAACTATAAACTATAATTCCCAGGAGGAACGTCTATATTTTATGGTCATAGCAAATATAAGAAAATAGTTGGATGAACCATTAATATAATTCCCAAGAGGAACGTCTATATTTTATTGTTTTAGCAAATATAATTATAGTAGCAATCATCAAAATTATAATAGTTTCAAAAACTATTCTAATCGTTTCAGATATGCCATTTCGTTGCATATACGATTTCAACGTTTGTTTCGAATAACCTTGCAAGTATCGGTTATTGAACCATATTATCATCGCTTCAACCATAAAACATTGCAAGCCGTCCTATATTCGTTTTATCATGTGAAATCGTTAAATCAACGATATTCTTTTCTCTCAGTGCATGTAAATTTTTATTCATTCGTGGTGTATCGTGTTATATCATTAATATATGATTCAACATTAATCGTTTGCAATCAAAGAGGCATCAATAGAGTGATTCTATCATTTTCTATCGTCTCACAATTAAAGAAAGTATATCGGAATAAGTCGTATGTGTTTAGACTAAAAGAATTATGATAAACTATCGTAAAACTCTCATATAAATAAAACAGTTTTGTATTATTTATACAATAATTTCATGCTGATTGACTCGTTTCTCTTCTCATCGCTTCACAGCTACAGGAAGTTTATCACAATGAATCTTGAATAAGATAAATATTTTTTTATCCAAAAATTTGTGAATGAAACTTATTTTTAATGAAAGATGTAATATTATTAATTTTACTCCTACGATCGTATATTTTTATTATTAAATTGAATATAAAAATTATATTATTTATAATAATATTACAGGATATAGAAGAAACATACACTGAAAAAAAATGTCATTGATTCAATAAATCCATCGTTTGCGGGCTGCGAAAAACAAACGTTATCAACTTAATTCGAATTCTAATTCCTCCAATTCCATACGAGATCGAAACAATAACTCTAAAATAAGCAAAACAATATTTTATTATTTCAATGTTAAATGGGATTGAACGAATGAGAACTAGAGTTAATTAAAAAATTCTTCTTTTGGCAGCCCGCAAACGATGGATTTATTGAATCAATGACATTTTTTTTCAGTGTATATGATTTCGATCGTAAATTTATGATAGTACTTCGTACATTCGCAGACGAAAGTACGTGTTTGAAACGATAGGATTTTTTAAAATCGTTTTCTATCATTTATTTTTACCAGAGATACGAATCCCTGGTAAAAATAAATGATCAAAAACGATTATAAAAAATTCTACCGTTCCGAATACGGACTTTGGTTTGTGAATTTACGATATACTATCATAAATTTACGATCGAAATCCTATATGTTTCGTCCATATCCTATATTATTATAAATAATATAATTTTTGTATTTAATTTAATAATAAAAATATACGATTGTACGTATTTATCCATGATGTACTATTCCAAACAAAAAAAAAAGAAATCAACCGGATAATTACGTTTTTTCTGGTCACCCATCTTTGTAGTGACCGCGGCCCAAGCTGGTTAACTTTCATGATCTCTGATAGACTGCCTAACTATTCCATCCAAACTCGTTCTTGTAAGGTAACATACATCAATAATATATAAGCCGCTTCACGTACATATGATGAACAACAGTAAATTGAGCAGTTTTTTAGCATCTTTCTTACTAAATTATTTATGTTAATTAACTCTTGAAGAATGCTTCACGTATACATTCCTTACCGAAAGTTTTATTTTGTCCGTGTTTGAGTACTTCGCGATTCGAGAAAAATCTAATAAATAATCAAGCATATCAAGATACTAATAAGAGCATTGGTTTCGGAAAATAAGAGGTTAAAGAATTTATTAAAATATCAGTTTAAAAAAAATTATAAAATATTATAAATCCGTTAGTGTACCATACATCCCGATAACGTATCTATCATATTTAACCAATAGAAAACGAAAACTAAAGAAAACTAATAACAACGATTCAATTTGTATAAATTGTTCAGTCCGAATAGATAGAGATGATAACATACGATTAAATCCCATTCAAATTCTATCGATCTCTATCCAGGAGTTGGGCAAAATTGTAATAGAAAATTACAAAATACAAATTACTGGAAGTAATTGTATTTAATTTGAAATCCGATACAATTACAAAATGTAATTGTATTTAATTTGGAATCCAATACAATTACATTTTGTAATGTAATTGTACAAAATGTAATTGTATTTAATTTGAAATCCAATACAATTACAACATGTAATTGTATTTAAATTGAAATCCAATACAATTACAAAATGTAATTGTATTTATTTTGAAATCCAATACAATTACAAAATGTAATTGTATTTAATTTGAAATCCAATACAATTGCAAAATGTAATTGTATTTAATTTGAAATCCAATACAATTACAAAATGTAATTGTATTTAATTTGAAATCCAATACAATTACGAAATGTAATTGTATTTAATTTGGAATCCAATACAATTACAAAATGTAATTGTATTTAATTTGAAATCCAATACAATCACAAAATGTAATTGTATTTATTTTGAAATCCAATACAATTACAAAATGTAATTGTATTTAATTTGAAATCCAATACAATTGCAAAATGTAATTGTATTTAATTTGAAATCCAATACAATTACAAAATGTAATTGTATTTTGTAAATACAAAATACAATACATTTTGTAAATATGTAATGTAAATACAATACTTTCAGTAAATACAATTACTGAAAGTAATTGTATTTAATTTGAAATCCAATACAACTACTGAAAGTAATTGTATTTAATTTGAAATGCAATACAACTACTGAAAGTAATTGTATTTAATTTGAAATCCAATACAATTACTGAACGTAATTGTATTTAATTTGAAATCCAATACAATTACTGAAGGTAATTGTAATTAAAGCAGTAATTTCTGAACTAAGTAATTTTTGCTGCCCAACTCTGTCTCTATCAATCTCTATAATATATTTTGACCAGAGACAGGGACGTAGTGGTCTTTCTCGTGACACAGTAGGACTCGACCATAACTCGTCGATATATGTCGATAAATAATGGTCGAAATTGGCAGCAATAGAATAAGTTTGAAAATAATATCTCCGACAAACGCTCGATGAGTCGGGTTGAGCCTTGACATCGAGGAAAGAGTGGACAAAATTACAATCCTATTACAATATATAAGAATTTTTTTCACCGTGAAATTTATTTTCGGGAGGACTTTAATTCGTTGGCTTTGCATTTTATTGTAATACAGAAAAATGCAAATTGTAATACAATCAACCATGACCCAGATAGATAAGTGGCACGAAGCGTTGCAGTTGTCGCCATGTCGTCGCTTTATTGCTTCCTTAACCTTTGGTTAGGTGAACATTTTTTTTTCGAGATTTTCATGTCAGGACACTCTAAATTGTCCAAAACGTCGAGAAATGTGAGTTAGTAAAAATCTATGAATGGATGTGTGTATGCGTGTGTTTATGTGTGTGTGTGTGTGAACGGCACTCAAAATTTAAATTTGCTTATATCAAGAATGGTTTAAACAATCGGATTTAAACTTGGCACACATGTAGAGCTGATAGATGCCTTTATGTGTAATAATTTTTTTTTAAATAAAAAGATAAGTTCAAATATGTTACTTAACTTTGCATTTTTTGAAAGATGTCTACGCTAATAGTAATAATAAATGTACGCGCTCTAGCGCCCGCAAATTTTTAGCTATAGGGTTAAATAATTTTTTTGTAAATAAAACTATCGTAACGGAGAATCGATATTGAATTTGGGATGAATTTATAAATAAGTACAGTCTTTGTGGGAATGAGAATTTTTCGAAAAAATTACGTTTTGCTCTAACTCACGTCAAATCTCACCATATAAACTGACATTTTCTACAAATGAAAAATAAAATTTAGCACTGCTACGATTTAATAGAAACAAAAATTGGTACCTTTAGTCCCTTCACAAGAAACTGCTAATTAAGTGATCGTAAAATTCATTGGCTAATCGGGTGGGGGTCAAAATAGCGAATGACCAAAACAGCGAATGGCTAAAATAGCGATTTTCAAAATAATGAACATCTTAATCCAGAATTGCTATTATTTTGAAATTTGCTATTTTAGTCATTCGCTATTTTGATTGTATTTTGACGGAGGGTCAAAATAGCGAATGACGAAAATAGCGAATGGCTAAAACAGCGATTTACAAAATAATGAACGTCTTAATCTAGAATGGCTATTATTTTGAAATTCGCTATTTTTTCGTCTTTATGGGAATTTAAAATTTTCAAAAAATTTACGTTTTGTTCTAACATGTCAAATCTAATCAAATAAACTGACATTTTCTACAAATGAAAAATAAAATTTAGCGCTGCTACGATTTCATAGAAACAAAAATTGGTACCTTTAGTCCCTTCACAAAAAACTGCTGATTAAGTAATCATAAAATTCATTGGCTAATCGGGTGGGGGTCAAAATAGCGAATGACCAAAACAGCGAATGGCTAAAATAGCGATTTTCGAAATAATGAACTTCTTAATCTAGAATGGCTATTATTTTGAAATTTGCTATTTTATTCATTCGCTATTTTGATTGCATTTTGATGGGGGGTCAAAATAGCGAATGACCAAAACAGCGAATGGCTAAAATAGCGATTTTCAAAATAATGAACGTCTTAATCTAGAATGGCTATTATTTTTAAATTTGCTATTTTAGTCATTCGCTATTTTGATTGCATTTTGATGGGGGTCAAAATAGCGAATGACCAAAACAGCGAATGGCTAAAACAGCGAATTTAAAAAAAATGAACGTCTTAATCTAGAATGGCTATTATTTTGAAATTTGCTATTTTGAAATTAGCTATTTTGATTGCATTTTAATAAGATGGGGGGTCAAAATAGCGAATGGCTGAAATACCGAATTTAAATATAATGAACGTCTGAATCTAGAATGGCAATTATTTTGAAACTCACGTCAAATCTCACCAAATAAACTGACATTTTCTACGAATGAAAAATAAAATTTAGCTCTACTACGATTTAATAGAAACAAAAATTGGTACCTTTAGTCCCTTCACAAGAAACTGCTAATTAAGTGATCGTAAAATTCATTGGCTAATCAGGTGGGGGTAAAAATAGCGAATGATCAAAACAGCGAATGGCTAAAATAGCGATTTTCAAAATAATGAACTTCTTAATCTAGAATGGCTATTATTTTGAAATTTACTATTTTAGTCATGCGCTATTTTGATTGCATTTTGATGTGGGGTCAAAATGGCGAATGACCAAAACAGCGAATGGCTAAAATAGCGATTTTCAAAATAATGAACGTCTTAATCTAGAATGGCTATTATTTTTAAATTTACTATTTTAGTCATTCGCTATTTTGATTGCATTTTGATGGAGGTCAAAATAGCGAATGACCACAACAGCGAATGGCTAAAATAGCGAATTTAAAAAAAATGAACGTCTTAATCTTGAATGGCTATTATTTTGAAATTTGCTATGTTAGTCATTCACTATTTTGATTGCTTTTTAATAAGATGGGGGTCAAAAAAGCGAATGGATAAAATAGTGAATTTAAATATATCGAACGTCTTAATCTAGAATGGCAATTATTTTGAAACTCGATATTTTAGCTATTCGCTATTTTGGTCATTCGCTATTTTGATCCCCACCCCAAGTGAAGAAATAAGTGCAATAATATAGTTTGATAAAAGTTCACTCAAATATTGTGCATGTCGTTGACCTGGGGCTCAAAGTACGATCGTAACGCCGCATTATCTCCCGAGTATTTTAGCGAGACTAAATAACACTTTGAACGATAATTTTCCTGCTATCTTCGCTGATGCGGAGTCCCAGACAGCGTGCGTTACTTGCACAGGTCGGCAGCGACTCGTGGGTTCGCCGGCGAGAAATAAGTATAAACGCAATAACGATGGGTGGTAACGGTGGAATATCCCCTCTCCATCTATTCCCATCCAGCCGTTTCCACCGGCAGCAAGAGCCGGCGAGTCTACCACCGCAATGCAACTGTGTTTCGCCATGGCGATTCTATTTATATCTTAGTTTCGTCCGGAGTTTCAGCGTCTAAGGAACAAAATACTTTGCATCGGGACTAAAGTTTCATAAGCCACCAACTTACCTCATCAAACATTGTAAGAACATTTTTAACTCGTGTTTCTTACACCTCTAACGTGTCTCTCTCGTTTCTTCGTTCGTCATTCCGCCTTTTTTCGAAAAAAAACCAGTTTTTTTTTCATAGTGCTGCTCGACGTCCATCGTAATTTTTTCGTGTACTCGCGTTTCCCTCGCCAACGCGCAAGTTCTGTATCAACATATGCAATCAACTGTTAAACACGGTAACAAACGCGACTCGCATTCAGGAGAAATAAACGATGTCGCTTTATCTCAAGTTTATGAGGTTTTTCTTGATGAATTAACTTTGATTTAATACGTTCCGGGATTATTTTTGTTTTAAATGCTTTATTGAGTATCGATTAAACGGTGAAGAGTGTTTAATTTTATATTGCTAGGGAAAAAAATCTTTTTCTGATAACGAAGTGTAACACTCAGGCGGTTTTAATGAGCTGCGTTTGCAAGGTTAGGAGTCGGACGCCTCCTGTTAACCCACGAGGCAACGAGTTCGAGCCACGTGGTAGCCACAGGCAATTTCCTGCAGCTTCTCCAGATATCCGTGAGTCTAAGCTTATCGCGTTGCAAGTGAGAAAACAAAAAGTGACGTTAATCGCAACTGTGTATGTGTAAAGTATCATTTTTACACCGGAAACCATGTTTATTCTTTTGAGAATTTTTTCCTCGTGATCGTCAGATTGTACCACATAAATTTATCTTGTAATTAACGTATGAAGGTATTTTTAAAAAATAAGTCAAGAGAATGATCATTTTTACACCGGAAACAATGTTTATTCTTTTGAGAATTTTTTCCTCGTGATCGCCAGACATCGTGCCATATAATTTTTTCTTGCAATTAACGTACGAAGGTATTTGTAAAGAATAAGTCAAGAGAATAATCATTTATAATCATTTATACACCGGGAAATAATCAGAGTTGTAAATCTCTAATTAATTATCTAAATTAATTCATGAGATATAGTTTACAGTACAATTTGTTTTGTAATTATGATCTCATAATAATAATATGTAGTGATTATAAAATAGAGTGTAAACATTTGAATAGCTGAAAAAAATACTAATTTTTGCTTTAATATTGCAAGAAATAGTGGAAAAAATGGATGAAATAAGTAATGCATTTCTTTCTTAATGCGTTACTTATTTTTTCCCTTTTTTTCAAAAGGATTACCGTGAATTTTTATTGAAAAATAATCATTTTTGCAGCCATTCCAAATTTTAATCATCGAATTACAATCGCTACATGTTATTATTATAAAATCATAATTATAGAGCTGATCGTATCATCATCATTATTTCTATAAGTACTAGGCATTTACAACTCTGGAAACAATGTTTATTCTTTTGAGAATTTTTTCCTCGTGATCGCCAGACATTGTTCCACGTAACTTTATCTTGTAATTAACGTACAAAGGTATTTTTAAAGAATAAGTCAAGAGAATGATCATTTTTGCGTCGGCAACAATGTTTATTCTTTTGAGAATTTTTTCCTCGTGATCGCCAGACACCATACGACATAATTTTTTCTTGTAATTAACGTACGAAGGTATTTGTAAAGAATAAGTCAAGAGAATAATCATTTATACACCAGGAAACAATTAGAGTTATAAATCCCCATTAATTCATGAGATATAGTTTACAGTACAATTTGTTTTGTAATTATAATTTCATAGTAATAATATGTAGTGATTATAAAATAGAGTGTAAATATTTGAATAGCTATAATACTAATTTTTGCTTTAATATTGCAAGAAATAGTGGAAAAAATGAAAGAAATAAGTAATGCATTACTTTCTTAATGCATTATTTATTTTTTTCCATTTTTTCAAAAGGATTACCGTGAATTTTTATTGAAGAATAATAATTTTTGTAGCCATTCCAAATTTTAATCATCGTATTACAATCGCTACATGTTATTATTATAAAATCATAATTATAGAGCTGATCGTATCATCATCATTATTTCTATTAGTATTAGGCATTTACAACTCTGGAAATAATGTTTATGCTTTTGAGAATTTTTTCCTCGTGATCGCCAGACATCGTACCACATAATTTTTTCTTGTAATTAACGTACGAAGGTATTTGTAAAGAATAAGTCAAGAGAATAATCATTTATACACCGGGAAACAATCAGAGTTGTAAATCCCCATTAATTCATGAGATATAGTTTACAGTACAATTTGTTTTGTAGTTATGATTTCATAATAATAATATGTAGTGATTATAAAATAGAGTGTAAACCTTTGAATAGCTGAAAAAAATACTAATTTTTGCTTTAATATGGCAAGAAATAGTGGAAAAAATGGAAGAAATAAGTAATGCATTACTTTCTTAATGAATTATTTATTTTTTTCCATTTTTTCAAAAGGATTACCGTGAATTTTTATTGAAAAATAATAATTTTTGCAACCATTCCAAATTTTAATCATCGTATTACAATCGCTACATGTTATTATTATAAAATCATAATTATAGAGCTGATCGTATCATCATCATTATTTCTATAAGTATTAGGCATTTACACTCTGGAAACAATGTTTATTCTTTTGAGAATTTTTTCCTCGTGATCGCCAGACATTGTTCCACGTAACTTTATCTTGTAATTAACGTACAAAGGTATTTTTAAAGAATAAGTCAAGAGAATGATCATTTTTTGCGTCGGCAACAATGTTTATTCTTTTGAGAATTTTTTCCTCGTGATCGCCAGACATCGTATCACATAATTTTTTCTTGTAATTAACGTACGAAGGTATTTGTAAAGAATAAGTCAAGAGAATAATCATTTATACACCGGGAAAAAATCAACGTTGTAAATCCCCATTAATTCATGAGATATCGTTTACAGTACAATTTGTTTTGTAATTATAATTTCATAATAATAATATGTATTGATTATAAAATAGAGTGTAAACATTTGAATAGCTGAAAAAAATACTAATATTTGCTTCAATATTGCAAGAAATAGTGGAAAAAATGGAAGAAATAAGTAATGCATTACTTTCTTAATGCATTATTTATTTTTTTCCATTTTTTCAAAAGGATTACCGTGAATTTTTATTGAAAAATAATAATTTTTGCAGCCATTCCAAATTTTAATCATCGCATTACAATCGCTACATGTTATTATTATAAAATCATAATTATAGACCTGATCGTATCATCATCATTATTTCTATAAGTATTAGGCATTTACAACTCTGGAAACAATGTTTATTCTTTTGAGAATTTTTTCCTCGTGAATGCCAGACATTATTCCACATAACTTTATCTTGTAATTAACGTACAAAGGTATTTTTAAAGAATAAGTCAAAAAGAATGATCATTTTTGCGTCAGCAGCAATGTTTATTCTTTTGAGAATGTTTTCCTCGTGATCGCCAGACATCGTACCACATAATTTTTTCTTGTCATTAACGTACGAAGGTATTTGTAAACAATAAGTCATAAGAATAATCATTTTTACGCGGGAAAGAATGTTTATTCCTTTGAGATTTTTTTCTTCGTGATCGCCAGACGTCGTACCACATAATTTTATCTTGTAATTAACGTACAAAGGTATTTTTAAAGTATTAGTCAAGAGAATGATATGTGATGCGCACGTCGTACTTTGCACTTCGTCCTCTGAGCGTGTCAAATTGATAGACTTTGATTCGGGGGTCACGAATTTTTTTTACTGATTTTTTTCTCCGTGATGTCGGCAGGATTAGCGCCACATTTACAGCTTTATGAAATATAATTTTACCGATTTGCAACTCTATAGCCGAAACTGCGACATAATAAATTGTATTATGTCGCAGTTTCGGCATTCATTGAATAATTAATTCAATTTAAAAGCAGCTCACAACTCGTAAGCGCGCGCTTTTTTTATTAATCGTAATGTACTCCGAAAATGATCCATCAATCATTTATTCACGTATCAACAAATGTCCCTGAGTCATTCTGTGATCCAGATTCATCATCATTAATATATTTCTAATTGAAATCTGATATACTGGAAGATTTTGTACATAGATCAGTGCATCAAATTTGATATAATAATGTGATGAAAAATTAATGCAAGGTATATAAAAATTCACATAATTATTTTGTATTAAATTTAATTTACTAGATGATAAAAACTGTCGACTCTCTGTTGGAAATATCTTTATCAAAAAACGGGGTAATATTTAAAAAATTTTAAAATATCGACGATCATATTATAACTTTCATGAAAATAAAGTGTCCTTAAGGATATGTAATTTATACACGCTATATAAAGTCATACAAATTCTCTTGAAATTCCATGTGTCACGAATATGATCGGAGTGCAATTGTTCAGAATACATTAATTTGCTTACAATGTGCAACAAAAATAATTATAACTATAAAGCCCAAATGATGTTCAGAAAAAACTCAGAAATTTACAATTGACAAGATCTACAATGTCATAAAATTGTATGCATCCGTCCAACAAATTATAAAAAACGAATCTAATTTATGAAATACATATCTTGTACTGCATAATAATTAAAAAATGTAAATATAATTTTCGTGCGTCAGTGTTCTAATAATCTCGTTAATAATGTATTCACACTATTTAAAAGTATTACTTCTGTTGCTGATTTTTTTTTACTAATTCATTTTGAAATTAATCCATCTTCAAAAAAAGAAATATTTATATATATATATATATATATATATATATATATATATATATATATATATATATAAATAGTTGCATGCATATAGCATATATATAGTTGTAAATCGTGAATAATAACTTATAGAATCTGCTTCAACAAATGTATATAAGATATATTTGAGTCCCCGAAGTATACACTACGCATATATATATATAATATTTAATACAATGACTTATATTTAATGACATTTTTGTATATCGTCTTCGCTACATAGCAGTAGTGCCGTTTTTATGTGCACTCTGAATTTCCACTCCTGCTGAAAAGCTCAACAAATAGAGATATACAATCAGACGTCTGTATCAGTGAACGATAATACTCGTGGTAATATTAGCATGCTCTTGGATTGATATTGCGTCACGATGTAATCTTTGCGGGGTCGGAAAACGATTTCGCAAAAATTGCAGGAATGTTACTTTTTGACATTACAGATTTCAGTACAAAATTGCATTTAAGATTGATGTGGGATCAAGCCAAAATGCTATCACTGTCATGAAAATTTTCACGAATGTTCATTTTCCCCTTGCAAATATTCTGATGAAATTTTAGAACGGTAAACAGCGTTTAGGAGAAAAAAAATCGCAAATTTTACAACCTATTGCACTATTGTTATAGCGAGTTCTGCACCGAGAGAAAAGATTTCATTGACGCCAAAGAAATGGGTGGTTTGATTTTTTTTCATTGATTTCAACGAAATATTTCTTTGATTTCAATGAAATAGTGCATTTGAATTTCAAAGAGAACATTTCATTGCCTGTAAATAAAGATTTACTTAGTGAGCATATAATAAAGAAACAGTTTCATCGTTTTAAAGAGACGTTTTCATCGGTTCAAAGAAACGTTTTCATTGATTTCTCTCTCACACCTAACCTCACTTTTTTATTTTCCGGTTCTCCCGAACGAACGGCTTCGAATTTTAAGGAGCCAGAAGCTTAGCCTATTTCTGCCGTACTTCCTTACATATTCACAAAATTTGAGCTTTATCTGCCGCGTACTTAAAAAAAAAATAGGTTTCGAAATTTTGAGCTGGTAAGAAGAAGGTTTCATTGAATCAGAGACGATATCTTTGAAATCAATGAAAAAGGTTCATTGGTTTAAAGAAATGTATCTTCGAACCAATGTCACGACTTTTCACTGAGTTTGAGATCATTCAAAGAAAAGATAGTATTGAAATTCAAGTATTTAATTTCATTGGCAAAGATTTCCGTGAATCAATGAAACTTTTTCTCACGGTGTGGCGATTTCGCGGTATTTACGTTATAACAGCTAAGAAAATGCTACCACGTACATAAAACAACTATGTATAGTTTAAAAGATAATCGCTTTAACGTTTGGCACCTTTGGAAGACGATCGACAGCACCGTTATTTAATTATTAATTTTTTAAAAGCCGCCTCACCCCGCAAGCCCAGACCCCACAACAACCTTAAGGGGAGGAGAACAGGTAAAAAAAAATTGATTTTGGAAATTCAATATCATCCAAATCCTATTGCATATAAAAATGCTCAATGCACTATATTGTTGGTATTCGATGAAAGGATTTTTTACTGTCGTCTGACTTGCATATGCTTTTCAATATTATCTTAAGCAAAGTTCTTAGGTTTTCCATTCTGCGCATGATTCAGATCAAACTACTAGGCAGATTGGAATGGTTGACGTCTCATTTTCTTCTTCATGAAAAGATACACCGGCTAAATGGAGCAAATGTTAATAAAATGTAATATTTTTTAAGTGACATAATTATTAATAAATTAATTTTATGCTATTTTCTAAATCAGTGATTAACTTTGCTTTCGGAATGAAAAAAAATAGTTTGCTCCATTTAGCCGGTGTATCTTTTCATGAAGAAGAAAATGAGACGTCAACCATTCCAATCTGCCTGGTAGTTTGATCTGAATCATGCGCAGAATGGAAAACCTAAGAACTTTGCTTAAGATAATATTGAAAAGCATATGCAAGTCAGACGGCAGTAAAAAATCCTTTCATCGAGTACCAACAATATAGTGCGTTGGGCATTTTTATATGCAATAGGATGTGGATGATATTGAATTCCCAAAATCAATTTTTTTTACCTGCCTCCCTCCCCTTAAATGTTATTGTGTTATCCACCCATTAACTAGAACCAAGAATAAAAACTCTATTAAAAATATTTCTTGAGAGATAATTTCATGTACAAATAAATTTAGTAGGCAGTTACATTTGCAAATAACAGAAATACATCAATCTTCAAAAACATTACTTATATTCAATAAAATTTTTATACATTTTCTTATAAAAATGTAAAATATTCTTAAAAAAATAATTACATATCCAATTATTTATAGCATACATAAACAAATAGCACAAATTCCTCACCATATGAGTAAAAACAATTATAATTATTTTACAAAAAAATATGATGCACGTTTTCCATAAAAATGAATGTAAAAAAAACTCGCAATATATTGAAAGTAATCATGCATCAACTTTTCTATTATCATCTTCGTTTCGCCGCTAATTTATTTCACTAATTCATATTTTACCTAATTCATGTGGAACAATCTTGTGTTCAATAAATTTTTTATACATCTCATCAGAATGTAAAATATAACGAATAATCAATATCCAATTATTTACTGCATGAATATAGAATACATTTTTTTAGGTAGTATATAAAGTGAAGGGCTCAATTCCTAAAGAGTTGTGAGTTAAGCCAAGCACACTGTAAATATAATGCACGTGAAATTTAATGTACAAGTACTGGAAGTTTCTATGCACAAACTAGTTTACTAAATTTAATACAGATACGAGTGCAATATTAACTTAGCACATGTTATTGTAAAAGTACTTTATTTTTAATGATTTATTTTAATTTTATTGTAAACGTACATTAATTTCATATCACAATTAGATATTGAATGTAATTGGCAGATTCATGCATAAAAACTTCCGATCTTTTCTACACTCTTGAAAATATTTAATGTAAGTTTCCATTACAGATAAACAAAACTCGTTTTCAGAAACTGGTTCATTAAATTTGATATGCAAATGTTAAATTGCAGTACAGTAGAACGTCGATTATCCGAACTAATTGGGACGGACTATCGTTCGGATAATCAAAAATTCGGATGACCGAACATCAATATTTTGTGAAGGGGAAGGGAGCACTGAGAGAAAATGATGGTATTAGTAACTACAAAGTGACAACTATTCATTTTTAGTTCGTACGATCAATTTTTAAATAGTTGCCACAACTATCAAATAATTACTATACTACCAAATAGTTACCATAACTATTTTCATGATTACCGTAACTATGAAAATAGTTGTATGGACTAAAAATTAATAGTTGTCATTTTATAGTTGGCTGTACTATTACGATTTCTCTGAGTGAGGAACTGAAACGCTTAAAATATTAGAATATATACGTATAATATAATACATATGTATGTATTTATCGAAAATTAATATTTTTAATATATCATTTGTAGTGTATATTATATATTCTGATAAAATCGCCGGATTCTATATAATATGCTATTTTCTTGGGAAAAAGTCGAGAATTTTTTCCTGTTTCACGGCAGAAACTCTTTTCCACGCTGTCAAATCACGCAGTCGTTTGAGGAGAAGTAGTTGCGTTGGCCAAAGTTTCGACGATGTCGTTCGGAAAACCGAAAATTCGGATAAACTAAATCATCGTTCGGATGATTGACGTTTCGGATAATCGACGCTCTACTGTATTTTCTACTAAATCCTATAGAAATTACGAAATTTAATATAAAAACTCGTAAGCTTACTACACTGTAAAAAAAATCTACTTGAAATTTAGTGTACTTTTACTGGAAGTTTTTATTCATAAACTAGTATATTAAATTTAGTATACAAGTGTAATGTAAAATTAATGTATGATACAGCACAGTCAATAATTTACTTTAATTTTACAGTAAAAGTACTTGAATTTTTATAATATGCTGTAATTTTACTGAAAAAGTACATGAATTTTATACCACAATTGATTCCGATGACGAGTTTATGAATAAAAACTTCCAATCTTTTCTAACAGTGCACACACGTGTATTAAATTTAATTTATGAGCTGATGAATTAATTTTCCAGTAATGTAAAATTGCAAACCCTCTTAACATTGTAACAGTGTAAATTTCTAGTGTACTACACGGAAAAAAAGACTTGGTTCGAACTACCAAGTGCTATGGTTATATATGTGCCAGACAATTAATTGGTTAGACCAACCAAGTAATTTGTTAGGTGACCAATTTCTTGGTTGGTCTAACCAAGTCACTTGGTTAGCTTACCAAGTCACTTGGTTAGCTTACCAAGTCACTTGGTTAGCTTACCAAGTCACTTGGTTAGTTTAACCAAGAAATTGGTAGCCTAACCAAGAAATTGGTCGGTCTAACCAATTAATTGTCTGGCGCATATATAACCATAGCACTTGGTTGTTTCAACCAAGCTTTTCTTTCCGTGTAGGATCGCATTAAAGCAGAATTTGGGCAGAGGTTTATTTTTGTTGAGTTGTAAATTAGTAGTTATATACGATAAAAACGTGTTAATGTGTAAATTTAATATATCGGCTGATGAATTAATTTTTCAGTAATATAAATTTGCAAACCCTCGTAACATTGTAACAGTGTAGATTTCAAGTATTCAACTAAACGCTTAGTTATATATGTGCCAACTAAGTTATTTGTTAGACCAATCAAGTTATTTGTTAACCAACCAAGTTATCGATTGACTAACCAAGATGATATAGTTGGTATAACCAATAACTTGGTTGGTCGAACCAATAACTTAGTTAGCGCATATATAACCCAGCGACTTGGTTGATCTAACTAAGCCTTTTTCTCCGTGTTCTAGGGTCCCACATTACAGCAGAATTTGGGCAGAGGTTTATTTTTGTTGAGTTGTAAATTAGTAGTTATATACGATAAAAACCTGTTAATATGTAAATTTAATATATCAGTTGATGAATTAATTTTTCAGTAATATAAATTCGCAAACCCTCGTAACATTGTAACAGTGTAGATTTCAAGTGTTCACGCAAAAAAAAGGCTTGGCTAGAACAACTAAACGCTTAGTTATATATGCGCCAACTAAGTTATTTGTTAGACCAATCAAGTTATTTGTTAATCAACCAAATTATTCATTGACTAACCAAGATGATTTAGTTGGTATAACTAATAACTTAGTTGGTCGAACGAATAACTTAGTTGGCGCATATATAACCAAGCGTCTTGCTTGATCTAACTAAGCCTTTTTCTTCGTGTTCTAGGGTCGCACATTACAGCAGAATTTGGGCAGAGGTTTATTTTTGTTGAGTTGTAAATTAGTAGTTATATACGATAAAAACCTGTTAATGTGTAAATTTAATATATCAGCTGATAAATTAATTTTTCAGTAATATAAATTTGCAAACCCTCGTAACATTGTAACAGTGTACATTTCAAGTGTTCACGCAAAAAAAAGGCTTGACTAGAACAACTAAGCGCTTAGTTATATATGCGCCAACTAAGTTATTTATTAGACCAATCAAGTTATTTGTTAACCAACCAAGTTATTGATTGACTAACCAAGATGATTTAGTTCGTATAACCAATAACTTGGTTGGTCCAACCAATAACTTAGTTGGCGCATATATAATCCAGCGTCTTGGTTGATCTCACTAAGCCTTTTTCTCCGTGTTCTAGGGTCGCACATTACAGCAGAATTTGGGCAAAGGTTTATTTTTGTTGAGTTGTAAATTAGTAGTTATATACGATAAAAGCCTGTTAATGTGTAAATTTAATATATCAGCTCATGAATTAATTTTTCTGTAATGTAAATTTGCAAGCCTTCGTAACATTAATAACAGTGTAGATTTCTACTGTTCCCGCAAAAAAAGCTTGGCTAGAACAACTAAGCGCTTACTTATATATGCACCAACTAAGTTATTTGTTAGACCAATCAAGTTATTTGTTAACCAATCAAATTATTCATTGACTAACCAAGATGATTTAGTTGGTATAACCAATAACTTGGTTGGTCGAACCAATAACTTAGTTGGCGCATATATAACCAAGCGTCTTGGTTGATCTCACTAAGCCTTTTTCTTCGTGTTCTAGGGTCGCACATTACAGCAGAATTTGGGCAGAGGTTTTTTTTATTGAGTTGTAAATTAGTAGTTATATACGATAAAAACCTGTTAATATGTCAATTTATTATATCAGCTGATGAATTAATTTTTCAGTAATGTAAATTTGCAAACCCTCGTAACATTGTAACAGTATAGATTTCAAGTGTTCACGCAAAAAAAAGCTTGGCTAGAACAACTAAACGCTTACTTATATATGCGCCAACTAAGTTATTTGTTAGACCAATCAAGTTATTTGTTAACCAACCAAATTATTCATTGACTAACCAAGATGATTTAGTTGCTATAACCAATAATTTGGTTGGCCGAACCAATAACTTAGTTGGCGCATATATAACCAAGCGTCTTGGTTGATCTAACCCTTTTTCTCCGTGTTCTAAGGTCGCACATTAGCAGAATTTCAGCAGAGGCTTTTTTTGTTGAATTGAAAAGTAGTAGTTATATATGATAAAAACATGTAAATGTGTCGGAATTGCAACGCGTGGAAAATGCAGCGTGTTAGCGAGTGTATCGCGTGAGCGCGTCAGCCGTTAGCTTGGTGCTGCAGCAGATAGGCCAGCAGCAGCAAAAGTAGCGGAGGGGAATCGCAGACAAGTTGAAAATGCATAGAGGGGGATGTAAATGCAAGGCGGCGGCACACATTGCCGCGATATTTCCCTCCAAGCGCCATCGAGATCCCTGAGGAACGACGTACGATTCTCCCATCCACCACGTAGTGTTAACTCGGTCGTCGTCGTCGTCGCACGTGCCCGACAACCACTCGACGCATATACGTTAAATAATAGCACCTTTCTTGGCTGTGCGAGTATTTAGTTTATTCACCACTGCCTTACGAGTAAGTTCGTTCGATCGATAGTTTCATTTACGTACCGTTTTTCTTTAGTTTTTATAAAAATAAATCCACGTTCGGTATCTCCGTTTATAAATTACAAGTTCACATGCGGGAACGCGTACAATAATGCGTATAGAGCAGCTCGTTGATGCGTACTTATAATGAATATTAAAATAATTACCAGCTTCGTACGACTGCGTAGCTACGGAATATCATAGAGAGAGTAATTCGCTGACAATTCGTATGCTAGCTTGAATAATAATACCTGTTCATCCACGTAGCGACTATTAAATTCGTAAACGCGACGTCCGGTACGAGAATCGTTAGAGATATTTGCCAACGGGACTTTAATCGTCGAGGGTGAATGACTGTCGAGACGTAGAAAAGAGTCCGTCGACACTTTGGAACCGCGCATTGTGACAATAATTGACGGTGTATAGAATGAAAAAAGATAAAAATGTGAGCCTCTTGAGGCTATTGTGAAGGAATAATCTTCGCTACATAGCAGCAGTACCGTTTTCATGTGCCGTTGCACTCTGAATTTCCGCTGCTGCTGGAAAGCTCAACGAATAGAAAGATATTATCCAACGTCTGCATCAACGAATGATAATACTCGTGATAACATTAGCATGCTCCCGGATCGATATTCTCCGCGGCGCGACGTAATCTTTGCGAGGTCAAAAAAACCGGTTCCCAAAAAGTGCAGGAATTTTATTTTTTGACATTACTGATTTCAACAAAAAATTGTTTTTAATTGTTTTAATCACCCAATAACTGGAGACAAGAATAACAACTCTATTACAAGTATTTATTGAAAGATAATTTCGTGTAAGAATAAATTTAGTAGGTAGTTACATTTGCAAATGACAGAAATACACTGAGAAAACGAGCGTAACTATAAAACCACAACTATTAATTTTGTTGTTCATGCGACTATTTTTGTAGTTACGGTAGTTATTTCAAGGTTTAGAGATTTTCAATAAAAATTGTATTCAGAGTATAGAAAGTATCGACAATTATAAGAATAATGACATCAAAGGATAAGAAATTCTTGCATTAACTTCTTAACATAATTTCGTACACAAATTAATTCAATAGACCATCGCGCAAACAACGGTGCAGTAAAATGATGCCAATTATAAAGTGTCAACTTTTAATTTTTCGTCCACTATTTTTATTGTTACAATAACTATTTCAATGTTGCGTCAACTGACTCATAGTTACCATAACTAAAAAAAGTCACACGAACTAGCGAATAGTTGTGACTATAGCTACAATTACCAGATTTTAATCTGAGTGTAAGAATTTGTCTTTGGAACTATCCGAGGCTTTTCGTGGATGACTGACGTATACAAATTAATTCAATAGACCATCGCGTTTGCAAACAACGGTGCAGTAAAATGACGGCATTTATAAAGTCTCAAATTTTAATTTTTCGTCCACTATTTTCATAGTTACAATAACTATTTCAATGTTGCGACAACTAACACATGGTTACAATAACTATTTCAATGTTGCGTCAACTGACTCATAGTTACCATAAATAAAATAAGTCAGACGAACTAGCGAATAGTTGTGACTATAGCTACCATTACCAGATTTTAATCTGAGTGTAAGAATTTGTCTTTGGAACTATCCGATGCTTTTCGTGGATGACTGACGTATACAAATTAATTCAATAGACCATCGCGTTTGCAAACAACGGTGCAGTAAAATGACGGCATTTATAAAGTGTCAAATTTTAATTTTTCGTCCACTATTTTCATAGTTACAAGAACTATTTCAATGTTGCGACAACTAACACATGATTACAATAACCATTTCAATGTTGTGTCAACTGACTCATTTACCATAACCAAAAAAAGTCAGACGAACTATCGAATAGTAGTGACTATAGCTACCATTACGAGAATTTAATCTAAGTGTAAAAATTTGCCTTTGGTACTATCTGAGGCTTGTCGTGGATGACTGCACTCAGAGAAATCGTAGTAGTACAGTCAACTATAAAGTGACAACTATTAAGTTTTAGTCCATCCAACTATTTTCATAGTTACGATAACTGTGAAAAAAGTTATGGTAACTATTTGGTAGTTATAGTAACTATTTGGTAGTTGTGGTAACTATTAAAAAATTGCTTGTATGAACTAAAAATGAATAGTTGTCACTTTATAGTTACAAACACCGTAATTTTCTCTCAGTGTGGTGTATACAAATTTCGTATACAAATTAATTCAATAGGCCATCGCGTTAGCAAGTAACGGTGCAGTAAAATGATGTCAATTATAAAGTGTCAACTTTTAATTTTTCGTCCACTATTTTTATAGATACAATAACTATTTCAATGTTGCGTCAACTGACTCACAGTTACCATGACTAAAAAAAGTCACACGAACTATCGAATAGTTGTGACTATAGCTCCCATTACAAGATTTTAATCCGAGTGTAAGAATTTGCCTTTGGAACCATCCGAGGTTTGTCGTGGATGACTGGCGAGTCAGTATAGAGCAAGAACGATGACAGGTGATGCGGAAAGAGCGCTGCTATGCTACACGTCACATTACATGTCTCCGATATATAGCAACGAGTTTGCAGGACTGGTAAAAAAAAAACGTAAAAGCACGCGCGCATGCGGCAGGGGTTGGCTGCGGCGCAACCCTTCGCGACCGGGAACATCGGGCAATTTTCCTCACTGACTCACTGCTGGGGCCACGTGTCCTGCGCAAGCGCCGATCGTTAAGTACTGCTTCACGCACATACACATACAAAGAGAATTCCCATATATATACATATACATACGTACGTATAAGAGAGAGAGAGAGAGAGAGAGAGAGAGAGAAAGAGAAAGATAGAGGTGTAAATGCCACCCTCTGTTTGCTGCTGCTGCCGCTGTTGGTTATATCGGTGGCAGACGTTCTGACGTTCGAAGACCGAGCGATAGGTGACAGGAGGCGAGTGTAGGCGACAGAAAATAGCGTCGAGAAGGCTAGGTAAGTTTGGAAAGAGAGAGAGAGATAGATAGAAAAGGGGAGTGGAAGAGAAAAGAGAGAGAGAGAGAGAGAGAGAGACAGACAGAAAGTGAGAGAGTGAGACGAAAGACACGACCTCGAGGATCGCGGCAGCAAAACGACAGGGAGTAACGGGCGAGCGAGGCAGCGACAACCAAGCGGAGGCTTCCCTCCGATTCCGTGTGTGACTCGCACCTGGCGACCTCAGCAAAACTCTAGTAACGTGTGCTTTTCAGACGTGGTGCCCCGGTTAGGAATGGACGTCAGATTCGTCTACCTCGTTGTGGCGATAGCCGTTCTTATGGCAGCCGGCGTCGGGAGCCGCATTGGATCCTTCACGAGGATCGCCCAAATCACCCTCGCCGCACTATTGCTTCCTATTATATGCCGATATCATCGGAGGCTCTACATCATTCTCAAAACACTACCCCGTGATATCAGGTAAGCTATTGTGTACGTCATTATTGTTAATCTATATATCCATGGAGGAATTATGCATCAATATATAGATATACTGTTATACGTCGTGAAATTTTATATATGCGTATATGTATTTATACGTTATTGATGAAGGAATTATACATATATATGGTGTTCGTGTGTAGACTGTGACAGCTATAGATAATTGTACGTTGCCGGTATCTCGAAAGCCCTTTAGTCTCTCTGATCATTGACGTTTGATGCACGAGGACCCTCGCCACTAATGCATTTACTAGTTCGCTGTTTCCTCGAGCCACTAAATCGATCGAATGCGCGACTGTGCTCTTTTGTACGTATGCCAGATACGTTTCTCAATTATACGACGAATTTCTGATGTTACGGAATTTACATGAAATAACCTTGGCAGTGTTGTTTTTTTTCTATGGATCTTTTTTTAACGTCCTTTACGAGATTGAATAGATAAGTGTTATAGCGGGGTAATCTTCTGATGCATGAAAAATATATAAGGTCGTGACTGGAAGCGGCTGGCAACAAGAGGAGTTTCGTCGTCGTAGTGCGGTTGTTGGTGCTGCTGCCCGAACCGCGCCACTCCACGCGTAGAATAAGAATCGATAGCTCGATGGCGATGAGAACGTGCTACAAGGGGCAATTGGTAATTCAAAATATTACCCAATATAATGTAGAACACATGAATACTTTGCGCGTGACAAGTGATGTACAGAGCGAACTTTGAACGGTCTAATCGTTCAGAAGACGCTTTGGACTTTGTCATCGTCAAGAGCTTTTGTTTGCATTAGAAAAAAAGTTAACGCGTATTGCAGAATTGCAGAAGAAATGCTGTTTCATAAAAGCAACATTGGGTATCTATAACGACGTTTCTTTTTCTCTTCGGGGTATGTAGAAAATTTAAATACGTAATTGAGGGGACGTTCTAAAAGCTTTCTTAATTTTCATGCGATAAATAAGAAATGCGGTATCATGCGCGATCGTACGACTGTCCCACGCTACGGTTTTGTTTTCTTAGGCTCACGAAACGTGACTACGTAATGTAAAGACAGACAGTACAGAACTATTGCTCTTTTCTTTTTATAAATTTGATGTTCATATATTTTTTTTAATTCCCTACCCAAGGTATAAATATTTTAGTAAAAATAAAAGAGAATATTTTTCCATGAATCTTGATGAAAAATGTCACTAAATTTAAAGTAAAGAAGAAAGTGATAGATGTTTCTCATTATCTAAGAATCGAGAACAAAAAATATTTTGATAGTGTTTGTAAAAATATTGATACTTTTCTTTTAAACGATTTACTCAGGAAATATATTTGTATTTTGTCTACGTATTTATACTTTTTTAAATATATTAAGTTAATATATATAGTAATATTTTATATATTATTTTGCTTTTTATATCATTATAATATTTATACTTTTTGCTTCTTCATAAAGAAAGCTTTGTTTTCGTCAAACTTTTCTTCTTTTTAATATGTCGAGAGCAATTGTATCAACATCAAATTTGACACGCCGATAAAGCAGTTAAGACCCTTTGTTTGTAAGAATTCACGTAAAAATTGAAACGCTTGTTCAATTTTGATTGGATTGTGAAATTTTCAAAAAAAGTCTGCGCTCTCTAGCCATCGAAAATTTTTCGCTATCGAGCTAAACAGTTCTTTATAAACGAAGTGATGCTGAAGGAAGATTGGTATTAAATTTGAGCGGAGTCCATAAAGAAATTCGAATTTTATAGGATTTTGAATTTTTCGAAAAATTAACATTGTCGTCCTAAGTCATGATAACTTTGAACAATAGAGCTCTAATTTTTTACAGGGACAAACTAATATTCAACAATGCTAGATATCAAACTTCGTAAAGATCAATAAAGGACTTCGGATTTTATGGCTATTTGAATTGTATAAGCTTAAACCTGTTTTTCTATTGACACATCTGAAAAAACCGGACTTTAGAAACGTCCGCAATAACGTGCAAGGATATTTGTTACCGAAAATGTTGAAAAACAACCGAGGTCACCGAATTTTACAAAATTTGAATTATTCACTTACTATAAAATTTGTATTATTTATTTATTATTGAAAACAAGTTTACAAAATCGGCCCTTGTTGCCCTATTTTTCGACCTTTTTGCGCGCTAATTTTACGAATAAGTATATTAATCTAATTTGGTGTCATCATAGAGGAAGATTTGCGAAGGCTGAAAAAAGAGGAAGCAATGTGTAAGGCTCGGCTTTGCAATTTTTTATTTTTATTCATATATTACAACATTTAATAAAACTCACATAGAGTTAATTACAGAAAAAAAGCATGACTCCTATTGCAATAAAATGATTACATCGCTGTTCGTTCTGTGATGATTATCATAAAAATTCAATGAAATTACGTCGGTCGACTGATTGCATCAGAGTCAAGCATAATAACCGTATAGTAGGTTTAATCGAGGAACTATTTTCGCTTTATCGAGCATGCTCGGTCGGTGACTGACACTGTCGATGCAAACAGACCTCGAACCCGACGATTATCGACGCAACGTATTGCCCTTCTTCCGTGACTTGAAAGCGGTTCACTCAGCCAATCAAGTTTAAAATAAATCAATCATAATCCGCGCCTTTGTAAAAAAAACTTGAATAAAAAAAGTAGGGTCTCTAGAAATCGCTAGTTCCGAACAACGTGGCTAAACTTGTCACAAGTAGTTTGTTGTGCGCGGCGTCCATTCGTCCTTGGCGTGAATATTTTAAAGTCACCTGGCACATTCACAATGAAGGAGAAATTCTGTCGCCACGAGCAAACTCCTCTCAACAGTTATAGCAGCTCTTTTCTAAGCGATACAACGGAAAAGTAGGGCTGCAAGATGTCGATTATTTGCATCGATTTTTCGCTGAGTTTGTCCTCCGCTTCTTTTACTTTCTGCAACGATAATCCCAAAGGTGAGAGTCCTCGTGAAGAGAGTTGAATGGGAGAAGAGAGGCCAGCAGCGCTTCTGGGTAAAGGTCGAACGAGATATTCTATTTACCCGCGAACTTTGACCGTACGTGGGTTAGCAGATGAGAAATATATAACGAGAGTATAATTACCTCCATGATATTTTATTAACGCTGTTGCTACATCGCAATTTCGAATAAAATAGTGTGTGCGCTTTGTGCCGCAATAGCTCGTCCTTAAACGATGACATGATCGATATAACGAATTAATCATTCATGCAAATTGCTAATGACTTAACTTCTACACATTCCAGTTTGTCTTTTACTTATTGATCGTTTTAACTTGACTTTCCAGGTTTCTCTATCGGTATGTCAACGCCGATCGGGAATCGAAGCAATATGTCAAAAACAACACGACAGTAATGAAGCTATTTCGGGAGAGAGCAAAGCTCTATCCGAACAAACCATGCTTTATCTTCGAAGGACGTATTTGGACAAACGCCGATGTAAGTATATACAATCTATTATGTATATTTTTTAAAATACTTATCATGTTTTCACGCCGAAAGTATGTAATCTTCGTCTTCTCTATTTATCATGTTTTCTTATAAATTTGCAAAGCGGTCAACTATCGATATACTTGCATCTCCAATTTTTCTGGCTTGTATATCAATTAAAAAATGTAATAATATTTCCATGACGTTCTCACGTTTGAAATAATAGTGCGGGCTAAGTAGTAGCGCGATAACGCGGCGGGTTCTTATCTCAAAACTTGTTTATATAGCCAGCTGCACTATCAACCAACAGCCGTCAATTTTAGTCGACACTTTGTATACATTATTCTAGTTTAAAAAAATTAAAAAGCTTTAGCAAAATGAAGAAACAGTTGTTAAAAATATCTTTTTGCAGATGGACAAATACAGCAACAGGATCGCTGCGGTCTTTCAAAAAGCTGGCTATGTCAAGGGCGACGCGGTCGCACTGATAATGCCGAACAAACCGGAGTTCGTAGCAACGTGGCTTGGCCTCGGCAAACTCGGCGTTGTCACAGCGCTAATAAACACGAACTTACGATTGCAGCTTCTTACTCACTGTCTCACCATTGCGAAGGTCAAGGGTGTGATATACGCCAATGAATTGGCCTCTGGTGCGCAGAAATTTAACGAATTAAATTAATTACGATTAGAGGAAGAGGAAAAAAATCGATAGAGCTAATGAATGTCGAGAGTAATTATCAAATGTGCTTATTGCAGCCGTGGATGAGATTCGAGACACGATTGATGGCATCGAATGGTACAAACAGGGAGCGGGTCTTAATGACTCACCAAAAGGTTCCAAAAACCTCGATAAACTCATGTCGGAGAGCAGCGACGAGCAGCCTGTTGTTGATGAAGAACCTGGATACAGAGACAACTTGTTGTACATTTATACGAGCGGAACGACGGGCCTGCCGAAAGCGGTCCTCATGCCAAACTCCAGGTTAGATGGCTTTTTTTTTCATTCCAGTATGACTATTGCCGATTTGCATTGTTGCATTAAGTCCACACGTTTAACCGCCACGTAAGGAACGTATTGCGTCAAGTGGAAGTTCATGTCATCGTAGACACGATTTCATGCATATGCAAAAATTGCTCCATATTTTCACTCCTGGTAATATACTATCGATTACTAGTCCTATGAATGATTAAACACAACGTCTCTCTCAGTACGCACGCAGCCTCCATAGAGATACCTCTGTGTTATGCAATAGTTTGGCTTGAGGATGCACAAGAGTATATACTCGGACGGTACTCGACATAACGAGCGATCCGTAATCCTGTCAGGGAGGCCCCACAACTCTCGACGGGAATGAGATTAGGCAGGCGCACTGTATATTGTGACGGCTAGCGAGGCTTGTAGTAGTAGTAATTGTAGTAGTGAAAGGCCACTCACACCAACACTTTAAGTGTGTATGAGACGAAGGAAAAGGTGGAGGTGTTACTTCCTCGAATGTAGGAGATTGAAGACGTACGTCTAGATTCTTACGCCTTGAAGTAGCCGTTTCTAATTTGAAATATTTTAATCAGAAAACTTATTTGTTACTTCAAATTGATATTTTGTAGGGACATTTATTGACCATTTAAGATGACTTTTTTTTTAATCAAGTAAAAGTTGATTGTTTATCGAATTACAAGTATTTTAGTAGATTCTTACGTCTTGAAGCAGCCGTTTCTAAATTGAGATATTTTAATCAGAAAACCATTGAAGATGACTTTTTTTTAAAGTCACACCGCACTTTTCGGGATATTATAATCAGAAAACCTATTTGGTACTTTAAGTTGACATTTTGAGGGAATATTTAGTAACCATAGAAGATGACTCATTATTTTTTTCAAGTAAAAGTATCGTTTATTTACCGAATTACAATTGTTTTACTAGATTTTTATGTCTTAAAGCAGCTTATGGTAGAACAACGTTCGATTTTTGTTTACCAAAACGAAAGAAATAAATAATTTTCTATTTGTATCCTAGTTTAGTCAGTCGAGGGAGCATTTTTGCACTTAGATGTCAAATTTGAAGTTCATATCCTTTATAGTTTTCTAGAAAACTGGACTCTCAAATTAAAAAATGTAGTTGCGAGAAAAATCCAATCAAATATTCAAAATTAGAGAATTACAACTCATCTGCAATTTTGGTTGCCAGCTGATAATTATTCATTTTTCCCGATTTTTTACTCTGTCTTTATATGATAACAGTTTAAGCAATATACTACACAATATCCGGGTGCTATAATATAATATAGAAATATTCGACTTTGCCCCGACAATCGTGCGTGTACCATGAGATGACTCATTTTTTTTTTAAATCTGTGAATTTCAGATATTTGTTGGTCCAGACAGCGACGTTCCACATGCTGGGTCTGCGATCAGACAGCGACATTATGTACAATCCGATACCTCTCTATCACATGGCAGGAGGTCTTGTTGGAACAGGTTGCGCTCTTACTAAAGGAATACCAAGTGTTATCAGAACAAAGTTCTCCGTCAGTGCTTACTGGACAGATTGTATAAAATATAATTGCACGGTGAGCGAACAAATTTTTAAAAACTGTTCGGCGAGTTGACTGCAAAAATGAACTTAATAGTAGTAATAGTGACATTATTGACAATACAAAACATGGAACAAGTTTACATTGTCAACAGATTACATTACATAATCATTTTTCCCATTTTTTATATTTTTATTGCCAATTAGTCATCGATCAAAGTCATTCAGTCTTTAACTTAATATTAATATAATTAATGAATTTAACTTGCAGTTGTCGCAATACATCGGCGAAATGTGTCGTTATCTACTCTCAGCACCGGAGCGACCCGAGGATACGGCCCATTCGGTGAGACTCATGGTTGGCAATGGAATGAGGCCACAATTATGGCAAGAATTTGTTGATCGCTTCAATATCGAACAGGTCACCGAAGTTTATGGTTCCAGCGAAGGAAACGCGAATATCGGTAATGAAAACGAAGAAAAATCACACGCTGCACATTCGAAACTCAAAACTTGAGCGTCACTAATGTTTCTATCATATTGCAGTAAATGTTGACAATCAAGTGGGCGCTGTAGGTTTTATTCCTTCGATATTGCCAAAGTCGCTTCACCCCGTCGCATTGATTCGCATCAACCCGGAAACGGGCGAGCCGATTAGAGGGCCTGATGGTTTTTGCATACGATCTGATACAAGTAAGTTAAGATATAAAAAAATCGTGCTACGCACTGTTAAATTTTTTTAGAATATTAATATACATTTATCGGAAATTTTTATGTATAAAGTGGTATATTAAATTTAATATTTTATTATAAAGCATAATAAAAATATTTTTATATCAAATACCAATTTGTTAACGTGTTTGATATACAATTACAATTAGTTTTATAACATAGTTGCATATCAAATTTAATATAACTATGTATACATAAATATTTCTGTTAAAAGTATATTGAGTTTCGTAATTAAAACGTTTGTGGTTATTAACTGATTTCGTTCTTTTGCACAGACGAGCCTGGTATGTTCATAGGCCTGATTAAGCAGGGCAATGCCTCAAGGGAATTCAACGGTTATCTTGATAGAGAAGCTTCAAGAAAAAAGACAATTGAGAACGTTTTTGTCAAGGGTGACAAAGCTTTCCTGTCAGGTACTTTTTTTTACAGATTTTTTTGTACTTGGAGGTTTTTTCCACTTGATCTGTTTTATTAACTGTTTTCTTGTTAACGCTGCAGGTGATATGCTAGTCCAAGACGAGTTGGGATACTTTTATTTCAAGGATAGAACGGGTGATACGTTCAGGTGGAAAGGCGAGAATGTCGCGACTTCTGAAGTCGAGGGGGTGGTGAGCAACGTTGCTGGACATCGAAAAACTACCGTTTATGGAGTGCAGGTAATAACAAATGTTTATCTATTATTTGAGGAAGCTACATATCCCATCGACTATTAAATGTGCATTCGCATTTTGATCTATACACAAGATCAATCATTCAACTGCCAATGTGGCATATTTGTAACAATGAAGAAACAGCTATTTGTCTAAGTATTTCTATTAATTTTAAACCGGAAATTCAGGAAAAACTTAAAAAGTAGTGGCATTCTGTTAGGAATGCATCCTACGTTTTATTTCGTCAATGAAAAAGAATTTACGCGTTAAAATGTAAAAACTTGATTTTTCAACTGTTTTATTTCTCAACATTTTAATTGAAATGTCGAACATTTAATAATTTTAAAAAAATCGAGAATTTCGCTATAATTTAATGTAGCTATAATGATTCATTATGGAATTTAAAGCGTAAAAGTGGAATATCGTATTATAGATATTTCACAGATCGATGCATTGATATATATAATCGCCGATTTTCACTGGTAAAATGAGTAAACCCATTAATACGTTATTAAAATGTCTGAAGGTACCGGGTGTTGAGGGCAGAGCTGGAATGGCAGCGATAGTCGACCCTGAATGCCTTCTGGACTTCAAGGCACTCGCTGAAGGCTTGGACAGAGCTCTTCCGTCCTACGCTAGGCCAATTTTCTTGAGAATCGTGAAGGAGCTGGAGATGACGAGTACTTTCAAGCTGAAGAAGATAAATCTCCAGCAGGAAGGTTTCGATCCTAACAAAATTCAAGACAAAGTGTACTTCAGATCGGGCAACAAGGAGTACGTCGAAGTAACGCCAGAACTATACGAGGAGATAATATCTGGCTCAGCGAAATTATAAGTAGACAATACAAAGTGGAGCGAGACAAAGTTTCGTCGCAATGAAAAAAAAAACAAGAGAGAAAAAAACAACAAAGAATACGATAACGAAATTATCGATGCGCAATAACGACCGATTCGTTTCGTCAATTTATTCTATTGTAGAATTCTTTATATTGCGCATCAATTCGTAGTGGATCTGACTCGCGGTAAGAAGACAGGAGAGTAATTTAAAAAAATAATTATAACTTACCTCAGCGGAACAACAAACAAAATCAGAAAACCTGGATTCGGATAACAAAGTGGACAGAAATTAGAGAAGCCGCTGCTGGCGAACATGACGCATTATATCTATGTCGCGCGTCGTATTGCGCGTAGTCGCATGTTACTTAATTAGAGCCAGAAAAAAAAAAGAAAACTACTAGTTAGATCGTCGTACGTGTCGATCGGCGACGCTAGGACGAGGAAAGTGAAAAATTCATAATATGCACAATTATCGGGGGTCACGATGCTGATCTTAAAAAATAAAAAAAAATCAGTGTGCGAGGTCAGCAAAACGATATTCTCCTTACCTCTCTGTCTCTGTTGATGGAACCTGGCTATTTTGCGAGTAACGAAAGTCTCGTCACACCTTTGAATAGAATTTTTTTCATAGGGTTTTGTTATACGCACGTACGAGCCGGCGTATAATAATGCTTGGGTATACCAAAGATATACAAAAAATTATAAACTTTCGAAAGAAGGATTTAAAAAATAGCGGCTAAAAGCGCGGGACAGGGGGGAAAAAATAAACAACTTCTTACCGCATTTGAGAGTTTGGACCAACTGCTGGCCGGGCTTAAGTTATACGTTTTGATATTATGTACACCTCAACGAAAACGACACGCGACTAAACCGAACCTCCCCTTAAACTATAGCAATTTAATTGTATACTCATTTAAACGAATTATTAATTAATTGATTTACGATTTTGTTCCTCCTAGTTTCCGTTGATGGACCCACTTTACAGAAGGCCAAAGACCTACCCGTTTTTCCAAGTGTATATAGATGTATTTGTGTATATGAATTTATGTTTGTTTGGCTAATGGAAGATGATGTATAAAATAGACAACAAAAATTTGAGAAAAGAAAGGGGAAAAGCGTGTGTACAGGCAAGTTATACTGGCGGACGATCAATTTTCACGCGAGCTTCACGTTCTTGTCAAATGCCGAGAGCAGCGTAATGACTACTACTACTACACAAGTGGCAAATTACTTAATGGCAATTTTACTTGAACTGCTCAAAAGATCTTTATACATACAATACATACATAAAAAGAAGATAAAAAAAACACGACTCCACTAATATGATGTATAACACCTTATTATCTTAGACTGAGATAACAATTTAGGCGAGCTTTATAAAATATACAGAAGATCAAAAAAATCTTGATAGAGTACGAAAAAAAATAATAGGTGATCGATAAGCATTGAGCTCCGAAGCTTTTTGTTCCTACACTTTACAGATATGGTGGTGACGAGGCTGCGACATGAGTGCGCGTACGGCAATGCGATTGATCATCGTATTCTCATCGCGTTCGTTGGAATCACTGGAAATTGGTCATTTCTAATGCGCGCTCGGAACTCGCGTGTGCGTGTGTGTATTCGTCGTCTGTGCACCGTAGTACAATCGTCGAATTTTGTGAGTAAACGCGAAATAAAATAAAACAAAGAAAAAGCAAAAAAAAAAAAAAAAAAAGAAACGTCTTGTGTCGTGTCGCGTGCCTTGTCCGTAGACGGCCGTAATATCGACGGTCGGACTTAATGCATGTTTATCGAACATCGTCCCTCAATTTTTAATATAAGAACAACAACAACAAAGCACCGGGTAACGTGAGAGCAAAGTTGACAAAGAAGCCAACATACAGCGCTAAATAAAATGGACAAATTTAACATCTTGTAATTTGGCGATACTAATTATGGGTGTATGTGTGCGTGTGTGTGTGTGAGAGCGTGCGTATGCTAATGCGTCGGCTAGATGCAATCAAATGTGAATGAATTGTTCAAGATTTTGTTGGATGTAAATAAACACAGTTTCAACACATTTTTTACGTCATATTGTTTTAGCTGTTATTATTAGTATTATTATTGTTATTGTTATTATTATTATATTATTATTATCATTATTATCAGTATAATCGTAAAATCTTTACGGCATTTATCCTCAACAGATTTGTGAGCAATTGATACGCTTAAAATACTGCATAAATTCGAATGTATCAGATGCGATTCCTCCATGCGGTTGTTCCAATGACCCGCCGCATCTATCTGGTCGAATAAAAAAAGACAAATGCAGAACGAAAGCGAATTGAGCACTGTTGGCGCAATAAAATTGGAGGATTCGCAAGCGATATCATCGACGTAGGCTCTAGAATTTTTTTTTCGTCGAGATATGAGAGTCACGAATGAGATTCAGTAGTTTCACATGATTGCCATGTACTATAAACCTCGGTATTTATTTTTTTCTGGCTCTGAAGTGTCGGGAGGTTGAGACTATCAGCTAGGAGGTATCGCTTTGGCCGTTTGCCCAATGCCCAAGTTTGGTCTAGTGCCGAACCACGACATTTTCCACTCCAATGTCTCCTGAAGTAGTCTTTCCTCCTCTGGCGAAAAATGCAGTAATGTTGCCACAGCTCGTGTTAAGTGCAAAGCCTTGAAAAAACGTTTTTATCAGAATATAAAACGAAAAAAGATCTTTTAAAGTATTACTGGTAAAAATAATTGGGAGATTGATATACTGTTTGGAAAACCTTTTTACAACTTTTATGTATTAAATTAAATTTAATGTTAAATAATGGTGGAAAATTAAAGTGGTTAAATAGTAAGCACGAATTTTTTAATGTGTTTAAGATGCATCAATTTTCTAACGTACTTTTTTATATTAAATTTAATAAACGCGATATCTGAGAATGACAGTAATTAGTCAATTTAGTTTCTCGCTATGTTGTGTAAAAAATTTTGGAACATTAGGTTTGGAAAGTACGCAGAGAGGAATATTTGTAGTTACGATTTTTTAGGACATTTGCACAATGTTTCAATTTTTTTTCTTCAGAATATGCTAATGTACTTTTTGAGGACACTTGATCCACTTTTTAAAAAAATTCAAAAGCTCTTTACGTTTAGTGAAGAGTCTGTTTTAAAACACTTTTCAGTATACGCCATTATGCTTTTGGAGAAGCTCCAATTTTTTTAAATTCCCGGAAGGCGCGTTACATTTAATGAGGATACTTTACTGCTTAAAAAAACCAGAAGGTTCGTTTCTCGCGGACACTTTACTCCATTCTACAAATTTGAAGGGTCATTATATTTTTTGAAGACACTTGTTCCAGTTCATAAATTCTTCAAAAAGGCCATTACATTTTTTGAAGGCATTTATGGCTGCAAAAGAATGTTTTCATCTAAAAAATTTCTATGCAGTACATTAATTTTCTTTAAATTAATTAAAAAACAGACAAACCTCGTATTCTCTGCTTGTTAGGAACTTGATGAGGACGTGCTTCAGATATTTGAAATTGACATCATCATCTCGAGAATTTGAACTCTTGGCAGTGACTGTTTGGGACGAACTCGGATTGAGAATTGCCGCGGAGGGTTCAGCGTCGCTGTCCAACGACGAAGAGGGTACTCGAAGTTCGCGTTGCAAGGTTTTCTTCATATCGCCTAATCTTTGCTGCAAAACCTTAATTGTCTGTAACGGTAATAATAAAAAGCTGTTGATTATACATTTTTAAATAATTGACAAATCATGAAAACCTAAAGCCTTACTTTATTTTTATCGCTAAGCTGCTCTTCCATTTCCGCGATATTACTTCGCAGGGCTTCCTCCGCTCCTTCCTTCGTTATCCTATCACGTTCAGCTTCCTCGAATTTCTCAAGTCGCTCTTTAGTATCCTCCAAGTTTTTCGACGACCTCTCCAACTCGAGTGTGCTACACCGAAGGGACTCCTCGAGATTCTCGATTCTATTCTGCATCTCAAAGTTTTCTGCTTGCTGCCGACTTTTTTCCTGCTTCGCTAATTCATAGTCCTGAGAGACTTGAGCGTTTCTCAAGAGCACAGAATCTCTCTCAGCTCTTTCGCGCTCGAGAGACACTCGCAGTGTTGCGCTGGCCTCGCGCTCGGTTTCCAAACTTTCTCGCAGTCGTGCTAATTCCAGATGTAACGACGCGTTATTTGATCTTTCGCCATCGCACGACAAACGCAGCTGCACAAGTTCGGTAGTCGCCTCCGTCAGTTTTGTAGTAGATTCTCGCAACTCGGTCTTCAAGTCTTCAATCTCCTTTGAGGAAGATTCCTGGCAAAGCATTAGGAAAAGAAATATACGTTATTAAGGCGATTAAATTGTCCGTCAATTAATAATAGTAATATCACAATTTTAATAGTATTTATAAATAAAAGTCCTCGTTGAATTTTTTTTAACGTAGTTTTTACGACTCTGCGTTAAAAAATGTAGTGCCAAGTGCCCCTCGCAATGTGGTATGCATCTCGCAAATTTTAAGATGCGTTTATGAAACCTTGCGTCAAATAAAAGCAGTTTGTTTGTATGAACTCATCACGTCGTACTTACACATGGCTACAAACTCGTGGCGTGAAAAAATAAACGCAGTCCCTTCTAGATACTCTAGAAACGTACTAAACTACTTTGTATAACATTGCGCTCGTGTTTACGTGTTTGTGTTTGTGTGTAAAAAGCTGCAAAAAAAGGAACGGGATGTACAGAGATGGGGTATTAAAATCAAGCGAAAAAATGAGTTGCAAGATAAGTTTTCATAGTTCTTTTTCTCTCGCGCCCTCTCAATCTCTCTTTATTGCCGTAAATCAAAATTTACATACGATACGAATGTAATACATAGGTAAAAACATTATGTTCTACTGGCAATACTTACTTACCATGTACTATAGAAGAAACAACGGCACAAGTAGATATATATATATATATTTATGTATATATGTATTTTTAAAGTTTACGAAAAAACGGCGTAAACGAGCTGCAAATTAAGTATGAATAATTGGTTCTTAAGTCCCATATAGATACAGCGATGCATCTGCCATGCTTGAACGTATTAATGTATTACAGAAGAGGAATGAGAAACGAGAGAAGATTAAATCAAATCTTTGCGATTCGATTGGGCTAACGTTATATGAAATCGTGCGCCAAGCAAATATTAATAAGCAGTGTTTGTCTCATGCTCTTTAACAACGCGTCCGTAGAACCAAGGACATCGCAGTGAAAAGTGGTAATGCATAAGAATAATGCAGAAAATTTATAAGGATTAGATAATAAGTAACAAATTATTTGATCGCGGTCAATCTCGTAATCGCATAGCAACAATTACGAGAATATCGAGGAGGAAAAACATAATATGCTCGCGAATTCTTGAGCAGATTGAAACGATATCGAAACTGGGTGTTAAAGTCATGCATCAGCGCCGGGAGCATGAACATTAGTCGGATTAGAGATCGCGGTAACTCACAATTTGCCGTTTAAATTCTTCAACCTCATCATCGACGCTGGCCCGGAGCTCTTTAAGTTCCGTGGCCATCTCGTCGATGTCCTCGGCCATGCGCAAAAGCTTGGCGTCTTTCGTTGCCATAACAACATTGTTCACCTCTATATCGGCTTCGAGCTGTTTAATCCTCTGTTTGAGCTTCTCCTTTTCCTCCTCGACGCGTCTCCTTTCGAGACCTTCTTCACCGGCTTGTCTGCTCAAACGTCCGACTTGCGTTTCCAAGCTCGATATTTTTCCCGACCAGCTTGTCTTTATGTCCGAAAGATGAAGATGAGCCTCCTCCAATTTCCGTTCCAAAAGCGTTCTCTCCCTCATTAGGTCCGCTATTCTCTCGTCGACGCTCGACTGATCGTTTGATTCTAGTGCTACTCTTTGCTCGAGCACGAAGACCTTGACCATCAAGTGACGCACTTGTTCCTTCGTCTGAGCGAGCTCTCCCGATAGCTGAGCCCTTTCCCTCTGCGTTGCGTGACGCAACGTCTCCATTTCATCCTGAAATCATTATAACTCTGCATACTCGTGAATCTATCTGTAGATCTATCATATTTTTCTTTCACCGTTGTTAATCTCAACAAGCCTTTGCATTTGGATTAATGTTATGAAACAATGACAAAGTTCCCGAAGCCCTCGCTCGGCCCATCACCCCTCCGTCAATTTTGCGTTTTTATGCCCATTTTTATTGTAAAATTCGAAATAAAAAAGAGCAACGAAAAACCCATCACCATAAATAAGCGTTTTGAGTACTTGGAAGAGTGTTTTTATGGCGTCGAAAACGATTAAGGAGGCCAGAACAATTTACACCAGTTTATATGAGTGCTTAATATTTTGTATTGTTTTTATACGATTTTGTGATTTAATTGATTGCAGTAAAAGGTGATTTGTATTACAGTATATGTCCATAACTCAGAGAAATGTTATCAATAAAGGATTTTAAAAAACATTAATGGATTTATAACAATTATCAGGGAAATATATATTTTATTATCTTTTGTCCGGAAATAGTTGACAATTTTTATCATTTTAATGCGGATTGGCGGCTTATTGTGTTTCTGAACAGATGCTTTACAAATTGACCAGCTGAATTTTAAATACTGTCAAAGGCTTAAAAATTATAGCAGTTTGGTCATTAAGAAATGTTCTCGTTGATTAAACGAGCTGTAATTTTTAAGCGATTTATAGCATCGAATATGTGTAAGACTCATTTGTAGAGTGCCTTTCAAGAAGCAGAATGAGCTATTCAACATTAAAATCGGTAAAGAAATACGATTTTTGAAAGCCTTTCACCAAAAACCTTGATTTTTGCAAATCTTGTCCCATTAACGTTTCCTTGCATTTGGTATATATAATGTAAGACAAATAATCCTCCAGCACTTTAATCCCCAAAGCTTTAGAGAAACAATCGCAAGAAATGACCAATGACTCATTGATTGTGAAGCGCCCCAATATCCCAGACAAACAAGAGACAAACGACAATGAATAAGTGATGGTTAAGAGTGAAAATGATTAAGACATAAAAGAAATAAAGATGACGCATACATTGTGCCGAACGTGACGAACATAGTCTAAACGAGAACTCGTTAGCATTGGAAATTTTGTGAGAGGGAGGAGTTAATGAGAGATCGATCGAACGAGTACGAGAACTGTGCTTGCCAAAGGCTCACCCGACCAGGAAATAAGCGCCGAGTATTTTCAACGATAGAGCTAGCAAAATAGCAGCTAAGCTTTTTTTGGAAACGTACCTCTAGCCTCATGACAGCAGCGTAGCATCGACAAATTAGTCGGCAAGTAGATACCGTCTAATTTGCGCTCTGATGTCTCGTGTGGCAATTTTTTTCATAATCTTCATGCGTATCGTTTTGTCCCTCAATTGGCGTGTGTGTGTGTGTATGGAACTTTATTTCACATTTTATAACGATTTTTTAAATGTATCACTAATTAATCAAAAGAAATATATATAAAAATATGACCGAACAAAATACGATGATAAACTTTTTTAATGAACGATCGATGGCTTTTTCCAAGTATGTTGTGCAAGGAAAAAGTTCACAAAAATATAAGGTCTTCGTTGTTGTTGTCCCGTTCGTTCCTCCTATCGTAAATAACCTCGCCGCACGAGGGATTTCGACGAGACTGTGCAATATTTTTTCGACGAATACACGAGTTTGTACGACGCGGTGAGATTCTCGCGTGGAAGCTTAAAAAGTATATGAGCTGCGAGGTCCATATACGAAATTCAGCGGAGTGTCAGTCGGTAAAAAAAGTGCGTAATAGTAATTAAATAAAAAAATAATAAAACTGCCAAATGTCGACAACGTAACAGAAAGCGATATGATAAAGGAATCAGCAATATAAAAACAATACCAGAGCTCGCTGCAAAGGCAAATAAAATCCTTTGCGTGACTAGTGTCAAGCGTGCTTTACTCAATGGGAAACAAATTGGATTTCAGGATTTTTAAGCAGGCAGTTGGGTGAAAAGCGGAACTAGCAGCGTATTATAAAACTCGTAGGCTTATGGATTCAATGGCGCTGAACGCATCACATCTACGTGTTAAAATAAATTAAAAAACGACGCTATATAACGTCAACATAAATAGAAAAAAAAAACCCGACATATCTGTTATTAAACATTTCAAACAGAACTGCAGAAATCCGCAGCTGATGCGGAGACTTTTGTGAAGAAATTATGAAATAAAAGTAAGTGGCGAGGTAATGGACCAAAGTAAACATAAATTCAACATTAATTAAATCGGCGTTTTCTGAAATCTTTTTTTTAACTCACCTGAACGTTAATTAATTCGTCTTCGTAACGTCTGAGTCGCGAAACTTCGGCCTTTAAGCTGTCAACCTCGGACATGGCTGTCTTTAAGTGATGAGATTTCTCTTCCACTTCTTGCTCCTTGGCTAATAACTAAAAAATTATTAATTATTAATCAGCTAATCTTGGATGTTTGTCTTGAAAAAATGTAATACGAATTGTCTCACAAGGTGTTTGATCTTGGCCATTTCTTGCGTTTGAAATCCTTCCAGCTGCTCGGCATCTTCTTGAAAGGTGTAAAGCTTCTTTTTGTACTCTGAAAGACATATGGATAGATAATCCAGGCAAACAGATGTGGCATATGGAATGCTGAGTCAACTATACTAATTCTATTATATAATATTGTACTATATTCACAGAAGCTCAGAGTCTACAAAAGATTTTGTTCAAAGACTTATGTCATGTATATACTTTAAAAATTATGGTTACTGCTAGTAACTATAACACAGAATTGTAGACTCAATGCTTTGTAAAATAAGACTTTATAGTATAATTATTTCATATTAATAACTTACACATAAAAAGGTACTTAAACTTTTGATTAATAGGACATTTATGGCCCATTGATTGATTTGCCACAGAATTACAAGAAAAATTCCAAGAAAATAGAAAATGGAGAAAAAAGTTACAAGACCATTTCTGCAGAATATTCAAAAAAATGTGTACTCTTACTAAAAAATTCAAACAATTAACATGAATGGAACTTATAATTGTTGCCAAATAATATTTAGTAACACAGTGATACAGGAAATGTTTATAAAAATATATGACGAAGGTTACAACCTTTCTATTGAGTAAAAAACTATTAATTATTAGGCTATTCAACTATACATTAAGTCAATACTGTAACTACCTTGAATTGCTTGTAGTAGGACAATTGGCAATGACATTGCAAAAGATAAATTCAGGAGAATGGACAAATTAATGGAACTACAAAAAAAAGAATGAAAAATTAATTGCCACTTAATTGTCAGGCAATTATAATTTCTTTTAGTACAATATAAAAGAATGTTGGTTCCAAAACTTTCCGAAATAAGAAAACACATGCACCAACATAAATGACTAAAAAAAAGTGCACACCTTCTGCATTTCTCAGTGCAAGCTCTAACGTTCGTTTAGAATTTTCAGCTCGTTCTCTCTCCTCTTCGGCTTTGGCTTTATCCTTCTCCTGTTTCTCCATAGCCTTTTTCCAATCCTTTTCCTTCTCCAGCATCTTGACTCTCCATTCCTCATCCTTTTTCTCAAACTTTTTAAGAAGTTCAGCTTCTTTCTTCGCTAGACGTTTGCGCCATTCGTCCTCCCTATTTTCAAGTCGTTTAAGATCTTTGGCAGAAAGTTGAGTGCCGTCGCTGAGTTTAAGTTCAAAGCTATTTTCTCTCTTTAGCGGCAGAGGCGACGAGGGAGACACAGCGTTGTCTTCCCTGGAGTCATCCAGCGATATTTGTGAGCCACCGACGCTGCTAGTAGAGCCTATCTGTTGTGGTTAATGAAAAATGAAACTTTGACAAGCGAGTTCAAAACTAATAAGCACAGATAATAGCAAGATGCATAATCACTGCTGACCTGGAAAGGATGTTTCGAGTTAATGCCGCGTACCGTGCCGGCATTTCTAACAACAGTGGAAACGTCGCTTCCAATTTCGTCGCGTATCTTGTTCTTTAGACTAGCAAACATAATGCCAATATATTCCAGGCGTAGCTGCTAAAATGATGACAGCTCTCGAGCTCCCACCTGTCAACGTCAACGTCAACGTCAACGCTGCGAGTCAACGAATAACGAAAAAAAACCGATAGCAATGATGATGTATCAAAAAAGGACCTTGCGATTATTTAATCCATAGAGCACAATCGTCGTCATTTTGCACTTTTCTTCGAGCCAACTTGATTTGATTATAAAACAAGCGTTAAATCAACAAAAATTCACGGGTAAATAGAACAACCCGTGGCGAAGTAGCAGCTATCAGTAGTGTACCAACCGCTCGACACAAGCCACATGCCAGCTGCCTGCTGAATAGTGCATGAGCTGTCGTATGACTACGACGCTTTGCGTTATCGTAACAAGCTCTTTTCCCTCACTCTCGAAAAATAGTCGGCCGAAACCTGGAAAAAAATGAGAGCATTTGCTTGCAGCGGGAATCCTAGCCCCGCCCCCAAATAGCTCACAAATAGTGGTTCACACTGATTACCTCAGGTCGCTCACGTTTATCACAAAATTTGCACAGCCAAGAATCATCAACGTCCACATAATTACATACACTGATTGATAAGTCAATAAATTCACGAGACTGAATAGTATCAGTCCGAGAATAATTTTCGCAGCTGTCTCTAAAGATTGACGAATTATTTTTAGCACGGAAGGATCGAATCTCGATGTCATAGCGTTTTATAGTAATTTTCACCTATGTATTTAATTTTGCATTTGATTTTTGAAGAAAGAGAAACCGTGGATTTTTAATGAATTTTTAGATAATTGGGTTACTTATCGCGTTTACGACAGATTTCCTATTCAAAAGACCGCGTGACTTATATTTTTTAAACGCTTAAGTTGCCGGCACTGCACTCGATGCGAGCGCCAACTAGTGGAGGCTTCGCGAACTAGGATTTTAAAAGTTTTGACGGTTTATTGCGGTTGTGAATATTTTGTGAAGTGGATTGTTCCTGTCGCCGGTGAAATTTGTTTTATGGATATACGGCAACACTAAAGTGCAATAGTCAATCAAAATGATCAGGGAATATCCGGATGATACGGCTGTCTCCATAAACTACTTTGAAGCGTGAGTGTCATCACTAAATATTAACATGCAGTGGAATATATCTGTAGTACCATTCATTCGATCTCAATACGTGCTACGCTCGCATGACAGCGACATGAATTAGAATTCGTAGAGGGGGAATTGTACGCATCTACATTCAGTTGTTTGATTATAAGCAACAAACAATTGTGACAAACTTTTCTCTAAAATTTACTAGCAGACACAGTAACTGCCTACCAATAACTATATTGGTACTGTACATTCTTAATGGTGCTGCAACAATTACCGTCTTCATGGGAATGATAATTGCTTTTAGTGATAAATATTTTTTTGATGTTTACGCGCTAAGTATTCTTAATCGCGGAAAAAAGGACGATGAAAAAATATCCAGTAAAATATAGCCGGCGGGAAGGCGATAGAAAAAATAGTGGATTGAAAAAATAGCCGATAGAAAAAATAGTCGTTTAAAAAAATAGTCGATTGTAAAAATAGCTGATAGAAAAAATAGTCGTTTGAAAAAATAATCAATTGAAAAAATAGTCGATGGAGAAAATAGCTGATAGAAAAAATAGTCTTTTGAAAAAAAAAGTCGATAGAAAAAAATAACCTTGGAAAAAAAAGTAGACGGATAAAAGAACCGATAATACATGAACACAAATGGTAAGATATTCCAAGTGAATGTGGAGTCTTTTTAAGTTGGTCTCACACTTGTGAAACGCAGATAGGATAGAACTTAAAAAACGCAGAATAACATACCCAAACAGGCAATATATTGGACTAAACTTACATGCTATGAAAATTAATTCTGCCTGATAACATACATTTCTTCATGTGGATGACGGTTTCACAATAAAATATTATAAGACATTTAAAAAGTATACAATTGCAAGGGGGATCTTCGTACACAGAAATGACACTGCAATACTTTTTGGCAACAAAAACCGAACAATAATTTATATAACTACATTTATCCTCGGTTATTTTTTCTCAATATCACGTATTCTAAACTCGCTCGAGAGTATTAATAACATTTAGTTATATGTATTTATCGACAATATTGAGTTGTTTTGGCAACAAACGAACAATGTTGAAGAACTTTTCTCGGAAATACACAATCGAGACAAAGCAGCGATTGACATTTGTAAAATGCACGGATATGTGTATGTGTACGTTTACCGTACATCCTAACCGGTGCTGCAACAAGTATTGTGTGTATATACAAATCAGAATTTCTTTCAGTTATAAATATTTGTCGAATTTGACGCGTGATTGTATGAGACTTTATTTTATTCATGAGTGCGTGACACTGTCACGTGTTGAACGTTCTTAATTTTAGTGACTCTGATTCCGCGAGTGACGTGATTTTTTCGAAGCTGCAACAGTTATGTTTTTCAGTTATAAATATTTGTCGAATTTGACGCGTACAATAGTACACATTAAACTACGTAGGCTGTACAAACGTATTACAGTGGCGTATCATATGTTTTGTGGAGGGGATATCCTTGTTAGTACAGTCGTGCATTATCAGTTATTTTGATATGAAGCAAACAACGATTTGTATACTTTTCGTAAGAATATGATACTTGTACCATAGACGAACTTTTAGTTACTGACAAATACAACATTTTTGTTTATGTCGTAATTTATTTGTTTAATAAAAGTGACATGTACGTAATATTCCGGATGTTTTTACATTTTCGAAAGTCTTGAAAAAATATTTATATGCAATGTATTTAATATTTTTATTGTAAAAAGTCGAATGACTGAAATGTAACTATGTATCGGAGATATCGTTATTTTCGTTAACGAATTTTAATTCTCATAACTTTTCAATGAAACTCATTACCAAATAAGTGACTAAAGAACTTGATATAAATTTCGAAATTGGTGTTTTCGATAGTGGAATATACGATTTGAGGTATCGTTCTCAGGGAGACGAAAAGTCGAAAAATACGCCATTTTTAATTCTATAATGCTACAAGATATAAGCTTTAATATCTAGATATAAATAAACAAAAAGTAAAAATATGAAAGCTGCGAAAATTACCCATCTGTGTTAATACAAAATAGCGGCGAATTACAATTAACAGACTGTATGTATATTCATATTGAGTGTACGTACTTGCCGGCGCTGCAACAAGTTCAATGTGCTATTAAACGAGGTTTTTTTTACAATGCAAAAATATTATAAGCTCTTTGAACGCAATTAAGTAATAAGTACATCGACGGAAAAATTTTCGTGGCGAACAAGTGCTCGATAACATAAACTCTGACTATACTGTTTAGCATATTTTTCGTTGCCCTAACATCGAAAATTAATCAAATGCTTGCGCCAACAACGACGCATATCTACTCTCTTCAAGGGTTAGCCGGGTCATTCGGATTGTCAGTGGCGAGGCCAGTGGTCTTCAATAATGCTGCTTCATATTCCGCATGCTTATTCGATTATCCCGGGTGGTCTGATTTTGCATAGATATTATTTTTTCTCATTGGAAACTCAATCGGAAGATTCGAAGTTTGCTATCGTTTTAATGTCCACAAGATAACCGCTTTATTTATATATACGATATAGAAGGGGAAGTCGTAACATAAAAAATATTTATTTAAATTCAATTTACCAAATTGCCCTCATTTATATATATGCAATAATTTCATGGACTGCAAATATTACTCTACACATTAGTAAATTGGTAAATAATTATGACAAATTCGTATATTAATACATAAATAATAATTTCCGTTTTTGATAAATCAGAAACCTCAATATCATTATTAACAATTTTTCAGGTACATAACTAATTTTTAAACTAATGATAAATATACTGCGAAATTACCATTTTAATATGCATAAAAAAATCATATAAATATGCACTGCAATAAATTCTGATTAAATCGCGATTCAGTATCGACGCTTATAATTATCTGGTCAGGTTCCTGATCCGAGCCAGACCCGGGTAGACCCTGTAATAACCAGTATGCCTGAAAACGAAGTGAAATGCAACAAAAAGTATTTAAAAAATTCAATTTACTTTACCAAATTGCCCTCATTTATATTCATGCAATAATTTCATCGACTGTAAATTACTGAATGTACACATAACTGAATTAGTAAATAATTATCACAAATTCGTATATCAATGCCAAAATAATAATTTCCGTTATTGATCAATCAGAAATCCCAATATCATTATTAACAATTTTTCAGGTACGTAACTAATTTTTAAACTAATGATAAATATACTGGAAAATTACCATTTTAATATGCATAAAAAAATCATTCAAATATGCACTGCAATAAATCCCGATTCATTCGCCATTCAGTATCGACGCTGGTCTGGTCAGGTTCCTGATCCGAGCCAGACTCGGGCCGACCCTGTAATAACCAGTATGCCTGAAGACGAAGTGACATGCAAAAAAAAAATATAAAAAAAAATCAATTTACTTTACCAAATTGCTCTCATTTATATTCATGCAATAATTTCATCGACTGTAAATTACTGTATGTACACATAACTAAATTAGTAAATAATTATCACAAATTCGTATATCAATGCCCAAATAATAATTTTCGTTTTTGATGAATCAGAAATCCCAATTTCATTATTAACAAATTTTCAGCCATAACTAATTTTTAAACTAATGATAAATATACTGCAAAATTACCATTTTAATATGCATAAAAAAATCATTCAAATATGCACTGCAATAAATCCCGATTCAATCGCCATTCAGTATCGACGCTTATAATTATCTGGTCAGGTTTCTGATCCGAGCCAGACCCGGGCCAACCCTGTAATAACCAGTATGCCTGAAAACGAAGTGAAATGCAACAAAAATTTTTTTTTTAAATCAATTTACTTTACCAAATTGCCCTCATTTATATATTTATGCAATAATTTCATCGACTGTAAATTACTGTATGTAAACATAACTAAATTAGTAAATAATTATCACAAATTCGTATATCAATGCCAAAATAATAATTTCCTTTTCGGCGAATCAGAAATCCCAATATCATTATTAACAAATTTTCAGCCGTAACTAATTTTTAAACTAATGATAACTATACTGCAAAATTACCATTTTAATATGCATAAAAAAATCATTCAAATATGCACTGCAATCAATTCTGATTAAATCGCCATTCAGTATCGACGCATTATCTGGTCAGGTTCCTGATCCGAGCCAGACCCGGGTCGACCCTGTAATAACCAGTATGCCTGAAAACGAAGTGAAATGCAACGAAAAAAAATATTTAAAAAATCAATTTACTTTACCAAATTGCTCTCATTTATATTCATGCAATAATTTCATCAACTGTAAATTACTGTATGTCCACATAACTAAATTAGTAAATAATTATCACAAATTCGTATATTAATGCCAAAATAATAATTTCCGTTTTTGATGAATCAGAAATCCCAATATCATTATTAACAAATTTTTAGCCGTAACTAATTTTTAAACCAATGATAATTTTAGTACGCAATATAACCACTTTGATATTGCATATAAAAAAAATCATTGAAACATGCACTGCAATAAATTGCCATTCAGTATCGACGCTTATAATTATAACATTTAACGCGTCATACTTAATTGCTAAAACATGTGCGCAAATTCAAACGCAGTTGAGAATCACTGTACCCCCGGATGGTCGATGCAGTGTGAGTTTTATACGCCACACATATGTACATAAACACACACACACACACACACACACACTCGCTCTCTCGTTTACGTCGTGTACTTGTCCGCAGGACTGCGCGCAGTGCAAGCTGAGAAAACCCCTCTCCTCATCATTGACGCTTTTTCGCTTTCCTGCAGCAGCAGCAGCAGCAGCAGCAGCTTCGCTCTTTCTCCCCCCTTGCGCCATGTGTCTCTTTCATCCCCCGAGCTGCGGGAGAGCACACGAGCGATGCTTCGAAACAACTACGAAGGGGCCCCTCCACTGCTACAGCGTTTCGTTCCATCCTCCATCGTTGGAGGCTCATCGCGCGCTACGACGACCTTCTTCGGTTCAGTCGGGTTCAGCACTTCTCCACAGTTCGTCGTGACGCGGTTCATCGCAAGCGCAATCACATAATAAACAGAGAAACGAAAAATCTTACAGCAACGACATTCGCTTTCCGATAACATAGTTTGACCCGAGGATTTATAAGTGTGTAACGCCTTTGTGCATACTAGACCGCGTGTCAGTCTAGTATGTACGTTCAAATTACGTTAGTGAGCGCGAGATCATTTTGAAACGATGGGACACATAAGGCCATCTGTAAAAAAACGACTTTTCTTCGCCAAAAGGATGATTTACAAGAAGGACCGAAAGTGGGCCAAAAAGTGAGATTCAGTGGAGATAGTTGCTTCAATATACAGACTATTGTGCCATATGATTGTCTGAGACTTTATTTTATCCTACTATTCGCATTTACGTACAAAGATTTTAGATACTATTGCAGCATTTTATTCGTGAGTGCGTGACGTTGTCACGTGTTTGAACGTTCTTAATTTTAGTGACTCTGATTCCGCGAGTGACGTGATTTTTTCGAAGCTGCAACAGACAATAATACAAGTGTAACGCATTACATCGAAAGACCACGCTGCAATCACGAAATTCCTAACGAAAAAATACATATTAATTACTAACTCACGAATACACAAGACTGCCACTGATAAATGCCAAACAATGTGCCAAAGACTTTGAGTACAAGGTTAATCCAGTATTACAAATATATATATATATATATATATATATATACATATATAATCAAGAGTTTATGATATTCAAGCTGAAATCCAGCTGCTCTGTTATCGTTATACTGTTGTTAAATTTTTAGTAAATAAAAAGTTGAAAATATATATTAAGTACAAGGGAAAATATATCATTCGAATCATCGTGGGTATAATATCGCGTAAAGACATTGACGATTTAGTGACTTTATGTGAGAGAACGAGTGAGTGTGTTGTTGCGATTGAAAAAAAGACGATATATATACACTAACTCGTATATAATGAAAACGTTGTTCGGAGGATACGGGTATTCGTATCCAGGCCCGAGCAGTCCCTCATCCCCAACGAGGACCAGTGTTTGGGGAAGTGCGTACAGTCCCTTTCGAAAGTAAGTTTGTCACATGTGTTTTATTAAACGCGTCTACACTGTAAAAAAATTGTTGTTTGAAAATTAATATACAGTATATAAAGCTCGAATGCATATAACGTTATATTAATTTTCAGATGCATTCGTCATTGACAAATACAATATTTGTATATTAAAATAACCGCGTACTGTAATTTTCAAATACCAGTATCGGAGAATTCTTATACTATTCTTAAATTTATTATAAAAGTATAGTAATATGGAATTCATATACCCGTTTCGTAAATCTTATATCGTTTGGTATATTAAATTCACTTGCATTTTTAATAGTGTAAAACATTTGTTTTTGAAAATTAATATACAGTATATAAAGCTCGAATGCATATAACGTTATATTAATTTTCAGATGCATTCGTCATTGACAAATACAATATTTGTATATTAAAATGAAGATTACAATACTCACGTACACTGTTAGAAATTTTTATATGAAAATTAATATAAAGTATTGGAAGTTTTTTTGCGGATACGCGTACATTAAACTTAATAAACAAATGTTAATTAATATACAAAAACATTGTTGTAAAATTAATGTACAGTATACTAAATACTTCATAAAAGTTGTGTTTATAATATAATTATTGGAATTTTACAACATATCTGTATATTAAATGAAATTAAATGAAATTTAATATACTGTATCTGAAAAAGAACTTCCAATACATATATTAATTTTCAAAATATTTTTAACAGTGTACTGTAATTTTCAAATACTTATACCGGAGAATTCTCATACTATTCTAAAAATTTACAACAAATGTATATTAATATGGAATTCATATACCCGTTTCGTAAATCTGATATCGTTTTGTTTATTAAATTCTCTTGCATTTTTAACAGTGCAGTTTTTTTTATTAATCCTTTGCGTTACTGTGAGGCAATAGTTGTCCCACCTTCCGCTGAGTTTTAAATAGTTTTAACTCATTTCTTAATATTAAATACCGATTTTTTTCAATTTACTAATTATTTCGCTTCCCTTAAGGGGTCTGAATAAACTTAAGGCCCAAAAAACACATCGATTGTCAATATTTTTTTGCTGATTACAGTATTCAGATGACGAAGCCAGAATTTTACACACAATTGATACATAGTTTTGCCAAGTCTGAGTTATTTTTTAATTGGAAAATATTAGTAAACAACAAAGTTATTATTATTTAAACAAAGTGCCGCCAAATAATCTATTCGTACGATTCCCTTTATATTCGAACAGAGTATAGCTTATAACTTTTTCTATCCTATGACCAGATGATTTTTTTTTGTGGAAATTCAAACTTTTTTCTACAGTCTCATATTTTCGTAATATTTAAAATTAAAGAAAAGTATCCAGTTATACGATAGAAAATATTATAAATTATGCTCATTCCGAATTTAAAGTGAATCGGATGAATAGATTATTCGGCGGCATTTTGTTTGAAATATAATAACTTTATAGCTTATGAATATTTTTCAAGTAAACAAAAATCGAAGTTGACAAGATTATGTATTAATTGTGTGTGAAATCTCGAGTTTATCATTGCAATACTTTCCACGGAGAAAAAGGCTTAGTTAGATCAACCAAGGCGATTGGTTATATATGCGCCAACCAAGTTATTGGTTAGACCAACCAAGTTATTGGTTAGACCAACTAAGTTATTGGTTAGACCAACTAAGTTATTGGTTAGACCAACTAAATTATTGGTTAGATCAACCAAGTTATTGGTTACACCAACTAAATCATCTTGGTTAGATCAACCAAGTTATTGGTTACACCAACTAAATCATCTTGGTTAGATCAACCAAGTTATTGGTTACACCAACTAAATCATCTTGGTTAGATCAACCAAGTTATTGGTTACACCAACTAAATCATCTTGGTTAGTTCAACCAAGTTATTGGTTACACCAACTAAATCATCTTGGTTAGTCAATCAATAACTTGGTTGGTTAACAAATAACTTGATTGGTCTAACCAATAACTTAGTTGGCGCATATATAATCAAGCGCCTTGGATGTTCTAACCAAGCTTTTTTTTACGTGTAGTCAGAAAAATATATTGAAACTCGACATGTTTTTTTGGGCCTCATTCGTACCCCTTAACGGATCATTTCCCCTTTATTTTCTCCTTTCATTCACCCCTATTGCACTTCATATGCCACCATCTGTGGTGTCTATGATGCCCTGTGTAGAAAACCCGTTCCCGGAGAATTGAACCAATTGTGTATGCGTGTTTTGTCGCTCTTGTTGGTCAGTTGATTTGGCTAACGAGCGAAGCGTCAATTGAGGAAGCTTTGCATATTAGCACGTTCTCGTTTCGACGACGCAATGCGTTGTTACGATATTTTGAATGCAGTATACATGCGACTAAGAACTGTATTACTATATTTATGTACATGACGGACTTTTCTTCATAATTACTTTCTAGTCGGGATTGAAAACACTGAGAGAAAAAATGGCTCAATAACACGGAAGGAAATTGTGGGATTAGACTGGAAAATTATGATATCGGTGATTAGTCGTTGAGGTCATAATTATAATGCAGGAAAACCCGAACCCGATTTTTTGGAAAATACCGAAGGAAGAAGGGTTTTAACCTTCTACATTCATAGAAATTATGGTTGGCCTGATAACTGTAAAGTCATCACTATTAGCTATTAATATAGGCGAACATTTTATTATATTTGCAGTAATGTTACCGTAACTAATTATTAATTACGATAACAGTGAAAATGGTTAATGTACAAATCAGGTAAAGTCCTATGGACCAGAAATAGATCGTATGTTGATAAAAACGTATTGAAAAGAATTAGCTGAAATATCGGAAAATTTTTTAACAATGAGTCATAATGTAGTAGCAATTGTTCTTTATTTCAGGTATACTCGTTAGGGTTTTTACACATTATCCCCCTATACATTTGTCCCCCCATTGACTAAGAATATAATTTTTTATGATGTGTTATTTCAAGGCCGTTTTTTTTTCAGATTAAAAAAATAAATTATTATTTCTTAACTCTCATAGATCTGTTTGCAGCGATTCAAAACAAACCAAATAGTATGAATTCATGAATATACTCTCTTTCAAATAATTACCGTCCCATTGATGCACAGCGGGATGTTCAACATCCCACCTAGATTATTATCATTTTTTAAAATATTTCAACGTTTTCTTTCTCGATTTTGAATAAAAGTAGCTTTTTAAAAATAAAAATGTGTGCATCAAAGGGTTAAACAAACAATTTATAGTTGTCGCCTTAAATTGAGGCAGAATTGTAAGCCTCAATTATTTTATGAACCATAAATTAGTCCTATAATTTCATAATAATCGCTGATAGACTTTATAAAAAGATGTTTAAACTTGTAAACTACTGCAATAACAATTAATGCACTATAAAATTTCACAACGAATTCTGGGGAAAAAATATGGTTCTTTTATTTTTGTATGCATTAAGTTATGACTCCATGTTTTAACACAAACGAAATGTCGAAAAATTTTGATCACAAACAATTGTTGCGAAATAATAATAATAATTTACTAATAAAGATGATACAAAATAACAGAGGTTTACAACTCTGTTTACTATTCTTATTTCTCTAAATGTAGACCCAGACTATACAAGACACGCTGTGAACTTAAAAACAAAACAGAACAAACATGCGCAGAAAAAGACCTAAACCAACCAGACAGTGAAAAATCGCAAAGAAAAAAAAACAGTGCATGAAATTAGTCATATTGAATGACTAATCGGGATCATGAGCTTTCATTTAATTAAAGTGTATTTGAAGTACTTTTGTGACTGAATAATTATGGAATATTATGCTTTTTAAATATTATAGAATTTGCTGCAAACGCATCTGAATTATTCGTAATTAATGCAGTAATGTGGAAATTTCAAGTTACGCCGAATAATTATAGTTATTTGTTTTAAAAAGTATTTTAAATACATTTTCACTGAATGAATTCCTGTTGCTGATCACGATATCTTCGATATTTCTATGCTGTAAATATTCTTGTGGTTTTAATTCCGTAACATAATAGCACATAAATCAGAGCGTCTTTGTTAATGAAAGAGTGATAATTTATATTTCATACATTCATTGATGGAGGACCCGATTCTGTGTTATGCTATAGGAAATCGAATATTCTATAAAAAAATGGCCGTTTTGAGGGTGGCATATTATGCTTATTAAATATTAGAATTTACTCCAAACTCACCTAAATTATTCGTAATTATTGCAATAATGTGAAAATGTTAAGTTCTGCCTAATAATCATATTTATTTGTTTTAAAAAGTAATCATTTATTTTTCATACATTCATTGATTGAATATTCCATGAAAAAATTGCCGTTCTGAGGGTGGAATATTATGCTTTTTAAATATTAGAATTTACTCCAAACTCATCTAAATTATTCGTAATTATGCAATAATGTGAAAATTTCAAGTTCTGTCTAATAATCATATTTATTTGTTTTAAAAAGTATCTTAAATACATTTTCATTGAAACCCATCCCTGATTACGATATCATTGATATTTTTATGCTGTAAATACTCCTGTGATTTTAATGTCCCGGGACATTATAGCACATAAATCAGAGTTTCTTCGTTAATGAAAAAGTAATAATTTATTTTTCATACATTTTGTGTTATGCTACAGGAAATCGAATATTCTATAAAAAAATTGCCGTTTTGAGGGAATCTATATAATTCTATATAATTCTATAAAAAAATGGCCGTGGAATATTATGCTTATTAAATATTAGAATTTACTCCAAACTCATCTAATCTATTCGTAATTATTGCAATAATGTGAAGATGTTAAGTTCTGCCTAATAATCATATTTATTTGTTTTAAAATGTATCTTAAATACATTTTCACTCATCCCAGATTACGATATCATTCATATTTTTATGCTGCAAATACTCCTGTGATTTGAATGTCCCGTGACATTATAGCACATAAATCAGAGTCTCTTTGTTAATAAAAAAGTAATCATTTATTTTTCATACAGTGAGTGATGGAGGATCTGGTTCGGTATTACGCTGTAGGAAATCGAACGCTGCATGAAGAATTGGTCCATACCGAGGGTGACCCTGCGAAGGAGACCGCGCAACGCCCGTCCTCCCGCCAGTATTGATCACAGCCACGTCTTTTGTCGTGGTTAAAGCGTGCCACGCTTTAGCTCAATTTCTCTCAACAACACAGAGCTAAAAAAGAGTGCACAATATTTCGAGCGTAAAGTACGTTGATTGGCGTGATGACGATGAGCGAGGCGGCGAGTGCTATGAACTCGTCGCCGGTAGCAGACAAGATACACGCCCACACAAATTAACTTTAACTTGGCGGGCTGTATAACTTGTATACAAGAGAAATGGCGGTTTCCGCGTGCATTCCTTCGAGCGAGTCCGCTGGATCCTACGGATTCATTGTGATCTTCGAAGCCCGGAGACTGTTAGTGTTTGAAATTCTATTTCTGTGGCGGAAAACTCGCCGCGGACTATACGCTCTATGCGAACTTTGAACAGCCGCAACGTGTGCCAAGCGCTACAGTTTTTATTATTCTCTTACTACCACCTTGGCGCCGAAGGTTCGAATGGGAGACTATGTAGAAGAGATTCTAAGAAGCACGCATAGGAATGGCTTCGATCATCATTCGTCCTATCCCTTTTTCCTGGCGATCCAGAAAAAATTGGAGACAACGCGGGCACGAGAGTTTCGATCTCCTTGGGCTGAAGAGTCACTAGACACTTTACCGAAATAAGCCCCGGTGACCTGCACCATCAGACCACACAAATGCGCTTTGGATTCTATTCTCGTCAGCGTGTATCGTAAAAAGAATAATTGAGAAGTTGAGACGTGAGCTCTCTTCGGTTACTCTCTTTTCTCGCTACCGTTTTTACTTTTTGTTTTTTTCTCTCACATTTGAGTTCAAAGGCTTCTACTTAAAGGGAGAGAAAAGGGGGAAGTACAGTTGGAATAATGAGGAAGACTCGGGAATAATTTTAATACAAGAGATAGCAACTTTTGGTTAATAACAAAAAGAGTAATTGGGAATTTAACAAGTGAGCTCTCTTCATTTACAAACTTCTTCCTGCTGTTTTCGGTTCTTAGTTTTTTTTGTTTTGCTTTCGCTCACATTGAAGTTCAAAGGCGTCTTCTCAAAGGGAGACTGTAGAGAAATGAAGTAGCTGGAATAGTAAGGAATATTCGAGATTAACGTTAACGCGAAAGATAACAAGTTTTAATTCGGTTACTCTTTTTTCGCTACCGTTTTTGTTTTGTTTTTTTGCTTCATTTTGCTACGTTCTCCGTTACATCCGAGTTCAAAGGCTTTTTTTAATTGGAGAAAGAAGAGAATGGACGCAGTTCGGATACTGAGTTACACTCAGAATTAACGTTAACGCATGAGATAACAAATTTTAATTGGCAAAAAAATGAAGTATTGAAAAGGCAAGACGTAATCTCTTCGTTTCATCCTTTCTTTGTTCTACTATTTTCTTCCTCATATTCACGTTCATAGATATCTCCATTTAAAGGGAGGGAAAAGAGAAAGGGTGCCGTTGGAATAATGAGGAAGACTCGGTTATATCTAGTATGGTAGCACAAAAGATAACCACTTTTATTAAAATCGATTTTATGAGCATAACAAGGGAGGATGAGCGCGAGCTAACAACAATAAACTATTCACGCTGAGCAAATGTACATAGAATCTGCTGTGCAAATAGCCGGTAGAGGTCTAAGGATGCAATAAAATGAGTCATCCGTAGTGATGATGAGTAGGGCCACTGTTGTGAACGTGCGCGTGAAAACCGTGCTTATCGACGTAGTACTTGACGGTCCTGACGTTGCCACCGGGTTCGTGAACCGTGTACTCACCACTCACGAGCTTTCCTGGAAATATTAAGGAAAATATTGTCCTTAAGCTATGTTCATTAGGATGACAAAGAAAAAAAATGTTCTACAAAATATGATTATTTGGATAATAAAGCAAAATTTTGCCCAAAAGCTATGGTGATTTGGATGATGAAGCAAAAAATGTTCCATAAGCTATATTATTCGGATAATGAAGAAAAATTTAGCCAAAAAGCTATGGTCATTGGGGTGATAAAGCAAAAACATGTTCTATAAGCTATGATTATTTGCATAATGAAGCACAATTTTGTCCATAAGCTATGTTCATTAGGATGACAAAGAAAAAAAATGTTCTACAAAATATGATTATTTGGATAATAAAGCAAAATTTTGGCCAAAAGCTATGGTGATTTGGATGATGAAGCAAAGAAATGTTCCATAAGCTACGATTATTTGGATAATGAAGAAACATTTAGCCAAAAAGCTATGGTCATTGGAATGATAAAGCAAAAACATGTTCTATAAGCTATGATTATTTGGATAATGAAGCACAATTTTGCCCATAAGCTATGTTCATTAGGATGATAAAGAAAAAAACGTTCTACAAACTATGATTATTTGGATAATGAAGCAAAATTTTGTCCAAAAGCTATGGTGATTTGGATGATATGGAAAAAAAATGTTCTATAAGCTATGATTATTTGGATTATGAAGCACAATTTTGCCCATAAGCTATGTTCATTTGGATAATAAAGAAAAAAATGTTCTACAAACTATGATTAATTGCATAATGAAGCAAAATTTTGGCAAAAAGCTATGGTCATTTGGATGATAAAGAAAAAAATGTTCTATAAGCTATGATTATTTGGTTAATGAGGCAACATTTTGCCCATAAGCTATGTTCATTTGGATGATAAAGAAAAAAAATGTTCTATAAGCTATGATTATTTGGATAATGAAGAAAAATTTTGCCAAAAAGCTATGGTCATTTGGATGATAAAGCAAAAAAAATGTTCTATAAGCTATGATTATTTGGATGATAAAGCAAAAAAATGTTCTACAAACCATGATTATTTGGATAATGAAGCAAAATTATGCCCATAAGCTATGATCATTTGAGTGATGAAGAAAAAAAAGTTCTACAAACTATGATTATTTGGATAATGAAGCAAAATTTTGCCCGTAAGCTATGTTCATTTGGATGATAAAGAAAAAAAATGTTCTACAAACTATGATTATTTGCATAATGAAGCAAAATTTAGCCACAAAGCTATGGTCATTTGGATGATAAAGAAAAAAAATGTTCTGTAAGCTATGATTATTTGGATAATGAAGCAAAATTTTGCCCAAAAGCTATGGTGATTTGGATGCTGAAGCAAAAAATGTTCCACAAGCTGTAATTATGTGGATAATGAAGCAAAGTGTTGTTCATAAACTATGAATGTTTGGACAATGAAGCAAAATAAATACTTACCGTCATGATGCTGGGTGTGACTGTGCATGTCTTTGGTGTGCTCATCGTGGACACCGTAGGAAAATTTGTATAGCGGCTCGGCCACGTAATCCCAATGGTGATGACCATACTTGTCCACCCAAGTGATCTTCTGATGGTGACCGTGCACCGGGCCTTGGTAATGTTGGAATGAGTGAGCTTTGTGAGCCCTTGCTACTTCCACTATTATCATTATAGCTATCGCTATCGATAACGCGATTCTCGTGATCTGATGTTGATGGGAAAAAGAAATAGGATTTTTCCTCAATAGCACACAGAATTGTTACTACCTCAATAATTTCGAAACATTTTATTTATTTATTGATTCCATAAATAAAATAAAATTCATTTTTTATAGATATCAGATTAATAAGAAAAAAATTATAAACACTTTATTTTATTTAAATATGAATACAAACACATACAAAAATTGTACCAGACGAGAATAATGGGTCATTTTTTCCAACACGCATTATACATTTTTATGGCAATTTTTTAAGTACGTGGAAAAATGTTTTCAAATTTTCATAACATTTTGTATATTTTCTAACGCATGCGGTAGAAGTGATAAAATTTTTTTTTTATCAACTTCTTGTCGAAAAAATAAACAATATGAGTGAGTCAAATATTGTATGTCTTGAATTGTAATTAACAAATGTTGGAAAAATGATTTGGGAATTTTAATAAATTTTGTTGGTGATTCGTGCCACCAAATTTTTGTTCTTCTTTTCAACATTCATTTTTGTAATAATTGCAGTATTTCTAATAGTAATAAAATTAAAAAATATAATCCCGAATAAAAATGCATAATCCATCATTTTTCTCAGTGCATCTAAAAATCGCACATACCTTTGATAACATATTGTTAATAGATAATATTTTACCGGGCCCGTATGATCACGTCCAGTTAAAATACCGGACTGATGCACTTCTGAAAACGCTTTCGGTTTATATAGATCCATTTCGTACATCCAGCAATGATTGCTTTCTGAATAATTTCGGATTTCTGTGTCACTTATTCCAAACCCGGCGGTTCGCTAGATTTAACACATTGCAAAAAACTACTTGTTGTGCTGAAGAAGAAAATATGATTGCAATCGATCATGCAGAACATAGAATCTTGAAACAATCGACGTCCTATCATATCTGGAAAGAAAGGAATTTGTCGCGGTGACCCTCTTGGTTTATTGTTGAGCTATGAAATCGCCGGATATGACCGCAAAATTATTTGCCAAATGCTACTCCATTTAGATGCAGTTGTTATGGTACTTTGCCGAAACTAACTTCACCGCCCTTCCACCATCTACCACGTCGCTGTACACACTCGATTATTCATTTTGCTTAGCACGACCCAGGGAGTTCACAGAAATCGCCTGACTTGTACCCTAACCACGTAGGTCTATATTAAAGCTTACTGGAAGTCCCTACGTTTCCTCATTACTTTTATTATTTTGCATACTTAAGTCGTCTTCGCGTGCACTCAAAGTGATTAGCGACACTTGATACTTGGACCTTCTGGAAGATTTATGTACTTGCTGGCGAATGCAGCGTTAGGCTTAATGTAATAGTTCAATCAATTCCTGGTAAAATATTCTTTTAATTTTATGAATAATTCCGTTTAAATAACAGCCTGGGAATAACAAAAATTTGCTATTTATTTTAATTATTTTTTTAATAATTGGAAAAGGATGAAATGACAATAAAATAATAAAGTAAATAACAATTTAAGTAATGCGAGTTTGCCACAGACATTTTTTTTTTCGTCGTTCTTTGTGCTTTGTTTACGTGAAAAAAAATGTCGAGATTTTTATGTCAGGTCTAAATGCGAAATGGTCTAAAACATTGAGAACAGCGGTTTAGAAATGTCTGGATGTGTGTCGGATTCAAATCTGTATATCTCAAGAACGGCTTTACCAATCATGCTGAAAGTCGACATACAAGTATAGCATATATACTTGTTTGCTTGTAGTGATGGACGCATCAATTGAACCACCTAATCAACTTTTATGAGACTGAGTTTTATAGAAAATGTCTGTAAGGTTTCTTTTAGCTGCTTCAATTTTTTAAACTACTGAGCTAAATAGTTCTTTACAAATAAAGTAATGATGAAGGACGGTCGGTATTGAATTTGAGCTAAGTCTATTAAGTAGTTCGGATTTTAGACAATTTAAAATATTGTGGAGTATTGACATTGGTGCACTAATTCTTGAAAACTTCAAGCAGTAGAACTCAAATTTTCTACATGAATGAACTAATATGTAGCAGTGCTAGATATCAAATTTAGTAAAGTTTAATCAAAGGGTTCCGATTTTATCGCAATTTTAATTTTACAAACTTAAACCGCTGCTACTTCCGACATATCCAACAAAACGGACTGAAACTGTCGACAATTACATAATAATATGCACGGAAATTTGGTATCAAATTTAGTGGAAAACTACAGAGGCGTTCAAATTTTGTAAAACGTTGAAGTTTTTACTTATTATTTTTTAAAAGTTTGCGAAGTCGAGCCATGCCCATTTCTTCCTCTTTTTCCATCTTTCTCGAAACTTCGTCCATGAGGAAGCCGCATTTGGTTAATATATATTTCCTCGTAGAGATAGTTCTGCGAAAGCTGACGAATGAGGAAGTAATATGCAAGGCCTAACTTTGCAGCATTTTCCATACACCAGTTTTGGAATCGTAATATGTACATGAACTAATTAACGATTAGAATCTTCGAATTTAGAAGCTTATAGATTGACTTTAATTTAACTTAAATTCATGAACTAATTTTATTTTCTTTTTGTTACAGCACGAATATGCCGTTACAGGACATTACGATGGATCAAACGATGCCCATGGTTAATGGTCAGTATAAGACCCAACATTTCGTCATAACATATTCACAGTAATAACTAAGGTGTGGGCTTCAGATTATGGAAGAAAAAAAAATGTTCCACTGTCATTATGTTGGTCAGAAAGATAAAGATAAAATTCAGTAGACTATTAAGATAATAGATTGTGTGTGAAGGATGGTTAGTTTAGGTTCGCTGATTATCGGACCTCTCCGGATGCGATGAGTGTCACGCTCTACGACCATCCCAGACTGCGAAGCGAGCCCCCAGTCTATAACTAGTATTAATAACTTGTGATAAGTACTCGAGCCATAGGTATTTTTGTGACCAGCCTCTCTTTTCTGTTGCTGCTCCATTATCACAGCAATCGAGATTAGAATCGTGCTTCGAACGCCAGAGTATATGTGTATTAGTATACGCAGCACTACACATGGTGCGTTAAACTGTAAGATGCTCCAGAAGCTTATATAGCGGATCTAATGTGCGACGGACGATTGACCCTTCATTTCTTTGCCATATCAGGCATAATTTATCGATAATCGACACACCCTCGACGCTTCATTGCTCACATCCGATCAGCTCGTTTCTTTATCGCGGGCACGCGCGCATGTCCTTTATGGTCGATAACCCATAATTGTATAGACTTTGGAGAGTGTTGGAAAAAATGGTTTTGATATTATTAGAAATATAGTAGTTTGTAAATAGTCAGGAGTCAATGTACGCATTTAAGGACTACCAAAACTGTAAATATTAAATAAGATATTGCTTGGATAATAATTTGATTGCCGGACGATTAGATGTTTCTGTAAACTTCTTTTTCAATTTTAATACAAAAGTTTTGGAACATTTTGACGAATAGTTCTGTTTTACTAGAAATTAATTCTGCTTTTTTATTTCATGAAAGCATAACGCATTTTTGTGTAAAATTTATAAAAGTAGAATTTAAAAAAATTTATTTTTTCCATTAATTTAATTAAACAACGACTCCGACAATTAAGAAATTTGTTTTTCTTGTTAAGTGTATAAGTTTGACCACCAAAGAGTTTGAAGTTCGCAATTTTAATGTCATCTACAGTATCTCGATAAAAAAACTTTGTTTTGGGAATATTCAATGGTTATTAGAATCGTTTTTTTAGCTAGTATTTGAGGATTCTATTAAGTAATAGCTTATTTTTATAGAAGCGACAGACAGACATAAACTGAGTTAAATATTTCATGTTTATTTCTCAAGCCCATTTATCTTCGTTATTTAATGTAGATATCTCCATTACAAAAATTCTATTTTCTTGATGATTTTATCTTATGTAGAATATTGTTTTCTGATGCCATTTATAAAGTTCTGAAAAAGTATTTCAAAAGTATTTATTTAATTCAAATCAGGTTATCAACACGAAATTCTCTTTTTTTCTGGCCAAATTGACATAAGAACCACCAGAGTTGTAAATCCCCATTAATTCATGAGATATAGTTTACAGTACAATTTGTTTTGTAATTATGATTTCATAATAATAATATGTAGTGATTATAAAATAGAGTGTAAACATTTGAATAGCTGAAAAAAATACTAATTTTCGCTTTAATATTGCAAGAAATAGTGGAAAAAATGGAAGAAATAAGTAATGCATTACTTATTTTTTCCAAAGGATTACCGTGAATATTGACTGAAAAATAATAATTTTTGCAGCCATTCCAAAGTTTAATCATCGTACACAATCGCTACATGGTATTATTATAAAATCATTATTATAAAGTTGGTCGTATCATCGTCATTATTTCTATAAGTATAAGGCATTTACAACTCTGAAAACCACACGTCGATCAATTTATAGTTTTATGAGAAATTTAATTTATTTCAATTATATAATTATTATTATAATTTCTAATTATAATGTTAAAGGATGTTTTTTAAAGTGCTAAATGCCTTAGATAGATCGCATTATCGTCTTAAGAAACTGCTGCGTTTTATTGAAGTGCATACGTACTCTAGAATTATGATACTCGGGTCTATCGATGCAGAGCTCTTATCTAGCTATTGAGTTTCATAAGTGCATACGGGCCAGATGCAGCTGCCGACCGGGCCGAGACGATGAGACGCCAAGAACCCTCGGCGGGTGCATCCGAGTCCATTTTCGACGCTCTTCTCCCTCTCGTTAGATTCTCAGAAATCGTACGTTCATTTCTGTCGTCCGACGAGCCCCTCTGTCTCTCGTTGCTCTACGTCTCCTGCTCAAACCGAAGCCAACTTGCTCTTTTACTATACACTACCTATACATGTATAATATACAACATCCTAAAGTTACCCTCAATAAATTCTAATGCATTTAAATTCAACATATATGCAGTCTCTTCGTCTTGTAACAACTCGATCAAATTTTAAAAGCATATCATCAATTTAACTTTCCATAAGGATTTTCCATTACCATAAATATTTATAATTTTAGTTCGTTGACGGTAAAGAAATACGAAAATAATCACGGACAAAAATATGTTTATAAATATTTTATTTTTCCTGCAAAAATATATTATTTATATATATTTACTGCAAAATAGATTGAATATATGTAATGATTCGTAAAAAAATATTTGATAAATATATATTTAACATACAAATGAATATATTTTTATTTACCAAGAAATATATTTGAAGATATATTATGTATATAGAATTTTTCCGTGAAAAATGAATTTTTCCCTTGTATAATTATTTTTTATATGTCTAGACGTGAAGGAAAAAGTGGCATCGATGCAGTTAGGCAACGTGGTAGTAACGTTGATAATGAAAGTCATTATGGAGGGGATGAGAGCGTCCAGAGACTACGGAAAGCACGACCGAGGCCGGGAGGAGTTCGAGCATAGGGCAGAGGAGAACGAGGAGCCGGCTTACCGAAATAAAGACAGTTCGAACGAATGGTTCCGGCCTAAATGTGTCATCTATAAATACGTGGAGCTTAGGTCTCGACTCGCGACACGCTCAACGCTCGCGCGCTCGCTAGGCACTCACGACGCGCACCAGTACTTAAGCATTTGTCGAGGTGCTTGTTGCTGCAGGACAAAAGGGATAAAATTCGTCCAGCTTGACTGACCGATTGGTCACTGAGTCACCCTTGCTCGAGATGTCCAAGAAAAGCCTCAAGAGTCCTTCACCTCTCACCGAAAACCACTTATTGAAGATGCGAACGATTAATCCTCTCCTAAAACCTAGTTCTTGCTATAACATTACTCACAAACCCATTCGTGTAACCCTTAAACTCACAGTTCAAGGAGTACTCGACTGACAATTGTAGTAAATAGCCAATTCAAAGTGGCGCCTATCCTTGCGAAAGCAAGAGATGATATAGACAATCTACGCTGTAATTTTAACTACAGGCTGCGACGTTAGTGCCGCACGGATTTTGGCTCAGTAGTCGGTGGCAGCTCGAGTCGACTCGCTTGCACTCTCGAACGGAGAGCTGCTGTTATTAATTTTCAATGACAATTACTTCCCGAGCAACGGGAGATTAATATGCGCGACGCGAATTTGTGTCCGCTCGAATATCCGAGCTTCGCGAAAAGCCGATCTTCCGGGCTATGGGATGTGGTAGGTCAAGGCTATCGAGCTCTGAGACCTCTGCGACTGATTCTGCGGACATCGATCGAGCAAGAACGAACGAACCCATCAGAATCGAAGTGATGTTTGGTAGGATTGTATTTTGTATTGTGATTGGCAGGTTAATTAACGAAACGATCGACTAATGGAGTTTGGAAAATAGATGATAAAATAATGATGGACAAAAGGAAGGATCGAAACGATAATAGGTCGGCGTCGCCAGATATATTCACTGGCTGGTAGCAAGCCTGGTTCCTTGCCAAAGGGGTCTTGGCAGTTACGATGTCGTGAAGGATCTTTGGCGCTGTCGTTGCCACTGCGAAGTTGGCACGTGTCGCTATAGTTAGTTTTGTAGTAAAACTACGAACTGTCGTCTCTTCTCCCTCCATTTTCCATTTTATACTAGCACAATAGTTGCGCGGCCAAGCTTTTCGACTATTTCGATTCTCGATTTGTGTCTGTAGCCGCATGAACCCAGAAATACACATGGAGTTGGTGTAACCACTTTTTTAAAGAGTTTGCTATAAAAAAGTGGTTATATCAACGACTGTTTTTTTCTCCATGTAGATGAAAGTTATTATGGTTGGTTTTTGAGGAATGAAATTCACAAATCCTTGGTTAACAAAATTTATGGAAGCTAAGGAAATTACTGTTAGCTGAGTTGTTAGTTGTCATTAAATAGTAATTCATAATTCGATTAATAACTGTTATTGTCAACGTCATTTTATCTCAAGCTTGTACAATAGGGTGTAAAATCAACGACCTTAGGATGGGACCTCAAAAATTCACGTGGGATATAGATAGCCTGTCTTTCTACTCCCCAAAATTACACAAAATGCATTATGCATCGTGAGAGAAAAAGTTTGATCAAAGAGGATTGTTTGAACAACAGATTTTGTTGACACAAAGAATTTAGTTTTGTATAGAAATTACGAACAGTTTGTTCCTTCGTTTTCCTTTTTATAGCCGCAGAATAGTTGCGGCTAAGCGTTTCGACTATTCCGATTCTCGATTTGTGTCTGAAACTGCACGAACATAGAAATACACGGCATTGGTGCACCCGCGGTTTTAAAAGTTTACTATAAAAAGTAGTTGGAACAACTACCTTTTTTCTCCGTGTAAATGAATGTTATTAGCGTTGGTTTCTGAGGGATGAAATTCACGAATCCTTAGTTAATAACTGCTAGCTGAGTTTTTAGTTTTACTCAGATAGTAATTCATGATTCGATGAAGTACACTGTCATTTTATCTCAAGTTTACAGAAAAGGGCGTTTAAGGTAGTCTGTTCACATTAGCTAGTCAAATCAGTGCTAAATTTTTAATCGCGTTTCAAAATTTACACATTTTGGTAGTTTTGCCGACTGTTCTGCAGAGTGGCTTGCTCATCAGCATTAGTTCTTAATATATAAATCCACCCATAGACACACTTGTTGATGGATTTTGAAATAAAAATACCCTGATACATACAAATTTCGGATGAGGTCGTTGTCATCCAGTTTTATATTAGAAAAAACCACAATATTAATCTAGTTATAACGAGCAATAGCTTATGTTGTTTGTTAAAAAATGCTTCATTGATTGACCGGACAAATTCTGTATTAGTATTAGTTATTCACAAGTTACAAGCATGTGTAAATCTGATGATAGGTTAGAGTAGATAAAAAACGGTTGCAATTTTCTTACAAAGAATACTATAAGAAAATGTCTCCGGTCAATCAATGAAGCATCTTTTAATCTTTTAATAAACAAAATGAGCTATCGTTCTTCAAAGTCTGACAAAAATTATGGTTTTTTCTAATATAAAACTGGATGACAACAACCTCATCCGACATTTGTATGTATCAGGGTATTTTAATTAAAAACCGTGTCTGTGGATGGATTTATATATTAAGAACTAATGCTGATGAGTAAGCCACTCTGCAGAACAGTCGGCAAAACTACCAAAATGTGTAGAAACGCGATTAAAAATTTAGCACTGATTTGACTAGCTAATGTGAACAGACTACCTTAATGGGATGTGTAAAATCAATGACATTAGCGTGGGGCCTCAAAAATCACAAGGAGTGTAGGTAGTTTGCCAATCTACTGCCCAAAATTACACAAATTGCTTTATGCATCGTAAAAGAGGAAGTTTGATCAAAGTGGATCGTTTGGACAACAGATTTTGTTGACATAAATCATTTGGTTTCGTAGTAAATCTAAGAATAGTCTGACTTGCCATTTTCCATTTAATATCCGCAACAAGCTGCGTCCAAATTTTTCGACTATTTCGATTCTCGATTTGTGTCTGAAGCGACACGAACATAGAAATAAATGAAAGTTATTAGGGTTGGTTTCTGAGTGATGAAATTCACGAGTTCCCGGTTTGCAAAATGTATGTAAGCAAATGATTGATAGTAGAGTTGCTAGTGGTAATCAAATAGTAATTCATGATTCGGTGAAGTGCACTGTCATTTTATCTCAAGCTCGAGGAAGAGCCCGTTCGATCGGATGTAAAGATAATGACGTTAGGGTGGGGCCTCGAAAATCACATGAGATCTAGGTAGCTTGCTGTTGTGCTGCTCAAAATTCCACCAACTGCACAATGTATCGTAAGAAAGAAAATTTGATCAAGGTGGATTGCTTCGACAATTGACTTTGTTGACACGAAGAATTTTGGCATTTGCTTCGCAGGTACAAATGCGAGGTCCTCCTCCGCGAAATCACCGACGGGCGGGGCCCTCGGCAACACGCCTGGAATCGGAGCAGGCGGCAGAACAATAAAGGAGTACGAGGATCAACTCGAGGCACTAAAGAAGGAGAATTTCAATCTGAAGCTACGAATATATTTTTTGGAGGACCGAATGGGCATGACTTCCGCGGACGATGACCCTGTAAAGAAAAACATCGAGCTAAAGGTTTTTATTTGTTATAATATATTTTTTAATCTACTTAAACATTTTTAAAATTTAGTAATAAAATTATTGTAATACTTTGCCAGGTTGATAATGAATCATTGAGGAAAGAACTAGTCGAGAAGCAGGAACTTCTAAGCCAGGCAGCCAAAGCATTCGAATTGTACGAGGAACAAAAGGAACTCTCGTTACGTAATCAAGTTCAGTATCAAGAATCCTTGGAGAAGGAACGAAGAAGGATAGCGGAGCTTGAAATGGGTAAGTTTAATGCATTTCGCGCATTAGCACAAGCGCAAAAAGAAAAATTTGCGTGCGATTTCGTTTAAATATAAGAAACAACACTTTTTAAGACTAATAAAAAGTCGTTCGTTGTTTATAAATGTACTTTTAAACTATTACACAAATGGAACAGTTTTTTAAATTCACACATTTTCTTCGTCTACACTTTCAACACAGAATGATCATCATTTTGGTGAATAAAAATTGACATAGTAACACGAGAAATATTGTAATAATTCACAGGGAGACAAAAGAGCGACAAAAAATTTTTTTAACGTAAAAATGACAATACATATATTGTGAAATGCACAAATATTTTTTACAGTGCACTGTCGATATTAATAGATTGTCCTAACGTCCGTTTTTCTTTTATTGTAGAATTGGACGACTACAAGGGAAAACTCACCGACACATCGATGTACTATCAAGAAATGTTTGGAATAACACCGGAAAAAACCTTGGAACACAAGGAAAAATTGCATCAGATGGAAGAAGTGGTCGCGTCCCTTGAAGCCGAGGTACACTCACTGCAAATATATAAATCGTATTTCAAACAATTGAGGAGATTATAGTAAATCTGTTTAAAGACGTGATGCATGTTTGACGACGATTGTGTGCTTCGCGCTTCTGTCACCAGTCGGGAATGAGACACTTTGAGTTCTAAGCATAATCTCCCCGTCGAACCGCAAGCGGACACTGCGTCATGTTTATTCTCAGTAATGTTTATGTAAGATAAGAGGGTTCAAGGCTGATAAGTAAGGGAGATCACAGCATGTCTGGAGTGTGCGAATAGTTTTGAGGATTTTTCAAAGCCGAGACAGGAATCGATGAATAAATTTTATTATTTTTCGTTATTCAGGTTAAACAGATAACAGCGAGTCTGGAGGAGGAACGAAGCTGGGCACAAGAACTGGAGATCGAAAGAGATCAAATCCGTGCTCGGCTAGAAGCGGAAACGAGACTGCGAGAAAAACTATCGTCAGAGCGCGACGGCGAGATCGAGGGCCTCAGGGAACGCGCTAAAGAACTCGAGGAAGAAGCTTTCAAGAGGGAAAATGTTATTCAGCAACAGAAAAACGAAATTGCTGAGAAGGAACGTGTGATAAAAGAAAAATCATTGCTACTTGAAGAAACGAGTCGAACTTGCGAAGAAGTCAATATCGTCGCGGAAAAGAGGAAAAAACAGGTTGCACAACTCAGAATTTCTATCAAATCGAGAGACGACGCCCTTACCGATCTTAACAACAAACACCGGGCGCTACTCAATCAGGTTATTATAATTTTCGTTTTTTATCTGTTTTATGTGCTTACCTAGCAAAGTGATAAACCTTAATCAAAATTACAATAAATATAGTAATAAAGTATAATAGCTAATTTATTTAAAAAGTATAATTTTCATAATTGTAGGAAATATGTGTGAACAGAAAATATTTATATTTGGAACATATGCATGTCGTCGTAAAGTTTAAGTTTATTGGTGACGAAGAATCCAAATTTTATGTTGCAGTTTGAACAGAATTACGCGAAACGCTCGTCGGCGCCGAGCAGTCCACTCACAACGACCCCCTTCGAGGGGTCGCGTTCTCCGAGACTGAGCCAAAAATCTAGTTCTAGCCAGAGTCCATCGAAAAGCACGAACAGTCCATTCGACTGGGAACCACACAGAGATAGACCTTCGAGTTATACCTACCCGAGCCGGGAAACAAATTCGTCGTCGGATAACACGGAAGCCAATGCGTTGGGCAAGGTTTGTATTTATCTAATTCAGATTATTTCTTAATTCCAGTAGAATATTTGTAAAATAAATTCAATCCATTTTTTTCTGCTTTCTCAAATAACTTATACTTTATTAGTTACACCGTGATTTATTCAAAATTTAAATACTATTTATTATTTATATTTTACTGCCATCGTTGCATGTTTGCTTCATTACAGGATTCTTAAAATTACTAGAAAATTTGACGAACATTTTATTAGGAATGCACACTCCATTCTTATTTAATAAAAGAAAATACATATAAATAGAAAACTTAATTGTCCAAATTTGTTATTTTTTAACTATGTTAATTAAGAACAGTGTCTAATACTATAGAAAAAATATTTTGTTATGCGGAAAGATACTTGGACATTGATGTGTTAATATTCTAATTGTTTGAAGAATGTGTATCAGCAAATTCCTGGTCCTTGATCCAATGATAATTTAAAAATTGTATCGGAATAACAATATGCGATAATCATTTTTATCTAATAAAATTATCATTTTTTAAAGCAGGAACTTGAGGAGCGCGATCGGGAGATGAAGCGACAAGCCGAAGCGAAAAAGCAGTTGATCCTCAAAGTGTGTAACATGCAAAAATCGGCAGAGGTTACGGAAAGTAAAATGAAAAAGCTTGAGACCGAGCACGAAAAAGCTCTGAAAATGATTCAGGGTTTGATGTTGATGCAGCAGAAACACGAGGATAAGCATATGAAGAAAGATCGTAAAATAATAGAATTGGAGATGGAGCTCGAAAAGTTATACAAAGGCTCTGCCGGTTCAAGGGTCAAGCGAAGTGGTCAAAATTCCTCGACGAGAAGAAATCTCAGTAACGAGATGAAGAATCATCCGGAACGCGACCAAACCGAACAGGTCAGTTCGCAAAACTTAATGCCAGGTGTTCGGCATAATGAATGACCATATTTAGCTTTGCCGATAGTTGCTGCTTTTTTCACATTACCAAACGCACCATTTTCTTTTTCATCATTTCTGATATAATTTGTACAATTACAACAGTATTTTTGCAACTTATAATCGCTCGTTGCTCGCCTTTTTTTGCCTGCATTTTTTTAAAATACATAAAAACTAACAATACGCCGTTTAATAATTCATTATTTTACCCGCCGTTCGACCCTTTGCGATATTTTGCTCTCATGATTTTTTTTTTGTTTTTTTTTTGTGGGACTAAGTTTCAAAACGAATTTAGGCCGTTCGCTAAAGCTGTTATATATTCAGGTAAGCGTGTAAGAAATTCGATACTTCAGCTGTCTTGATGTCGAAAACGTGCGAAATACGGCTGTCGATGATTCCGTGATAATATTGTGAATACCGAAAAACACCGCGAAGGCATTTGCCTTGGAAGAATTATTGCCATGGTTCGCACGACGAACCCATGGTCCACGTAAACCCGGTGATCTAGACGAGAAAAGACGCCTTCCTTAAGGCTAATAATAGAAAACGACGTCTCGCGGCGCCTTGGATCCTACAACGAGCGTGCTCGGCGATGCTCGAACGAGAATTCATTTCGACGAGTTAGGTGCGACCGCGCGCTTCTTCATCTTCTTCGAAAGATCTACGAGTTTTATTAGTGAAACAATAAACTTACTATCGACAGAAATAATGACAAAAATAATCAAGCCACAGTTGATTAACGCGATTCCATGATATCGGCAATAAACGGCGCGCGGTCGCGCCAAAATTTCAAGATTTGTCATCAAAAACAATAACAACGTTAAGTCGCTTGCGAAACGTACTGAAAACACGGTCGAACTCTTCGCGTTAATAATATTCGACGTTCTATTGTTGTGATAGTACTTGGATCGAGTATTTGTGTTGTAAAGCAGCGAGAAAAAAATCATGTTGTCCTGCTTGTGCACTTCGATGCGAATGGAGGTAGGTACTCGGTGTTAACGTTGTCGCGCTTCCTAAGTTACAAACTGCTTCCGTTAATTGCGATTCATTGATCGGCCAACATTTATTATTGTTCATCGTTGTCACGCATATGTACTTTATTGATAAATGTTAGCCTCATGTTGATTACGATCGCTAACGTACCATTAGTGCAGCTTTAGATCATACTTTTGTTGTTAAAATATTCATTATTTACACGTTTGTCTGCTTTATCGAAAACTTTTAGCCTCAAGCTTATTATGATCGTAAACGCTCTGTTAGTGCTGCTTTAAAATGACATTTATAGATGTTTACAAACATACTACTATTCTTTACTATTTACACGTACATCTCACTGTTAAAAATATTTGATGTACCAGACTGCAAGTTTCAATGCATAAATTTACATATTATATTCAGTGGACAATCGTGATGAAAATTGGAGTAAAGCATTAAAATTAGAAATCTTTAAACATTGTTAGTGTAGCATCTATGCAGAAAAACTTTCGGTACTGGTGCAATAAATTTCAAGTAGATTTTTTTTACAATGCGACTTTATTGAAAACTCTAATGCACTCTCAGCTTTGGAATAAAATATACCGAGGCTCATTGCTCTCAAACGGGGTCTAAGCGGCTGGAATGATTCTTTTAGGGACCCGCACTCGTGACACTCGTGACCCCGAGGTGTTGGCAAAAGAAAACGAAACATTAAATCGACACACCGATCGGCATCCTTATCCCGTACAACATGTTCCCGGCGCATGAATGCCACGTGTATCCAATAACGCAACGCATGCTAGTCCGTTTTGTTTTTATTATAAATATTGTAATTTTATCAATGTTGCTGAATTGAATGTTAATAAAAACGAATACGAAACTTGTTGACAAAAAAAATCACGGTTTATGCTGAGGGGCCTCAAGTCTAAATTCATGGGGAAAATATGTTGTTTTCTGTTTGTGCAGCAACGTTTTGAGGATATGGAGTGCAAGATTAATGAGCTACGCGATCAAATCGAAAGTGTCAAGGCTGAAAAAAATCTTTTGGAGAGACAGATACAGGCTGGTTCTGAGGTAAGTTATCTTCGGATTTTAACAGCGACAGGAGGTGTCGTCGTGCCCACGCACTTCTCGCCAACGAGGCAACGCGCAGATTTGTAACTGCGAGTTGCATCTTATGCTTTGGGGGCTTTCTTTGAGCGTCTACGTTGGCTTATAAATAGATTGACATAAAAGCTTCACTTCTATGCGTATACGAGTCTTCGCGTATATTCGAAACGAGGCCGATTCCATGCCTGACGGCGAACAGTGCGATGAGAGCGATGTGGATCGTTGCAGCCATTTGTCAATTTAATCCTCACAAATTGCTCCAAAATATTATAACAAAACGTATTCTATCGCGTTTTAGGTATTGGAGGAACAACTTCACGAGAAGGAGGAGAAAATTGAGCTTCTAGAAATTGAGAAATGCTCGATGCAACAGGAGCTGCGTGAAAAAATGGAGCAGCTCGACAGATTGAAGGAATCTTACGATGTGGCGACCGAGAGGATCGACAAATTCGAATTAGATGATGTAGTAGGCGAACAGGAAAGACTCAGAGAAGAACTGATCCTCCGGAATATAGAGATAGACGAGAAAAACCGAAAGATCGAACAACTGTCGAAGGATTTGCAAGTAAAGACGCAAAATCTTCAAAAATTGGTTAATACCGAGCTCTGGAGTAAAAATAAGGAAATAGCGAAATTGCACAATCAGACTATGTCGGCGAATCAATCGCAGGACACGAGTAGAGGCAACAAATCGGAATTGATGCAACAGGAAGAACGTGCGGCTTGTCAGCTGGGAGTTCTCGTGAAAGAACTGAACGACATTGGCATTAAAGTCAGCTTTACCAGCCAAGTGGTACAGCTCAACTACGTCAATGGAAACGAAGCGATAGACGTTAAAACTATGACCGAATACGTGCAAAAGCTCGTAAATCAGAAGAGAGAATTGGAAAGGGAAGTCGATTATTTAAGATGGCTCAAGCTCGTGGCGCAACCGGATGTTGCGTCTACTCAGGAATTGGAACATTGTCCGTATTCCGAAAATGAAAAAGCAAGAAAGTATTGTGAAATGTTGCGAACACATGTGAAAGATCTTTTCAAATTTATGAAGGAAATGCTCAAGAGCAGTCATTATCCCGATGGAATAAATAGCGATCACAGAAATATCGTGCTGGACGTACTTCTCAGCTCAAAAACGCTTTACGACGACTTCGTTAAAGCGCAGGACGGTCGACTTCCATGGGACGACGTAATCGATGACGGAATAACTGCTCGACGAAGTCTATCTACGGAACTCATGCCCGTGGATGGATCCCGAAAACCAACGCCTTCTGAAGCTCAATCCGACTCTGAAGCCTTCTCGGAACCTGATCGAAAAGTTTCACTCGCTAGAATCGGACTTCAAGAAACGCACAAGGGCCACAAGTCCTCCAACAGACCGCGAGTCTCCAAGTATTCGAAAACTTTCAGCGATTCCGAAGATTCCATCGACTACATACCTTATCATAAAAGCAACTATCAGACGGAAATTAATGGAGAAAACGACTGCGGACAACAAATTCAACAACTTATGGAAACGAACAGGCTACTCAGCACGGAATTGAGCGCCCTGCGAGAGGAGATCTTGGCGAAAGTATCCTTGGACAATGTAAGACCATTTCAAAGTTCTAAGCTTCTGTTACTTTATAAAATAAAAATGTACAGTGCAATCGATTTCATAATTTTAATGATGATAATCAGCAGTCCTTAAAAAAAGATGTTTAAACCTTTGAATGTTAGAAAAATATATTAATTTTTACTAAATATCATGAAAAACGGGAAAAAAATGGAGGAGAAAGTTTCTCTAATTTTTTTTTGATACATGGGCTGATTTCTTTTTAAATTCTGCGAAATTTTGACATTTTTTTAGCAAATACAAATAATTGTAAACATCATTTTATAAAAGTAGCAGAAAATTGTCGTAAAATGATAACTTTTTAGTCAATCATATGATAAATATTTGTCAAATAAAATTATAGATTTTTACCTGCTTTGTTGTTACTAAACAGTCTGAATATAATTACGAATAAATTTATCTCAATGTGTTAACGTTCACTTTTATGATCCACAGGAAATTGACGATAAATTAGAACCGATTATCGCCAAGTTGGAAAAATCGCAGCAGGTGCACGAGCGATTACAAAGTGCTCTGGAGAGAAGAATGCACGACTGGAACGTGATGAAGAATGACAGTAAACACAATGGTATCCGTAAAGCACAACTGGAGAAGAAAATCAGCGACGTGGAAATTATGGCTGTCGAGATGGCAAAGCAAAAGAGCGAGCTTTTGCATTACAAAGAAGACACCGAGAGGAAGGCTGCCGAGATGCTGATTACTTTGAATAGGGAGAACGAAGCAGTATGCATTACTTCTCTTTATGTCATAATCAATATTCACGTTCAATGCGTACAATTAAAAAAAAAATACTTTAACTGTATCGTTCGATGAAATTTCAGCTGCGTTCGAGGATTAAGTTGCTGGAAGAGGAGAATGAAGTTACGAGATCGAGCGTCACGACGCTGTCGAAGGATCTTGATCAACTCACTCTGTCGCATAGTCAGATTCTCGTCGAAAATACAAAACTCACAAACGACAAATTAAAACTCGAGCAAGAAGTTCGTAAAAGTGAGAGCAAATACGACATGACTGTGCGTTCTCTTCAAGATAAATTTAATAAGGAGGTAATTATTAATTTTCAACATGTTATTTGTTTATTATTTAACTTTTTAACCGAAAGTGTAGAATATTGGAGGAATTTGTCAAAACATATTTTTTTATTTCCATTAAAAAGTTCTTGGAGAGTTTTACAAATAGTGGAATTCGTTTTGAATTTTTTAATTGAATGAAAAACACGCATTTTCCCATAAAAATATATAAAGTTTTTAACCGAAAGTGTAGAATATTGGAGGAATTTGTCAAAACATCTCTTGTTATTTCCATTAAAAAGTTCTTGGAGAGTTTTACAAATAGTGGAATTCGTTTTGAATTTTTTAATTGAACGAAAAACACGCATTTTCCCTTAAAAATCTAAAGTGCAATTTCTGCACAAATTTTATTTTAAAAAGTGTCCAACATTTAAGAATTTTACTTTATTTTGTTCAACGCGAAAGGGCCTTGGCCTTAAAAGAATGAGTTAAATCATTAGATCTTCATCACGAGCATTTTTTTATTACGCAGGTGACAGATCTGAATCAGATGAATGATTCGCACCGAGCGAGGCTTGAAGAGCTTGAAACGACTAACAAAGAATTGAGAAGGCACGTCGTTGTTTGCGAAGCGAGTGATTCCGCGCCTAGCTCAAGCGGAGTTTCATCCATTCCTGCTGATTCCAATCACAAACAAGCGTGTGATGATTTGATGCAAGAATATCACACATACAACGTAAGTCGATTGACAATTTTTGTGTCTTCAATATTTATACGTACAAGAAATCAGATGGTAACGTAACGTATTCATTACAGGGCTCGCAATATTGGCTGTCGATAAATTACCCGACGTCGTCTGGTCGCAGTAAGTCAAGCTGCTCTCCGGATTTAGGCATCGAGAGCGACGCGGCAGTTTCGACGACAAGACCGCTGCAAGATACTCTGAAAATTACAGAATCCATGACAAATTTGCTGAGTGACGAAGACTACAACTCGAATACGCACAGAGGAGTTCGAGATTTGGATCGCGACAGTCCACTCCATTTAGAAGGTCAACCCTTAAGCTTAATTTGAAGCAACTTACATAATTTAATTAGCAATTCAATTTTCGAAATATATTTATCAAATAAATATAATTGTTAATGCTATTAAATCTGTCATTTAATTTTTAAATATTGATAGTTTGATGAGAATTATTAATATTGATAATGTAATTATTAATATAAATTTTTATCTATTCATAATTTCTATAATATTAATAGTTTGATAAAATTTATGATTCTAATATTTTCGTGTTTATAGGTCTGGATGAGGTCGAAGCGCTGAAACAAGAGAACGAAGTATTGAAGAGACGATTGATGAAAACAAGACGAGCTCTCGAGGACACGTTTCAACACCTTTCGGCTTCGAATAAGAATAAAAAGAACGTGGAGAAGGCAATAACGAAACAACTGATGATGACTAAGAGTATTCTCAAGAAGACAAGAACTTACGAAGAAACGTTCGATTGAGATGACGAGCATAATAACTTAACGCCATATTCCCTCGAGTGACAATAAAGGGATCGAACATTCGGTGATTTGTGGAACGCGTTGTGTCACCATTAGATACGGTTCTTACTTATCTATCTCTATATACTACATTGTGCGAACAATGCATATACCATTAATTTATCGTTGGCTTTTTTTTACGCCGCTGCGTTTTTTTGTTGTCTGCACCCCTTTTCCAATCGAAGCGACTGACTGAAACATATTAACTATAAAAAACGATCGTCGTTCTCGCGGATACAACAATACGGCAAAGAAAACCATATTTTTTCACACGAGCGAAACAAAAGCTTTTTTTCGAGAGAGCCAAAGAAAATGCGAAATACCAGAGGAGTTGTAACTATTGTACATTGAGAGATCTGTAAATATTCACGTAGAGACCGCGAGAAGAAGTCGATTCTTCGTCGTTTTATAATTACTTTTTTTTTTGTTAATTATTTTTTCGTCCCGTATTTAAGTCTACTTATTAAAAGGTTTCTTTTATTCGAAGAAATCTTGTCCAGAGATGAAGGCGTGCACGTTTCGTAGCAAAATGTGTATCCTCTCACGCACAACGAGAAATTTACGAGTGTGTATAGTATGAAATAATATGACAGCTATAACGAAATCGTATCATCGCATAAGTCTAAACGACAAAGCATCTGTAAATAAATCAGGAGGAATAAAGTGCCATTGATACTTGCCATTCGATCTCACTGTTGATTTTCCCACCTTAATATTAAAAGTTGTTGCAAAATCGATAAAAAATAACATCGGTTATGATAAATTTTTATTATCACTTGATGACTAGATAATAATATAAAGATCCGTAATAATAACTGATTTTTTTGTTGGTGAGTTGCGAACGCGGCGCGTCACATTCGTGCGATTCCCTCCCATACGCAGTATGGGCTTTTACATAGTACGGATGTTGCCGAACGACGTGAAAGTCGCTCTTTAAAACTAATCAAACAAGTACGACAATCGTACACTTGTTTCGCATTCTCTTTGCACTGTCCAATGCGTACGAAATCGATGATAAGTACTTGATCACAAATTCCGTCGATCACCAGTAAAACGCACTTGTATTTCTCTTTATTTTCTAAGAGAACATCGAATGGTGTTCACAGCCCGAAATATCATGACTCTACACAGTAGTTTAATTGTATCTCGGTTCTCGTGATACGGACGAATCGATGAATCTCTCAAAGGGGTTTCGTTCTGGACAACTTAAAGGATCAAGCCTCGACTATACAATTTTTCGGATCTTTAATAAGAATTTAAAATAAAATTTAATTTTGAGAAAGATTTAGGGTAAAATAAAACTGTTTCCGAACCGACAGTAGTGGACGCGCGGTCGGTGTGTGGCTTCGGCGGTGCCCAGAGTTAAGCAGCATTATTTGCGGCCATAACTTGGATGGGTGACCGCTTAGCCGCGCACTGGTTTGCGCGCCAACTGCTGAGCGGGAGGCAGTATTTCTGAGTTTCTAATGTATTCTTATACAATAGAAACTCAGTAAAAATAAAGCCGTCTGTATCGGCCAGGTTTTCCGCAGTTTCCTTCTGCCCGCGTGCAAATGCGATACAGTAGTGCATTAGGATGAGTGGCTGCGGACAACACTCTAGGGGGGGTCTCTATGAAGTGAACGGGGAAAGGGTTGTCTATGATGGAACGGGGAAAAGGGGAGAGGGGCAACGTAAAAGCCTGAAGAAGGCATACGGAAAGAAACAAATAAAATTAAAAATTAAAACTGTTTCCGATTTTCTCAAAGACCGAATTAAATAAAAATCTTTCTAAATTTATAAAAGATTCCAAATTATATTTAAATTTTTCGGATTTTTTTTTACTTTTGTGTTGTGGCTTGACCCTCTTAATTGTTACTGATCATTTTAATTCTGTATAATGAGAATGGAGATTCGTTGATTCAACAAAATCCATTAAACAACCGCTCTATGATATTTCTTTAGTCAGCACGACAATATTTTTTCTCACCTCTACTACGTATTGGTTTATTCAACCAAATGGATTGCTGTAACTATACATTTCCTTGCTTTAACTAAACATTTGCATTACAGCTCGTGTACGTTGGATTTTGTTGAAAAATTAAACCCCTTTTCTCAGTATATATTGTAAGCGGTGCAGTTATCAGCTTTTTTCCCTGCGAATCGTATTGAATAGAAAGACTCGCAACAAAGCTGGTAAAAGCTTCGTTTACACTACAATTACATCGTGCATTTACTTATCACCGCGATGCGTTAATCGCCGAGCCGCAAACACGCAACTCGCAACATACAATATACAGGAGATACAATAAAATTCTTATACCCGACTATTTACAATATTTCACTTCATACATATCTATCCTGACACAAGTGCCGTTTACGACGACAATGATATCGCGATGTGCACGAGATTACTTATAACGGTACTATAAGAATACAATAATCATCGGCAAAATTACATACGGAGCCGTCTACGCGATCTTTCTTCGGGTAGTACGATCGGCGAAAAAAAGCCCGTGCACGACGTTACCGCGACGCGACAACACTATCATCTAACGAATCATTGTTTCAAGTCTATTGATAACGGGAAACGAGGAACTTGTACATAAATATATATCTATGTTTAACCGTAATATCGATGCGTATGGACTATGCTCGTACGAATGTCTCCTTTAATCTTTAATTTTTCTTTTTTACCGTAGTTATCGCATATGTATTTTATTTTTTTTTACTTATGCGACGCACTCGCTCTATATGTTACATAGAGTTGTTTTAACGCTGATAGTGATGGCAAGTGTCACGAAGAATTGTCGGAGGATGGGATGGAGATTTTTTTTCTCAGCTGGGACGGTACAGTCGAGTACAGTCTTTAGAAAACAACGTTAGCCTTCACTCGCGATAACCAAGGTTTCGGTGGACATTCGCAGGATTTTTCACGTTTGGCCAACGAGTCATTCTACGTACGGTATTCGCATAAGGATTTCTCTTTTATTTTACTTATGTGGCGGGTTATGTGGCGTAGTGGGGATGATGATGGGGATGCTGGGCTGGTTCGCCCAGCCAGGAATCCGGCGATGGAGGAAAATCTGGGTAACCACCTGGACCAACTGGTCCACTTCCTCCGCCACTTCCGCCGCTTACCGCACTCGGTCCACCACCTGCGCTCGATTCGTTGCTCAGATCCGAACCTGGTCCTGCTACCATTCCGCCCGTTCCGCCTGAGGCAAATGAAAATAACTATGTTAGATTTATCTACACTGTAAAAAAAATCTACTTGAAATTTAGTGTGCTTTTACTGGCAGTTTTTATTCATAAACTAGTATATTAAATTTAGTATATTTAATTTTACAGTAAAAGGATTTGAATTTTAATAATTTGCCTTAATTTTACTGGAAAAGTACATGAATTTTATACCACAATTGTATATTAAATTTCGATGGCGAGTTTATGAATAAAAACTTCCAATTTTTTCTTATAGTGTAGTAATAGAAAAAATAATTGATGCACTGAGAGAAAAGCATATCGTTGATTTAATGATTTCACATGATAAAACGAATATAGAAAGGCTTGTAATGTTTTATGGTTGAAGCGATGATAATATGGTTCAATAAACGATACTTGCAAGGTTATTGGAAACAAACGTTGAAATCGTATATGCAACAAAACAGCATATTTGAAGCTATTAGAATAGTTTTTGAAACTATTAGAATAGATTTTGAAACTATTATCGTTTTGATGAGTGCTACTATAATTATATTTGCTATAACCATAAAATAGAGACGTTCCTCCTGGGAATTATAGTTTATAGTTAGATTATCGTCGGTCTAACTATATATTTTTTTTAAATTACCAGATTTTTCTCTCAGTGTGATGATAAGATAATTTGGATATGTTAGCAATGGTCCTAAATGTGGTGGCGATTAATAACTTTTTCTACAAATTGGTGAAAAGATTTATCTGAAAATATTGATACATTTTTCTGAAATTCTTGAAAATTTCTATGACCCTCAATGGTTTCGCGTTTTTTTTTTGAGAATTGCAAAGTTTTCTCTCGATGGAATGATCTATAATTGTTTTGGAAATATACATATAAAGATTCATTATTTTTTTTAAATCTAAGTTTATCGCATTTTTTCTGAAGAAGTCTTTTTTAAAGGTGTGGATTAGACGATGAGGAAGAAATCAATGGGGTTGTGAATATCTTAGAATTCGAAAAAAAAAATCAATTTTTAGAACAAAAGTTTGTTTTTGCAGAATTCTGCGGTTAATAGACGTTGAAATGGACGTTGAAAAGAGAATTTGACAATGTCTGAAAAATGATAATTTAGAATACTCCAACAAATATGCAAATCTTGCATCACATCTGAGTACCAAATTTTGTTAAGACATTTTTAACCGTTTTGGACAACATTGTAATAGAAATAGGCATATTAGCGCCATGCCAGTGAAACACACACTCCTGTCTTTTTGCCCCGCGAAAAATAGATAATCCATACAAATTTTAGGACGATTTGGCTATAACTTTTTAATCAAATTTTCAGAAAAATATTTCTATCCGGTAATAAGAGTTAAGGATGTTATACAGGTTAACAGTTTTAAAGATTTTTGTCCTGGTTTTTTAAATATTGTAGAGAAAAGTACGACAATTTTTTAAATATATTTAAAAAAAATTTTACCCACATGGTTGCTGAGATATAAATTAACAAAATTCAACAATTAACATGGACAGTATGCGATGGAGCGTAAGCACTGTCGTGGATTCAGCGAAAGCGCAAGTTGGCAAAGAACTTAGTATGATAAATATGTATTTTTTGTACATATTGAAGTCTTGGCTTCACATAGAAATTGAAAAATCCGTGTGAGTCCAAATTTTACGAAAGATATTACGTTAAAAGTAAAAATTGACTTTTTTTCTCCCCACGGTAACCTTTATAACATCCTTAATTTATAAAACTCTGTTACTTACCGAGTGTGGTGTAGACGGAGAGTCCGGTATCCGGTGGATAAGGAAATTGAGGTGGTAAGGAGGGTGATCGTGACGTTGATAGATAAGGAGGCGTCGTGGCTCCTAGGTAACCACGACCTGGTCCACCACCACCAGGAGGTCCCGAAAGACCACCAGGTCCACTGCCCCCACCGGTACCAGGACCCCCTGGACTCGTACCTTCACCATCAAGCCCCATATTCACGACTGTGCCATAACTATCGTTGCTCAAGTCTGCAAAAACAAAAAAAAAAGTTATACATATAGTTAAAATTCTATATAGTATAATTTACGAATATACATTTAAGCGCAATATATAGGGCTACTATATTATACACCGTGACGAAGCCCGAACCCCAAACCCGCCCCGATCATCTGCCTCGATGGTTGGACACGATATCGCCCTTATCCTTTAATTGCATCGACTAACGCGTCGACTTTGCCCATATTTTTGATCGTGAGGTGCGATAAGGGTTGGCACTCCACAATAAAAATACTGTGGATGATATCAGAAGCATATATAGTGGCGCTTTTGAGCTTAGTTATAACGCTGGACATATCTGTTTTTATTTTTAAGCTACCAGCTGAAGAATAATGTTTCGTATATAATGTGTACTGACATCTGGGATAAATAACGTTCATAACATTTTATGGATTTTTTTTAATTGCTGAATCATACTTATTGCCTTATTGGATGGAAAAAGAAATGAAAAACCGACTTGATGTGTCTAATGGTGGAATTTTTTTTTACACAAATTATGTATCACGGCAAAGTTGACAAACAAATGGATGGTCGGCTCCCTCCATTCTTTTCTTACATTTCTTAAAATGAAATGTTAACTAATTATTTTTATGCCATACCCGTGCGCGAAGAGCGATTTCACACACGCGACGCGGACGAAATCGCACTTCGCACACTGGTAGCATAAAATTTTGTTAGGAACTCGTACGAGAAACTTTTTCTCAACGAGTGTGATTGTGACAAACGCACACTCGTTGAGAAAAAGGTTCGTCGCACTCGTATCGAAAACTACTGTTTTCGTGTTAACTAATTTTTTTTCAAGTTTTTCAAAATTTTAGATATAATTTTATAAATGTCCATTTGATAGTGTTGGAAGTTTAGAACCAGCGTCATTCAATCTCTTGTATCTATTTTTCGGCTACCCCTCAAATATTAATGTTTGATATACGAGCATATCTAAGCATCGTAATGAATTCAGGGCAAGGGACCAACTCTACACCTCCCAACTCTGCACAAAGACAAGTCGACTTGCCTATGTGCAGAGTTGGAAGGTGTAGAGTCGGTGCCTTGTCGAATTCAGTAATCTTCCTAACAAAGTAAATGTGTCTAGTGGAGCAATTTTTTTTTACAAGAATTATGTATCACGGCAAAGTTGAAAAACAAATGGAATGGTCGAGTTCCTTAATTATTTTCTTACATTTTTTAAATAAAATGTTGACTAATTTTTTTTTCTCGATTTGTTTAAAATTTTAGATATAATTTTCTAAATGTCTATTTGATCATTTTCAGAGTTTAGAACCAGCGTCAGTCACTCTCTTATATCTATTTCTCGGTTACCCCCTAAATATTAATGTTTGATATACGAGCATGCCCGAGCATCGTAACGAATTCAGTAATCTTCCTAAAAAAGTAAATGTGTCTAGTGGAGCAATTTTTTTTTTACAAGAATTATGTATTACGGCAAAGTTGAAAAACAAATGGATGGTCGAGTCCCTTCATTCTTTTCTTACGTCTTTTTAATAAAATGTTGACTAACTTTTTTCGTATTGACTAATTCTTTTTTCGTATTTTTTTTAAATTTTAGATATAATTTTATAAATGTCTATTTGATAATTTTCAGAGTTTAGAACCAGCGTCAGTCACTCCCTTATATCTATTTCTCAGGTACCCCCTAAATATTAAGGTTTAATATACGAGCATACCCAAGCATCGTAACGAATTCAGTAATCTTCCTAATAAAGTAACTGTGTCTATTGGAGCAATTTTTTTTTACAAGAATTATGTATCACGTCAAAGTTGAAAAACAAATGGATGGTCGAGTCCCTTCATTTTTTTCTTATAGCTTTTTAATAAAATATTGACTAATTTTTTTTTTCGATTTGTTTAAAATTTAAGATATAATTTTATAAATGTCTATTTGATAATTTTCAGAGTTTAGAACCAGTGTCAGTAACTCTCTCATATCTATTTCTTGGCTACCCTCTAAATATTAATGTTTGATATACGAGCATGCCCGAGCATCGTAACGAATTCAGTAATCTTTCTAACAAAGTAAATGTGTCCAGTGGAGCAATTTTTTTTACAAGAATTATGTATCACGGCAAAGTTGAAAAACAAATGGATGGTCGAGTTCCTTCATTCTTTTCTTATAGCTTTTTAATAAAATATTGGCTAATTTTGTTTTTCAATTTGTTTAAAATTTTAGATATAATTTTATAAATGTCCGTTTGATAATTTTCAGAGTTTAGAATCAGCGTCAGTCACTCTCTTATATCTATTTCTCGGCTACCCCCTAAATATTAATGTTTGATATACGAGCATACCCAAGCATCGTAACGAATTCAGTAATCTTCCTAACAAAGTAAATGTGTGCAGTGGAGCAATTTTTTTTTACAAGAATTATGTATCACGGCAAAGTTGAAAAACAAATGGATGGTCGAGTTCCTTCATTCTTTTCTTATAGCTTTTTAATAAAATATTGGCTAATTTTTTTTTTCAATTTGTTTAAAATTTTAGATATAATTTTATAAATGTCCGTTTGATAATTTTCAGAGTTTAGAATCAGCGTCAGTCACTCTCTTATATCTATTTCTCGGCTACCCCCTAAATATTAATGTTTGATATACGAGCATACCCAAGCATCGTAACGAATTCAGTAATCTTCCTAACAAAGTAAATGTGTCTAGTGGAGCAATTTTTTTTTACAAGAATTATGTATCACGTCAAAGTTGAAAAACAAATGGATGGTCGAGTCCCTTCATTTTTTTCTTATAGCTTTTTAATAAAATATTGACTAATTTTTTTTTTCGATTTGTTTAAAATTTAAGATCCAATTTTATAAATGTCTATTTGATAATTTTTAGAGTTTAGAACCAGCGTCAGTCACTCTCTCATATCTATTTCTCGGCTACCCCCTAAATATTAATGTTTGATATACGAGCATGCCCGAGCATCGTAACGAATTCAGTAATCTTCCTAACAAAGTAGATGTGTCTGATGGTGTAATTTTTTTTTTACCGGAATTATGTATCACGGCAAAAGGGCAGAGAAGAAGAGAGTGCCCGATAAAAGGTCGGGGGCCTAGTTTGGCCGAGTGGCGGACGGCACAGCAATCTTGGTGAAATCTCGGAGAGGCCGTGACTGCCGGCTGGCAGTTAGCCGAGCAATCTACTGAATATTTGAAGAGTGTACGCAAGTGCGATGCTTCTACGTCGCTCTAGCGTATATACACACCGCGAGCCCTATGGAGGGTAAGAAGACGAGGGTGAGCACATCGTGTGGCACCACCCCCACCTTTACCCCATTGTTCGAAGCTTCCTGGCACTTGAAGCGACCGCCTTCGGCCTTACAAACCAGCCCCACCACCGCCACCGCAAAATTTCGTCTACGTGTCTGTCGCCCGAACGTTGATTTGGTAAAATAGTGATATGTAGGTGGATCGAGTTACCGTGATGCCCGAACGACGAATCCAGGTCGATTTTCAATTCGTCCTTGTCGAGGAGCTTGTCGTGCCTCGGTGAGTGTCCACCGGAACCACTACCCTTCATACTCCGGAAATATTGCGACCATCGCGTTCTTCCGGCATCTTTCTTCAGCCTCTTCTCCTTCGCTCTTCTGATGGTCATACGAAAAAAAAGAAAGACGTTTTAATACGTGCACTGTTAGAAAAGATTGAAAGTTTTTATTCATAAACTCGTCATCGAAATTTAATATACAATTTGTGGTATAAAATTCATGTACTTTTCCAGTAAAATTGAAGCAAATTAAAAATTCAAGTACTTTTACTGTAAAATTAAAGTAAATTATAGAATGTGCTGTATCATACATTAATTTTACATTACACTTGTATAGTAAATTTAATATACTAGTTTATGAATAAAAACTTCCAGTAAAAGTACACTAAATTTCAAGTAGATTTTTTTTACAGTGTGTTTCAATGCAATCTACAGATGCGTATTTAGGTACACTGTTGGAAAAGACTGGAAGTTTTTATGCATAAACTCGTCATCTAAATTTAATGTGCAATTTTGTCTTATAAAATTGATGTACTTTTGTGGCAAAATAAAAGAAAATTATTAAAATTCAAGTATTTTTATTGTCAAATATAAGTAGATTATTGAATTTGCTGTACCATATATTAATTTTATGCCACTCCGTGCGAGAAATGCGTACTTCTCACACACTTCGCTTCGCGTGCGAGAAATCGCACTTCTCGCACTAGTGGCATAAAGTCGTATACGAAACTCGTGAGAGAAACTTTTTCTGAACTCATGTGATTGCAACACTCGTCAGAAAAAGTTTGATCGGACTCGTATCGTAATATACTATTATATCACATTTGTATATTAAATTTAATATACCAGTTTATGCATAAAGACTTCCAGTACTTGCACATTAAAATTCAAGTAGATTTTTTTGACAGTGTATTTAATGAAATTGTATTTAAAATTCTTTTTATGTAAGATAACCGTGATTGGTTATTATGCAAAACTTAAAATTTTTATATCGCTGCAATAATTATGAATAATTTAGATGAATTATTCTGTTACGAATTTTGATATTTAATATGACAGTATTTCAAATATATTTTCACTCAATGAATGCCAAGCGCTGATGCAATCAGATTGAAATCAAATTTATGGTATTTTTAATGTAATTTATGTGAGGAATTATATGTAAAAAATAGATTCAGAGTACGAAAGATTTGTGCACAATTTGTGTGAACTTTATGAGCCGGAATTGTTTATTCTTTTGAACATACTTTTTACTTGCAGACATTTTTTTAGGTAAAAATAAGTAAAAATGTTGAGCCAGTATTAAAGTAAATTTTTTTCTAGTTCTTTATAAAGACTATTATCCCCTGATCGTTGAGTCAAAGATTAATTTGCAGTATTTTGGCTATTTTATTTAGTTCCAACAAAATTAAATTTCTGTGAAAATGTTATAAGACGATTAATTCTTTATAATTTTTCAGCATTCTTTTTTTACTCCCCACTATAATAACAGCAATACGAGAGTTATGCGCCTATACGAATAGGCGAATTTTTTTCAGAGAATATATGCAAAAGATTGTACATAATCTCCGAAAAAATTTACTCAAAAATGTTTTTAGTAATGAAATAAAAAGATTATTTTGCAAAAATTGTTCTTGTCAACTCATTAAATGAAAGATTCATTATTAATCGCTTGGCTTTTTTTTGTTTAGACTTCGCAACTGAAAATGACTGAGAAATTATTTGATAAAACTTCAATCCTTTTAGTTTTTCTTACCTATTTTGAAACCAGACTTGCACTACGCGCATATCGAGCCCTGTATCTTGCGAAAGTTGTTCTCGCACGTGTCTCGCTGGTTTTGGACTATTGTTGTAGGCGAGCTTAAGCGTTTCGAGTTGTTTCGCTGTTATAGTCGTTCTCGGCCTCTTATTTGGTGGTTCGCCGTCTATACTTCCGCCATCAGCTAATTCTGTAAATTAATTAAATCATATTAATAGTAAATGTCCTTATTGGCAATGTGTTACAATCGTGTTCATTGGAACAATTTCTTTTGGCCAATACTTGACGTGGATATGAATAAACATAAATTGCAACATATATTGCCAATAATGCACCATAAATATTTGTTTAAAGCCAATACTTGACGTAGATATTAATATAAATAAATTGCAACATATATTGCCAATAATGCACCATAAATATTTTTTTTAAGCCAATACTTGACATAGATATTAATAAAAATAAATTACCACATATATTGCCAATAATACACCATAAATATTTTTTTAAAGCCAATACTTGACGTGGATATTAATAAACATTAATTACAATATATATTACCAATAATGACTCGTAAATATATTTTTTTGGCCAATACTTGACGTGGATATTAATGAACATAAATTACAACATATATTGCAAATAATGAGCCGTAAAAATATTTTTTTGGCCAATACTCGACGTGGATATTAATAAACATAAATTACAATATGTATTGCCAATAATGAGCCGTAAATATATTTTTTTGACCAATACTTGACGTGGATATTAATAAACATAAATTACAACATATATTGCCAATAATGAGGCGTAAATATATTTTTTTGGCCATTACTTGACGTGGACATTAATAAACATAAATCACAACATATATTGCCAATAATGAGCCGTAAATATATTTTTTTGGCCAATACTTGACGTGGATATTAACGAACATAAATTACAACATATATTGCCAATAATGAGGCGTAAATATATTTTTTTGGCCATTATTTGACGTGGATATCAAGAAATATAAATTGCATTGTATATTGACAATAGTGCGCCATTAATATTTATTTAACGGCGCATTTTGTTTCGTGTATATGCAAATAATATTAATTATGCCCGTTTATGTGGAGTGTTTGTTATAGGAAAAATTGGAACATACCTTTCGCCTTAGCTTGTTCGTAGTCGGGTTTACACACGAGTTTCCGATCCTCCATAAGGTAGAATTCGTCTCCGGTGTCGAGTTGTCGTGAGCAAAGTGCACACGAGAAACACGTGAGATGATAAACGAGTTCCTGGGCTCTTCTCACGACCTGCGAGGGCGCCAATCCTTGGCCGCAGCCCGCACATTTCGTCCCGAAACGCCTGCCACACCAACAACACACAACATTTGACATTACATTCACAAATAAAACCACCAGAGATGATCTTTTATTCTCACTATTTCAATAGCGCTAAACATCATTTTAATGGAGCATTAAAAATACTTTCTTAAGTGAATAATTGTGACAAATTATTCTAAAGAAATGCAATCGGGACTTTGAAATTATTATGTATAACTTGGACCAATAATTTTTTTTTTGCAACGGATTCCAAGATTTTTGAGACATAATAATTCAGAATCAATTATTCTGAAAATATTTAACAAACCTTGGAATTCTATAGGGATGCCTACATTCTTATTCGACAACAAAAAGTACGTAAGACTGAAAAAAATGGAATTTTTTTTTACTGTTTTGATTCCCAAGATCCCTCCTTGAAAAATAATTCTATTCAATGAAAGAATCTGCTAAAAGGTTCTTTGCTTAAAAAATTAAATAATACAGTTAACTCTGTAAATTTTTTGCATTGGTAGCGCCATAATTTTAAAGATATTTTTGGTGCTGGTAACGCCAGGAATTTACAGAATAATTAAAATCTTTAGAATTATCTAAAAAATAATTCAAATTTTTGCGCTCAGAAAAATTGTCAGATATAACTGCCAATTTTTCTAGTTATTAAAAAGCAATTTTTTTAAAATCAAAATATTCTGTAGAAATTTCGCAAACCGTGATGTTGCATCGGGAAAATATCCGACATTGTTATTTCACGAAAAGAAAAACGCACTAAAATACTTAATTAAATAATAAAAAATATTTAATTATTTTTACTATTTTCGAAATTCAAAAATATTTCCAAATAAAAAAACTCTTTTCAACGGGAAAGATTATTAGGAAGTTAATTTTTTGTCTGCAAAAAGTTAAAAAATAAAAGTAATTCTATGATTCTATCGAAGTTGAGCCTCCTAAAACGGATTTCTGAGCTCTGCGAATCCTCAGGGAGTGTGAAGAGATAAAATATGGCGTCTCGACCATTGAGGGGACGAAGGGTGAATCGCGGGCGAGGCAATACGAAAAGATGCCCAGTACGAATAGTGTGTTTCTTCCGAGCGACAATCAATACCCTCACCGAAGGCGTGAGCTTCTTGAGAAAGTTTCTATGTTTGCGAATGCGCGTTCGTCTTTCTTCGAGTCCAGTGATCCCCCATACAACTTTTATTCTGCACCCCCGCTCGTATTTTCACCGCGTAAATGGCAGCTCAGTCGTTTTTTAATACAAACACTCATTGGATTCAATAAAAAAAATACTTTACAAAAATTAAAAATCTTTCAACTGAAATAAAAGAGTTTAATTAATAAACAAATTGGGTAAATAAAAAAATGTGAAATAATAATCATTCGCCTATAATAGTCGGAAGATTAATTCGTCACGGTTGTGCTAATTTTCTATGACTATAATATGCGAATGATTATTATTTCACCATTTTTTACTTACCCAATTTGTTTATTAATTAATCTAATTTTTTCCACTCGTGCGTTTTTAAATATTTGCAACAAAATTTATATTTCATCGCTTTTTAAAGAAATTCTAACACTTCACCGTAAGCGCTGTGAAGTGAGTTACAGAAAACGCAATAATGGCGGCCATCTTGTGACATTTCGATATATTCAAACTGATTTTTTGTAAAAGACATTTATCTTATTGAGTTTACAGTTTATCGATTTGAAATGCAGTCGAAAATCAGCGCACGTATAATCAAAATCTGTGTCAAATTTGGTTAAGGCAGTTCTGTCGTGAAGGCAATTCAAACTCATATGCATGCATTTTTGACATGTTGTAATTTAGCTATTCAGTTTTACTTGCACAAAATCTTGAAGGCTTTTACCGAGTATTTGAATGAACAATTAAAACTTGAAAATCGAACTTTTTACACGGCGATCACGGGAGGGCTGGAAAAATTGATTTTTAAATTAAAAATTAACATACATAGATCAAAGATGGAGAAAAAATAAAAAGTATTCAGGAATTGATGTATCATGAAAAAAGGTGAAGTCTCCGGAATAATGTTTAATTGAACCAAGGTCAAAGTGCAAGATACTGGGCCAAATGACGTTTCCTAACCTAATTATCGCAAAAATGAAGTCAAATCCGCACTAAACATATCAACTATTTACAAATAATCGTTTTTATTTGATTACGACAATTTCGAAGGACTCTCGATTACTTTTAATATTATTATTGAGGCAGTCAAGGCGATGCGTATGATTTGTTTTTAATGTCAAATAGACTCTGAGATTTATGACTCCGGCGTACCGACAGAACTACCTTAAGTCATTTTGTGCCGTTTTTGAGAATATTGGCGATATAGAAAATTGCATCGATCAGCTGATCATCACTAAACGCGTAAGACACGTCTTCTTGCCTGGCGAGCAGTCGAGAGTAAAAATAAATGTAGAAATTGATGCTTACTTGAAAAAGTCGTCTTTGCAGAATACGTGACCATTTCTTGCGAAACACTTGTTGGTCAGTCGGGTACCACAGTCTCTGCAGGTGAGGCATCTCGCATGCCAGCATCTTTCCAAGACCCTCAGCACATACCTGTCCAGAATCGCTTCTTGACATCCTCCGCATTTTGGTATCGAGGCTGTTTTTTTTATCCAGCAGAAGCAGCGACAGCAAAAACAAAAAAACGAAGAATAAATAAATACACTGTTAGCGTATGAAACGTGAGTTATTTTAATTTTTGTAAAAATTATTACACAAAGATTGTGTAATAACTCATCTATGATGAAATTCGAGATTACCGCATTTCTTAATTAAAGATTAACACTTTTTTTTTTGTAATGAAATATTCGTGGAATTATCAATATGGATGTAGCGTATTCTGTGATCTGAAAAAATAATTTAACAGAGTGTCAGACTAATTTTGGAACGTATTTCACTTAGGGGATATTTATGCATTAAAACTCAATAGAATTTAAAATCCAAATATAAAATTCCCGGGTAAAATATAACAGAAATATAAATAATTATAGTGATTATTAAGAGTATTTGCATTCTTTTTTTTCTCTTTTAACTGTCAATAAAATAATTGTATTTTACGTATCAAATATTTATTGTATATTTATGTTAACAAATACCATAGATAATAAAATCCATATGGCGATTTTGCGGGAAAATCTAATTCAGAGTTACTATTTATAACTCTGAATTTAATCTCATATATAATATATAATATAAATAATATAAATCTCAATTTAAATATAAATAGAATTTTGTTCCCTTATAAGTGTCACATATTAAATATTTATATTCCAATTATAAAACAGTTTCACTTAGCATATATTTATGTACTAAAAAACTACGAGGTTCAAAATCTATATAAAAATGATACGGCAAAAATCGATAAATAAACGAGTTTTTATTTTTTCCCATCACAAGTGTCATATACAAAATATTTCCGTTGCACTCCAAAAATATTTTCAAAGATAAATAAAACCATATGTTATCAAAATAATTTCGCAAAAATATGAATTAATCACTGACGAATATTTATATTTATTTTGTACTGAATTTTGACGAAATTTAAGCAGACCGCTATATATATTATATATGTATAAAAAATTCAACGGTTGAATTTTGGTATTTACATAACAGTCTAGTGAAAAAAGCTCAGTAATATTTCGCCTGCTTTATTTACACTTCAATATTTATTTTCCGTTAAACTTGACTTACAGAGCAACACGTCGGGAATATTTCGCGGCAGAGTAATCTCGGCTAGGGGATGATCGGCAAGAGGATGGAAAGATCGTGACAACTGATTGTTGTTGCTGTTGTGATGAGATTCAGGACTGCTCTGTGGCGGTGTGAGAATCTCGCTACGATTTCTGTACATCATGCTCTTCATTGGAAGACCGACTTCGCAGCCCAACATCTCAATACCGATCATGGCGATTTATAATCAACGATCAACCTTTCTTTCTTGATCACAAACTTCGCTACCTCAGAAATTTTACGAACATTTTCACAGCTTTGTTTTTCTTTTTATCTTATTCTCGTCTTCATCTATTATATCGTACCGATCTCACAAAATCCATTGACTAGAAATCGTTGAAATTCACTTTCACCACTTTAATTTACCTTAACACCAAAAATCCTTGATAATATTTTGATAATTCATTTTTTATCACAGTCTCGAGAAATGTTATTTGTCAAATTAATTAAGGAATTTAATGTTGCAATATTTTTTTTGTCACTGTCAACAATTGTGGGTTATTTTACAATATAACGAGATACGTAGGGGTGGGATATTGTCAAGTTGACAGGGCAAGAGCACGCGCGCGACTGTTGGCTCACTGCGGTGATGCTCGTGCGCACGTGATCCTCGGGGGAGACTCTTGGCGTGGGGGTGCTATGAGGGGTGAGACTGGGTGTGGTCGCAACCCTCTGCCACCCCCGCAAGGGTGACGATTGGTCGGCAGATCGACCGCCCCCAGTATGGCGCGAGAGCTTTGCTATAGCTTTAGCCCCTTCAAAACCATGTACAACCTTGTGAGACTCAGAAGCTCGCATCAAAGAAATTGTGTCGTTTTCCAAATACTCTGATACTTCAAGACGAAAATCAATAATGCTCATATTTTTTATTCAATATTTTTCTTCTTTGTTATCGACAGAAAAATAAGACATTTTTTTACACCATTTTTCTTCCTTTCAATTTTTGTCAATGGTACGAAGGACTTTCAGTGCACCATTAAAGTTCAAATTTCCAAAAAACGTCCATTATTCTATCACGTAAAGGGTTATTGTATAAATGATTTAGTAGTTATTATTTGGCAAGAATTATTTGTGAGTTTTATAAATAATATTTCAAATTTTTTAATAACAGCAAGAAAATGAAATATATTTGTTTCTCTTATTTTTTAATATTTATTAATATTTCTCAAAAATTAATGGAACAACCATGGGAATTCGAAGCTCGCATCAAAGAAATTGTGTCGTTTTCCAAATACTCTGATACTTCAAGACGAAAATCAATAATGCTCATATTTTTTATTCAATATTTTTCTTCTTTGTTATCGACAGAAAAATAAGACATTTTTTTACACCACTTTTCTTCCATTCGATTTTTGTCAATGGCACGAAGGACTTTCAGTGCACCATTAAAGTCCAAATTTCCAAAACAGTCCTTTATTCTATCACGTAAAGAGTTATTGTATAAATGATTTAGTAGTTATTATTTTGCAAGAATTATTTGTGACTTTTATAATTAATATTTCAAATTTTTTAATAACAGCAAGAAAATAAAATATATTTTTTTCTCTTGTTTTTTAAAAATATTTATTAATATTTCTCAAAAATTAATGGAACAACCGTAGGAGTTTGGAGCTCGCATCAAAGAAATTGTGTCGTTTTCCAAATACCCTGATACTTCAAGACGAAAATCAATAATGCTCACATTTTTTATTCAATATTTTTCTTCTTTGTTATCGACAGAAAAATAAGACATTTTTTTACACCACTTTTCGTCCATTCGATTTTTGTCAATGGCACGAAGGACTTTCAGTGCACCATTAAAGGCAACATTTCCAAAACAGTCCTTTATTCTATCACGTAAAGAGTTATTGTATAAATGATTTAGTAGTTATTATTTTGCAAGAATTATTTGTGACTTTTATAATTAATATTTCAAATTTTTTAATAACAGCAAGAAAATAAAATATATTTTTTTCTCTTGTTTTTTTTTAATATTTATTAATATTTCTCAAAAATTAATGGAACAACCATAGGAGTTTGGAGCTCGCATCAAAGAAATTGTGTCGTTTTCCAAATACCCTGATACTTCAAGACGAAAATCAATAATGCTCATATTCTTTATTCAATATTTTTCTTCTTTGTTATCGACAAAAAAATAAGACATTTTTTTACACCATTTTTCTTCCTTTCAATTTTTGTCAATGGTACGAAGGACTTTCAGTGCACCATTAAAGTTCAAATTTCCAAAAAACGTCCATTATTCTATCACGTAAAGGGTTATTGTATAAATGATTTAGTAGTTATTATTTGGCAAGAATTATTTGTGAGTTTTATAAATAATATTTCAAATTTTTTAATAACAGCAAGAAAATGAAATATATTTGTTTCTCTTATTTTTTAATATTTATTAATATTTCTCAAAAATTAATGGAACAACCATGGGAATTCGAAGCTCGCATCAAAGAAATTGTGTCGTTTTCCAAATACTCTGATACTTCAAGACGAAAATCAATAATGCTCATATTTTTTATTCAATATTTTTCTTCTTTGTTATCGACAGAAAAATAAGACATTTTTTTACACCACTTTTCTTCCATTCGATTTTTGTCAATGGCACGAAGGACTTTCAGTGCACCATTAAAGTCCAAATTTCCAAAACAGTCCTTTATTCTATCACGTAAAGAGTTATTGTATAAATGATTTAGTAGTTATTATTTTGCAAGAATTATTTGTGACTTTTATAATTAATATTTCAAATTTTTTAATAACAGCAAGAAAATAAAATATATTTTTTTCTCTTGTTTTTTAAAAATATTTATTAATATTTCTCAAAAATTAATGGAACAACCGTAGGAGTTTGGAGCTCGCATCAAAGAAATTGTGTCGTTTTCCAAATACCCTGATACTTCAAGACGAAAATCAATAATGCTCACATTTTTTATTCAATATTTTTCTTCTTTGTTATCGACAGAAAAATAAGACATTTTTTTACACCACTTTTCTTCCATTCGATTTTTGTCAATGGCACGAAGGACTTTCAGTGCACCATTAAAGTCCACATTTCCAAAACAGTCCTTTATTCTATCACGTAAAGAGTTATTGTATAAATGATTTAGTAGTTATTATTTTGCAAGAATTATTTGTGACTTTTATAATTAATATTTCAAATTTTTTAATAACAGCAAGAAAATAAAATATATTTTTTTCTCTTGTTTTTTTTTAATATTTATTAATATTTCTCAAAAATTAATGGAACAACCATAGGAGTTTGGAGCTCGCATCAAAGAAATTGTGTCGTTTTCCAAATACCCTGATACTTCAAGACGAAAATCAATAATGCTCATATTCTTTATTCAATATTTTTCTTCTTTGTTATCGACAAAAAAATAAGACATTTTTTTCCACCACTTTTCTTCCATTCAATTTTTGTCATTGGCACGAAGGACTTTCAGTGCTCCATTAAAATCCAAATTTCCAAAAAACGTCCATTATTCTATCACGTAAAGAGTTATAGTATAAATGATTTAGTAGTTATCATTTTGCAAGAATTATATGTGACTTTTATAAAAGATATTTCAAATTTTTTAATAACAGCAAGAGAATAAAATATATTTTTATCGTAATATTTCTCAAAAATTAATGGAGAAACCACGCAAGTTACAAGCTTGGATGAACGAAATCTTTTCAATTCAACATTTTTCTTGTTTGTTATTGAAAAAAAAAAAAATAATTTATGACACAATTTTTCTTCCATTAAATTTTCAAGTGCTCCATTATATTGTGAAGCAATTAATTATTGGATAATTAATTTAGTAGTTATTATTTAGCAAGAACTATATGCAACTTTTATAAATAATATTTCAAATTTCTTAATAACAACAAAGAAAATATATTTTCCATATTATTTCACGGAAAATTTCTTAAGAAAATATGAAAATATATTGATGTTTGCAAAAATGAATGAAAAACATATTTACTATTTCATAATTTTATACCCACATTTTTCTCAAACTTCATTGAAAATATAACTTATAACTAATAACTTTGAAATTTAGATACAATTTTATAAACATTGGTTATTATTATTATTATTATACAAAAATAATGAAATCAATTGTGTCATAAATGTTTATTTCTTAAGGTAATTGGAATTAACGACTATTGACAGCGCAACGTTTAATACGAATTTTAAATTATTGTGTAGTACTCAATTTCATACATTAGCCCAGTTTTGTATTTTCTTTTTATGTATAATTTTAGTTTCGAATTTAGTAAATTCACCTTGAAGCTAGGGTTTTATGATGTGTGCATATGATAGAAAAAAATTAAAGTGTAGCAGGGCGGAAGGAATATATGTTTCTTGGAGAGAAGATGCTGTTGCAATAAGGGCAAAAATGGCGAAGAAGATAGGGGTGGTTGGGGTTGAAAGCGACAGAGAGCAGGGCGGTGCGACGGTTCTGCGGAGAAAAAGAAACGAGACTGGAATTAAGGACGGTGGATGCTGTTGGCTCAGCGAAGGCACGCCATTTTATAATCTTGCAGCATCTCTCGCATCCTATAAGAAAATACATAGAAAATATTCTTCGTCCTCGTGTTCACTCTCTTATTTCTCCTCCTTGTCTAGCTCAATAAATACCCATACAGAACTAGAGAAAAAAAGCAATAGGTTGCACTATTTTTGGCTTAAAGCTAATTCTTCAATTGTGCATTATAAATTTATTCATACATTATGTACTGAGAAAAGTTGTAAACATCCCATTATTTTTTTTACTTTATTTATTTACTTATCCTATATCCAGTTCATTATAATTATTTTTTTGAAGGAAATTCTACTATGCCAATGAAAAAAAGTATAAACAAAAAAGATTTTCCATAAAAAGCTGTTTAAAAATGTCAGGAAAAAAAAGTAGTGCTGTAAATAATGGAACATAATTTTTTTAAATGCCATTTTTAAACGAAGCTATGTGGATATTTTTTAAGATGTAAAATATTTATACAAATTTTTAACAATGTGGTGATTTTAGCATAATAATCAATATTACTTGGTTTATGGAATAAATAGCTTTTTATTTCTGGACTGAAACAAAAATAATTAAGAATATTATTTAGTCAAAATAAATGTAAATTATTATTTAATAGCTTCAAGAAATTTTAATAAGAATAATACGACTTAAGTTATTACATTTCTTTAAATACGGATTTTTAGTTGAAGTTTTTTTTTCTCAAGCTTGACTCGGATTTTGTCACTTTTAATGTCATTCGACATTTCGTTTCCATATTTTGGATGTCTACCTATTTTATTCCCAGTGGGAAAAGTCGTAATAATCACATCACTTCATGTGATGCGTTGGTTGGTGATAAAGTAGGAGACTGTGAGCCATACGCACTTTTGGTAACGCTTGACCGAAAATTTGCCTAGCAATCTGGATGATATACAAAGCAATATATAATGCGTCTGCTCGTGGGCCATAAAATTCACGTTATTTTATCGGAACCCGGCATCTGCATGATTTCGAGGCTTTTTCTCCGGAACCCAAAACGCAATCCAACTTAGGCTTTTGTATTCGGCAGTATATATAGCATTGTAGGGATCGGTTAACGCACCGTGAAGAAGCCTCGATTTTCCACCTGACGATCACGCGCGTGCGGCTATTTTACTGCTGTCGCGCGAGCGACGAACCCTCCTGTCGTCTGCGTGTCTCGCTTTCTGTACCACGTACGACAGATGGTCCATCATTTTGCATATAGGTGACACCTATTAAGCACGTCGGGATCCCCTCCCAACTTATATACCTAAACCAATCTATAGTTCAGTCTCAATCAGAGGAGGGAAAAAATTAATATTCAGAAAAAAAAATTGGTTTATACATGTTTTGTCAAGTGGTTACTTGATTTTATTATTTGATTGATTGACAATTGATGTTCTGGAATACATTACCATATAACGTGAAATCGTATCGGAAATTTTTTAAAAATATATTTAATGAAAAAATTGTGATAAGGAGTTAGGAAAATTAGTTACGCAATTAATTTTTCCCTGTTTTTAGACTCTATTACGAGTATAATCAATTTTGTAATAAATTAATGCTTTAGTGGCTAAGACCCTGTGATGATGACAAAATAAATGTATATTCTGGATACTTAATTCTATTTCCACCTTTAAATGCGCCGTCTTTTTGTAAAATTTAAATGTAAAACGAATTTCTATGAAAATTCTACGGTTTGTCAAATTTTTCTGGAATTTTTTTGTTGAAAATTCAATCTGCAAAACATTCCAATTTCAGAAGAAAAAAACGATATCCGAGCAAAAAAATAACATTTTCTCCCGACTTTGCTAAAATAACCTCATTTCGTGTCCGCAACGCGGGCGGGAAATCGCTCATTTGTTACGAATGACATACGCATGCGCAGTCCGCTTTCATTACCTCCCGATGGAGATAATCATCGTACTATGCATGCGCAGTCCGATTTCAAAATTTCGTTATTGCCCAGTCAATTGACTGGATAGTGACTTCAGGGTCACTTAAATATGACAAGTCATAATGTTCATTTTTGTATCCAGTTAATGACCAAATTTGAAGTTATTTTTTAGTAGCTTATGAGTAGTTTTTCGGTCATGTAACTGAGATCGGACCCAGGAATGACTGTTGGTACACCTATTTACAGAGTTAGTTTCAAGTCAATTTCAGGTATCATTCGAGTAATTGTTTGGTAAAACACCTGAAAAATCATTTAAAACTTACTTAAAAATCACTTACAAATCACTGGTAGTTGACCCAACCGAAAGTCGGTTCCAATTCAGTCATCCCCTAGTACACTTATCAAACAAAATGACTTCATTTATTAGTCACATATCGGTGATCTCGGATTCGTCAGGGATATACTTTTTGTAGAAGATAATTATGATTGATTATTATGCATAACTTGAAATTTTCACATTTCTACAATAATCATAATTAATTAAGATGAATTATTCTTTTACAATGAATTCTAATATTTAATAGACGTGATAATCCTTAAACGTTTGCTCTTGAAAGTATTTCAATTACATTTTCATTGGATGAATGTTCATCCCAGATGGTAAAATGGTGAGTCGTAGATGCCAGCAAAGGGCTCAATGTTTTCTATCGTATTCAGACATGATAAAACCGTAGCTTCAAAGTAAAGTCTAATTCACAATATTCGAAAATAAAATGATGTTACATAAAAATACAGAATTGAACCAATGTATGAAATGTCAAGCGTATCGGGCGCGCGAGGTTTGAATTCCCAAGTTGGTTGACTTTACAATATTTCTCGGTTTCCGGATTATGTGTTAATTGCGAATATTAAACTAGGTTTAAGATGTTGAACGACAAAGTGCGACGTAGTCTCTACGGCAGCAGCAAAAACAGGCGTACGCGGAGTCACTATATGAAGATCAACAGAACGATCGTGAATAAGACGATAAGCGAAGAGATCGGGGAGAATTGAAATTCTGCAGTCAAGTTAATCAGTACGACCTCTTTGTTCACTGTTACTTTTAGCAAAATCCGTGCCAGGTTTCCAGAATTAAACCTCGCAAATTTTAAGTTATCAAGCTAAATATTAATATGTAATCGAAAGAATGTTAGAGGACGATTGGTAATCAATTTGAGCCAAATCTATAAACAGTTTCCGATTTGATAAGATTTGGAATTATTGGAAAAATTTGTCTGATCTTTTAATTTTTGTAAATTCCGATTATATGAGACATTCCATATGAAGCGGGACACCCTGATTTTCAATGTTCGTAGAGTGGGTTCATAATTTTTTTCCAGAGTATTTAAAGTCCCCCGAACACATACGAGTTATTTCAGATCTTTGATCCCCATAGTTTTACCGTAATAAAATACGCTTTTTTTATTTTTTATTTTTTATGACACAACAAAATTGTTCCGGAATAAAATATAGGGTTTCGCGTATACGTTTTGATAAAAATCTTTCCAAATTAACAGAGATACATTTTCAGGCATTTTTTGGCAAAATAATGCCATATAATTTTGTCCATTTTTGTTGTGTTATAGATAGTTTTAAATCGGCAACGAACGGAAAAAAAAATAAAAAAAACGTATTTTATTGTGGAAAAACTATGGGGATCAAAAATCTGAAATAACTCGTATGTGTTCGGGGAACTCTAAATACTCTGGAAAAAAATTATGAACCCACTCTACGAACATTGAAAATCAGAGTGGCCCGCTTCATATGGAATGCCTCATATATAGGTATTACAAATCGTTGTGTGAAGGCAACATTAATTTCTTTTTTAACTTGACGTCGAGTCGCTACCGCGACTCTTGATATATATTAAATAAGATCGCTGCACCGACATGCGCACTCTACTCGGGAATTTTTCTAGTAACATTTTAAAGTTGTAGAATGAAGTAAAAAAAACTCGATCAAATATACGCGGTGAACGCGTAGGGCTTTTACGGCACAGGGCGTGAATAACCAGGCAAATAGGCAACAGTATCGAAATAGTAATAAATCAGTTTGGCAGTAGGTGCAGTAGGTCGCTAAATACATTGAAATGAGTTAAAAGGTACGTGAAACTAGGCATTTATGCATATGGTATAATGGTGGGCCGCAGGCGCCAGCAAAGGGCTCTTGATGTAAGCCAGGCCGAATTCGAAAGGGGCAATAATAGCCCCTTCTCCCCCCCCCCCCCCCAACCCCACCGACCCACATACATACATAATAGTGGTAATAATCCGGCAGCTATCCCAAGTACAGTAGCTAATACGAGTGATGTTGGTAACAGTTGGTGGGTCCAACACCAAAAGTCAAAAAGGTCTGGTTATAGTTCAGCATAGTAGGATATACAGAAAAGCCATGAATGTCAAATGCGGAGTGAGGTACTTAATAATATGCATAGCACCATGCAGACCGATATCATTTCTTTATATTGATAAATGCGATTTACCCGAATTGTGTACAGATGTCCCACCGAATTATGGATAGTGCATGAGCTGTACTTTAATTCTATCCAGCATAAATCCTGCCTATATATCACGATATTGTAGCAGGTTACTATCCACCCTTTGACTTGCCAATTCCATTTCATGTGCGTCCAGAGAATTCTGCATGAGTAAAAATCAATACGAAAGTGCAGCTTTTGTTGTATCATTTTTTATAAAGGATAACTTTTTGAAAAACTTATTCCCAACATTCTGGAAATGTTTGACAAATATTGGAATTTTATTGGAAATACATTCTACATTTTTATTTTATAAAAAGAAAAGGAATTGTTGTGTAAAAATTCAAAAAGGGATATTTTTTCCTAGAAATTCCGTTTTTTACTATTTTACTTCAGAAAAGTATTTTTTAAATGTGTCAAAAAGTTAATAAAAAATACTAGGAATATCAGTGCTAAATATTTCTTGTCGTCATCAAATTTTCCTTCAACACGATGAAAAATTGTTAGCTGAGATAAGTTTTGAAAGCTTCTCGGAATTAAGGACATAAACTAAACGCCCCTATAGTTACTTAATGTATACAGATTAACATAAAAATCTTTTACAAATTTACCAAAAATTTCATAAGTACGACGCACTCCAAATTCTTTAAGGGTCGAATTTAAAGTCCCGAGGTGAACTCAAGTTCGTACTTAAGATCGAATGTCACATGTTAATTCATAATTACGAGCTCGAACTTAAGTTCAAACTTGGGACCATAAATTCGACCCTAAGAGCTTTTGGAAAATATTTTATTCGCCGACAATTTGCATTACTAAAAGTATTATAAACAAAGTAGAACTTTGCAAATTGCCACCTCCTTATTTTTGGTTTTTTACAAAGTTACCTCTATGAGGAAGTATGTTAATTGATTTTGGCTTCCTCGTAGAGAAAGCTTTGGAATAAACCAAAAATAATGAGGAAGCAATTTGCAAAGTTCTACCTTGCAGCTTTATTTAGTACAAGTACAAGTTAAAATTTTGATAAATTGGAACTACAATACAGATTATGACGAAACTATGTACTAATCATCGCAGAATAGTACGGATTTCATGAATACAATTTAAGTTCGTTGTCTAATTTTTTTATAAAGTTGGAGCATCAATGCGAATTTTTCGAAAATTACAAGATTCTATATAATCCGAACGGTTTTTCCGATTTCGGTCAAATTCAATACGAAACAACATTCAGAGTACACTGAAAGAAATCACGGAAGTTTAGGCAACTATTAAGCCATAACTGTAGATTTTTAGTTCATGCAACAATTTGAATAGTTATTTTAACTGATTTATTGGTTAAATTAACTACGTTATCATTACTGTAACTAATTCTATAGTTGTCTTAACATAATGTCCAAGTCACTTTAACAGTGAACATCTAGTGAAATACAACCTTAGCTATTTTCTTATAGTTAGTGTAACTTTATTATTGTAGTTCCAATGACCATTTTGAAATTGTTAAATAATTTCTCAAACAATACTATACTTGTGATTATGTTTTCTATGAATGGTACATCGCATCTATCGCTAAATTTTCAAAGCAATATAATTTTTGTTACGATAACTATTATTAACTGTTGCGTTGACTATAAATAATTAGTACAGATAACTTTTTTTAAATAGCTGAGGTTGTATTTCACTATAAACTTATAGTTACCAGTATCTTTTTTTTCTCTCCGTGTACGTTTATGTATGGAGAACATAATAATAGAACATCTCAGTGTCCTGATAGAGAACTACTTAGCGAAATATCGCTAATTTTGCAAAAATTAAAGCCCGGACGTCTTTTTTTGAAAAAAATTAAAGAAGCTGTAAAATTAAAATTTCTGCATACAATTCGTAAAAAAATCAACAGTCAAAGAACGGCTGTAGCTTCACTTGTGTGCCAAATTTCAGCTCAATCGGTTGAACGGTTCTTGAATTATAGGTGATTTAAATTTCAAAGACCTGCGCACACATACACCCAGAGAAAAAGTTTCATTGATTCACGGAAATCTTTGCCACTGAAATGAAATACTTGAATTTCAATACTATCTTTTTTTTTAATGATCCCAAACTCAATGAAAAGTAGTGACATTGATTCGAAGAAACATTTCTTTAAACCAATCAACCTTTTTCATTGATTTCAAAGATATCGTATCTGATTCAATGAAACCTTCTTCTTACCAGCTCAAAATTTCGAAACCGATTTTTTCTTGAAGTACGCGGCAGATAAAGCTCAAATTTTGTGAGTATGTAATGAACTACGGCAGAAATAGGCTAAGCTTCTGGCTCCTTAAAATTCGAAGCCGTTCGTTCGGGAGAACCGGAAAATAAAAAAGTGAGGTTAGGTGTGAGAGAGAAATCAATGAAAACGTTTCTTTGAACCGATGAAAACGTCTCTTTAAAACGATGAAACTGTTTCTTTATTATATGCTCACTAAGTAAATCTTTATTTACAGGCAATGAAATGTTCTCTTTGAAATTCAAATGCACTATTTCATTAAAAGCAAAGAAATATTTCGTTGAAATCAATGAAAAAAATCAAACCACCCATTTCTTTGGCGTCAATGAAATCTTTTCTCTCGGTGCATAACACACGGACATTTTTTCTAAACCATTTTTCTCGATGTTTTGGACCATTCTCAGTGTCCTGACATGAAAATCACGAAATTTTTTTTCCATGAAGCATAGCAAAAATTCTGAAAGTTATTAACAAAATTACGAAAAATAAATATAAAGGTACTGCTGAAATATCGTGATTTACTGACTGTAGAACTTTACTACCAAATGCCAAATGTGCGGGGCGAATGTATTAAAGAGCTCGGGGATGCGTGGGAGTGCCATGCGTGGCGAGTCACGGTACGATAAACTCAGAGCTGTAGAAATGGCAGAAGCTTTTCTCGTTGCTTTTTGTAGAGCGAGAGAGCGGGAGATCTGGCATGAATACAGTGAGGAGTCGGAATACGGGACAGAAATACGCGTGTAGCCCTTCATCGGGCCGCGACTCCACCCAGCGCTAAATCCGCGTCAACACCCCAGCCCCGAGTACCGAGAGAGCTCACACAATACCAGCAGACTACGACAGGTCCCATTGATTGTCGAGACCCTCGCTCGGTCAACCCTCGGTCATCCACGTCTAGTCAACACCGACTATCAACTATGACATGCTCATAAAAAAAATCTTTACAAAAAAAAACAAACCATTTCTTTTGGTAATAAGAATAATAATAAATAAATTATCGTCATAACTATAATTATAAAATAACAGCTTAGTCGATTGCAAAATAATACTATTATTGCAGTGATATTAACAATAATAATAATCGTAGTGGGTGAAATTTGGTGAAAAGGGTGAAAAGCATGACTGACGGACGGATCTGACATTCATGTCATACTAAAAAAAAAATTTTGAGAGAAAACAGACGATTTCTTTTGGTAATAATGGTAACAGTAATAAACAAATTTTTATCGTCATTATCATTATTACGAAATAGCAGTTTTCAACTGTTCGCTTTTGAATAGATTTTAAAATTTTTAAGAATCAATTATTTATTGTTATTGGTGTTAGTATGGTAGCAATAACTGGAAAAATAATCGCAATGAAATTAGTATATTAAACAAGTATACTACTTGAATGAATACTTGACAGTTTCATTATATTTTGTAATGATTCTTAATTGATTGATCTGTGAATTTTAAAGAGGCATATATCTATATAATCTATAAATACAATTCAGTTCACTTCCTGCATTATTATTATTATCATTATTACATCACATTTTATTTCCCCTTATTATTTAGTATTTTTAAATGAGAAATAATTTTACACAAAAATCTGATCGTTAGGCCGATAAGATAATTATTAAAAATAAAAATTTTCAAGACGTAAAGAAAAACATATCTGCAAAAATTATTATTTTAATCTCAAAGCCTGAGAGTATAATGTGAATTTCGTTTACAAAGAATTTGCCAGGTTTTAAATATTAAAAATAGTCATAGAAGTCTGTTAGGGATGCTGCGCATTCAAGGGGTGCATTACGTGAGGTAAAGAGCGTCTGGTATCACGAAATAAATCCAACGTCGTGCCCACGGCCAATAACATTAATAAAAGCAATATCTTCCATTCAATAAAACGCCAACGAGGCGGCAGTAGGTGTATGGTTCGGTTAGCGAGTGCGTTAAGGTTTTTTTTTTTATTCGTCGAGGGTTCAACGAGACAGAGAAAACATTTGGCTTCGCGTTGCTTGCACAGTAGAATATACTATATATCCATGTGTATGGCTATAATACGTATGTCTACAGCGCTACGAAAAATCAAGTGGAAATTGTGCAAATAAGTATGAAATGTGGACAATGTGCCCGCGGAACTGACTAATACGCGAACCGGCTCGTCGGTGCTTTAGGGGAATATACACCCCGCCCGTCCGAGGGAGCATCAGCCCCCTCGACAGCCACCAATCTATACCCTTCGCACTCGCACACACCACCACCTTTTACTTTTTTCATATGGGATCCACCAGTTCGACGAGAGTCTTTGTCCTCTATACTGCCTTTTACGTGTAGTCAGCACCGCATGTGTATGTGTATTCATATATCGCTACCTAAGTTACAGCATTATCTTCCTTCGGTGGTTTTCTTAGCTTCGTCTCAATTTTTTAACTTCAGTTTTGATCGTTTAGGATTTTGGTTGAAATGTGCGAAACGATGACTTATCGAATTTTTTAGTCGCACTTAGCCAAGTCGCATATTACATCCACAAAAAACGCTCGTTGCAAACCTTTTTACCGTCATTTAAGAAAAAGTGTGTTTTGTCCCTTTCTGATTTCAGAATTTACAGATCTGACTTTTGGTCGGAAAATCCAACCCAAATTTTGTTCTCTCTGAGATATCGAATTTCGGCCTTCATTATCATTCTCAAGTCGCATATTCCATCACAAAAAACACCCGTTTCAAACCTTTTTATCGTGATTTAAAAAAAAGTCACTTTTGTCTCTTTCTGATTTCAGAATTTGCAGATTCGACTTCCGGTCGGAAAACCCAACCTACATTTTTTGTTCTTTAAGATATCCAATTTTGGACCTCACTATCGTCTCAAGTCGCATATTCCATCACAAAAAACACCCGTTTCAAACCTTTTTACCGTGATGTAAAAAAAAGTCACTTTTGTCCCTTTCTAATTTCAGAATTTGCAGATTCGACTTCCGGTCGGAAAACCCAACCTAAATATTTTTTTCTTTAAGATATCAAATTTTGGGCCTCACTATCATTCTCAAGTCGCATATTCCATCACAAAAAACACCCTTTTCAAACCTTTTTACCGTTATGCAAAAAAAGTGAGTTTTGTCATTTTCTGATTTCAGAATTTACAGATTCGACTTCCGGTCGGAAAACCCAAACTAAATATTTTTTTCTTTAAGATATCAAATTTTGGGCCTCACTATCATTCTCAAGTCGCATATTCCATCACAAAAAACACCCTTTTCAAACCTTTTTACCGTGATGCAAAAAAAGTGACTTTTGTCGCTTTCTGATTTCAGAATTTGCAGATTCGACTTCCGGTCGGAAAACCCAACCTACATTTTTTGTTCTTTAAGATATCCAATTTTGGACCTCACTATCGTCTCAAGTCGCATATTCCATCACAAAAAACACCCGTTTCAAACTTTTTTACCGTGATGTAAAAAAAAAGTCACTTTTGTCCCTTTCTAATTTCAGAATTTGCAGATTCGACTTCCGGTCGGAAAACCCAACCTAAATATTTTTTGCTTTAAGATATCAAATTTTGGGCCTCACTATCATTCTCAAATCGCATATTCCATCATAAAAAACACCCGTTTCAAACCTTTTTACCGTGTCGCAAAAAAAAGTCACTTTTGTCCCTTTCTAATTTCAGAATTTACATATTCGACTTCCGGTCGGAAAACCCAAACTAAACATTTTTTTCTTTAAGATATCAAATTTTGGGCCTCACTATCATTCTCAAGTCGCATATTCCATCATAAAAAACACCCGTTTCAAACCTTTTTACCGTGTGCCAAAAAAAGTGATTTTTGTCGCTTTCTGATTTCAGAATTTGCAGATCCAACTTCCGGTCGGAAAACCCAAACTAAATATTTTTTTCTTTAAGATATCAAATTTTGGGCCTCACTATCATTCTCAAGTCGCATATTCCATCATAAAAAACATCGGTTTCAAACCTTTTTACCGTGATGTAAAAAAAGTGACTTTTGTCGTTTTTTGATTTCAGAATTTGCAGATTTGACTTCCGGTCGGAAAACCCATCCTAAATATTTTTTTCTTTAAGATATCAAATTTTGGTCCTCACTATCATTCTCAAGTCGCATATTCCATCGCAAAAAACACCCGTTTCAAACCTTTTTACCGTGATGCAAAAAAAGTGACTTTTGTCGCTTACTGATTTTAGAATTTGCAGATTCGACTTCCGGTCGGAAAACCCAAACTAAATATTTTTTTCTTTAAGATATCAAATTTTGGTCATCTCTATCATTCTCAAGTCGCATATTCCATCATAAAAAATACTCGTTTCAAATCTTTTTACCGTGATTTTAAAAAAAAGTGACTTTTGTCCCTTTCTGATTTTAGAATTTACAAATCTGAGTTTCGGTCGGAAAATCCAACCCAACTTTTGTTCTCTCTAGGATATCGAATTTCGGCCTTCACTATCGTTCTGAAGTTGCATATTCCATCACAAAAAAACATCCGTTTCAAACCTTTTTACCGTCATTTAAAAAAAAAAGTCACTTTTGTTCCTTTCTGATTTCAGAATTTGCAGGTTCGACTTCCGGTCGGAAAACCCAACCTAAATATCTTTTTCTTTAAGATATCAAATTTTGGTCGTCACTATCGTTCTCAAATCGCACATTCCATCCCAAAAAAACACCCGTTTGAAACCTTTTTACCGTGATTTAAAAAAAAGTTCCTTTTGTCCGTTTCCAATTTCGGAATTTTTATTCAGCAATTATTGATCAATTTCAACATCATTATTTTTGTTAAAGCTGCATGTAATTATCGTCAAATGTCATGCATTATGTAAATAATTCGATAAATGTTCATCAAAATTATGGAGATCGTACAACCTTGGCAACATGCAACACAATTTATGCCATTTTTTTCAGATAACTATATTGCATACAAAGTAGAATGCGTAAATAAATGACACGATGGTATACATCGAGGCGGATGGTCGGATGGTAGGATTATGCGGCGGTGCCGCCCATAGCGTGTCGAGTCGTAAGTGTCGATTGAAAATGAGCGAGTGGCTGCCAACGAGGTATACGTCAACATCATGGATTGGCATAAGACCCCCGTTTTATCGCATGGGGTACATCGATGCGTCGCAACCCCATTAGCCGTTTTATTTGCAACAGCCGGCAAGAAAAGCATCAACTTCGCCTATCCGTCATTACAGTGGGTCGTTAGTCATTATTATCATTCATGACTCGACGCTATTCGCATTTTCGTATAGAGCCTAGAAAAAATTAAAGGAAAGTTTAGTTTACCTTGGCCGCGATGTCTTGACTGAGGAAAGTTATACGATACACATATAATAGTCTACTTTAGGTAGTTTATAGTATGCGAGACCATATACACTCGTACAGTGTGAACCGGGGCATTTAGCTAGTACATTAAGGAAATTGCGTGGACTCGCTTAAATAGCCACCCCGCTCGTTCTGTCGCTCGAGGGGTGCTCTATATGAGTCTATGTGTCTCTTTGCGCAGAGGATACTACGCCCGATAATCGTCCTATATATTCTTCTGTTGCATTTGTGTGCGAATGGATTAGTACTCAATGAGTGTGCGGTAGAATTGTCAAGTCGAAATAGTATTTGAAATAGGAAGTAGATTAAATACGTCGGAATATATTTTTGCATTTCTGCAATAATGATTAACCCTTTAATCGCCAAGTCCCTTTTGCTAAATAATAATTTTTAAAAGTTATTATTTATTATATTATTAAAATTATTATTCAAAATTAAAATTATTCATTTTTAAAGTAATAATTTTTAAAAATTATTATCTATGATAATAAATAATAATTAAACCAAATATTGCTATTTGTGTTAATAAAAATAGTAGAAAAATAGCACTTTTGAAAAAAATATAGTTTTCCAATTTTTATAGGCAAATGCTTTCTTATCACATGAGATAAAACTCTGTTCGGTCTGTCATTTGAGGGATGTTCTATGTCAGTATAGGTCTCTCTCTGCGCAGAGCATATTATGCCCGATAATCGTCCTATATATTCTTCTGTTGCATTTGTGTGGGAATGGATTAGTACTCAATGAGTGTGCGGTAGAATTATCAAGTCGAAATAGTATTTGAAACAGATAATAAATCAAATATTTTGGAATATATTTTTGCATGTCTGCAATGATTAACCCTTTAATGATCAAGTCCCTTTCGTGTTTATAAATAATAATTAAACAAAACTTTTATAGGCAAACGCATTCTTATCTCTTCATTAGTACTCAATGCGTAATATGCAAAGGAGAAGCTTGTATATTGCTTCCTCAATATTGGCCATATTTTACAAATCTACCTCTATGAGGAAGTACTTTCATTAAATTTGTCTTCCACATGTAGAAATCTTTTGTAAAAAGTGAAAAATAATAAGGAAGCAATATGCAAGATTCTACTTTGCATCCTTATCTCACATAAGGTTGAAAACCTGAAGCTTAGCGAATATTTAGCTGTCAACAAATAATAACGAAAAATTCTATCATTTAATTTTTTACTATTTAAGGGGAGGGAGTCAGGTAAAAAAAATTTATTTTGGAAATTCAATATCATCCAAATCCTATTTCATATAAAAATGCCCAACGCACTATATTGTTGGTACTCGATTAAAGAATTTTTTATTGTCGTCTGACTTGCATATGCTTTTAAATATTATCTTAAGCAAAGTTCTTAGGTTTTCCATTCTGCGCATGATTCAGATCAAACTACTAGGCAGATTGGAATGGATGACGTCTCATTTTCTTCTTCATGAACAGATACATCGGCTAAATGGAGAAAATGTTTAAAAAATGTAATATTTTTTAAGTAACATAATTATTAATAAATAAATTTTATGCTATTTTCTAAATCAGTGATTAACTTTGCTTTCAGAATGAAAATAAATAGTTTGCTCCATTTAGCCGGTGTATCTTTTCATGAAGAAGAAAATAAGACGTCAATGATTCCAATCTGTCTAGTAGTTTGATCTGAATCATGCGCAGAATGGAAAACCTAAGAACTTTGCTTAAGATAATATTAAAAAGCATATGCAAGTCAGACGACAGTAAAAAATTCTTTCATCGAGCACCAACAATATAGTGCATTGGCCATTTTTTTATGCAATAGGATTTGGATGATATTGAATTTCCAAAATCAATTTTTTTGACCTGACTCCCTCCCCTTAAAACAAAGTGTGATCATAGCCATTAAATCCACCACAACCAAGTGAAATATTTGAGAAAAATAAGTGTTTCACTAAATATCAATTTGAATTATGAACAGCACTAATAGAGTGGGAATAAACAATGCACATAATAATGCACATCGTGATTATACCCAACCGTGTGGTGCCTAGATGAAAGAAGGGCGTAGAGAAGTCGCAAAGAGATATGTGAAGCAGGGATAAGCAGATAAATGCTGGTGGAATAGAGTATACATATATATGTGTACGTATTTACGTACTGCACAATACATGCTAGTGAGAGACAAGTAGGGTCAAGTGAACTAAAGCGAACTACTCGATGGGGGTGTTAAGGGGACAATATATGCCTGCCACGTAGGGTGGAAGGATGGCTTTAATCTATTACCGCGCTGTGTCGCCAAGTGGCTTCTTGTTATACCCTCGTTTCGAGGATATAAGCACTTGCGCTTCTGTTTCTCATGCTTCTATTGCTATATACCCTTTGTATAGTACGATATACGTACTCTCGATGCTTCTCGTTTTGCGAATCCTCTAAAGTCCCTCTAAATGAAACAGTTGCTCGTCCACTTTATTTTGTTCTGAGTATCAGTCGCCACTCGTAATGCGTTCAAACAATTGTTAAAATTTTATTAGAGTCCAGATGTATAAATAAAAATTAGTAGTGGTATTTAAAGACAGTTAATTGGCATTTTTATTTATTTATTTTTTTCTGGTATTTAGACTTTTTATAATATAATATTGCTATTTGTGTCCTTTGTATTATCAATGGATCAAAAAAACGACGTCTTTTTGCTGACTCAATTTTTTATTTATTTATTGCAATGATGATTTTCTTTTCACCGTTTGTATTATTGAATTAATTAGAAAATCGCTTAAACAATTGATAATATGATAAAAATCTTATTAGACTGCAATGCATTAAAAAAATTAGTAGTTGCTGTAAAATATGATTTAGTGATAATATTATAAACTTTTCTGGTATTTCATCTTTATATACTGTAAAAAATATTGCTAGTTGAGTTATTTATATTGTTAATAGGCTAATCGAAGTCGTTTGGTCCACTCAAATTCTTATTTATTTATTACAATGATGATATATTTTTTTCCTTTCTGAAATAACTGTCAATAAAACACAATCCTTATAGGGACCTTTTTAAATATAATTTTAATTGGAAAAGCGTTTAACAATTGTTAACATTTTATTAGAGTGCAACTGCATGAAAAAATGAGTAGTAGTATTTACAATAAAAAATGTATTGGCAATATTATACATTAATGTCTAATATTTCGACTTTGTATAATATAATACAGCTATTTTTGTCCTTTGTATTACCAATTAGTCAATGATCGGATTCTTTCAGCCCAATCAAACTTTTTCTTTGCCACAACGATTTTTTTTCCGTTGGTCTCTTAATGCAGCCGCCTCCTGTACTGAAATGACTTTCAATAATCCACAACCCTTGTAAGGGCCTTTTTAAATATTAAATTAATTGAAAAATCGCTGCATGTGAGCGCCCATTGCGTCAAGTGACCCGGAGAGAGTCACGGGGTCTTGGGTAGCCGAATGACTTCCGGCAGATCGGAGCTCGTGCTTCTGAAGGACCGGAAATCAGTGACTTGAACCGCCGCCGCACACTCGTACGATTGATACAATTATGTTTTTGTTTCTCGCACTCGAGTAAGCACCAGCTGTGCACTTGGTTATGATTGACACGTGACATTACTAGCACTGTAACGTACGCCACATTAAATCCCCTGAGGTTACCGGTATCTTAATCATTTGTAATCAATTATTCAAAACATATTTTTTATAATTTTTCTTCAAAGTCTTCAGGCTTTTCCGTATTCCTTCCTTTTGTCCCTTTCCATACCTTTTCCATTTCGCAAAGCACTCTTTACATAAATATGTAAAGAAAATATACGACGTAAATGAATTATGCATTATCATTAAGCCTTTTACATTATAAGGATTTTTTTTGAATGATGGAATCTGACTTAAATAGAAATAATGAAGAAATGGTTCTTAAATTATTACTCATAAACGCGAGGTTTTTTTATAAATTTATAATCATGAATGTATTTGTGAAGAAATTTCGCTATTTTTCAATTTTTTTTCAAAATATTTCGTTAATAATAGAAAAAGATATTTTGTAAAAATATTTTGCTTTTCCTGCAATATTCAGTTAAAGAATTAAATACATTTAATTATCCCTTCAATCGTTAGTAAATTTACTAAAAAAATAATAATATTTATAATAATAATGCTGTACTATTCGCGATTATTAAATGGTTTTTAAATAAAATCACCTCATTCAATAAAATTCGAATTTTCAGAAATTCCTATCAGCAATATGTTTCAGAGTTAAGTACATGTTTAATTCTTCATTATTAATATAATTAAAAATAATATAATCATAATATTTGTAATAGGAGTTGATTCTTGGTGAGCAAATAAAAAAAAGCATAATTTATTATAAAGATTCCATATTTATGAAAATTTTGGAAGGGTTAACATGCAGCAGATTGCTGTTATCAGACTTGGAGGCCACATGTCACGTACAGTATGGATTATTGTCCACGTGCCACGTTCAGTATAGATTTCAGAGAAGGGATGACTCTGTTCAAGAGCCATCGAAGTGAGCAGCTGGTAGAAACCTTGCGCGTACAGGATCCGGTAAAGGGATCTTCAGGGTACGTCGACAAAGGTTAACAGACACCCTGAAACCATACTAACTTCCTTTACTTTTGTTTTCGTCCTTGTTAGTTAACCAGCTTCCTTTTCGACAGATACAGCACTTCTGTATTTTAACAGTGGTCGTGTCTTCACGTCTTCACCAAAGATGTGATCTTGTTATTGCAAGTGTTATACTCTGATGTACATATACGTTCAGCAAAGGATCCTCAAAAGTGCGAGACTCTGAAACGGCTCGCTTGCTCGTACGTAAAAACTAAATAGTATTTTCTTCACTTACAACAGAATTTTTTTGTCTTTGAACATCCACAGATTTTTTTAAAAATCTTAAACAAAACATTTTGTAATTTTCTGGTCTATTAAAATGCAGCATTTTTTATTGTAAAACCAGAGATTGTACATCACTTTTTATTAACATTTGTGAACAAGAACGTTTTGTTTGAGGTAAGTAAAGCCTCTATAATTATTGTTGATAAATATTCATCCTATAGTTGACTTAATGATTATTATTATGCAATAATTATATGTATCTCTAATGAAAATGCGGACATTTTTTTTAACATATAAAAAAGTTATGATAACATTTTTTAAAATTTTCCTTGAAAAAATTAGGAAGCTTATAATTGTCTTCTCACATTATATCAGTGGTAAATTCCTACGGGACCTGAAGTACAATACATCGTACTTCTTATTTTATTGAAAGTTCGAACATCATTTAATATCCAATACAATTTCACTTATTTAAAAGTTTAAACATCTTTTGTTTAATCCTTGCATGCTACCGTCACAAAATGACATTTCCAACAACATTTTAACTACAAATTTTCATATAAAAGAATTACAGGAGCTTACAATTCTGTTCTCATATTATATCAGTGATAAATTCCTATGGTACTTGAATTACATTACATCGTACTTTTTATTTTATTAAAAAGTTCGAACATCATTTGATATACAATACAATTTCACTTATTCAAAAGTTTAAACATCTTTTGTTTAACTCCTGCATGTTACAGTCACAAAATGACATTTCCAACAACATTTCAACTACAAATTTTCGTATAAAAGAATTATAGAAGCTTACAATTCTGTTCTCACATTATATCAGTGATAAATTCCTATGAGACTTGAAGTACAGTACATCGTACTTTTTATTTTATTAAAAAGTTCGAACATCATTTAATATACAATACAATTTCACTCATTCAAAAGTTTAAACATCTTTTATTTAATTCCTGCATGTTACAGTCACAAAATGACATTTCCAACAACATTTCAACTACAAGTTTTCATATAAAAGAATTATAGAAGCTTACAATTCTGTTCTCACATTATATCAGTGATAAATTCCTATGAGACTTGAAGTACAGTACATCGTACTTTTTATTTTATTAAAAAGTTCGAACATCATTTAATATACAATACAATTTCACTTATTCAAAAGTTTAAACATCTTTTATTTAATTCCTGCATGTTACAGTCACAAAATGACATTTCCAACAACATTTCAACTACAAGTTTTCATATAAAAGAATTATAGAAGCTTACAATTCTGTTCTCACATTATATCAGTGATAAATTCCTATGAGACTTGAAGTACAGTACATCGTACTTTTTATTTTATTAAAAAGTTCGAACATCATTTAATATACAATACAATTTCACTTATTCAAAAGTTGAAACATCTTTTGTTTAACTCCTGCATGTTACAGTCACAAAATGACATTTCCAACAACATTTCAACTACAAATTTTCATATAAAAAAATTATAGCACCTTCCAATTCTGTTCTCACATTATAGCAGTGATAAATTCCTATGGGACTTGAAGTACAGTACATCGTACTTTTTATTTTATTAAAAGTTCGAACATCATTTAATATCCAATACAATTTCACTTATTTAAAAGTTTAAACATCTTTTGTTTAATTCCTGCATGCTACCGTCACAAAATGACATTTCCAACAACATTTTAACTACAAATTTTTATATAAAAGAATTATAGAAGATTACAATTCTGTTCTCACATTATATCAGTGATAAATTCCTATGGGACTTGAAGTACAGTACATCGTACTTTTTATTTTATTAAAAAGTTCGAACATTATTTAATATACAATACAATTTCACTTATTCAAAAGTTGAAACATCCTTTATTTAATTCCTGCATGTTACAGTCACAAAATGACATATCGTTCAACATTTTAACTACAAATTTTCATATAAAATAATTACAGGAGCTTCCAATTCTGTTCTCACATTTTTCTTCATTTCATTCTCACTTTTTATTTTATTAAAAAGGTCGAACATCATTTAATATACAATACAATTTCACTTATTCAAAAGTTGAAACATCTTTTGTTTAATTCCTGCATGTTACAGTCACAAAATGACATTTCCAACAATATTTCAACTACAAATTTTCATATAAAAGAATTACAGGAGCTTACAATTCTGTTCTCACATTATATCAGTGATAAATTCCTATGAGACTTGAAGTACAGGACATCGTACTTTTTATTTTATTAAAAAGTTCGAACATCAATTAATATACAATACAATTTCACTTATTCAAAAGTTGAAACATCTTTTGTTTAATTCCTGCATGTTACAGTCACAAAATGAGATTTCCCAACAATATTTCAACTACAAATTTTCATATAAAAGAATTACAGGAGCTTACAATTCTGTTCTCACATTATATCAGTGATAAATTCCTATGAGACTTGAAGTACAGGACATCGTACTTTTTATTTTATTAAAAAGTTCGAACATCATTTAATATACAATACAATTTCACTTATTCAAAAGTTGAAACATCTTTTGTTTAATTCCTGCATGTTACAGTCACAAAATGACATTTCCCAACAATATTTCAACTACAAATTTTCATATAAAAGAATTACAGGAGCTTACAATTCTGTTCTCACATTATATCAGTGATAAATTCCTATGAGACTTGAAGTACAGTACATCGTACTTTTTATTTTATTAAAAAGTTCGAACATCATTTAATATACAATACAATTTCACTTATTCAAAAGTTGAAACATCTTTTGTTTAACTCCTGCATGTTACAGTCACAAAATGACATTTCCAACAACATTTCATCTATAAATTTTCATATAAAAGAATTACAGGAGCTTACAATTCTGTTTTCACATTATATCAGTGATATAATGTGAGAATAAAAATTCCTATGGGACTTGAAGTACAGTACATCGTACTTTTTATTTTATTAAAAAGTTCGAACATCATTTAATGTACAATACAATTTCACTTATTCAAAAGTTTAAACATCTTTTATTTAATTCCTGCATGTTACAGTCACAAAATGACATTTCCAACAATATTTCAACTACAAATTTTCATATAAAAGAATTATAGGAGCTTACAATTCTGTTCTCACATTATATCAGTGGTGAATTCCTTTGGGACCTAAAGTACAGTATACTGTACATCAGCAGAGTATATGGCTATTCGCGAGGGAGTTATGGGAACGTTGCTAGTGTATAGCGTAGTTCACAGTGCCAGGAGTATCGGATGTACTTGGTAGCATATTGTGTCACGATGGCCCATGGGGTTTTTCCGTGTGAGAAGTCGCTAGCTCGTAGGTCCAACCCACCTATCCACCACGCATCCATGCACTAGTTCTGGCTGATGGGCTACGTACACATATATGCTCATGTGTGTGCGTATGTGTATATTATGTTGGATACAGTGTAGGCGGTTGGTACTCTGCGATCCTCGACCCCCTTTGCCACAGACATAGAGGAGAGATGGGGCTACGTTTGCGCAAGTGTTACGAGCCATTGTGTCGAGGCGCTTCGCTTGGTTCACTCTGTTCGTTGGGCCGCGTTTACGCTTCATCCCGGAACAGTCACCAACGTCAGAAGCAGCAAGCATCGTCAGAACTCGTTGCACACTTGCTGCTTCCTCGATGGGACCCTTGGGTCAACTTGCCACTAGTATTTCGACATTCGCAGACTCGCCAATTCCCATGCTGATGTTACTCTGCCTATGTTGGGTAGACCCTCTTAAATACGTTTACATCTCGCTTGTTTATTCATTCTCGAGTCATGGGAATATGCACAAGTGAGTGCAAGGTACGGGATCACAGGTTTGCAGATTTTTTTCAACTTCAAAATAAGTAAAATAACAAAAACAGCGACCGTGATAATGAAATAGTAATAATATGTATCTTTTGATAATTTTTTGTTAATTATTCATATTGAATAGTAATGACGATATTAATTAATAATTTTAAGGTACGAAATTGAATTAATATATGATATTTTATGCGTAAATGAATTTTAATCTACGTCTGTGAAAAAATGGGCATAGTTCTCGATGTTTTCAAATAATTATTCGAATTTTTTCAACGATTGTTTTCAAATAATTATTTGAAAATGCAATTTTGTCATTTGCAGTCTCGACAATTTCTATGCTGATATTTCTGAACTTATGTCGAGGGGAACCTCTTAAATACGTTTACTTCTCGCTTGTTTATTTATTCTCGAGTCATGGGTATATTCACAAGTGAGTGCAAAGTACGGGATCATAGGTCTGGATCCTATGCTCAAATTTAAAAAAAAGTTTAACTGTAACTGTGATATTAAAATTGTAATAATATGTATTTTTTCATAATTTTTGTTAATATGCTATTTAATAATAATGACGAAAGAAAAAAAGGCTCGTGCCACAGCCGGGCCCAGTAATATTGAAATAATAATGATATTTACCAGTAGGTATATTAATAGTCCTGATCTAAAATGTATCAATACAATATTAAATACTGTTGACCGTATTCATAATTAATGTATTTAACTTTAATAATTCACAAAAGTAAAGTATAAAATTATGCACAACATGAAATGTGTTACCTTAGTATGTTATAGGCGTGACCGAATATTGTTATTGTTAATTTTTTATCGACTATTGGCGGTCTATTTTTTCTGATGGAATTTTGCGAAGCACTTCTCTTTGAATCTAGCGATCACGGTCTCAGATCCGAGAAGTGCTTCGCAAAATTCCATCAGAAAAAATAGACCGCCAAGAGTCGATAAAAAAAAAATTAACAATGAAATGTGTTACGTTTCAACGAGTGTATGGGATTCAAAGCTCTTAGAAAAAAATGCATAATTTCCTGTTTTTTCAGAAAAAATAACTGCCTGAATTCGATGAAGCTTTTTCTGGTAAATAGAATGGTAACGTCAAATCTTGCCAGGATGTTTACTTACACTTATAAGATATTAAAAAATGCATACTTTGATTATCAAAGAGATTTTATAATAATAATAGTTGCATGACACTTAGAAATCAACCGCAAAGATGCATCAGAAAGAAGAAAGTTGCCTTTGTAATATTAACTCGTGACGCGTTTTATATTTTAGAAGTGGAAAAGTGAGTTAATGGTTCCTGCGAGTAGAAACGAGAGGTCAAAGCTGGTCTAGCTGATAGATACTAAATAGCACTCGAAGGTACTGTTGGAGTGCGAGCAGCTCTGGGATTCTCAGGCATAAAATGTAAATCTGTGCACAACATTAAATATGTTACATTTCAACAATGAATTCAAAGATTAAAAAAAATTAATTGTTTCTAGGGCCGAGTGTTTCGCGATGATCATCAATGGAAGATCGTAAGCCGCTCGAAAAACTCGACGTGATTCAACTGTTTTATGGAATTAGAATATTTTTTCCTCTCGACTCCACTAAAATAACCCCATTTCGTGTCCGCAACGCGGGCGGGAAATAGCTCATTTGTTACGAATGACGTACGCATGCGCAGTCCGCTTTTATTAGCTCCCTCGGGAGGTAATTAGCTCATTCGTCCCCGGTGAGAGTAATAACAAACGTACAACGCATGTGTGTCGTCATTTGTTAAAAATGAGCTTATTCTCCGTCCTTGTTGAATTCACGAAATATGGTTATTTTTTAGCGAAATCGGGAGAAAAGTATAGTACGTTACATGGGAGGTGAAAAATTGCACTTCCCTCCCTTTTAACGTAATGTACTATTCACTTAGCGGACCATGGAGACTAGAGGTAACGAGTACGAATTCAGGCTGAAAAAAACGCTCGCGAAAGTGTGTAAAATTTTATGAGACTGCACGGAAAAAAAGATTAGTTGCCATAACCAAGAAATGAGTTCACGCAACCAATCGATTATTCTATTTCCCTAGCAACTCAAATGGTAATACCAACGATTCGAATGATAATACCGACGATTCGAATGGTAGTCCCAACTATTCGAGTGGTAGTCCCAACGATTGGATTAGTTAACCTAACTAATCCAATCGAGAACTAATCGTGAATAGTTGAGGTTACTATTCGATATGGTTGAAGCAACTCATTTTTTAGACATTGTGTACAGCAAATCGAAAACGTAGTTGCCACAACCAAACTTTTTTTTCCGTGTGAGCTCCACTGAATATCAAAGGGAACGTAGATGAAGTTAGCGCAGAGCTCACTTTACTTCGGTTCCAGCCAACTTTCAGCTCACTTCACTTCGGTTCCAGCCAACTTTCAGCTCACTTCATTTCGACTCCCGCCAACTTGTCGCTCATTTCAAGAATTTTTCACGGTTCGGCGAACGGAACTCAACCGCGATTTCCGTAAGAGTTCGTACTCCTTACCTCAAGTCACCATGTAACGGACTTAGAAAAGAATTACATTACATTTTGCAGAAGATGAGCATACTTACGCGACAACAATATTTGCGATGGAGGCTCTAACTCCAGATGCAGCTAGACCCTATATAATAATTTATCAGTACCTAATCCGCGAACTCTTCCGCTGTCTTCCTAAAGCTACAACCAAACTACGAACTCGTGATGATGGGATCACGAATTCCTTGGTATCGTGAAAAGGATTCGCAGCACATTTAAAAATTCGATTTTAATATTTCGAATGTGAGTAAAGGAAAAACTAGAGTGGATATTGCAGAAATAGCGTATTTTGTGCATCTAAGAGCTATCAACAAGAGTGGAGCAGATGACGTCAACGTCAAGATAATCCTCCAACGAATACGATTTTTTTCCGTATCCGGCATAGCAAAATCTGTTAGTCAGATTTTTTTCCAACAATAAGTCCACTGGCATTGAAAATATTCCATAAACCAGTTAAATCGCGTCGAGATTGTCGAGCAGTTTACGATCTTCCATGGGGAATCGTCGCGAAACTTTCGACCCTAATTATTTCCCATCTTTATAGAACAAAATTCCGGAATGTAATGGATCGTTTTTCTGATAAATTGAATTTTTATACACACCAAATTCTAAAAATAAGATTATCAAAACGGAATTAATAAAAAATGCAAGGATACATCAGAAAGAGGAACATTGCATTTATAATATCAATTCGTGACGAGGTTTATATTTGAGAAGTGGAAAAGTGGGTTTACGGCTCCTGCGAATAGAAACGAGAGGTAAAAGCTGGTCTAGCCGATAGATATTAAATAGCACACGGAGGTACTGATGGAGGGCGAGCAGCTCAGGGTTTCTCAGGCAAACGTCGTCGGCGGCGGGGTACACCGGTTCTACCGACGCTGCCACGAGCCAGCCGCGGAGAAATCTCCAGGGAAATCAGGGAGGAACGGCGCAAGCAGTTCTGCAGTGTGCGTGCGTAGACGTACGACTTGCACGTGTACCATAACCACGGTAGTCAGGTCACCGTCCAGCACACGCTTCAACGCGGGGTTACCGCGCGTTGATCAACGCGCATCTCCTCCCATTGCCGCCGTTATATCACAACAGAGGCTAGCAACGATCGAGAAATGTTGCCTCGGCTTTTCTATTCATACTTCACGTTCAACTGTAAATTCTCCTTATGGGATTTGCAGTATTCGAATAAATAATTTAAATTTGCATTGTGACAACATAAATGTGTGACATTTTTTTTTGTAAGTCTAGATTTGTTCGTCCATTGTAATTTTTTCATTTGGGATTTTTAAATTAAGTTATGTTAAATTGTTGTATATTTAACTGAATCATATAAAGTAATAGTATTTTTATTGTATTATAATAAAATGTAAATGAAGCTATCAACAATCGAGAAATGTTGGCTGGGCTTTTCTATTCATATTTCCCATTCAACTTTAAATCTTCCTCATGGGATTTGCAATATTTGAATAAATAATATAAATGTGCATTGTGACAACATAAATGTGTGACATTTTTTTTTGTAAGTCTAGATTTGTTCGATCATTGTAATTTTTTCATTTGAGATTTTTAAAAGTAAATTATGTAATATTGTTGTATATTTAACTTAATCATATAAAGTAATAGTATTTTTATTGTATTATAATAAAATGTAAATGAAGCTAGCAACAATCGAGAAATGTTGGCTCGGCTTTTCTTTTCATATTTCACGTTCAACTGTAAATTCTCCTTATAGGATTTGCAGTATTCGAATAAATAATTTAACTGTGCATTGTGACAACATAAATGTGTGACATTTTTTTTTGTAAGTCTAGATTTGTTCGTCCATTGTAATTTTTTCATTTGGGATTTTTAAAAGTAAATTATGTAATATTGTTGTATATTTAACTTAATCATATAAAGTAATAGTATTTTTATTGTTATTATAATAAAATGTAAATGAAGCTAGCAACAATCGAGAAATGTTGGCTCGGCTTTTCTATTTATATTTCACGTTCAACTGTAAATCTTCCTCATTGGATTTACAATATTCGAATAAATAATTTAAATGTGCATTGTAACAAAATGCATATGTGAAGATTTTTTTTGTAAGTCCAGATTTGGTCGTGCATCATCATTTTTTTGTTTGGAATTTTTTACATTAAATTATGTAATATTGTTATATGTTTAAGTTAATTATATGATGTAATAGTATTTTTATTGTATTATAATAAAATTTAAATGAAGCTAGCAATGATTGAGAAATGTTGCCTCGGCTTTTCTATTCATATTTCACGTTCAACTGTAAATCCTCCATATGGGATTTGCAGTATTCGAATAAATAATTTAAATGGGCATTGTGACAAAATAAATGTGTGAAATTTTTTTTTGTAGCTCTAGATTTGGTCGTGCATTGTTATTTTTTATTTAGGATTTCTTAAACTAAATTATGTAATATTTTTTATTATATTATAATAAAATGTAATGGTAATAAAGAAGTAAAAAATGATGTGGAGTTTAGAAAGAAATTGCGGTACTTGTTTATGTCACTTGAATAAACAAATCATAGAAATTAATATTCTTACAACGCGTCATAAAAACTTTAACCGTTAATGAACTGCAGAATATTTATTTACTCTGGTATGTAATTCTGAGAAATTTTTTAAAAACGTCATTCACATAAATTTTGATCATATCATTATGGAGCATTTTTACAAACACCGGTATTAAATTAGGAATGCTTTTTGATTTTAATTTTATTTTGTTAAAAGAACTCATTTTCTTAGAAAAAATTCGAGAACCTAAAATTTGTATACCATTTTAGTCAAAAAGTGTCAAAGATGCGTAAGAAGAAACAAGATTTTTTTTCATAACTGAAGGGGTTCAGCCTCTAAATAGTTAAATTACAATTCATTTTTAAATAACTATTGATTTAGAGTCAGTGAATTAATTGGTAAAAAGGTTTCTATTTTTAATTGCCAACGCTCGTCCCAAATATATATGAAAAGACATTTATTTAATACGAAGAAGCGAATAGAATGGCACATTTACTCGGAAAAATAAAAAAAATAGCATTTAAAATAGAAATTTGACGGACCTGGCCGTTCAAGGGTTAATTTGCAATTAATTTTGAAATATCTATTGATTTCTATTCCAGTAAATTCATTGCTTAAAAGGTTGTTTTATTTTTATTTGCCAATGCACGTCTCGAATATATGAAAACGCATTTGTTTAATGCGAACAAGCAAATAAATGGCACCAGCATCTCTCTATTCAATAAGATTTGTAACAATAAGGGTCACTTTCGCATCAACACGTGCCTAGAAGGGATTACACTTAGTCACTACTCGAAATTGAGAATAAATCCTCACATTGAACTCAGAGTCACGTAAGACTCGTACGCGCCAGTTGCTTATATTTATCACTGCGATAAGTATATTTACTTTATTTGTTGAACGACAGAAGAGCCGCAGAGTACTGAACAAATAATACGACGGGAGAGGCTAAAATTTTGTTGTGGGAATCAATAAAAATTTTGCGAGGCACGACAAGTCGACGGTAATTAAGGGAGAAACCACGGGCGTGCATGGTTCTCCCGAGGGATGCAGAAAGCGCGTCCGCGTAGTATGGGATAAAATCCGGATCGCTCCCTTGTGCTGACAATATCCCTCGAGAGAAAATCCAGACCCTTCGGTTTTAGGACCGAGAAGCACTGCACTGCGACGAGGAGCCTGCAAACCATCTTCCCACCCCCTCCCCTTATTATCTGACACACACGTGAGTACATCGAGATTGATGATTGAGAAAATTTGCCAAAAGCCACCGTCCAAAAGATCGTTATCAGCGATACTCGTGGAAATTGAAATACAATTGGGTTTCAAAGGAATTGGTGATCTTTTTCAGCTGATCGCTCAGGCCACTTTCACAGACCCGGACTTTCTGCCGGGAAATCCAAAGTACATTTTTTTTCTTTAAGATATCGAATTTTGGCCTTTACTATCGTTCTCAAGTCGCATATTCTACTTCGGAAAATACCGGTTACAAGCCTTCTTACGATGATTTTTAAAAAAGTGACTTTTTTCCATTTTTGATACCAGAAACTCACAGATCCGTCTTTCGGTCAGAAATTTAACCTAAAGAACCTTCATTATTTTTACTTTCTCATCACATACAAAGTATGTAAAAGAGAAAGTATTGCAATCCAAAAAAAATTCGACCCTCAGATTTTGATGGAAATACATGTTTTGAGTGTCCTAGATTCCAAAAAACACATTTACTCATTTCTGTCTGTCTGGCGTTTGTATGTACCGTCCGAAACCAGAATAACTTTTTAAAAAATCCATGGACTGAAATGAAATTTTTTGTGTGCCTTCTGCATTGAAATCTTGGTTTTGGTATTGAAATCCAGTCCAAAATCTTCACTGCTTCTGATACTTTACCTTAAAATAAAAAATAAAGAACTTTAATTTTTTTTAGTACTGCAAGCTAATATAAAAGATATTATGCTTCAATGTGATACATACAAATAGTATTACCAGCAAATAAGCAATGAACAACAAGAGATTTAGTATACAGAAGATTTTGTCTTTTCAATCACTCACATAAGACATCTGAAACTGTTGTAAAAAATTTATATTGCCTGAAATATGTTACTTTCTTGTGTTATTGTGTTACACATTCACTAAAAAAAAGAACTGCAATGATCTTGAGCAGTTTTCAATGAGAACATACTATGAATATTCATACCATATGTTAGATTAAAATTTTTTAAATGAATGTAAAAATACAAGACAAACACATTTGAGGTTATCATCACTCTTGATGTTAGACTGTAAACACTTATGCACACATCGCATCATAGTTTTTTAAATTTATCTTATCACTCGTATAGCATTTTATACCGATTCCAAATGCTGCTCATACACACCATAATATTTGAAACTTTTGAAATATGAAATAAAATGTAAATCCGACTGTCAAACTATCGCAATGCCGGCAATAATACCATCGAAACGAAAGAGAGATGTGAAGGCGCGAGCAGGCGCGCGATGTCACACTCGCTTTCTCGCGCGCGCGAAATTCGAATTTACAAACGCGTTCTTGACAAATTATAGCGAAAAATGTAGATTACAATTAATGTGCGAAATTCACACATTATTAGTCACTATAACTCAGTAAATTCACGATAACAATTTCACACCAGTAAGAAATATTTACTTTTTCATCACATACAAAGTATGTAAAATAATATAATAACTTCACAAACTATCTTCACGACAGTAACGTGACGTCAGTAGCAATCGTGATGAGAAAGTCACGTCTTGCGATCACGCCAGTAGCAAGTTTTTTTTTCAAGATATCGAATTTTTTTCACTATCGTTCTCAAGTCGCATATTCACTCTAAAAACCAAGCGTGTTGCAAGTGTGTTGTTTCCTATCTTTTACATTGTGACGCGTTTTTACACACTTTCAAGCGTGTTAGCATTCACATGATAAATGATATCTAAAAGGAACACGCCTGTAAGTGTGTAAAAACTCGTCACAATGTAAAAGATAGGAAACAACGCACTTGCAACACGCTTAGTTTTTAGAGTGTTCTACCTCGAAAGTAGCGGTTACAAGCCTTCAAGGTTTCAAAGGAATCGATGACCTTGTTCAGTTGATACACCGAGAGAAAAAGTTTCATTGATTCACGGAAATCTTTGCCAATGAAATGAAATACTTGAATTTCAATACTATCTTTTCTTTAAATGATCTCCAACTCAATGAAAGGTAGTGACATTGATTCGAAGAAACATTTTTTTGAAACCAATGAACCTTTTTCATTGATTTCAGAGATATCGTCTCTGATTCAATGAAACCTTCTTCTTACCAGCTCAAAATTTCGAAACCTATTTTTTCCTGAAGTACGCGGCAGATAAAGCTCAAATTTTGTGAGCATGTAAGGAAGTACGGCAGAAATTGGCTAAGCTTCTCGCTTCTCAAAATTCGAAGCCGTTCGTTCGGGAGAACCGGAAAACAAAAACGTGAGGTTAGATGCGAGAGAGAGATCAATGAAAACGTTTCTTTGAACCAATGAAAACGTATCTTTAAATCAATAACACTGTTTCTTTATTATATGCTCACTAAGTAAATCTTTATTTACAGTCAATGAAATGTTCTCTTTGAAATTCAAATGCACTGTTTCATTGAAATCAATGAAAAAAAATCAATCCGCCCATTTCTTTGACGTCAATGAAATCTTTTCTCTAGGTGTAATTTAAGGTGTTCCTATGGACGCCCGTTACGCGGGTGTCAGAGGGGCAGATATCAATTGTTTTCCGTGCAAGACAAACAATCAACGTGTTGGTGCGAGAGAGCGCGATAACCCGAAAATGCATGAGTCAGAGAAAGAACAGATATTTTCTCTGATATCTCAAAAATAAAGTAGGCGATCGACTTGAAATTTGGACACAAGTTGGGAAAGAAAATTCTCTTCTCGACACAATTTTTTGGCTTTTTTTCATTTCATCATCTATTCTTTCTAAGCTAGTGTAACCTTTGGCGTGTGCTGCATGAACAACTTTGACATTGAATATTTCCGAAGTACGGTACGCGATCAGATTCAAATTCTGCAGAAATTTTTTAAAGTTATTGGCGGACATTCTGTAAGAATTTAAGAATGATGGCATTTAAAGTGCATCGTCCATAGGAACACCTTAACCAATTTGATGTGTTAGCAATAAATGCTGAAAAATTCATTTGTATCTTGCTTTTCAGTGTGATATTTGCCAATTTTATGATTGTAATATTAATTCTTCTACCGAAAATTGAGCATAAATAAAAATTATTTAAAAAATACATGACAATCTCTGATTGTACGACTCATTTACAACGATTTTTTACCGTTTTGCTGATGAACATTATTACTTTTGGCATACTTGATTTTTCTGGTATTCTACAATATAGTGTTTCGATTTTGCTCTAAAAAAAGTGTTTTTTCGAATGGAAAACTGGATTCGTTCAATTTATTTTAGATAAATATTTGCAACAATTTCAGATTGAATACTGAAAATATTCAATAATCTGTATTAAAGTTTAAATATTGTAATAAAATAAATGCTAGAAATATTTTGCAAAAAACAATCGTGGTGGTAGTCGAGCCAACCGCTTACACACGATGATAGTACATGGGCAAGAATAGTGCGAACGGAGCAAAATTATGCACGCCGTGTTTACGTAAAGTTAGGCAAAGCGCTAGTGTGCCATGGTGTATATAAGCTGACAGTGGGACGGAAGAGGTAGGAGTTGGCGCTCGCGATGGGTAATCAAGCGTAATGCCTTCGTGAGCTGTGCAAGCTGGCGTATTCTGTGCGTGTGTCCACTCACGCGTTAGTATTAGTGACGTTAATGATGTCCCGAGAGAATAGTCCTCTACAAACGCAATCCAGCGACTCGTAGACTCGCCAGTATTCATACGTTTAGTGGATATATACAAAAAACAAAGTTGCTCGTTTATTAGCAGATCCGCAGAGGTAAAAACGTCGCTAATTCATCTAATAAAAAATTATATATCCACGTAAATACTAAATCAATGATTCTTGATACTAAATTAAAAAAGGGAACTTTTTATTAATCGTCTCATATAAAGTAATAGGCGCCATTCGTATAAAAGAGACTTTAAATACTTTGAATAATAAATATCTATGGCTAATTGGTAATTGATATTTAAAAACTTTTTTAACAAATTTTGGTGCTAAAAGAAATTTACTATTGTAAAGAGTGGCAACAAGAGTTCTTAATATATGAATATATTCAGTTAAAAAAAAATTTGATATATGCTAAAATTAAATAAAATATTTCTCGACACTATTTGTAAAGAATAAACTATAATATTTGTCCAATTATGACGAGTAATAGCTTATTTTGTTTATGGAAAAATTCTTGATCAATTTACCACTGAAGTTTTATATATCATTAGTCGTTGAAATGTTACATTAGTTTATTTATTCTTACTTAACATTAGGCAAAGAAATTATTGTAACTTTTGAGAAATTAATTTTCTAGAAAATCTAGACAGTCGATTAATAATGCATCTTTTAATGAACAAAATGTAGTTGTACTTTATTACAATGGGCCCAATTCAAAAGCTTATTCTTTTACAAAATGATGAACAACATCTTTTCGGAAATTAGCGTTTATTGGTCTATCTTATTTTTATTATGTGACTATAAAAGTCTCTCTATTTTTTAAATATATGCTGCTAGGAAAATTAAGTCCCAGCAAAAATGTAGAAATGTTTTTTAAAAAATTAGGAAAAAAACTATCTATTTTTTTTATTACACGTCTATGAACGTTTCTTTATTTTAACAATATATGCTGTTAACCAAGTTATCCATCAGCAAAAATGGTTCTGATGGTTTTAAAAATTTGACGAGTATATACGGAGTTCGGACTATGCTTAAGGTTGAAAATACGTACTAAATTGATTTTTGTTTGCTGGTCATTACAAAAAAAGTAGAACTTTGCACATTGTTTCCTCATTAATTTTTATCTTTCGTAACGCCGCCTCTACGAGGAAGTTTCTTTATTTTATTTTTGGCTTAATCATGGAGGAATCTTTGTGAAAGATGAAAATTACTGATGAAGTAATGTGCAAAGTTACACTTTGCATCCTTATTTTAAATACAAATTAAAGAAGTACGAAAACAAAATTTGTATAAATTCAAAATTCTATAAAATCTAAACGGCTTTATGTATTTCGCTTAGATTCAATACCGATCGTTATTTTTCATTGCTTTATTCGTCAAAAACTGTTTAAGCTCATTATCTAAAAAGTTGTGGCAGCTAGAGAACATACAGAGATTTTTTGAAAAATTCAATGTCGTATAAAATCTTAACCACTTTATCAATCTTCATCAAATTCGATATTTACTGAAACTGGATGTTAATTTTACCTTGCAAAAGATTTGAGCAGGTTTGGTCGAACTTAACTTGAATAAGACCGAAAACAACATTTTTTCGAAAATTCAAAATTTTATAAAATCTAAACCGTTTTATGGATTTCGCTCAAATTCAATACCGACCTTCATTTTATATTTCTCTATTTTTCCAGAACTATTTAGCTCATTAGCTGAAAAATTGCGGAAGCTAGAAAACATACATACATTTTTCAAAAAATTAAAAGGCTTATAAAATCTGAAGCACTTTATCAATCTTCACCGAATTCGATATTTACTGAAACTGGATGTTAATTTTACCTTGCAAAAGATTTGAGCAGCTTTGGTCGAACTTAACTTGAATAAGAACGAAAACAAAATTTTATCGAAAATTAAAAATTTTATAAAATCTAAACCGCTTTATGGATTTCGCTCAAATTCAATACCGACCTTCATTTTACATTTATCTATTTGTCCAGAACTATTTAGCTCATTAGCTGAAAAATTGCGGAAGCTAGAAGACATACAGCTAGTTTTCGAAAAATTGAAAGGCAATTTTTTTTTACAAAAACAAAGCTTCCTCTATGAGGAAGCAAAAATTGACAAGACAGTGTTAATTTGTCTCGAAAGTGTGGTGTCTGATAGGCGACACGTGACATAACAAGCATGACCACTACGTGCGTAACATTCTCTTATCGCATTGGGCAAATATTCAACACTCTATATACCTATACATTCTGAAACAGCAATAAATCATAAATTACCACTCATTATTATAATTACACGTGAGTGGTGGTGGCTTCTAGTGTCGACGAATGGAGAAGCACGCACGAGAGGCGCGTTTTATCCGATAAGAGCGAATCGATTCGGGACTTCGACGGTCCCGGCGCTTACTCGCTCTTATCGTTTAAATGAATCAGACACGCAATATTCTTGTCACACGTGTATACTTATTTTTTTTTCAACAATATGTATGAAATTATTACGATGGAGTCACAAGAGTAATACGGCAGAGTCAATTCTACATAAGTGCACACCTTACGTGAATTTTTTATGGGGTACCATCTGCATGTCATAAATTACGTATAGGACAAAGTCAGAAGAGATGGGACATTTTAATTGTCAACAGACTGTTTTGTATTGAGTAGTTTATGAAAATAAAATATTGTCAGTTTACTAAACAATATAAATTTGGCCAAATTGGCTTACCATAAAATGTCCATAATTTCGTATTTTTAACTTTAGTCTTCATTCGGTTCCATATATTTCTTTTCATAATTTAAAAAATTATCGTGGCTTCATTATTCAAAGCTAAATTAAATGATGAAGCTGCGATGACATTTTCATGTTTCCAGATTTGAAAAGACTGGAAAATGAATTAGTTCAATTAATTAAAAATCGAAGTTAACTAAACTCTCGAAAAAAAATTCAAATTATTGTAGTCTCAAGATTGTATTTCGTTGAATGATTACGAAAAAAGAAAAAAGCACTGTTAAAGATGTTTGTAAATTTACATTACCGTAATTTTTATTCATCAGCTGATATATTAAATTTAATACATAAGTGTATAGGAAAATTACCGATTTTTTAATTTAATTTCCTAATTTTCATGGGGCTTAATAAAAATGATTGTAAATTGACATCTCACTTGCATGTCAACTTTAATATACGACTTTCTGTAAAAGACCTTCTTTTACCCGTAATGGAAATTTACACTTAAGGGGAGGGAGTCAGGTAAAAACAATTGATTTTGGAAATTCAATATCATCCAAATGTTATTGCATATAAAAATGCCCAACGCACTATATTGTTGGTACTCAATGAAAGGATTTTTTACTGTCGTCTGACTTGCATATGCTTTTCAATATTATCTTAAGCAAAGTTCTTAGGTTTTCCATTCTGCGCATGATTCAGATCAAACTACAAGGCAGATTGGAATGGTTAACATCTCATATTCTTCTTCATGAAAAGATACACCGGCTAAATGGAGCAAATGTTAATAAAAGGTAATATTTTTTAAGTGACATAATTATTAATAAATAAATTTTATGCTATTTTCTAAATCAGTGATCAACTCTGCTTTCAGAATGAAAAAAAATAGTTTGCTCCATTTAGTCGGTGTGTCTTTTCATGAAGAAGAAAATGAGACGTCAACCATTCCAATCTGCCTAGTAGTTTGATCTGAATCATGCGCAGAATGGAAAACCTAAGAACTTTGCTTAAGATAATATTGAAAAGCATATGCAAGTCAGACGACAGTAAAAATCCTTTCATCGAGTACCAACAATATAGTGCGTTGGGCATTTTTATATGCAATATAATTTGGATGATATTGAATTTCCAAAATCAATTTTTTTTACCTGTCTCTCTCCCCTTAAATATTTTAACAGATTTAATTTTTATATAATTTTACCAAAATTTGTATGGCTTGCTGAAATGGTTATATTTTCTTTTCCAAAAAGTTACCATCGCGTTGTATTGTTATTTAGGGCTGTTCAGTATAGAATGATCAGATGTACAGTGAAGCGTTGCAGGTCCCGTTTGTCAGGTCGAAATTCTGCCAAAATGTTCCTTTGTGCGTAAGTCACTGGTTTCTGTTCGTTTCGTTCTTTCCTCACTCGTTCCCGTTTCACTGACTCGCTCCCTGCTGCTCGCTCAGCCAGTTTCCAATCAGCGGATGCGTGTACCTATTAAGAATGCTCGCTATTGTGCGTGGGTGTATACGCTGTATACGACTTCTGCTCCTCTTGCTTTCGCTAGGGTGTACGACTGCTGTACGGCTGGGGTTCACTTCTAGCATATGTAGTATTATACTGGAATAGAGAGACAGTGAGAGTAAAGTCGGGGCGCGTGGAGCTACCAGTGTCACTGGTGATGCATACAGGACAGCAAAGTCGAACGAATTCACGTCACTTATGTCATGTGTTTCTTCTATGGCACTTTATAGTAAACAACGTACATACCATGCTGCAATTTTAATGTATCAGCAATTTTTTAATTTTAATTGGAAATTTTAATACTCGGTGTGCATTGAAGAAATAGCAATATTTTGAAACAACTTAAATTTTTATCGAACATTTTTTTGTTTTGTTAAAAAAAATTGATGACACTCTGCAAATATAGATTTCCACATATATTCATCCTATATATAATAATAATTTTGCTTCCTCATAGAGGAAGCTTTGTTTTCGTGAAAATTTTTTTTTTCGAGTTTTTCATGTCGGTACACTCAGAATGGTCTAAAACGTCGAGAAAAGTGATTTAGAAAAAATGTCTGTATGTGTGTGTGTGTGTGTGTGTATGTTACACGCTCAAAAAATGTAAACCTTTATAACTAGGGAACGCCTCGAGATATAGAGCTGAAATTTACACCATAGATAGAGGGGTCAATTCTCATCGTTCATACCAATTTTTGTAAAAATCCCCATGATCATTAAATTTTTACGCGGTTTTGAATTTCTTCAAAAATGTCTGTTAACGCGATAACTCTTTTAATTTTCGAGATATTAAGCTCAAAATTGGTATGTACGTCATCTTTCAGACACCGGTGATCCCTATTAAATTTGGTTAAGATCGGTTGAAATGTTAAAATTTTATGAGATTTTGATTTTTTGATTTTTTTTCTGCGATGCGAATTTTGGTATCAAATATCGAGCTGGGAGTCAAATGAGTGCCAAATTCATGAGTAACAGAAAAATACGTCAGATATAGCCCAAAAATGTTGAACGGTACCATATTATCATAGCGATGTTGTACAGTCTATATTGCCAAAAGTAGCGATTTATGTCGTATAAACTAGCCATATCCTTGCTTCCCAATGAAATTTCTAAAAACACCGGTTTCTATCGTATTCTAAAAAAAAACAGAGAAGATAGAGTATTCAAGGGAGTTTCCGGACCGTTCGTCCTTATTATATTTCCACAAAGCAGGCGTGTACGCTTATTTATTTATTTAAAACAAGGATGCAAAGTAGAGGCTTGCACATTGCTTCCTCATTATATTTCGCTTTTTACAAAGCTTCCTTTATAAGGAAGCCAAAATGAATTCCCATACTTCCTCTTAGAGGTTGCTTTGTAAAAAGCGAAATATAATGAGGAAGCAATGTGCAAGGTTCTGCTTTGCATCCATTTTTTTATTTATGATATTTTATGATAAATATTGGTCGCAATGACCACAGTATCTCATTAAAAAAATCTAAACTTCACTTTTAGTCTGTCGATTGGTGTTTTCAGCTCGTATAACTACCCGGAAGGATATGCGTGTGCACAGGATATACCTGCACTGAGAGAAAAATCTCGTAATTTAAAAAAAATATAGTTAGACCTACGATAATCTAACTAGAAACTATAATTCCCTGGAGGACCGACTATATTTTATGGTTATAGCAAATATAAGAAAATAGGTGGATGAACCATTAATATAATTCCCAGGAGGACCGTCTCTACTTTATAGTTATAGCAAATATAATTATAGTACCAATCGTCAAAATAATAATAGTTTCAAATATGCCGTTTTGTTGCATATACGATTTCAACGTTTGTTTCCAATAACCTTGCAAGTGTCGCTTATTGAACCATATTATCATCGCTTCAACCATAAAACATTCCTATATTCGTTTTATCATGTGAAATCGTTAAATCAACGATATGCTTTTCTCTCAGTGTGATGAACAAGAGTGCATGAATATAAACTATTTTTGGATTAAAATACTCAAGAATACGAGACGGAATTTTTTCAAATTTTCTCTAGAACACAAATTTAACTAATTTTTCAATAACTTGTGACATACTGCAAACAGTGTTTCAAATATATTCCTCCTATGTATGGAAGTGATTTTTATGACACTGTGATAAATATCAAGTGCAATTGTAGCAATGGCCACAATATCTCATTTAAAAAATCTAAACTTCACTGTTCGTCCACCCGATGGTGTTTGAGCTGGTATAAGTAGCCGGAAGGACATGCGTGTGCACATGACATACATGATGAACAATAGAACGAGGGCTCCTCCCGTTGATTTTCTAGAACAGCCGAGAAAGTTAAATGCCAAGCCGGCTATCTTCTCGATCGCGCATCTGCCGCGTATTTTGGTGAATCACTCGGTTGCGGCTGTGGCGCGAGACCTCCGCGAGCGATATTTCCTCCTCGTGTTCGAACAACCCCATTCTACGTTATGGCTTCCGCAGTACTATCCGTGAACGGCTGTTTGCCGTTGGAATATTACCTCTCTCGTGATTCCGTAGGAGCCCTCGACTCACCATCACTTTCACGCGGCGCTAGCAATAGACGTTCATTCGTAGTTACTCTGATAATTCATGAGGCTTCTCCTGTAGAGGTCAATTACCACGCCTCTGCAATGAAATTGACCACCTTGCTACTAGTTCTGCAAGGGACTTTGATAGAGGAAATATAGTAAAGGGGTTCACCTTTACTTCGTTGGTTTAGCTATATATTTGGTCTTCCAAAAAGCACTTATAAACGCAGATGGCCAGATTGTTCATCATGAGTTTTACTTGTTTAAGCTTTTTACGTAACAGTTATTTAAGGTGTTCCTACGGATGATGCACTTTAAATGCCATCGTTCATTTTGACATTTAGTCTCCCGTTTTAGCTCGAAAATAGCGTTGAATATTTCTCGAATTTATGCCTTTAGTCGAACGATGGCCAAATTATTGGACATCTTTTCAGAGGCAAAGAACCAAAATTTTGGAAAAATCGGCCGTAACTTTTTTACAGTTGGCATTTAGTCGCCTGTTTTAGTACGATAAATAGTATTGATTTTTTTTTTCGAATTAATGAATTTAGTCGAACGCTGGTCAATTCATCGGACAACCTTTCAAAGGCAGAAAACTCCAAGCTCGGAAAATCAGCTGTGATTCAATGCGATATCATTTTTTCATTTTGACATTTAGTCTCCCGTTTTAGCTTGGTAAATAGCGTTGAAATTCTTATAGAATGTTCGCCAATAATGTAAAAAAATTTCTGCAGAATTTGAATCTGATCGCTTACCGTACTTCGGAAATGTTCAATGTCAAAGATGTTCATGCAGTATACGCCATAGGTTACACTCGCTTAAAAAGAATAGATGACAAAATGAAAAAAAAAAGCCAAAAAATTGTGTCGAGAAGAGAATTTTCTTCCCCATCTTGTGTCCAAATTTCAAGTCGATTGTCTACTTTATTTTTGAGATATCATCATAGAAAGTGTCTGTTCTCTTTCTGACTCATGTATTTTCGGATTATTGTGCTCTCTCGCACCTACGCGTTGATTGTTTGTCTTGCACGGAAAACAATTGATATCTGCTCCTCTGACACCCGCGTAGCGGGCGTCCATAGGAACACCTTAAAGTTTGGAAGTACATGGATGACGAAACCAATTGTAAAAGTAGCTTGAGAATTCGGCTCTGACGGATAAATAACACACAAAATGTACGATTTAAGATTTGCATTTATAGGCGAATTTGAAGAATTATGTATTTATCGGCGAATATTGTGAATTTCGCGTCTATAGTAAAATTTGAAGAAAAAATCAACACTTGTAGGAATATTTGGAGGAAAATTATGATCTTTTAGGAAAATTTGAAGGGAGATTCTGCATTTATAGTTAATTTTTGCGAATGACGCCTTTACAGGAAAATTTCGCATTTGTAGGCAAATGTTGCTTTTATATGAAAATTTTGCATTTGTAAGGAAATGGTGCTTTTACATAAAAATTTCCCATTTGTAAGGAAATGGTGTTTTTACATAAAAATTTCGCATTTATAGCCAAATGGTGCTCTTACGTGAAAATTTTGCATTTATAGGTAGATTTCCCAAAAAAATCATTCAAGTTTAATGGTAACTGACTTATTCGAAAAAGAAAGTCCAAAACTCGATCAATAGGTACCTCCAATCAAGATTCTTTTAACTTTTAATTACACCTGATTCCTACTAGAAGAACAATGTTTGCAAACATTCGAAAGTTCCTTTTCATAAAATAATCAAATGAAAACCATATTTACAGCTAACTCGTTGTCTTAATTGCTAATTAGATCACAAATCATATATTTCACAAGAAATTTTATTAAATATGAGGATTAACCTCAAAATTAACCTCTCGGCGGCCATGACATTTGTGCTAGCAGCGCCTCCAACGGATTTTAACAGTACGTAAGAATTTGTATTCTCTCAGTACTTTTATGTTGAAGAAATATAAAAATGTTCTCTCTATGCTCAAGGCTAGATTTTTTAGTATAATAAATTTACCTATGTATAAATATCGGGTGGTTTTGCGGGTGAGATTTTATAGTGAACGGGAAGGTCGGGTGAAGATGAGGGTTAGAGAAAGAGAGAGACAGGCAGGGAATGCGAGTAATGCCGAGAGGCCCAGGGGAATGCGAACCGCAATGCGCCAGGGATCACATGTACTATCGGTCGCACGCCGGACAGCATAACTCCCCTCTATACACACTCGTACAAACCCAAACACGAGTCTTGTTTGCTGTACCTTTCACCGAGCCTGTTTGATCTTATTATTTGACTCGTCGAAATTTAAACACTCCTTCCCACCGCCGAGCCTCAGGTCCGCGAATATTATTTGTAGTACGCTGTCTCGACCGCGACCTAGGGGGTATATGAAATATTCAAAATGGGACCCGCTACTTCCCGCCGAGCTTCGCTCAGCTTCTGCGAAAAATTCATCATATTTTAAATATTTTCAATAAGGATATAAAAATAAGTAAAAAGAATTAATCATGTGTAACGATTTCATATTCAAAGAAAATCATATTAGCGTGCTACAGACTAGAGAGTGGCAGCTCTTACACCGAGAGAAAAAGTTTCATTGATTCACAGAAATCTTTGCCAATGAAATGAAATACTTGAGTTTCAATACTATCTTTTCTTTGAATGTTCTCAAACTCAATGAAAAGTAGTGACATTGATTCAAATAAACATTTCTTTAAACCAATGAACCTTCTTCATTGATTTCAAAAACATCGTCTCTGATTCAATGAAATCGTCTTCTTGCCACAACTAAAAATTTTAAAACCTATTTTTTCCTTAAGTACACGGCAGATAAAGCTCAAATTTTGAGAGAAATAGGCTAAGCTTCTGGCTCCTCGAAACTCGAAGCTGTTCGTTCGGGATAATCAGAAAACAAAAAAGTGAGGTTACCCGTGCAGAAATTAGTTCGGGCAACCGCGATTAAATAAGGGGCCTTTTTAGGTATAAACGTGGTATCCACAATAGGGAATCTACTCTAGAACCCTACTAGGCTCACCAGAGGCGGCCACGACAAACTTCGGGGCCTAATGAGGCTTAAATGTGGAACCCTCACTAGGGTCGCCGGTATTGAGCCTCTAAAGGCCCCGTACTTCAAGTGTGACTAGCCTAGTAGGGCCCCTAATAGAACTGCCCGAGTAAAAAAAACAAGTGCATCCCGGATCCATGCGGGATCCGCGAGATGTACGTGAAAAAGTGCCGCCAATGAGACAATCCTTGACTTTTCGCGTACTTCGAGTTTCACGCGGAAAGTACGTGAAAAGTGCGTGAAAAATTTGAGCCAGAAATTCATCAATTAAATACACGAAAAGTACATGAGAAGTACACATTTGAAATGGTTGCATTAAAGATTCGCGGCAGCTAGAAAGTATACGAAAAGTACGTGGGAAGTTCATACTGGAAATGTTTGCGTTTAAAGTTCGGGTCGAAAGGTACAGGATATGTACGTGACAAGTCCATCTTTAACATTTTTCCGTACAAAGTCTGTGACGCAAAGTACAGGATATGTACGTGAAAAGTTCATATTTAACATTTTTCCGTACAAAGTCCGTGCCGAAAAGTACAGGAGATGTACGTGTAAAGTACATATTGGAAATTTTCGCGGATAACGCCCGTGACGCGAGGTACAGGATATGTACGTGAAAAGTCCATATTTTTCATTTTTGCGTATTTTAAGTCCGTGCCGAAAAGTACAGGATATGTACGTGAAAAGTCAAGATTTGAAATTTTTCCGTACAAAGTCCGTGCCGAAAAGTACAGGAGATGTACGTGAAAAGTACATATTGAAAATTTTCGCGTATATTTCCTGTACTTTTCGTCACGGACTTTGTACGGAAAAATTTCAAATATTGACTTTTCACGTACATATCCTGTACTTTTTGGCACGGACTTTGTACGGAAAAATGTTAAATATGAACTTTTCACGTACATATCTTGTACTTTGCGTCACGGACTTTATACGCGTAAATTTTCAATATGTACTTTTCACGTACGTCTTCTGTACTTTTCGGCACGGACTTTGTACGGAAAAATGTTGAATATGAACTTTTCACGTACATATCCCGTACTTTGGGTCACGGACTTTGTACGGAAAAATGTTAAATATGGACTCGTCACGTACATATCTTGTACCCTTCGACCCGAACTTTATACGCAAACATTTCAAATATGAACTTCCCACGTACTTTTCGTGTACTTTCTAGCTGCCGCGAATCTTTAATGCAACCATTTCAAATGTGTACTTCTCACGTACTATTCGTGAATTTAATTGGTGAATTTCTGGCTCAAATTTTTCACGAACTTTTCACGTACTTTCCGCATGAAACTCGAAGTACGCGAAAAGTCAAGGATTGTCTCATTGACGGGACTTTTTCACGTACATCTCGCGGATCCCGCATGGATCCGGGATGCACTTGTTTTTTTTTACTCGGGTGGGGCAAACTAGAAAGGGCCACGATAGAGCCCCAACTATTTTTCTACACGGGTAGGTGCGAGAGAGACAGGCCTATGTTAATCAAATCTTTGAATCAATGAAAATGTCTCTTTAAAACAATCAAACTGTTTCTTTATTATATGCTCACTAAATAAATGTTTCTTTACAGGCAATGAAATGTTCCCTTTCAAATTTAAATGCACTATTTCATTGAAATCAATGAAAAAAAAATCAATTCACCCATTTCTTTGGCGTCAATGAAATCTTTTCTCTCGGTGTAGACTAAACCTCTTGAGATTAAACCTATAGGGCGTAATTATGTAAATGGTATAGTACCGAAATCTCAAGACCACGATACAAGTGCGAATGTTCTCTCTCTTCGCTCTTGACCATCAGGGTGAGCAGACGAGCTCGACCATACTTCACCCATATACCACACATTGTAGCAGTTAATATCGTGTGGTGATAATTTTTCTTGTTTGTGCGCCGGCCGGTTTTTCTCCATTTGAGAACACAAAATCAAGGCTAAGTATTTATAAAACAAATTGTACGAGAGCAAGAAACAAAAGTATTTCTAACTTCACCAGGCTACAATGAATGATCGATTTTGCTGGAATTACCCATGCAGAAATTTCGGCAGGGATCCAGCTGGATCCTGCCTGGTATTCCCATCTTCCGATCGGATTCCAGTCGGTCATCGGATCGGATTCCAGACATGGGATGTAACTCGCGGAAACTGGATTCCGATCGGGATCTCGAACTGGGATCCGATCCGATGGCTGGCTGGATTCCAGCCATTAGATGGGCATACTAGGCTGGATCCATCTGGATCCTCGTCGAAAGATGGGAATACCACGCTGATTCCAGCTGGATCCCTGTCGAAATTTCTGCATGGGCAGCGACGAGAATGCGTCTGGGGCACATGAACCGCACACGTTGTTACAATCACGCGAGTTAAGGAAAAGTTTTTCGTATGTGTGTTCTACAACATTTTACTGTATAAAGGGTGAAGTAAAATTAGTTCCGAACAAATCGTTGAGTAATGGGAAGACGATCCGGATTCTATTCAGAATCCAAATTGAACCCCTCTTAGGGTAACCCTTACAAATCCCGATGCACGGTAATACAGTTCATCGTTCAGAATTGGGTCCCGATCCGAAATTCATCCCGATTCTAAATAGGACGGCTCTCTTAGGGTAACCCTAGCAAATCCTAATCGATGATAAACTGTCAACGAGTGCGTAACCGGAAATCTATTTGGGATCTATTAGGATTCCAAGTTGGATAACCCATTTATGGAAACCCGAGCCAATCTTGACCAGGATCGAGTTTCAAACTGGGATGCCCGGACTGATTTCTACATCGGTAAAGATATTATATCGATGTATACATGATAATTGCGATTGTTCGAAAATTTGTATCTCGTTGGAAAGATTTCAAAATGATGATATGATGTTAATCATTGAAACAGGGCTGAAGGACTACGGTTGATGGCCTAAATTAGCAATACCTTATAAAGCAAAAAGTAATATGTCTAGAAAAAAAAGAAAAAAACCTATGTCATGTATTGTTAATAAATACATATACTACTACTACTACTACTAGTCATTCAAACATTTATATTTGTGTTTTTATTTATTATTTATATTTGCGAATTTTTAATATTCCAAGCCATCATATTTATGCAAGTGAAAGCAACAGTGAAGGATAAGATCTGTCATAATTTCAAATTGGATAACCTTATTTTTTCTTTAAATCTCGAGAATATCGGATTATTATTACAATTTATTATTCGGATTATTATACACGAAAGAAAAATAAATTTTTAAAATGATGTCCAAATTATTTACTATTTCGGGGTCGAGTTTCGAGTTAATTGACATTTTCACAGAATAATTCAGAAGGGTCTTTAACTATGAAATAAAATAAAATAATTATTTGATTGTACTGGTTTTTATTAGCATTTTAGTGTAAGCATCCGACTTCGAAGGTAAATTTCGGGAATTGATTTCGGCAAAGATATTGAAAATGCAGAGCTGGTTTTTATTCATTTATATTAATTTATGTAAAAGTACCACTTGTTAACAAAAAGTATAACGGTATGAAACGGTTGAAAAATCGATATCTTAAAAAAAAAGTTCGACGGTTCGTATTTGACATTTTTCACTGGAATTGACATTTACGAATTCTGACATCACCGTTATCGGAAATAAGGAGGTCTGATCCATTTTCTTATTTATGGTTATGATTTGGATAATAAAAACAAATATTTTATTTATTTCCTTTACGTTATTTATAAGGCAATTTCTTGTAAAATTACTCATAAAAATTTAAATGGTTACTGTAATCATGAACAAATATGAAAGCAAAGCAGCGTCAATATTTTTTGTTTTTCAAATAAAAATCCAAAAATTTATTTTTCAACAATATTGACAAATGAAGAACATATTTTTCAACAAAAAAAAAGGACGCAAAATAGACCTTTGCACATTGCTTCCTCATTCATTTTCATCTTTCGCAACGCCACCTCTATGAGGAAGTTTTCTTATTTTATTTTTGGCTTCCTCATAGAGGAAGCTTTGCGAAAGATGAAAATTATTGATGAAGCACTGTGCAAAGATCTACTTTGCATCCTTATTTTAAATACAAATTAAAGAAATACGATAACAAAAATTTGCATACATTCAGAATTCTATAAAATCTAAACCGCTTTATGTATTTCGCTTGAATTCAATACCGATCGTCATTTTTCATTGCTTTATTCGTCAAAAACTGTTTAAGCTCATTATCTAAAAAATTGTGGCAGCTAATAGAACATACAGATTTTTTGAAAAATTCAATGTCTTATAAAATCTGAACCACTTTATCAATCTTCACCAAATTCGATATTTACTACAACTGGATATTAATTTTACCTTGCAAAATATTTGAGCAGGTTTGGTCGAACTTAACTTGAATAAGAACGAAAACAAATTTTTTTCGAAAATTCAAAATTTTATAAAATCTAAACCGCTTTATGGATTTCGCTCAAATTCAATACCGACCTTCATTTTTCATTTCTCTATTTGTCCAGAACTATTTAGCTCATTAGCTGAAAAATTGCGGAAGCTAGAGAACATACAGACATTTTTCAAAAAATTGAAAGGCTTATAAAATCTGAATTTTTATTTCAATTATTTCGAAAATGTACACATAGACAGGGTCGTTGCTCTTCTACCAGCGTGCCAAATTTCAGCTTGATTGTTAAAGCCGTTTTCGAGATACAGCGGTTTGAATTTTGTAAGCGTGCCGCCCACACACACACACACACACACACACACATATACATACATACATACATCCGGACATTTGTTGTAAACCACTTTTCTCGACGTTTTGGACCATTCTGAGTGCCCTGACGTCAAAATCTCGACATTTTTTTTTTTTACGAAAACAAAGCTTCCTCTATGATGATTTATTATTCCAAAAATGTCACTGAGTACCTTTTTTCACATTTTGCAAAATGCTAACACTGAGAGAAGAGTTTGTTAACAGTTAACAAGTCTTGGTTAAATATGGCGAAATGAGCCATTTAGTTATTTTTATTGAATCTCACTTGAGCCAAATAACATTTGTTAACTATTAACAAATGTCAGCGAGCTTCATTTGCAACTAGCAAATTTTATTTAGCTCAAATGAGATTCAATAAGAATAACTAAATGTTTAATTTCGCCATACTTAACTAAGATTTGTTAACTGTTAATAAATGTTAACAAACTTTTTTCTCAGTGAATGCTTGAAAAATTTGTGACGTACTCGACAGCCGGAGTTGTCGTTGAGTTGTCAGAAAAGGAACAAATCAGAGCCGCTAACTTGATAACGCGAGGTTAACCCGAAAAATAAACTGATTCGTTAAGGACGTTAGGCGTGCGCGGTCGCGCATCTGAGTATGAGCCTAAGCAAACATTGACATGGTCGATCATACGGGGCATATCCTCGTATGATCCTATGTGGCACCAGCCACCCTGCGCCATACATACCTACTCTATGACTATAATACATATACCGCGTTGCCGAAGGGTTGGTGGGAGGGGGAGGATCGGAGAACGAGACGACGAATAGCCGCGTATTCGTCGGGCCAGTCCGTTGGCCATCTGGCCAAACGAGAGTTAACGTCGCCGAGCGGCGCACCGTAGGGGTTCACCGATCACCGCTCACCGTTCACCGCTCGCGCTGCTGTTGCTGCTGTTGCTGCTGCTGCGTTGCGCCCTCACCACCAGCCGAGGGGTCCAAATTGAAATGAAAACAGGGGTGACTCGGCTCGGCTTCGCTCTCTATGCCGGAGGACGTGCCTCGATCCCTATCGCATGTACATCGTCTATATATATATATATGTATATATGTATATGCGTGTATGTATATATATGTAGTATGGTAGGCATTGCCAATGAAGGCTATTAGGGGACGATATGTTTTTCCATTATAGAGATTTCCGGGCACGCGAGTTACTATATATGTACACTAGTGTCTCGGTCGATCACTCCAAGACTCCGCACCCTGATGATCCCTTTTCTACTAGTGAGATTATCGCCTATACATCTCCTACTATTCACTTGACTGTACTTTGTTATTGTACCATGAAGCCCGAGAAATTCTGCGTTAATTAAGGGTACGGATTAGTTTGAATCTTTTGCTCGGGATTCTGCAGTGTAACCAGTATGAAATTGTGGATGCTAGTAGTTGAAGCTTTTTTGGTAAGCCACCTGCTTCAGGATCGAATGGTTTCGTAACAGTAACGAATTTTAATTATGGACATTTTTTTATGTAATAATATGCTTTATTTTTGGGCAACCAATATGTGTAGTCTTTTGCATTTTTCACAATTTTTACCTTTATGTCCTTTGCGAGTCCTTTTTTTGTTGTTGCCAAATATTGATATTAATTGAATAACGATAATATACACTTATTGACAAGACGGACATTCGTCAATGTGGTGAAATTTCGTATTTTCGTTAGTAATTTTGGCCTTTGGTTGGCTAAATATTAACTTGGATCTCGATCAATTCTTACACTGTTAAAAATATTTAGTGTCATTTTTGTGTTATTTAGTATATTAAATTTCATGTGCAAGTGAGATATAAAATTACAATACTTTTTACTAAATGCTATGACAATTAGAAAATTTAATATAAAAATTTGTAATTTCACTAGAAATTTCGTTTATTAAATTTAATATATCAGCGGATGAATTAAATTTCCTGTAACGTAAATTTGTGTATGCTGCAAGTGTATGTTGCAATAATTATTTTTTTCGGAATGCGGAATTGAATGTTCGTTTTTGTTTTCTCATAGAGGAAGCTTTGTTTTCGTGAAAATTTTTTTTGTTGAGATTTTCATGTCAGGACACTCAGAATGATCTAAAACGTCGAGCAAAGTGGGTTAGAAAAAATGTCTGTATGTATGTGTGTGTGCGTATGTGCACAATTTTTTGTTAGCACGACAGCTGTCGCAATTTTTAAGATATCGGGTTTAAACAAGGTATGGGATTGAATTTGGAGTTAATCCATGAAGATGTTCAAAATTCATGGCATTTTCAATTTTTTGGAGAATGTCATCTCGTGTTCTAACTCCCGCACTTTTTATGATATCCGGCTTAAACTTGGACCAGAAGTGGACAGTTATTAAATAAAGTTTGGGAGTGAATTTGACGTCAATCCGTTAAGGGGTTCTAAATTTTTGGTATTTTAAATTTTTTGTTCGTGTTCTAACTTCCGCAATTTTTTAGATATCGGGCTCAAATTTGGTCCACAAGTAGAGTGTGGATAAACTAAGCATCTGTTCAAATTTGGCGAGAATCTGTCAAGGGGTTCAAAACTGATGCCATTTAAATTTTTTTAAACAAGGCTGCAAGGAAGCATGTCAATCTATTTTGGCTTCTTCATAGAGGAAGCTTTGTAAAAATTCAACAATAATCATGAAGCAATTTGCAAAGTTCTACTTTGCAGCGTTTTTTATTTACTGTGAGGAAACACTGCATAAAGTGTTGGAGAAATGAACAAGAGTGTTTTGTAATAACCACTCGAAGTAACTAAAATAAGCAACAAAACGCAAGGCGGGTATTGCACCAGTTTGTCCCTTTGAATGGGATTTGTTTAGGTCGCGTGTTGGTAGGTTTGAATTGGTAGGAAGAATTGAGCGAGGCGGCTCTTCCTAGTCGAGGAACAAAACTATGCTCGACGCTCGGGCCACCGATTTGGTACGGTACTTTGTCGTACTTTAGCCCCTATTTTTCACCCACTCGACATAGCATTGGCAATTCACTCGACTACGAGTACTCGGCGTTAAAAGCATGGGCGGTTCTTTGACGTTCACTCAACAGTCTCGTTGTCTGTTATATCTTATGTAATCTACATAAAGGCTTTTTCTTATTTTAACTTGAAATCATTAAATCGATCGCTTTTACCCATAGAACATATTTAACATAAATTTACTTTTTGATGAAATATATCGTTACATTTCGTACAAATCAACCACCGCGAAAGCCTTTTTATCACCAAAATATAAAAAAAGGATGCAAAGTAGAACCTTGCACATTGCTTCCTCATTATTTTACGCGTTTTACAAAGCTACCTCTATGAGGAAGTATGTTATTCAATTTTTGGCTTCCTCATAGAGGAAGCTTTGTAAAACGCGAAAAATAATGAGGAAGCAATGTGCAAGGTTCTACTTTGCATCCTTGTTTTAATTAGATAAATATACATGTTATGGATTCGCTTTTTCTATTTCGTTATTACGTTATTTCCTGATTATTAGAGTGTTTCCGAAAGTGAATGTGATAATGTATATTTTTAAAAATAATTCAACATTCCATAAAATCAAAAATTTCATACCGTTCGTCACTAAATTATACATATATAATGGCTGAATATTGTTTCATTTATATACAAAATTTGAGCTCGCTATCTTAAGTTTTACAAAAGTTACAATAGAGCGATAATGTCAATTTTTTGAAAAACTCAAAACATCATAAAATTTTAACGGTTCAACCGATCTTAACCAAATTCAATAGCGATCACCGGCATATGAAAGCTCACATTCATACCAATTTTAAGATCAATATCTCGAAAATTGAAAGAGTTATCGCGTAAACAGACATTTTTCAAAAAATTAAAAAGCGCGTAATAATTTAACGATGAAGTGGATTTTAACAAAAATCTGTATGAACGATGAGGCTTGATCCCTCTATCTATGGTCCAAATTTCAGCTTGATATCTCAAGGCATTCCCGAGTTATAAAGGTTTACATTTTCCGATCGTGTAACATACACACACACAAACACACACACATACATACACACATACAAACATTTTTTCTAAATTACTTTTCTCGACGTTTTGGACTATTCTGAGTGTACTGACATAAAAATCTCGAAAAAAAATTTTTTTCATGAAAACAAAGCTTCCTCTATGAAGAAGCAAAATTATGTAAATCTTCGAAGATTTCATTGCAAAAATATATTTAGAACATATATTTCTTAAAACTTAAGTATTGAAACTCTCTAAGAAAAAATACTTGAAATTTTATGTAACTGTACGTAAAGTTCTAATGCTTAAAATGTAACATTCAAGAATAAAGTGAAATTAATATACAGTATACAAAATAACCTTGAAACAGTCGCGTTCACGTAAATTATTCATCATAGTGAATCAAAGTAGTTGAAAAAAGGCGCTGAAAAAATATCCTATTTTTGCATTTACACCAAAGTACATTTTTGGGAAAATGAATAAAAATTTAGACTTCATTTCTCAAAGAATTCCACTGTTCGCCTAATTAATAATAATTTCTGGCGACGAAAAGACAAAATATATTTTTCTAATTTATGTTGCTATTTAATATATCTGATGTAAAGCTACATATTTTGAATTAGTATCAAACGTAAAATTAAAAAATTATTATTTGTAATTTATTTTGCCAAGTACCAATTTTTCTCTATATCAAATTCTCGTTCTACACATACACACACACGCGTTATAATTTGATTCTCCTCGTCGTGGCGAATGCAGTTAATCCGTAGAGGTATCATCGGTCGAACCAGTGGTTACGGTGAACCAGCTAGGAATTTGTGGCTCCACTTCAGCAACTCACATACTTTCATCCTCCATAAGTGATATATCGAGAAGAATAGGCAGAACAAGAAGGAGAGACGAATGAGACAAACGACCTTGTTCCTAGATGGTTTGCGGGAGCATAGATATCGCTCATAGGCAGGGTGTGAATTCGCAGAGGAGTAAAATAGAGGGAAGAAGATAGCCAGAGTTATGATCTTAATGGAATCTCTGACAGAAACACCAAAAGTTATTGGTTCCCAGTGGTATTTAGCGCCCGCTACGAAGCAAAAGAGAAATGGAAGGCGGTTAACTCGTACAACCGCGAACTGACCATCTTTATTAAACAATGTATATCTGCTATCCTCTCAATTTACGAGAGGAGTTCTGCGTAGTTTTATAAATTTTCTAATTTAATAAATAAAATATATATAATTTATTTATTAGTTATTATCATGCAGCAATTATTTTCAATTATACAGATTTTTATATAATTACAATCAAATATATTTTTTTTACATTCTAAAAAAAAGGAATAAATAATTGATCCATTGAAATATTAAATAAAGCCACGTTTTCTTTCGTTTATCTCACAATTTTTTTATGAAATAGTATAAAAATATTTTGATCTCTGTAGTTATTCAAAAGCTTAAACATTTTTTAATAATCGTTGTACGTTATTTTTAGCAAATAATAATATTAGTGCAAATGTTAAGGTTAAAAGGTATAAGGGACTTATAAGTTTGGTTCAACGAAGAGTGCAAACCAGGTAATGTAACAGGAATATAGCCTGTAGGGCAAAGTGAAGTTAAAGATGAAAAATTTTGGGAGATGTGACGTCGACGAATCGTGTGATGTGAGTATACATGCTGTAGGTGCGTTGGAAACAGTGGAATGAACAATCCACTCATCAGTGGTCGCGTGACTGGCACGTGTCGGAGTGTGTAGGGACAACTGGTGCTCGAAATTCTGCACCATGTGCCGCCCAACTCGGATGGAGCGTAGCGACCGCTGACTCGTGTGGTCACAACGCCCAGCAGGTCACGTGCTGCTACAGCTGAATCCAAATTCTCGTTTTCGATCCATCTCTTACATGGTGATATGTGTAAAACATTGGTTTTTCATCGAGTGCTGCTGGAGGCGACAATAGCAAAAATGTATGAATGATGGGCGTGACGTTATGAAAGGAATGAACGTTTTCGATGTATGTTTAATGCTCGATTATTCAAATGGATTCTAGAACATTTTTACTATCTGAATTATCTGTGAGTAACATGGATCATACCACACTGATTTAAAAAAAATTGGTTCGGTGAATTAAACCAGAGTAGAAACTTCTCATAGCCCGATCAGGGCCTGATTTGTGCCTAATGCAACGCTAAAAATTTCTGTTTGAAAAAAATTGTTTTGGTGAATAAAACCAGAGTAGAAACTTCTCATAGCCCGATCAGGGCCTGATTTGTGCCCAATGTAACGCTAAAAATTTCTGTTTGGGAATGTGGTGATTACGACTGTAAAAAAAATGTTTCATCAAATCGAACACATTTTTGCCTGTTCCATGAGAGCTAAAGAATTTTTATTGCTCTAAGTAAATATTTATTTGGAAACTCGTTAACGATGATTCGATAAAAAAAAATTCGCTAGCTTAATAAAAGCAAATTGATATAGGTAGGATAGAGGATCTTGTTACGCTAACAAAATTCTTATAAGGGCAGATAATTTTATTATTGTCTATACTTATGGATTTATTGCGAGAACAACAAATTATTTGCGAATTCCACTATGTTAAGACGAACAAAAAAAATCCGTTCTAAATTTTATCAACAGAAAAGATAAATGTCCAAGGTATTATTTACTATCTTTCGCACTCTGCAGAATCATAATTACTATTTCGCATTTCGATCTAATTTGTATATTACAAAAAAATTGTATATATTACTGCTCTCATTTATTGTCCTCAGGATCTCCAAACACTATCAGTTTCTGATCATTCAAATATCCTGGTACTCCACATGATCTCGTCGAGAACTTTGGTTAAAAAAAGAAATCATAACTCTAAATTGCCCGCATACTTCAACAGTCAAGTACCAAGAGTTTGCTGCACAAAGCAGTGGCGTCATTAAACGGCTCAAAAGAAAACTAGCAAACCACGGTGGGCACTTCAAAAGCGTGCATTGTGAGATTCAAGAACGCTTGACCAACTGGCAACCGTAGCAACCACTGGACATATGCGTGTTGAACATAGATATCATGCTTTTTGCATTTTTATTCTCAAAGACGACATGCATTTGGCCAAGTTATGGCAGTTATGACGCCAGTATAAACGTCGGTTTCGGAACTGAAGAGCCGTGCATAAGATTCATTCAAGAGGTACTTAATTCCAGAGTAGTAAAACTCGTGAACAATGATCTGAGTGCTGAATATCGCATCAAGGGTTGGATCGAGTGTTGGTTATGGTCTCGAATATAATATTGTAGCTAAGGGTACTGAAGTGCTACAGTGGAACCTTCCATAGCTTATACAACGCAGAGCCATGTAAGTTATATACAGAACAAATCAGGTACGAGAAATAACCAAGTCGTTTCCTTCTGCTTCACGAAACCAATAAAGCAAAAAGTTGAGCCACGTTCAATAAATTGATTTAGCTGAGACGATTCACAAATTGGCTGGTTCAACCAATCAGTTGGTTGGTTTAACAAATGATTATGGGTTTATCAATTATTAATTGGTTAGCTCAACCAAGTTGTTGGGTACGGGAACGAAGTGGTTGGTTGTATTATAATGAACTTGGATGTGCTAACCAATAACATGGTTAGTCTAACCAAATGATCAGCTGACGCTTTTAACTGGCGAATTAAGCGCTTGATACTTAATCAAGCGCTTAATTGTTCGAACCAAACTTTTTTTCGTGTACACGCAAAAAAAGGCTTGGTTAGAACAACCAAGTGCCTTGGTTATATATGCGCTAGATGATTAATTGGTTAGACCAACCAAGTAATTTGTTAGGCTACTAATTTCTTGGTTAGACTAACCAAGTGACTTGGTAAACTAACCAAGTGACTTGGTAAACTAACCAAGTGACTTGTTTAGACCAACCAAGAAATTGGTAGCCTAACCAATTAATTGTCTGGCGCATATATAACCAAGGCACTTGGTTGTTCTAACCAGCGCTTGTCCAACCAAGAAATTGGTTGCCTAACAAATTACTTGGTTGGTCTAACCAATTAATCGTCTGGGGCATATATAACCAGGGCACGTGGTTGTTCCAACCACACGGAGAAAAGGGCTTAGTTAGATCAACCAAGGCGCTTGGTCATATATGCGCCAACTAAGTTATTGGTTAGACCAACCAAGTTATTGTTTGACCAACCAAGTTATTGTTTGACCAACCAAATCATCTTGGTTAGTCAATCAATAACTTGGTTGGTTAACAAATAACTTGATTGCTCTAACCAATAACTTAGTTGGCGCATATATAACTAAGCGCTTAGTTGTTCTAACCAAGCCTTTTTTTCCGTGTAGTTTAAGCTACTATTTGGTTAATGGATACGATCAATGAATTGAAAGAACCAATTTAAGGGAGGATCTAAATAATCATTTTGTTGGTTTAGTCATTAATTAGTTATGTTCACCAACTAATTGGTTGGCCCTAATCAGTAGTTGGACAAACGATCAGATTCATTGCATTGAGAAAAAGGTTTGGTTGAACTTACTAACATCTTGGTTAAAATTTTGACCAAGACAAATTTGGTAGGCGTAACTAAGTTGTTCGTTTGGCGTACAAGTACTTAGCTATCTTATCAAATGCTTGGTTATATTAACCAATAACTGGGTTGTGCCTACCAAATTGTCTTGGTAACATTTTTAACCAAGTTTTTGGTAGTTCGAACCAAAACTTTTTCTGAGTGTGAACAAACAAAAAAAAAATTGTTTCTTATTTCAACCAAGTCCGTTTCTTCGTGTATGCTACACGAGGTTTCACTGTATACATAATATCAAACGAACTGCGCATATGCTGATTAATTGTGCGTTTAGCTACATACATATACAAAATACTATATGATTATGTTAGGCAAACATGAAATACATAGCGAGTAGGCGTATAGTCACGTGGCATCAAAGTGAACATTGGTTACATGGTGAACCACGGATACGCCTCAACTCAACCCCTCACAAAATCGGATGAAGCTCGGAAACTGGCAGAGCAGAAAACAGCCAGCAGCAAAACATTCCCTTTAGGTAAGGCCGACATTGTATGCAGACCAGTTCCCACGCAACAGTACCACACTGCAGTTCACTAAACTGTTGTACAACAAAACTCTCGCACGCTTCTTTCGTCAACGTTTCAGATTACGAGACCAAATGGAGGGGACCCGTAACTCCCACTACACTCTGTCAACGTAACGTGAAACCTATGTTGCTATTTTCTTTAATCGCAATAGTATTTTCAGTCGGGAACACATTTAAGTGATTGTTTGAGTGTTTGTCGTCTCGAGTGGAACGACGATTTCGATATCAAAGATCCGCTTCGGTAGGACGTTTTTTAATCGGCAATGGACTTTCCTCGAGGTCGCAGCAGATTCTAGAAACTGATTGACGAATTAATGTCGAAATGCGGTTTTGGACTTTAAATATTGTAGCTTTGCAGACTTTCATTAATCTTATCAATCTTGCGGAAACTCCAAGGCTTAAATAGTTGTTTTTTTCAAAAATATTTAAATAGTACACGGAAAAAAAGGCTTGGTTGGAACAACCAAGTGCCTTGGTTATATATGCGCCAGACAATTAATTGGTTAGGCTACCAATTTCTTGGTTGGTCTAAATAAGTCACTTGGTTAGCCTAACCAAGAAATTGGTAGCCTAACAAATAACTTGGTTGGTTTAACCAATTAATTGTCTGGCGCATATATAACCAAGGCACTTGGTTGTTCCAACCAAGCCTTTTTTTTCGTGTAAGTTAAGATTTCATATGAGCATGATTTTTATTCTATATTTGATAGGGAAATATTTTCCCTATCTATAATAATAAAAATAGCGTATAATTAAAAAAGACTTCGAGTTTCCTCGAGATCGCAGCAGATTCTAGAAACTGATTGACGAATTAATGTCGAAATGCGGTTTTGGACTTTAAATATTGTAGCTTTGCAGACTTTCATTAATCTTATCAATCTTGCGGAAACTCCAAGGCTTAAATAGTTGTTTTTTTTGCAATATTTAAATAGTAAGTTAAGATTTCATATGAGCATGATTTTTGTTCTATATTTGATAGGGAAATATTTTCCCTATCTATAATAATCAAAATAGCGTATAATTAAAAAAGACTTCGAGTTTCCTCGAGATCGCAGCAGATTCTAGAAACTGATTGACGAATTAATGTCGAAATGCGGTTTTGGACTTAAAATATTGTAGCTTTGCAGACTTTCATTAATCTTATTAATCTGGCGGAAACTCCAAGGCTTAAATAGTTGTTTTTTTTTTGCAATATTTAAATAGTAAGATTTCATACGAGTATGATTTTTGTTCTATATTTGATAGGGAAATATTTTCCCTATCTATAATAATAAAAATAGTGTATAATTAAAAAAGACCTCGAGTTTCCTCGAGAACGCAGCAGATTCTAAAAACTGATTAACGAAATAATGTCGAAATGCGGTTTTGGACTTTAAATATTGTAGCTTTGCAGACTTTCATTAATCTTATCAATCTTGCGGAAACTCCAAGGCTTAAATAGTTGTTTTTTTTGCAATATTTAAATAGTAAGTTAAGATTTCATATGAGTATGATTTTTGTTCTATATTTGACAGGGAAATATTTTCCCTATCTATAATAATAAAAATAGCGTATAATTAGAAAAGACTTCGAGTTTCCTCGAGATCGCAGCAGATTCTAGAAACTGATTGACGAATTAATGTCGAAATGCGGTTTTGGACTTCAAATATTGTAGCTTTGCAGACTTTCATTAATTTTATCAATCTTGCGGAAATTCCAAGGCTTAAATAGTTGTTTTTTTTGCAATATTTAAATAGTAAGTTAAGATTTCATATGAGCATGATTTTTGTTCTATATTTGATAGGAAAATATTTTCCCTATCTATAATAATAAAAATAGTATATAATTAAAAAAGATCTCAAGTTTCCTCGAGATCGCAGCAGATTCTAGAAACTGATTGACGAATTAATGTTGAAATGCGGTTTTGGACTTTAAATATTGTAGCTCTGCAGACTTTTAATAATCTTATCAATCTTGCGGAAAATCCAAGGCTTAAATAGTTGTTTTTTTTTTGCAATATTTAAATAGTAAGTGAAGATTTCATATGAGCATGATTTTTGTTCTATATTTGATATAGGGAAATATTTTTCCTATCTATGATTTTAAAAAATAGTAATTATTATAAAAATAAAATGTTGTCGTTTCTTTTTACTATGAATGACTCAAAGTGCTCGGCAAAGCATTGCAATTTCAATTTCGCCACCGAATAATCAGGTGAGGAGTAAAACTTCTTTAATTAATTATACGATCTCGCAACTAATTTTTTGGTATGTATTTTGATTTTTATCTAAAAACATAAATTGTCGACTTTTTATATTGAATCATTTATTATTGAATGCATCTCGGATAGCATTTATTTTTTGCATAGTAATTTGCTTCGAGCAACAAAAAAAATATTTTTGGATGTTAGTTTCCGATAAATTGATTGTCAGGAACATTCAGTATAAAACGTATGAATAGTTTTCATTTAGGGTAAGAAAATTTATCAAGAATCATAGACGAAAACAACAATAACTCGTGATGGCGCTGCACGAGAAGTTTTCTGCGACACTTGATAAACAGTTTGTCGTAAGTTTTCTAAAAATCAATAAAAAATGTCATATTTACGTTTATTTCCATTCGTAGACGAGTTGAACGCTGCAGTCACGGCCAATAAACAAGACAAACGTATATGTATGTTGACTTTTGTGCATAATGATATATAACGAGAAAAGCAAAGCGAATGGCGGGCGTTTTATCGCTGCCACTTTCGACCGACCTTGTTCACCCTGAACCCACCGGCGGCGCAGCGACTTTGGTACGCAAGATCATTCGTTCGTTGTCTGTATCACCAATAGCATTTTTTCCGTTTTTTAGCATTGCAAAGTTTTAGATGAATCACGTTTAGACGTCAGTTTCCGGGAGAACTATTAATGTTCCCGTACTCTTAATTTGGATGATGTCATCACCGTCTCCATTATAGCATACAGTTAGGAACAGTCTTCATGATCTTCATGATTGTTGGTTGTAAACAAATAGTTTTAATAGTTGCGTAATAATAGGATATTACGCTCGAAGTGCGTGAAAAAAATTTCTGAATTGAAAAATCTGGTTTAACACGTCGTAGAAAAACTTTTCTTTAGCTCGTGTGTATGTAGTACTCGCCTTCGACTCGTACAACAAATCTATACTCAATAAGAAAAAGTTTCCTCTCCCTAGGGTCGAAAAATACTATTTCAAGGAGTATTATAAAAAATAATTTAACAATATTTGAAAATGTGATTTTATGCACCGAGTAAAGTGAAAACTGTTAAGGAGGATCGGTGGCGACTCTCAAAGTCAAATCAGAGATAAATTTTCGCGATCGATTCTTTAAAGTTTAATGCATTAAATAATAACAGTGAAGGGTGATTTGTATTGAAGCATGTAGACTTAATCCAGAGAAAGATTAATAGTCACGGATTTGTATAAAGATTAACGGATTAACGTTTCTTTTCAGTGTGATATATTTTCGTTTAGTTTTTTCCAAGTATTATCTTTAATTCTTTGCCGATTTTTATGAACGATAGCTTATTGTTTTTCTTAAAAGATACTCTACGAATTGACCTCCTAGATATTTCTTAGTGTTCATCGTTTTATAATTATAGCCTGTTGTTTATGAAAGTATTTTAATTTCTGTTAAACAACAGGCTAGAATTATTAAACAATTAATACTATGAAATATCTAGGCGGTCAATTCGTAGAGTATCTTTTAAGATAGAGAATGAGCTGTCACTCATTCAAATCGGCCAAGAATTACAGATTATACTTGAAAAAAACTGAACGAAAATGTATCCCATTGAAAAGAAACGTTAATCAGTTAATATTTATGCAAATCCGTCACTATTAATCTTTCTCTGGATTAAGTCTACATGCTTCAATACAAATCACCTTCCACAGTTATTATTCAATGCATTAAACTTTAAAGAATCGATTATAAAAATTTATCTCTGATTTGACTTTGACAGTCGTCACCGATCGTCCTTAAAGAATCCAAATCTGAGAATGGCTCCGAGATATTTTAATGAAGTGGGGTATAAAATATTGAAACGTGACTGTTTCAATTATTTCCACTTCAGTAACTGAAGAAAAACGGACATCGAAATGGAGATATTCGGAGGATCTGTTTGCAAATAAATAGTTACGGTTGATTTTGTAGCCCTGTTTTAGCTTTGCAAAGGTTTTAATGAATCAATTTTAGACGCCAATTTCTGGACGTCAAGAATGATTAATGCTTCCTTCCTTTATCTTTATGATCTTACCGATAAAAAACACTACAATTACAATCTTTCGGCGATGATGCTACGCTCAGCCGTTGAATTTGCTGGCTCACCAACTCAAGTGATACTCTTAAGGCGGCTTAAGAGTGCCACTTGAGAGTGCCACTAGCGCGTAAACAACCAACTATTTCGGTTCGACTGTGCTCAATCATACAATCTATGAAAAGATAAATCGATATTCATTTGCACATAGATGGCGCTTTTTTTAAAAAACATTTACGATAAATAATGTAATCTAAACCCCTAAATCAATTCTACTGTTTCATGGTCTTTTTGTTTGTTGTCAAATGCACTACGAATCCACATTGAAAAAAATGAAAAATATTCTCTTTGACTAAATAGTAAATAGATAAAAATTAAAAGCTACCATTAGTCGTAAAAAAATAATTTTAATATTTGAATAATAAAAACTATAAATAGTCTAAACCGATGAATTGGTAGGAAATATTTCAATAAAGTGGACATGATAAGACATTCAAATTTGTTCCAATTTATTTATTTTCTAATTGAAAAAAAATGTACCTCGCCAGAAATGGACAAAAATCAAACAATTTGTTTGCAAATAATTATAATTATTGTCGTAGATTAATAGTATAAGCTAGAGTTGATTCCATTCTGGTTTATGTTTCGTTTATAAACAAATAATAATTGAAACTTTATTCACATTTGCCCATTTATTTGACTAGCACTGTTCCGAAAATACTGTAAATGCTAACATTTTTATATATCTACACATTCGATTAATCACAGTGAAAATAAAAACGTATTTGTAGATGCTTCGTAAACTTAAAAAACATAAATTGTATTAACTAAAATATCTCATCAGAGTCTCGCTTGAACGCGTAGTGGTATTGTATCATCACGCGGTCAGAGCTAAATTTTGTCGTTTTAAAGGTAAATTTGTGACACAAAACAAAAAAAATGTAGATAGAAAATCTAATTTTTGCGCCACGACTACAACCGCCACGAAAAATCGGGTCGCTGAAACCAAGGTTGAAACGGCGCCTGTTGACACTGGAGATTATGTTGATTTCTATCAGCGTTCGCTACATCCGGTTATCCGTATTTTCTGAGTGGTGATGATGTGTTTGACGGTGGAATTACACCCAAATACTTTGATAACGTCTCTTTCTGCTTCCTCATAGAGGAAGCTTTGTTTTCGTGAAATTTTTTTTTCTCGAGATTTTCATGTCAGCGCACTCAGAAAGTCATAAAACATCGAGAAAAGTGGTTTTTACGAAATGTCTGCATGTGTGTGTGTGTGTGTGCGTATGTACAGATTTCATTGGTCGTGCGATAACTGTCGTAATTTTCATTGGATGTTCTTCAAATTTGGCACGCGAGTGGGCTATCATAGAATACTGTTTGGGATTGTAGTTGACGCAAATCGGTTCGAAAATTTAGATTTTACAGCATTTTGAAAATTTTGAAAAAATCGTTTTCACGCTATAACTTCCATAAATTGAGAGATATCGGGCTGAAATTTTGTACATAAATAGACTACTATCAAACCATGATCTGTACCAAATTTGGAGAAAATCGATAAAGCGGTTCCAATGTTATTGCAATTTCAATTTAAAAAAAAATGTCTTCAAAGACTTCATCTCTGTAAAATCTGAGATATTCGGCTGCAATTTTCAACATGATTTCACGATTATTGATTGTTAATAATGAATTTAGTCAAAGGAACTATTGATATGTCGGTAAACTTCGATTTTGGTGAATATGAAAAAAAACGCCAGCACGAAAAAAATTTTTTTTGAAATTTTGCACAGATTTATCTTAAATTTTGTTCATATATGGGCTATTATCGAAAAATATTTAAGTACAAATTTGACGCAGATCTGTCCAGCCATTCAAATTTTATGGCATTTTGAATTTTTCGAAAAATCTCATTCTCGCACTGGCTCGTGCAAATTCCGAGATACCGGGTTCTAATTTGGCACACATATGGACTACTATAGTACTAGGTTTTAGTACAAATTTGAAAAAAATCGGTTGCACGATTAAAATTCTTCGACACTTTGAATTTTTAGAAAAAAGTCTAGAGCATAAACAAGCCTGCAAAGTAGAACCTTGCAAATTGCTTCCTCATTATTTCTCGCTTTTTACAAAGCTTCCTCTATGAGGAAGCCAAAATTAATCAACATACTTACTCATAGAGGTAGCTTTGTTAAAAGTCTAAAATACTGAGGAAGCAATTTGCAAGGTTCTACTTTGCAGGCTTTTTATATTTTATACGGAATCGTGACACTCTAAGGATTCCATAGCACATTTGATATTGTATAAAAGTTCAGTTTATACATGTTAATTTTCGTTCCGAAGTACGAAATCGGTTAGTTTTCCATAAGAGCCCGTGCATAAGAATTCTTTTTTAAATATTTATTTTCACTTCTAATATCACAAGAGCTTTCAAATTATCGGATACTTCCTAACAGGTTTGTTGCAAACAAATGAACGAGTCAAGTCTTCCAGGTTAAAAAATCACGAGCGCGTAGCGCCAGTGATTTTTCTGGAAAACTTGACGAGTTTATTTGTTTGCAGGGAACCTGAAGGGAAATATCAGATTAATTTCGAAGCTCGCGTGGTATTCGGGGGATTATTTTTTCTATTCAAATTGCGACAAATGGAATTGCACCATCAAACAAAAATTATCATTCTGAGAAGAAAATTTCATAATCAGAACAAAAACCTTTTAATTCATGTTTAAAGTATTGCAGTTAAATACACAATTGTTATAGACATTTGTATATTGATTCCAGACTGAGGTTTTCGATTTAATCGTATTAACAGGGACATTTCCCTTTACTTTTTCATCAATAGTTTGCAAGGATTCAACTCCAAACCTACTCATATCAAATAAAAAACCTTTGACTGCCACAATAAAATTCAATCTGTCAGTTTGACAGATGGTTGACGCGGCTAAATGATTTTTTGTTTTATATATATAAGCAACACGCAAAATTATCAAAAAATTATCACTTGTAATACCACAAGAGCTTTGAAATTATCAGATATTTCCTGACAGGTTCGTTGCAAACAAATGAACGAGTCAAGTTTTCCAGGTTAAAAAATCACGAGCGCGTAGCGCGAGTGATTTTTCTGGAAAACTTGACGAGTTTATTTGTTTGCAGGGAACCTGGAGGGAAATATCAGATTAATTTCGAAGCTCGAGTGGTATTCGGGGGATTATTTTTTCTATTCAAATTGCGACAAATGGAATTGCACCATGAGACAAAAATTAGCATTCTGACAAGGAAATTTCATAATCAGAACAAAAACCTATGTTGCATCCAACACATATTTTCTCTCTGCACAAAATGCAGTGAATTGCGCCCAAATCGATTTTTTACTCTTTTCTGTATTTGCCGGGACATTTTGTTTTATTTTTTTAGCGATGTTCTGAAGCGATTCATCACCAAATCGCTTTTTTGACTCACTCATATTGACGACCGTTAATAGTACCTTGACGTTTTAAAGATTCGCAGAGGTTACAAGTGTCAAAAAAATTATTGTTTATCGCTTAGCAACCGAGCCGGGAAATTTTCGAAAAATTATCGATATAATTTTACCCTAGCTGTACCACGTGATGTTGAATACCGCGCTCTGATTGGTCGAAATTTGGATGGGAAAAATAATCAGTATAATACCGTGTAGCTTGCCCCACGTGACGACGAATGGTGCAATTCCATTGGTCGAATTTTGGATGGGAAAAATAATCTCCATAATTTAGTCTATAATCCAGCTTGATACTTTGCAATTGCATTTCGAAGGGATTCAACTATTATATAAAAAAATGTTAAGTCTTAAAGTTCAGAAAGGTTAATGCGCAAGGACTACCTTAAGGGGAGTCAAGAGTGGCTAAATATTTTTTCACTAGTCACACGAGTATCCTTCACTTTTTTAGTCCTTGCACTCAAGTAAAATATATATATATTAGAAATAAAAAAATAAAAAAATGGAGGCTCATCGATCAAAAACGTCCTTCGAGTGGCCTAAAAGATCACGATGAACTCTGTTTCCCTCGAATCTTCACACGCTAAGTTAAAAAAAAACGGAGTAACGATAATACGATAATGGCCGAGGGCGCGTGGTGCGTGCACGGCGCACTCCTCGTTTGTTATTCGATACGTGGAGCAACAGCAGCGAAGAGCTGGGACTGCTTGGTCGCGTGCCCCTACATCCCTTCCATCCTCTCCCTATTCCTGTCGCACTTTGTACCGCATACTTGTGCCCAACAGGTATTATTCGATGAACCGAAAGAGAAACTAATAGAGAATTAATGGATCAGGGTTAGCATTGACAAGTACTTGAAGCTCGCCTATTTTCAAACACTATTCTACAAAGAGAAATTGTTTTTATTAATAGCATTATTATATTCTCAAAATGTTTACTAATGAATATAATAATTAATTTTAAAAACCTATTCTCCATTTTCTTCCTGTAATTTTATTTATGTATCTTTATCTATACTTTACTATTTGTTTTATGAAATTGTTCTGATGAATGATCTAGATTATTTTTAATAAATCGGCGATTAAATTATCTATGAGTCGATTTAAAAATGTCCTTCAGTCGAAACAATTTTAATTTTGAATAAAATTTGAAGAACTTTCTATTAGCTGGCTATTGATTAAATTTATCTTAATCTCAATTGATTTTTGTTTAGATCAAATAGAATTAATTAAATTTAACTAAATAGCAAGTCATTAAAATGAATTTCACAACTTTCCTCAATTCAAATAGATCTCATATTTGATTCGATTATGCACGTAGAATTATTACGTATTTAAGGGGGTCCAATATTGTAAAACAAACTTTCAAATGAACAAAAGAAGTTTTTTTATTGTTATTAATCCATTTTTTTTCACGTCATCAGCATCTAAATTCGTTGCATCATTTTGCCAATCGAGTTATTACAGTTCGAAGAATGAACGATAAGCGATAACGAAGTTGTTGGCACGTTGGTCCAACTCTCGTGGGTTTAGTTAGCATTTCGTCTTAGTATTGTGTGGTTCGCATGCTATGCTGGGATAAATCGCGTGCATATATCGTAACACACCCGCTGTTTCGACGTTTAGCGAGCAAATGCATCCGCTATACCGCGCCCAACTGTAGGATAGTACAGTTTGTAGCACTTTGCGAGCGAGACAGCAGAGCAATATTGTATTGATTGCGGGAGAGGGATGGAGACCACGAGAACAGGCCCGAACGGTTATAGGCCAGGCCCCCAAACACATTACATGATTAAACCAGGCCAACGAGCGGCCTATACTATACTATAGTGTACTAGACGAGTGGCCGAGTACTCGGCGTGCTGTATACGGCCTTGCAGCACTTACCTTATTAAAATATCGGAGCGGCTTGACAAGTCCAAGCGACCACCCCGAACGTTTGCCATCGTCAACGAGTGCTTGCTTCCCCAACACCACTCCCTCTGGCTACTACAATAACCCTCGCAATCCCTCTTCTAACTCTATGTTTTTCAAAGCAAATTCGAAGAATTTTTTGCATTAGTATTCTGCGTCATCAGTCTTTTGCTTAGCCCAAAACCTCACAAAATGGATTTTAGAAACAGATTGCCTAATACTTATAGAAATAATGATGATGATACGATCAGCTCTATAATTATGATTTTATAATAATAACATGTAGCGATTGTAATACGATGATTAAACTTTGGAATGGCTGGAAAAATTATTATTTTTCAATAAAAATTCACGGTAATCCTTTTGAAAAAACTGGAAAAAAATAAGTAATGCATTGAGAACGTAATGCATTACTTATTTCTTTCTTTTTTTCCACTATTACTTGCAATATTAAAGCGAAAATTAGTATTTTTTCAGCTATTCAAATGTTTACACTCTATTTTATAAACACTGCATATTATTATTATGAAATCATAATTACAAAAAAAATTGTACTGTAAACTATATATCATGAATTAATGGGGATTTACTAATCTGTTTCGAATTTAGGTAGTAAATATAAAGGTCAATTTGTAAATATAAGTCACCATTTTTTCATATAAACATTTAACGTATAATCGATTTGGTAGCTATTATTTTGGACCAAATATCTCTAGTTGTTATAAATAAATGTTTAAATTTTGTAGACAATTGGAAATAAAATTGAATTTTGATAATTTTTTACAAATTTCTTTTTGCTGGAATTGGAAAATGTACTTAATGCATTGTAAAGGATATAGTGGATCGTTTTCTTTCATTTTTCATCACAATTATACTTTGCTAAGTCTAAGAATGTTCAATTCGTAAATCTGGGCAGAGTATTGATTTACAATTTTCTTATAAACATTTTGCAAGAAATATCCGCTGATTTCACAGATAAATGAAAATTTTTAAAAATAAATCGGAAAAAATTATATTTTAATAAATTTTAATAATAATTGTTGATTTTATAATACCCTCATTTTTTTAGTATAATATATTTATGTTCATGTAGACCTAAAGAATTGGCTTTTTTCATTGTGTAAGTTAAAATCAACCTACACACAGCGAAAATTTAACATTGTTTAAAGTCTCTTGAAAATTGAACTCTAATTAAACACCACTCTATAACACATTAAGAGTTTTAAGTTCCACTTGCTTAATTGTGCTTGTGCTCAAACTTTCAAAAGAAGGTTTTAAAATACTTTTTCTCATAATCAACTTAAAGAAGGATTTAAATAGTCACAATGTGACATAAATGATTTAAAATGTACACATATTGGACATTTTTCCGAATCTAAACCGTGAAAAAAAATGCATGTAAAGAAATGTATCTTTTCAATTTTCAAACATTAATGCACTTTAATTTTATGGGATGCAAATGTAGGATGCATTCCCAATAAAATTCCACAATTCGCCAAATTTGTCCAGAATTTTTAGGTCAAAACGGAAAAAGATCTTTTTAAAAACAGCTATTCATTCAATCCGTCAAATATGCTATATTGGCATTTAGAGGTTTTGAATTATTGCAAACTTTAGTAGTGCTCCTTAAAGCTCTTCAGGTAGTCAAAAGATTGCGCTTCATTCATGAAAACATATTTTAATCGTAGAGTCAAGAGTTTCATTAAGTAGCATTAAAATACAAACGATGCGATTATGGGAGCCGAGTCTCTTTAAGACGGATAAGTGAAGGAAGTGAGGAAGAAGGTTGATTCCTAATAGTATTCCACAATTCGCCAAATTTTTCCAGAATTTTTGGGTTGATACAAAAAAAAATCTTTTTGAAAAACAACTATTCATTCAATCCATCAAATATGCTAAGTTGGCATTTAGAGGATTTTTTTATTATTGCATTTACTTTAGGTCGCATCGACTGCTTGGTTATTAGTGACCATTCATTACATTCACTCAGTAGAAGTCTAAATTACATTTTTACGCATTGGGTTCTATTTTATTTACAGTTTGCCGTAGATCCTAATAATCGTACACAGCTCAATCACTCTGTCACACTTTTTTTGTTGCTAAAACCGTTGTTTAGTGATATTTAGAGGTTTTGAATTATTGCAAACTTTAGCAATACTCATTATAGCTCTTCAGGTAGTCAAAAAAATTGCGCTTCGTCCATGAAAACATATTTTAATCGTAGCATTAAAATACAAGCGAAGCGATTACGGGAGCCGAGCCTCCTTAAGACGGATAAGTGAAGGAAGTAAGTGAGGAAGAAGGTTGATTCCTAATAGAATTCCACAATTCGCCAAATTTTTCCAGAATTTTTGGGTTGAAACGGAAAAAAATCTTTTTGCAAAAAACAACTATTCATTCAATCCGTCAAATATGCTAAGTTGGCATTTAGAGGTTTTTTAAATTATTGCATTTACTTTACGTCGCATCAACTGCTTGGTTATTAGCGACCGTTCATTACATACACTCAGCAGAAGTCTAAATTACATTTTTACGCATTGGGTTCTATTTTATTTAAAGCTTGCCGTAGATCCCAATAATTCTACACAGCTCAATCACTCTGTCACATTTTTTTGTTGCTAAAACAGTCCTTTAGTGATATTTAGAGGTTTCGAATTATTGCAAACTTTAGCAATACTCATTAAAGCTCTTCAGGTAGTCAAAAAGATTGCGCTTCGTCCATGAAAACATATTTTAATCGTAGCATTAAAATACAAGCGAAGCGATTACGGGAGCCGAGCCTCCTTAAGACGGATAAATTAAGGAAGTAAGTGAGAAAGAAGGTTAATTCCCAATAGAATTCCACAATTCGCCAATTTTTTCCAGAATTTTTAGGTTGAAACGGAAAAAAATCTTTTTGAAAAACAACTATTCATTCAATCCGTCAAATATGCTAAATTGGCAATAAAAAAACCTCAAGTTTTTTTATTATTGCATTTATTTTAGGTCGCATCAACTGCTTGGTTATTAGCGACCATTCATTACATACACTCAGTAGAAGTTTAAATTACATTTTTACGCATTGGGTTCTATTTTATTTGAAGTTTGTCGTAGATCCTAATAATTCTACACAGCTCAATCACTCTGTCACTTTTTTTTTGTTGCTAAAACAGTCCTTTAGCAATATTTAGAGGTTTTGAATTATTGCAAACTTTAGCAATGCCCATTAAAGCTCTTTAGGTAGTGAAAAAGATTGCGATACATCCATGAAAAAAATATTTCTAACGTAGAGCCGAGGATTTCATTAACAAGCATTAAAATACAAGCGAAGTGATTACGGGAGCCGAGCCTCCTTAAGACGGATAAGTGAAGGAAGTAAGTGAGGAAGAAGGATACAGGAAGGTGAGTGGGTCGAGAGGAAGCAAAATTCCACCCAAGATTCCAGGCTACGGTGTTACTACGGGCGTTATTCAGGATTTTATGTCTTCCCCTGAATATTCATCCGATAATTCGTGACTCGAGTGGTTATTAATTCGGTTAGAGGCGACTGGCGTCTACCGACTCGTGTGCATAATTAAGGATGCTTTCGACCTTGCTCCACTCACCGAGATTGGATGGATGAATAAGTGACGGTTGCGGTTGGACGAACTCGCGCCCACGAGTTTACGTATATTCCGTGTGCTACATATTTCTCTTTCTATACAATGGAGTAATAAGGAAGTTGCTGGTGTCGCTGCACTTGTCATGTAAATAAGCACATAACAAGCCAATTTCTTCAGATTTACGATACCACCGGCATTTCCGCCAATAGTTTCGCATATACGTTGCGAATGCACTTAAGCTTTCATATCTGCTATTTTTAGTGCTTGTAGAAGAAAAACAAATATCTAGCAGTACGTAAAAGTAATTTTAACCTATTCGTATCGTCGTATTTACCCATTTTTTAAAATTCCCAACGTTTTCCACTGCGTCTTTTTTTTATCAGTTGGCTCAGACTTGATATTAAGGTTCTATTTGAGTCAAGCTGACGTCAATGAGAAGTGGCATAACATCTGTATCTTCTGATCAATGCGACTGACCCATATTCGAATGCGGATTCAATCTCGACCTCACTCAATGTTACAGTATTACACAACTGTTAAAAACAATAATCTACTAAATATGAGAGTGGGAAAAAAAGTTTATACTCGATTTTATCGGGATTTTAAGATGAAAGAAATTTTGTCGATTACGAGATTAAGATTAGTACACGTCAAATATATTACCTGCAGTTATTCATTGGTAAAATGTATAAACTGCTATGTTATCATACTTAACTAAGAAAAAATCCACTGGAGCACCTATACTATGGGTTAGATTTATAGTCCGAAGTTTGAACTCAAGTTTGTACTTAAGATCGAATTTCTCATGTTATTACAAAAGTAAGTTCGAAGTTAAGATCAAACTTGGGGCTATAAATTCAAACCTAAATGTGCGGTTCATCTTAGATGTCGATGTGAAACGACGTCGGTTAGACTACCGAATTAATCGCAATAAACTCACTGTGACAGAGAAATATGAAAAATGCAATTGCGAAATGGAAGATACGAGGACGATGAAAATACACTTAGAAGTTGAATTCGTGTGAATAGTTATAATGAAAACAAGCTGTAAATTCCAAACTATGATCTAACGACCATTGTTTTCGTGTTTGAACTTCAGGCCGTTAAAGTCTGTTGAAAATAACGCAACAACGTATCTTTTTTTCATGTAGATTTTAGTTTTTAACTATATCTCTTTTTCGGTAACAAATTTCGATAGCTGCGACAAATTTTAATCCAAAACTATATTGAGAAAAAAAAACGCTTGAATGGAGACTAAAAGGCTTGGTTACTGCAACCCACTGCATGGTTAGCTATGTTCTAGGCAATTGATTTGGTTTGGCCACCAAATTAATCGGTTGCGCCAACAAATTGGTTGGTTGTCCACCAATTAATCGGCTTGCAATGACCTAATTTATTAGAGAAACCAAATCAATCACTTGGCCCTGGTATTTAACCATGCAGTTGGTTAAAGCAAACAAGCGATTTTAAACATGAATCTACTGAATTGAAGTTTGCGAGTGGCGATGAAAATATTTAATCATTTGAATAAAATAAATATCCTACAAAATTAAAGAAAAACATTCCATTTAACTAACCGTTCGTTCGATTAGTTGACAAATACTCTCAATTAACGAAATATCTAAACAAACTTTTTCCTGGTATAGAACTATAATACCATGATAAGCGTTTTAGCTTTATTTGAAAATTTACAAAAGGCTTCCCATAATAAATCTACTAGTACGAGAAAAACTTTGTATGGACTTGGAATGAGCAGTTCTAGAATAAAAATTGACAGTCTTTTAATTATATCTGATACCAATTTGCTGTAATTAAAAAAATAAAGTATGACAATATTGTCAAAGTAGTATGTAATTCCCTGACAACGTTACCTGAACTTATGTTATAGTCAGGTAATCATATGTTTGTTTTAAATAAAGCATTAAATTGTTCAGGTTGGTTTTAATATAGTTTTTAAATACTTTCGTGTTTGTTGCTCCGTAAAAATCGAAACATTGCGGTCATTAAAAAAAAGTTGTTGTCATGTTTATTTTAAAGTTACAGAATCTCTCAGACCTCATAAAGTCCATTTCTATGCCTATATTAAGATTTTCGAAAAACTCTAGCAAAAGCCCGGTTATAAAATCTATTAAGGGCTTATAATTTTACCTCAAGGCGTGAATCGACACTGTTCTATTATCTAAAGAAAATGACATTTCAACGAATCCTGATTCTACGGAGAAAAGGATTATGATAGGCCAGAAAATATTTCCCTAATACTATGACAGCACGAACCAACTTGCTAGACTAATATTACTTCTGAGTGAATAAATCTTTCAGCTAGTTTAATAAATAATGTATGCTGTCACTATATAAGCAAAATATTTGTTGTCCTATAGCAAAATAATTTTCTTAGTGTCGCATTTCTTGCAAGCCTAACAAATGTAACTTCTGAGTGAACAAATCTTTCAGCCAGTCTAATAAATAACGTAGGCTGTCACTATATAAGCGAAATATTTGTTGTCGTATAGCCAAATAATTTTCTCAGTGTCGCATTGCTTTTGGATAGAGTCTCACTATTGTTAGCCAAGCATTTCTTGCTAGGCTAACAAATGATACTTCTGTGTGAACAAATATTTCAGCCAATCTAAAAAATAACGTATGCTGTCATTATATAAGCAAAATATTTATTGTCCTATAGCAAAATAATTTTCTCAGTGTCGCATTTGTTGGTAGCCTAACAAATATTACTTCTGAGTGAGCAAATCTTTTAGCCAGTCTAATAAATAATGTATGTTCACTGAGAGAAAATTATGGTATTAGTAACTATAAAGTGACAACTATTCATTTATGGTTGGTACAACAATTTTTTTATAGTTGACACAACGATCAAATAGTTACCATAACTATTTAGGTAGTTATCGTAACTATAAAAATAGTTGCATGTAATAAAAATGAATAGTTGTCACTTTATAGTTGACTGTACTATTACGATTTCTCTGAGTGTTGTCACTATGTAAGCAAAATATGTATTGTCCTATAGCGAAATACTTTTTTCATTGTCGCATTGATTTTGGATAAAGTTTTACCTTCGAGATTTTTGTTCCTGGCGAGAAGAGCTAGGAGAACATCAGGATTGGGTGGTCCGTCGGCAAGATCACTTGGATCATGATGATGATGTCCCGGCGGAAGCGTCCCTGATCCTGTGAGGCTGGCCAAGCTTGCGGGATGTCCTCGCGGTGGTACTAAAAGCGAACCCGAGTCGCTGGTACCACCGGCAGAGGAAACACCAGTACCCGTGCCACTGGCTGCTGCAGCGGCTGCTGCTGCCGCTGCCGCAGCGAGATGCAATGAATTAAGTCCTGTCGGTCCATTCGGAGGTGCCGAATGCACAGCGGCGGACATGGATAAATCAACACCGCCCAAAAGAACCGGGCGACAGCCTCCACCGCCGGACGACACCGCCGGGAGGATTCCTCCACCTCCCGGCAGTGGTGCGTACGGCAAATACAGCTCCAGTATAACGGTTCACACCTTTTTATATATTTATTTATCCGTTGTGTTCAATACAACAGTTGCTCACCGATATCCCACTTTGCGTACCACTCACTGCAAGATCTTAAGTTTTTTTTTGTTGTCACTGAAAATGTCTTAAGCTTCGATAATTTAATACATTAGTACATGTCTTTTTTTTACATGTCTTTCACTTTTATCGTTTAGGAGTTGAGTCCGGTTTTGTAAATTCTACACGCTTAAATCACGTATGTTTTGCTGTAAGTTTTGCCTGCTCGTTTTTTTTTTGATGTACCTGATTTCTCGTGTCTCTTTTTCGATTTTCAAGATTCACATTTAATTTTTTCTTTTGCTAAAGTTCATTTCACTCTTTGTGGACAGTCTCTAAAAATGTTTGGAACCCTGTCGGGCCCTTGTGGTCGGCGCAGCACCAAAATGTTATGCAGACAAGTTTCAGGTACAGATAAAAAATGTCAAAGTATGTATCACGATGTGATACGGTGCACGTTTAGTTGAAGGGGGCCTTTTAGGTTTCTTTTAGAATTTTTATACAGCCGGTTTACACGTTTTTATATCTATTTATTCGTTGTGTTCTTCAGCAGCGCTTACTGATTCCTCACTCTGTGTACCACTCACTGCAAAAACACTGCAAAATCTTTTTTTTAGCTCAAAATGTCTTAAGTTTGTTTAATTTAGTAAATTATCTGTCTTCCCATTCGCGTATTTTCCACTTTTATAAGTTCTGACTTTAAAACCTCGTGTTTGTAAATACTTTACCCTTCAATCCTGTATATTTTTCTGTCAATTAAGAATTTCCCGCTCTTTTTATTACGTCCTCCGCAAACCTCTTACTCTCTTCGTCTTTCACGATTTAACTTTCAATTCTCCTTTTCCCGTAGTTTATCTTCCTTATCATCAACATTTTCTCGATATCCTTTAAGCCTTCAGTGCTGCCATGGCCTTGCAGCAATTCCAGCGCCGAGTTTATCGCAGACGAGTCTCAGGTACAGATGAAAAGTGTCAAAATGAGTATGACGAGGTACGTGATACGGTGCGCGTTCAGCAGCAGGTACTTCCAAGTTCCTGGTCACATTAGCCGTAGTCCTGCGGCTATAGTATTTAAAAAATCGCCAGCAGCACACGAGAGCCCGACAAGTTTCTCGTGATGATGCGCGCACCCTCACAGCAGCTTCCACGATCGACAGCATAACTCAACTTTGGAACGTGCACTTTTGGTATTCCTTGAACGTCGTCGACCTCCGCGTAGCCATATCTGCTGCTGCTGTCAACGAATAAAATAGTATTTACTATTAGAATCGTAACACGTTTCTTCGGGATCAGCCGCTTATTACTGACGGATTTCTGTCTCTCTGCATATAAAACCGCAGCACTATACCTAAGCGCCGAGCAGGAACCGAGCGGAGTAGCCGCGCTAGCTACTTTACGCAGTTTTGGTGCTTATCGGAGTGTGTTGGTGCTCGCCGTGGCCGCTTTATCTCGATCATAACCTTGGCTGTGTGTCGCTAACGGAGTGGCCGGCCTGACTTGCGTTCTATAGTACAGAAAGAGATGATCTTCTCTCTCAGCTGCGAACGATTAAACGTTGAATGCCACTCGAAATATAATCGACCAATACGGATGGCCCCGACGACCTTATTCGGCGATTGTTTAGGAGCGTCGCCGTCTCTCTTCACGCACTGTTGTTATCACGCTAAATTATCAGCCGTGACCGCAACCGAATCTCGGGTAAGACTCGTCGAGGGCCCGTTTGAGTATTGAATTCAAGAGAAAAGATACTTTATGGTCTTCGTGATGAGCTGAGAACGTTGAAGGATCACACAGAAGACAAATTCTCCAAACAGCACGATGCATTCGTTTGCTGCACGTCTCCAAGCGATTGTTTAGTGGCGTTGCCGTTTCTCTTTACGCACTATTGTTATCGCGTTTAATTATCAGTCGTGACCGCAACCTAAGCTCCGGCAAAAATCGAGGGTCCGTTTGTGTGTTGAATTCAAGAGGAAAGACGCTCTTCGGTCTTCGCGATTATTGAGAACGTTGGAGGGTCAACACATCGACGAATCCTCCAAACGGTATGATGCATTCGACTGCTGCACGTCTCCAAACATTCGATTCGTCCACGAGCGTGCGATTGTGCAATAGCGTTGCCGTTTCTCTTTACGCACTTTTGTTATCATGCTAAATTATCAGCCGAATTTCAGACACAACTCGAGGGCTCTTTTGAGTATTGAATTCAAGGGTAATGATGCTCTTCGATCTTTACGATGACTAAGAACGTTGAAGGTTCACCAAATCGACGTCTTCTTCAAATGGTACAATGCATTCGTTTGCTACACGTCTCCAAATATTTTTTAGTAGGTTGTCGTTTCTCTTCACGCACTTTTGTTATCACCCTAAATTATCAGTCGTGACTGCAACCAAATCTCCAGCAAGACTCAACGATCCATTTGAGTGGCGAATTCAAGGGTAAAAACACTCGCCGATCGTCACAATGACTGAGAACGTTGAACGATAATAAAATCGACGAATCTTCCAAATGGTTCGATGCATTCGTCTGCTGCACGTCCCCAAACATTCGATACATCCACGAGCTCGCGAGTGTTTACTATCGTAGCCGTATCTCTTCACGCACTTTTGTTATCATCCTAAATTAGAAGTCGTGACTGCAACCAAATCTCCAGAAAGACTCAACGGTCCATTTGAGTGGCGAATTCAAGGGTAAAAACACTCGCCGATCGTCACGATGACTGAGAACGTTGAATGATCATAAAATCAACGAATCCTCCAAATGGTTCGAAGCATTCGTTTGCTGCACGTCCCCAAACATTCGATACATCCACGAGCTCACGAGTGTTTACTATCGTTGCCGTTTCTCTTCACACACTTTTGTTATCAACTTAAATTAGTAGTCGTAACTACAACCAAATCTCCGGCAAGACTCAAGGGCCCTTTTGAGTGGCAAATTCAAGGGTAAAGACGCTCGTCGGTCGTCGCGATGACTGAGAACGTCGAAGAATCACAAAATCGACGAATCCTCCAAATGGTTCGATGCATTCGTCTGCTGCACGTCTCCAAACATTCGATCCATCGGCGAGCGCGCGATTCGCGATCGGTGAGTTTTTACACGCGTGACAATGTAAATTACGCTGATCCCTACCGATGTAAATCGCGTGCGGCAGTTTCGGTTGGACGGGGCGCGAGGAAAAAGTCGCGCGGACCCTCCGTTCGGGCCGCGCCTTACTTTTCGTCTCGTGGATTTTAGCCGGCGGCGAGCCTTTTGAGGAGACAGAGTCCTTTGCTTCACAGGACGTCTCGTTTGCGAGAGAGAAAGAGACTACTTCGCCTTTGCCAGAATGCGTTTCGGCTTATGCCACGGGCGCTCCGGACCTCGCGAAAGAAACTCGCAGGAGCGCGGATTCCTCGTCGAGCATCTCGTACGAAAACGATGAACCGAAAATATCGCCTGCGGCTGCTTCTTTCTAGCTAGGCACTCTTCATAGCTTCTCTTCTTTCAATTTCTTCGATGGGGTTTCGCTGGCGAATTATTGTTATTATCGTTTTTAACGATGTTTATGAACCTGTTGTTTATTGTTTGTTTATTTTATAGTCCCATGTGGATCAAAATCCAGATTTGTCCGCTTCTCTAGAAACTAAACACTGTGCACCGGTAATTTTTTTAATGCTACACGTTTGTTGATATTTTAGTGACTATTTAAAGTCGAAATTAAGGAAAGTAATTCTGTTTTGTCGACACTCAATTTTTATTAAATTTTTATATAACGCAGTGTTATAGTTTGCGTTCTTTTTTTAGACTCCGAAGTACTCCGAATTATCAAGATAGAAATTTTTGAAATTCTACACGTTTGCTGATATTGTGGCGACTCCATAAAAAGTTCAAAATTAACAAAGTAATACTGCTTTTTTTAACACTTAAATTAAAATAAAATGATTGTACAATAAAGTTGTTTTTCTTTTTATTTTTCAAAGAAAATGTGTATCGAGGTTTTAAAATACCTCATATTTTTTTAAATACTCCATTTGAGACAAACATTCCCAAAAATAATTATTAATAATTCTTACGAAGACACCGAACTAAATAATTAAATTTTATTATGTTATTTCGAATTAAAATTTTTTTTTCAAAGACAACGTGTATGTGAGTTTCGCGGTGCGAGCGATGAAATTAAGGTGCGCGACGATTTCATTAGCGGATACCGTTCGACTATGGTACGGTGCTCGTGTCGATGCGGTTCTCGCGACTCGGATCCGGAAGCGACGAGCATAGCCAGAGGAGGCCTCGCCGTATTGCCGACTGTGCCACAGCGAGAGACAGATAGATAATAGATAGAGAAGGACGCGCTGGAGGTGCGTTTAGCTGGCGTGGGTGGTGGAGGCGGTAACGCGCTTCCGACGACGAGATATACCATGAAACGAGGGAGAAACTGGTATATATGTACTATATACACATACATATATATATCTATCTATATATGTGGATGAGGAACGAGGGGCAATGTGGAGGAACAGGGTGTGCCCCTACTTGGTTTGCTTCGGTTGTCTGCACCAACCGAACTCTCGCTTCTTGGTTGTGGAGCGTGTAACGTGGAATACACCACCACTACATCGGCCCCCGAGAGCCTCGCGGTATCCTCCGACGATATAACGGGGGTGTCGATGGTGGGGATGGGGTTGTAAGAGAGACTAGCGGCACGCCTGCGCCGCACCCCTATATACCACCCGCGAATTTACTCCGACGACCCCTCGTCCGCTTTCGCCACACGCGGATGTCATCCATACGTCCGATTGTCCGACAAATGACCGCATCTTTATTAATGGTAATTCTTTATACCGATTTTCGCGTGTTTTATGCAAGGGTTATTGGATGATATCGTTAATTCGTCATAGATTGTTACTTGAACGTCGTTTTGATGGGGATGAACCTCAATCGAAGCATTGTACTGGGGCATTATTGGGAATATTGGTCAAAATGTTTGGGAATTCGATATACTTTGATCGGAAGTTTTCATCATTTTTGAAGAATGTTTATAAACATTCCCCCTTCGCCCCCTAGACCCCTCGTTCGCTTTCGCCACACATGGATGGCATCCATACGTCCGATTGTCCGACAAATGACCGCATGTTTATTAATGGTAATTCTTTGTACCGATTTTCGCATGTTTTATGCAAGGTTTATAGGCTGATATCGTTAATTTGCAATAGATTATTACTTGAACCACGTTTTGATGAGGATGAACCTCAATCGAAGTATTGTACTGGGGCATTATTGGGAATATTGGTAAAAATGTTTGGGAACTCGATATACTTTGATCGTCAGTTTTCATCAATTTTGAAGAATGTTTATAAACATTCTTCGACGACCCCTCGTTCGCTTTCGCCACACGCGGATGTCATCGATACGTTCGATTGTTCGACAAATTACCGCATGTTTATTAATGGTAATTCTTTATACCGATTTTCGCGTGTTTTAGGCAAGGTTTATTGGCTGATATCGTTAATTCGTAATAGATTGTTACTTTAACGTCGCTTTGATGAGGATGAACCTCAATCGAAGTATTGTACTGGGGTATTATTGGGAATATTGGTAAAACTGTTTGGGAATTCGATATACTTTGATCGTGAGTTTTCATAAATTTTGAAGAATGTTTATAAACATTCTTCGACGACCCCTCGTTCGCTTTCGCCACACGTGGATGTCATCCATATGTCTGATTGTCCGACAAATGACCGCATGTTTATTAATGGTAATTCTTTATACCGATTTTCGCATGTTTTATGCAAGGTTTAAACCTTGCATAAAACACGCGGTATTGTACTGGGAATATTGGTAAACATTTTTGGGAATTCGATATACTTTGATCGTAAGTTTTCATCAATTTGAAGAATGTTTAGAAACTTTCTTCGACGACCCCTCGTTCGCTTTCGTTACACGCGATGTCATCCATACGTCCGATTGTTCGACAAATTACCGCATGTTTATTAATGGTAATTCTTTATACCGATTTTCGCGTGTTTTATGCAAGGTTTATTGGTTGATATCGTTAATTCGCAATAGATTGTTACTTGAACGTCATTTTGATGAAGATGAACCTCAATCGAAGTATTGTACTGGGGCATTATTGGGAATATTGGTAAAAATGTTTGGGAATTCGATATACTTTGATCGTGAGTTTTCATCAATTGTGAAGAATGTTTATAAACATTCTTCGACGACCCCTCGTTCGTTTTCGCCACACGCGGATGTCATCCATACGTCCGATTGTCCGACAAATGACCGCATGTTTATTAATGGTAATTCTTTGTACCGATTTTCGCATGTTTTATGCAAGGTTTATTGCCTGATATCGTTAATTCTCAATAGATTGTTACTTGAACGTCGCTTTCATGAGGATGAACCTCACTCGAAGTATTGTACTCTACCTTGAGAAGAGTTTGTTAACAGTTAACAAACCAAGTGTTAGATAAGGCGAAACGAACCATTTAATTGTTGGTACTAAATATATATTGAGCCAAATAAGATTTGTTAACTATTAACAAATGTAGGCGAGCTTCATTTGGGGCAATTCGATGTTATTTAGCTTAACTGAGATTCGATAAGAATAACTAAATGGTTCATTTCGCCATATTCACCTTTTGATTTGTTAACTGTTAACAAACTCTTCTCTCAGTATGAGGCATTATTGAGAATATTGTTAAAAATGTTTGGGAATTCGATATATATTGATCGGGAGTTTTTATCTATAAACCGTTATATTGAACTTATCAATATTGAAGGAGGTTCATATTAAGCTCGACTTTGTTAACCTATTTAGATATACCGTTTATTAGTTGTACACACTGAAAGAAAAGTTTGTTAACATTTGTTAACAGTTAACAAATCTTGGTTAAGTATGGCGAAATGAACCATTTAGTTACTCTTATTGAATCTCATTTGAGCTAAATAAAATTTGCTTGTCGCAAATGAAGCTTGCTGACATTTGTTAATAGTTAACAAATCTTATTTGGCTGAAGTGAGATTCAATAAGAATACTAAATGGTTCATTTCGCCATATTTAACCAAAATTTGTTAACTGTTACCAAACTCTTCTCTCAGTGCAGAATATATCTGGAATAAAATTCAATATATCAGACTATGATATATAAGTATATGAATATATTAAAAATCATAAATCATTTTTTACAGCAAATTGTTACTGATAGTCATGAAAATTATAATTTTTCCCGAAGGAATAATTAATTGTGATTAGTAATATATCGACGCATAAATGCATTAACTAATGAATTGATCTGAATTACTAACGTTAACGTGAAATAATAGTATCTTTAACGGATCTTAATACAAGCAGTGGGTATCGTTGCTTGACGAGGATAAATTGTGATGGAAAGTAGTAGTAGTAGTAGTTTCAACAAAAGAATAATTTCTTGGTTATCCCGCAGCGAGATTTTAGTATTCACAATTACATATAAACACGCAGTCAAATTATACCAATTTCTCTGGAATTATGTATGTTCTCTGACTTCAAATGCTTCAGAATTTCTATTTAGTACTTCAATGATTGGCCGTTCTAAGTGTATAGCGGGTAACCATAAAGTATAACCATTCGCAACTCAGGAATTGCCTCCTCTACTTACATTACCAGTTCTGTTAAGTGCAATTGAGACCTTCTTTTTGTATATTTCTCCCTCTAATATGTGAAACTGGAAAATACTGTAAGTCACATTTATTACAAAAACACAACTGTACTTTTCATTGAATGAGTAGGCTAGTTATTATAAAAAATTTCGTTATTTGATAATATCATTGATGTCGTACACCGAGAAAAAGATTTAGTAACAATAAACAAATTTGGTTTGAGTTAACCAAATCGAAAGAAATATTTGGTTGAGTTGATTAAAAATTACCACCAAAATTAAAGACTGGATTTTATTATTACAGGGCAATAAATCTTTGACCCAACCGATTAGACAATGCTATCGACAAAATATTTAATTATTTTTATCGTATGTTTGGTTGAGTGCACTCAATATGGGATTCGTAACCAAATACTTTAAATTGACCGTACGTAACCTTAAAGGGACTACATTATAGTTTATCGGGAAAAATAAAAAATTTAATATAAAACAAATAAAAGGTTCACTTGACTAACAAACCCATTGTTAGTACTTGATATCTGTATCCATCAATAAAAAATATCTTTGGTCAAATCATACATCTGGTTGATTACATTGCATACACAATTTACCGAACGCGCAGAAAAAGAAAGTGCCGAAAGTCTTCCACCACCAGAGGGCCACTGTTTCCTAGGAAAACACATTGTGCTACGGTGTTCAGTGTTTACTATAGGGGAGATGGGGGCAAAACGGGCAGGGGCCCAAAACGGGCATCACGACTGAAAATATCGTTTCAAGTTTTCGAACACGACTTTTTTCAATTTCCTGACATTTCTTACTTGAAAATTTCAGAAAATAATTGGTGATGTCAATAAAACAGGCAGGGAGGCAAAACAGGCATCTCGGCTAAATATAAGTATCGGGGTCAAAATTGACACCAAATCATAAAATGGGAATTTCGTTCTAATTGATTTCTTTATGATATACCGACTTTTTTTCAAAGAATTAATTTGATTATAAAATTTTTGAAAAATTCATTTGACTATATTTCTTTTCTTTGCTCAACAAAGTATCGAAAAAAAGTTCTGAACGGATGGTTAAAAAAATGCTGATCTGATGAAGATTATCAATTTTTTTTCATCACCAATTTAACGTATTTTCCGCACTTTCCCTAACTAAGGAACGTAAAAAACTGAGACAAATCGTTTTTACGAAAGTTGGGACGGTGCCCGTTTTGCCCCCAATCCCGATTTTTAATGGAGCTGCCCGTTTTGCCCCCCTGCCCGTTTTGCCCCCATCTCCCCTACTTTAGGTCTATAAAAACAATATAAACGTGTACCAAGTTGAATCGTTTGGTTGACATAATTATATTTCATTTTCGATCTATCAAATACACTGAGAGAAAAGCATATTGTTGATTTAACGATTTCACATGATAAAACGAATATAGGAAGACTTGCAATGTTTTCTGATTGAGGCGATGATAATATGGTTCAATAAACGATACTTACAAGATTATTGGAAACAAACGTTGAAATCGTATATGCAACGAAACGCCATATTTGAAACTATTAGAATAATTTTTGAAACTATTATCATTTTGATGATTGCTACTATAATTATATTTGCTGTAACTATAAAATATAGACGTTTCTCCTGGGAATTATAGTTTATAGTTAGATTATCGTCGGTCTAACTATTTTTTTTTTTAAATTACCAGATTTTTCTCTCAGTGTATCTCGTATCTACTGCGCAATACACAATAGCTTTGACTTAATGGCTTTAGCAAAGTGTTCGTATTATTTGGTCATGTCGAATAATTTTATAGTTGTGGAATTAAAATATTTAGTCAAATGAATTAAATAATTCGATCGTTTCAAATCTATTCGCTATTCTGCCCGACTATATCGATTAGTTGGAACAGCGATTATTTTTTTAAACCCAACCAAATGTGCGGTTCATTCAACCTTGTTGTCTCCACAACGCTGACAACAAATACGATTAAATCGAAGTAATATTTTTTTAAATCAATTCAGTTGTACGTAATTTGTAACCAATGTTGTGTTGCTGGTGATTGCTGTACATTTTAGTCACAAACATACCAGTTTTATTAAAACAACATCGGTCAACATAGTTGATTCAAATATGCCTCGTTTGATTCAAACAAATTTTCTTCGACCGCAGTTGCAAGGTAAATGTTACTAAACCTTTTTCTCGGTGTAGATACATTGAGAAAAAAACCAATCAAATGTGCGGTTGCGGGTGGGGAAAGAAATATTTTGTTCCGTGAACGAAATAATAGTTATTGTGAATTAAGGAAAGTTGATTCAACTATGCGTTGGTTCGTTCAACCAAATATACATGTCCAATTAACCAAATGTTTATTTCGCCACCCGCAATCGCACATTCGGTTGGTCTTACCTATTTCGTATTTTTCCTTTAGAGCAATTCTAAATTCATAACAGTAAAGTAATTGACTTAGGACTTTTTCTATAAAGTAAATAACAATAAGAAGGTTATGTCAAATGTAGGTATCGCGACTTGTTGTAAGAGGATTAAGGTAGCGTCTCTCAATGATGGCGGCCACAGGGTGGTCAACGCCCCCGCCGCGGTTTCCACCCTCGCAGTTCACTCCTGGTCACCATGGTCATCGTTACTCGTCCTTTTAACCCTTTTATTTAAAAAATATGAAAAGTCACAAAAAATTTCTAGAAAAATGCATAAAAATGAAACAATGTATTTTCAACCGTATTCAAAGTTTTCTTTATCCTATTGACAAACGGAGTTAAATTTATTTCCAACCAACTTTTACAAACTTTGTTAATCATTAATATAAAAATTCAATGTTGTGCAAAATTGAGACACTTCTCTCAATTTTTACTAAATTTAGAACCAGATATCCTTGAACGTTGTTATAAACGTGACTAAAGTTTTTTTCTAATTTTAAACAAAAAGTGTTTAAAGTTTTAAACAAAAGAAAAGTGTTAATTGTATGTTTTAAAAATATTTTAATATTCTTGAAGGTTGTTACGTACGTGTCTTAAAGTTTATTTCACCCGATTTTTTGAAATGCAAAAAACTTATGGCAAAATCTAATAGAATTCTAACTGAAGTCAAACTTTGAATGTTTTTTATTTATTTTATTTATTCCCGAATACGATTGTACCCAATATACTGCCCATTGTATTTGTTTGTACGTTTCCAAAGCTGAGAACATCGGACAAACTGACGGAGGACGAAGTCTCGTCACGGATGCCTGGCAGTGTGTATAGCTGGCAGTTCTGGCAATCCTCTAGCGCAAAGCCCCTACCCAGTAGTAGCGCATACAGTCTAGCAGTGTGCGTTGCGCTCATAGTGCGTTGCACTCAACGAAATTAAAGCGAGGGTTGTATATTTGTGTGGATCAGGTTGTTGTCGCGAGTCTCGGATTGTCCCTCTTGGTATTATCCTCGACTATAGACATCAACACTACGCGATACTTTTACAGCAAAAATATTCCTGAGCCGCTTTATTTATTTATTTCAAATTATTATGCACTCGTAGGTGAAATAGTTAAGTCACGATATTGGCTTGGTTTGGCGATACTTTTACAGCAAAAATATTCCTGAGCCTCTTTATTTTATTTTAAAATCATTAAGGGATCCTTCTAATGTGAAAAAAAATCGATTTTCCTCTTAACTTTTTAAAGTGAAATTCGAAATACTTCGCTGGCATACTTTATGGACCTGGCATCACCGATTAGTCGTAAGTACACAATTTAGGTATATGAAATTTCTACACTCGAAACTTTAAACGCGTTTTTCTCGAAACGACATTTTTCAAAACGGTGGACATTCTCCAGAGAACAGTTTTCAAGCGATCGTTTTCAAATTTTAGGAGAACATTCTTCACGCTATTCTCTATCGTGCTATGGAAGCTTTTTTAAAAAAATCTTCCCATTTTTTAAAAAGAAAAACTGTCCAAAAAGACGGCTAAAATCGGTACTTTTTGTTCAAACGGCCGCTATTTTTTCAATTTTGATTTTAAAAAAGCCTCCATAGCGCGATAGCCAATCGCATACTAATTAATAATCCTTTGGGTTTTTTTTATAGATAAAATTTGCGACCCCTAGGGTGTTCACCATGAGGCTATCTTTTTTATCAACATTATTTTCAACAATTAAAAAAAATATTTAAACAATAAAAATCGTCTTATAAAAAATTATTTTGTGTCATTCATGATTACCTTAATACGTCATAAAAATTTCAGATTGATCGGCGTATAGTAACCGTCCGAAAAAAAATCGTGAAAATAGGCTATTTTTCGGGTGGTCACACTGAAAAGATCCCTTAAGCACATGTAGGTGAAATAGTTAAGGCACGATGTTGGCTTGGGATGGCGATACTTTTACAGCGAAAATATTCCTGAGCCTCTTTATTATTATTTTTTTTTCAAATTATTAAGCACTCGTAGGTGAAATAGTTAAGTCACGATATTGGCTTGGCTTGGCGATACTTTTACAGCAAAAATATTCCTGAGCCTCTTTATTATTATTATTTTTTTCAAATTATTAAGTACTCGTAGGTGAAATAGTTAAGTCACGATAATGGTTTGGCTTGGCGATACTTTTACAACAAAAATATTCCTGAGCCTCTTTATTATTATTATTATTTTCAAATTATTAATTACTCGTAGGTGAAATAGTTAAGTCACGATATTGGTTTGGCTTGGCGATACTTTTACAGCAAAAATATTCCTGAGCCTCTTTATTATTATTATATTTTTTTCAAATTATTAAACACTCATAGGTGAAATAGTTAAGTCACGATATTGGCTTGAATAAGAAGGCGAAAAAGAAGAAGGGAACGAAGGAGAGAAAGAATAATGAGGAAGAACAGAAGAAGCCAAACAGTTCGAAGATGTTTGCTCGGGGAAGATGCGCAAAGGAGTAGAATCGGAGAAAAAAGTAATGCGGATGGCATTGATAGCGCGGACTCGGGAAGAGGACGAGCGGCGAGGGGCAGAAGAGGGTATATGAGGAGGTATGAGAGAGCAGGTCCGCTTGCTCGATATCGAACGAGGGACTAGCCGCCGAGAGAGGCGGAGTCTGAATCCAGTTGCTATGGGAACATGACACTCTCTTTCCCCAACTGTGCGGTGCTTTACGGAGCTTTTCAAGCGCACGAGGTGCCGGGCCGAGCTTTCTCACCGTGGCTTTAGTCCTCCCCCCTTCTCAATATCTACACAGAGGATACATGAAAAAAAAATCCGCTGTTTCTTACGTCCATCTTGCATCCAAAGAAGATATCACGTACCTTGTCCCTTTATTTTTATGCTTTTATGGATGCTGCACGTGGCTGCTTTGTAATGACGCTCTTGTTGATAAGAGATTCTGGATCACAGACTAAATAGTAAACTTAGATTGAGGTTTTTACTATTGTTTTTGTTTTATTTAAAATACAAGAGAAATGTTAACCTAACACATGTGAAAAAAAATCTCATGGAAAATTAGTTCGAAAAAAATATATTGATGGACCATTCCAAGCACTTGTTCATCAAAAAGATGCAGATTTAAAAAAACAAAGATTTTTTTAATTATTTTTTTTTGGTTCATTTAAAATACAAGGGACATATTAACCTAACACATATGAAAATAAATCTCATGGAAAATTAGTTCGAGAAAAATATATTGATGGACCATTCCAAGCACTTATTCAGTAAAAAGATGCAGATAAATAAACAAACTTTTTTTATTATTGTTTTTGTTTAATTTAAAATACACGGGAAATATTTACCTAACACATATGAAAATAAATCTCATGGAAAATTAGTTCGAAAAAAATATATTGATGGACCATTCCAAGCACTTGTTCATCAAAAAGATGCAGATTTAAAAAAAACAAAGATTTTTTTATTATTGTTTTTGTTTCATTTAAAATACAAGGGAAATATTAACCTAATACATATGAAAATAAATCTCATGGAAAATTAGTTCGAAAAAAATATATTGATGGACCATCCCAAGCACTTGTTCATCAAAAAGATGTAGATAAAAAAAACAAAGATTTTTTTAATTATTGTTTTTGTTTCATTTAAAATACAAGGGAAATATTAACCTAACACATATGAAAATAAATCTCACGGAAAATTAGTTCGAAAAAAAAAATATTGAAATACAAGGGAAATATTGAAATACAAGGGAAATATTAACCTAACACATATGAAAATAAATCTCACGGAAAATTAGTTCGAAAAAAAAATATTGAACGACCATTCCAATCACTTGCTCATCAAAAGGATGCAGATAAAAAAACAGCGCATTGCAATCAAAATAAAACTTTGAAGTAGATACATCTTTCGGTCTGTCGGTCTATTTGTACAGACCAAAATACAATAATTTTTCAAAAACGCTACATATTATCGTAAAATTTAGTGTCCGCTTTTGATACAATTTAATTGTAGTATTGAAATCCAAACCATTGCACTGACCCGTTCCAGCACTTTATCTGAAATTTCGAAATAAGTTGAACGGAATATTACATTATAAAAAAAACTATAGATTTTTACGAGTATTTTAGTGCTCCCAATAGTGTTTTTTCCATACGACTTATAGTCATAGTTACTATAGTTGCCGTTCACATAGCGAAGGAGAGAAAGGAAGAGGGATGGAATGACATATGCAGAATGTAGCCACCTCCATATTTCACAGCAAGTTATATTCGCGAGAATTTACGACCTACGCTCTCGACTTTACTCCCTCGGCGAGGTGCGCTTTCATTCTTTATTTTGCTCTCTCGGCAGTCCGATGCAGCAGACTAGCCGCTGTCGGGGTGTGCATTTCCCTGGACATCATGCTCTTTCACCCCCAATTTTTTTTCTACTTTTTGTTTTCAAGCTCTTTTCATACTTTTTCTACTTTAACATGCATTACTGTATCTTGCATTTCATTGTTGTAATGTTTTTTGGCGATAAATATTTTTCTGGAACACACGATACCCCGCTGAGACTATATCTAATCGCAGCCAAAAAAAAAAACAGGTGAGAAGACTTCGACAGTCTAATCGGTGTTTGATGCTCGAAGATAAAAATGTAGTAGATTGCGCACGGTCCTAACGCGGTAAAGTGTTTTCTGCTTCTTGGACAAGTGAGATAAAAGTAATTCGGCATCATTTACTACATAACAGTAGCCATGTATTATATATAACAGAGTTGTAAACATTCTAGTAGTTTTTAATTCACTCTATTCAATCTGTTTTATTTGTTCAATTTGTTTTTTTCAGAACAGTCTACATTTTTGGTAGAAAAATATATAAAAATGTTATTAAACATAGAAATGGCTTGAAATGCCGTAAAAAGGAGACATAATAATAATGCCGAAAATAATGGTCGGTTATGTTGATTTTTCTAAATAAAAATCGGTAGATTTTTTTGTTTTTGTTTTTAATAAAATGTTGATACCTTTCTTTATGAAGGCGATAGGGTATTTTTTTAAATATGGTTATTATCAAAGGATTTATGGACACACGGAAAAAAAAGTTTTGTTGTGGCAACTACGTTTTCGATTTGCTGTACACAATGTCTAAAAAATTAGTTGCCTCAACCATATCGAATAGTAACCTCAACTATTCACGATTAGTTCTCGATTGGATTAGTTAGGTTAACTAATCCATAATATATAATTGGATTAGTTAGGATTAATTGGATTAGAATAATTGGATTAGTTAGGTTAACTAATCCAATCGTTGGGACTACCACTCGAATCGTCGGTACTATCATTCGAATCGTCGGTATTACCATTTGAGTTGCTACACGGAAAAAAAGGCTTGTTTGGAACAACCAAGTGCCTTGGTTATTATATATGCGCCAGAAAATTAATTGGTTAGACCAACCAATTTCTTGGTTGGACTAACCAAGTCACTTGGTAAGCTAACCAAGTGACTTGGTTAGTCCAACCAAGTGACTTGGTTAGTCCAACCAAGAAATTGGTAGCCTAATAAATAACTTGGTTGGTCTAACCAATTAATTGTCTGGCGCATATACAACCAAGGCACTTGGTTGTTCCAACCAAGCCTTTTTTTCCGTGTAGGGAAATAGAATAATCGATTGGTTGTGTCAACTCATTTCTTGGTTATGGCAACTAATCTTTTTTTCCGTGCAGAATAAGGAAATAGAGCTTGAAGATGATGAACATCGAGATTACCACGATTATTTGAGTGTATTATAAAGTTATCTTGAGTATATCGTGAATAATTGAAGATAAATTTGCGCTAAAATTCAGTACATTGCGCAGATAAGAAAATTAGGTCAAACATCAGAGCCTTAAAGGAATATATAAGTAAGAGATAATATCGAAATCAGGATAATTGAATTTTTAATGATTCCACCGGAACTAATTTGCATGATTATACATTGCACTTCGTATGATGAACAAGAAGTCTTCCATGATCAATCATTTATAGCTTTCATCGCAAATGATCAAATACATTTATACTAACGAATAAATTTTATTCCATTAATTCCATTACTTAATTTTCTATATGATTTTAAGTAAGTAATAATTTTTTAAAATCTAAGTATAAAATCAACCTAATAATAATTTCTAATATAATCGCAAAATGGCAAATTACACAAAACAGAATTAAGCCACAAATTTATTATCAAACATATTTCATAATTTCTACATACTGGAAGTTATTAAGAAAATTAATTTAAAAAATTTAATTTAATTTCATTGGTTTCATTACTTAATTATCTGTATAATTTTAAGGTAGTACTATAAGCTAATTTGTAAGTATAAAATTTACATGATAATGGTTCTGATCATAATAGAAAAACAACAAATTGTTCACAGCATCATTTTATATATGGAATATATAATATGAGAAAACCACAAATTTATTATCAAACATATTTACTAATTGTTAATACCTCGCGATCAAAAGCTTATAGTGAATCGTTAATGAAAATTGCGCGAAAGTACTTGTACAACGAGATATCAGCGTATAATATCATCGTTGGCTGCTCGGTCGAGGCTGACTGCCGAGCCAACGCGAGAGAACTTGGAGATCTTTATTCACCCTCGTTTCTCGCTCGTAACCACCCGGTGCTCTTCAAACTTTTAAAAGCATCGCTGCTGCCCCTGCAGGTTCAGAATTTTTAACCTCTCGAGTCATAAAAGTTTGAGGAGTGAGGGTTAGGATTTCCAGAATTGTTGATAGTTTGTGGTCGTGTTGTAGTATAGCTCGTGGTTTTAGGGGTGCCGAGATGAGAGCTTAATTATTCGGGAATCAACGCAATTTTCCGACCACGCGGATCGTCGACCTCTCCAATGCTTTTCAAAATTTGTAGAACGTTGTATAAATAGTACAGGTGCATTTGTAGTAATGACAATCGTTGTAACGCAAATGCATCAGACCAGATGATTTGAAAAGTGCGTCATTATTGAAATTGCCAATCTCGGTTGATCGCTTTTTAATTCAATCACCAATTTTACATGCTTTATTGGTGATTGATTCCATTGGAGTTTGTCGAGTAATTACAATTTTTCTGTATTTACAGTTATGTTGCTAAATGTGCAATCATGTAATTTGTTGGATATTTACTATTGTGTTGGCAAAACTGTTCTCACGCTTGTTACATGAGAGAAAAGTGACGAAAAAGGGAAATATGTTATACGCAGGAGATATCTAAAAATTGATACCCTTTGAGAAACACGAGTAAACCAATTACTTGGTTAAGCGGGCAAACCCCCATGAAATTCAATTGTCTTCGCCCCATGCGTTCTTGGGCTAACCACCCTTCTACTATTTCTCTTCCATCCCTCCCTCGACAAGACTTCTCGCTCGTGTGTACCAAAACGGCAGTGCCCTGCGCTATTAGGGTGTCAATTAAATTAGATCGCCTTCCGTGGTCCCTGCTGGACTGACTCGGCTCGTAAAATGTCATTCTACCCTCACCCTACTATATTCCGTTAGATTCGAGACTGTAACGATTAAAGAAACAGCAGAACATACAGCAAGAGACTTTGAGTATTCTGATTTTTTTACACCTTTTTTATAAATATTTTTCAAATAAATAATAAATTTTCTTTTATCTACAAGACATACTTTTTGTATGCTGCTTTGTCGTAAGTGGCAGGTTTATCTGAAAAAGGAATAAAAAATATTTTTTATTGATGATATTTTTGGTTTTATTTAAATTTGCACTTAAACCTCATAACATGAATATTAAACACTTGGAGCCTGTAACTTTGTTACCATATAGTACACCAGAATTTATATCAACATTTTTTTAGATTCGAATAAAACAGTTTCGCGAAATTTTCACAAACAGTAGCATTCCATGGAGAATATAACCTACATTTTTATTTTATGAAACTTTATCATGTCTTTGTCCGAAAAAAATTAAAAAGCGTTAGTTTTCCACTATATTGATTTTAAAAGATGTCCAAAATTTTAGAAACTAATTTTGTTTTTCGATAGAAAGGATCGTTCTAAAAAAAACTGTTTCTTTTTATTCTTATCAGTATTTTGCCGATTTCTATTTCATTTCATGGTGTGCTGACTTAACCCATAATACCACCTAAAAAAAGGAAAAAACATCCTTGATTAATAATACTATATTTTGAAAAAATTTCGTATCTAAATTTCATAAAACATATTATGTCTCATTTTGTATGACCATATATATAATATACAAGAATTATGTGAATAATTATATATGTTTCTTTCTATTTTATTTTTCAAAACATTTTAAAAAATGTGTGTACAACAATTCTCTAAAAATGTGATAAACAGTGAAGTTTTATTAGAAGAGCGATCGACATTTTTGTCACATGAAAGGAAAACTTGGGTACGCTTAAAAATTTGAAAAGTGCTACTTTTGCTCTGTTTCCATTTCAAAGAGCGTTTAAGTTTAAGAGAAAATTAAAGGTCTTAGTTGTTAAGAGGTTAATTTCAGAATTTTTTATTATTTTTTATTCCTTTCACTGCTTCCCTGTTTTCGTTTTAAGATTATGCGATATCATTTTAATTTGTAAGCCCGTAAAAAATGTCGCAATTATAACGTAGGACACAAGTTGAGGATTATATTCACGAACACCGTGATTTGCGATATAATTTTCCATGCAGGCATCGTATTTTTAATACACTGAGAAAAATATCGATTACACCTACCAAATGTGCGTTTGCAGGTGGCGAATAAAATATTTAATTGCTTTAACAAAATACTATTTATTGTCAATGAAGAAAAAACTCGATTCGACTATTCGTTGGATCGTTCAACCAAGTATTCCTTCCAATTAACCAATCGGTAGGTCTAAACGATTTTTTTTTCTCAGTGTACTATAAAGGGACGGACATTCATTCAATAAAAATGTATTAAAAAAACTTTGCGTATAAGATACCTATAGTTGATCATTATGCAAAACATTAAATTTCAAAATTTCTGCAATTATTATGAATAATATTAATCAATTATTTTTTTCCAATGTATTCTAATATTTAACAGGCTTCATAATGCTTACTCATTTAGTCGTGAAAGTATTTGAAATAAATTTTGATTGAATTAATGAGTGTGGTTCAAAATAGCAAATGACTAAAATATTGAATTCCATAATAATGGTCATTCTACATTCAGACGTACATTATATTTAAATTCGCTATTTCAGCCATTCGCTATTTGGACCCCATCCTATTAAAATGCAATCAAAATAGCGCACCGATAAAAAAAATCGTTAGAACCAACAAAATGTGCGTTTGCGGGCGACGAAAAGAATATTCTTTTAATCGAATGAAATATGTAATTGATCGAAGCAACAGTTGATAGAATCCAAAAATGATGTGATTACCATTGCCAAATATCTTGTCCAATCGATAAAATATTCTTTTCGCCGCGCGCAATCGTACGTTTCTTGGTTTTAACCATTTTTTCATGAAAAAAAATTTTCTCGAGATTTTCATGTCAGGACACTTAGAATTGCCCAAAACGTCCAGAAAAGTGATCTAGAAAAAATGTCCGTATGTATGTATGTATGTATGTGTGTTTGTGTGTGTGTGTATGTATACAACTCCGAAAATTCGAACGCCGATAACTCAAGAACGGTTTTGTATACCGCGCTCAAATTTGGCAGACTAGTGTAGCAGCAGACCCTCTTCAACTGTAGCAATTTTCGACAAAATCTGTGCGAAAATTTCGCTTTTATGCCGTTTTGAATTTTTTGAAAAAAGGACGTGGTCGCTCTAACTTTAGTAAAATTTAGTCTATTTTGCTAAATAGTTGGTTATAAGAGTAGGTGCACTCAATGCTGTTTGGTATTGAATTTGGCTCGAATCGGTAAAGTGGTTCAAATTTACATTATCGCTCTATTGTAACTTTTGCAAAACTTGAAATAGCATGCTCAAATTTTGTATATAAATGAAAAAATATTCAGCCATTATATATGTATAATTTAGTGACAAATGGTATGAAATTTGTGATTTTATGGAATGTTGAATTTTTTAAAATAATACACGTTATCACATTTACTTTCCAAAACGCTCTAATAATAACGAAATAACGGAATAACGAAATAGAAAAAACGAATTCACAACATGTTTATTTATCTAATTTAAAAAAGCATGCAAAGTAGAACCTTGCACATTGTTTCCTCATTATTTTTCGCTTTTTACAAAGCTTCCTCTATGAGGAATCCAAAATTGAATAACATACTTTCTTGCTTTCTCAGAGAGAGGAAGCTTTGTATTTTTGTATCAGAGCGAATGGCTAAAATAGCGAATTTCCTAATAATGGTCATTCTAGATTCAGACGTTTATTATTTTGAAATTCGCTATTTTAGCCATTTGCTATTTTGGTCATTCGCTATTTTGATCTCCACCCGAATTAATGCCCATCCCTGGTACTATATATATGCACTGTACAGACTTTCACCTATAATTCAGTTCTGTCCATTGAATGAAAAATAAAGCGTGGGTGAACGGGATGGAAGTGAGTGGAACAAGGGGTAAAAGCGGTTCAACGTGTAATCCAGACTGTATTGTTGAGCGTCTTTCATCAAGCGAAGAGTTGTTCACCATGGTCTTCTCAATATCAATGGATATTGGTGGGCAGGAGAGGGAATGAGAAAGTGAGAGAGGGAGAGAGAGTGAGAAAGGCGCAGGGAAAAAGAATATAAAGGGTGAAAGGTAGCGAGAGCGTTTGACAAGATCAGCAGGAGACACGCCGCGAAAAGAACAAAAGAAATGTTGTCGGAGAACGCGTCAGGGACTCGACTTTCCAGATACACTGTTCTACAACATGTGACCCAAGAGTTTTGCCTTAGCCATATAACAGCGACCCCTCAGTGTTATCTACTCATGGTCGTAGCGTTCATTGCTCGAAAAGCCGTAAGCCCCATGAATCGAAATGATCGCGGTCTGCTTTTACTTGCCGCCGGGGCGACTGATCCTCTGATCATTGCTAACGGTAATGGCGGATTACCAAGCATCATCTACCATCTGGCACTCTGACTTATTTCACTTCTCGATAGAAACGACCCGATTTATTGTCAGAATGTGCAGTGACCTTCCTTTTCCCTTTTGTCGAGCACAGTCAAGATTGTCACGATCTGGATAATGTTTAATAAGAGTACTTAAATTTTCTTAAATTTCGATAATTGAAGAAATTGTATTACAGAAGTTACAAAAAAACAAGTGACTTTTCCACAGTTGAGAAATTCATATTTTCTACCGTTTGATTTAACGCTGTGTTTTTATTAAAGGCACGCTAGACACACTATAAATACACGCCAAAACTAATCAATGTTAATTTAGCGTGTACTTGTTTTTGTAAATTCGGAATGACTGTAGGTGTATTTGGAAGATTGGAGTGAACGTAGTTTAGACTGCCATGGACGGATTTCGGGAATCGATTGTTATCGGTAAAGTCACGCTGCTAATATTTGAATCTAACACTAATGAGACTTCAATTTTGAGTATAAAAAACTCAATTTATCCATAAATTTTTTTTGTCCATTTATTATTATTGTTACCATTCTAAATTACAGAAAGTGCTTGAAATTGAAACCTGATTTCACACTTTGGATTTAAATCAGAATCTCAAGTAAATTGCTTAGATGGATTTCACTAAATTTCAAGTTGAATTTTTTTAAGCTGTTGTACGCAATTTAAAAATATTTAAATCCATTTCCATATAACATAATACATGGAAAAAAGGCTTGGTTGGAACAACCAAGTGCCTTGGTTATATATGCGCCAGACAATTAATTGGTTAGAGCAACCAAGTTATTTGTTAGGCTACCAATTTCTTGGTTGGACTAACCAAGTCACTTGGTAAGCTAACCAAGTGACTTTAATTAGACTAACCAAGAAATTAGACCAACCAAGTTATTTGTTAGGCTACTAATTTCTTGGTTGGACTAACCAAGTCACTTGGTAAGCCAACCAAGTGACTTAGTTAGACTAACCAAGAAATTGGTAGCCTAACAAATAACTTGGTTGGTCTAAACAATTAATTGTCTGGCGCATATATAACCAAGGCACTTGGTTGTTCCAAGCAAGCCTTTTTTTCCGTGTAGTTTAGAGTATTTTTTCCGAATGTTATTATCCTTTGTGCTAAAAATGTTATTTATTTATTTTCTTTGTAAACGGGGCAAGCCCCGTTTACAAATGATGGATTATATTTGGTAAAAAAATGGTCGGTTACTTAAATCGATAGGGGAGAGGACTTAAGTATAGGGTCCTTGATAGTCGAATATGTGGTAAGTCTTATTAGGCCATCGACCTACACATGGCTATGAAAGGACTTACGTCGTACGGATATACATTTCATTTGGCGATCGGCCAATTGGCACTATCGACTTTCATATTCTATGGGGGCATACATACTGCGGGCATTTCACGGATTTATCGGAATATTTAGTGTGGCTTATGGCTTTAACGTTTGGTGGGTGGCTTTGGACGCAGGTGTTCACCCATGACAAGCAAGTGATTTATTCTCGTACTCTCCACCGCATACTCTCCCCATATTCAACCTTATATGAGGTACGTCATCACCCCAAACTTGTCACATCCTTTTTCAAAATATTGAATATTTAAAAAGCAATACGATATAAAAATAATTTTATAAAATTGGAGTACCACTTTTGCAAGTAACAATGTTTTTTGTTAATTTTGACCCTATTTTACAATTTTTTTAAATCCAGGCTATAAAAAGATTTTGCAAGTTTGGTAAATTTAAAAATGTCTTTTCATTAAGGGGAGGGAGTCAGGTAAAAAAAATTGATTTTGGTAATTCAATATCATCCAAATCCTATTGCATATAAAAATGCCCAACGCACTATATTGTTGGTACTCGATGAAAGGATTTTTTACTGTCGTCTGACTTGCATATGAGGGATTCCACGGGACTTTCGCCACCCCCAAAAAAAAAAATCTCAAATTTTATCTAAAAATCAGGTTCAGCGGTGTCTATTGATGGACCAAATTTCAAAATTCTAAAAAAATAATTGACCGGAATATGCAAATTTTTTCGTTTTTTATCGTTTTTCATTTAATCTGTAATATCTCAGAAATTATTGATCGTATCGAAATCATTAAAAGACGAAAATGTGCATTTTTTTATGGCCAACAAGGAAAAAATATATTCAAAATTAATTGCTTAATTTCAGGTCACATTTTATGGAAAAAACAACAAAATTATTTTTTTTTATGGTTGGACTTCAGATTTTTTCATCGGACAAATTGTCTCGGAATCTTTGAGTGATCGCCGAATTTTGAGTATTTTTTTTTCATGGGATGGCCCAATGCTGTGAGGTTACAGCAATTTAAATGTTTCAAATTGCTGTAAAATTAAAATTAAAATTAAAAACATTCAAATTGCTTTAACCTCACAGCATTGGCCATCCCATGAAAAAAAAAATACTCAAAATTCGGCGATCACTCAAAGATTCCGAGGCAATTTGTCCGGTGAAAAAATCTGAAGTCCAACCATTTTAATTAATTTTAATTTTGAATATGGATTTTTTTATATATATTAAAAACATTCAGATGGCTGTAACGTCACAGCATTGGGCCATCCCATGAAAAAAAAATACTCAAAATTCGGCGATCACTCAAAGATTCCGAGACAATTTGTCCGATGAAAAAATCTGAAGTCCAACCATAAAAAAAAAAATAATTTTGTTGTTTTTTCCATAAAATGTGACCTGAAATTAAGCAATTAATTTTGAATATATTTTTTTCTTGTTGGCCATAAAAAAATGCACATTTTCGTCTTTTAATGATTTCGATACGATCAATAGTTTCTGAGATATTACAGATTAAATGAAAAACGATAAAAAACGAAAAAATTTGCATATTCCGGTCAACTATTTTTTTAGAATTTTTAAATTTGGTCCATCAATAGACACCGCTGAACCTGATTTTTAGATAAAATTTGAGATTTTTTTTTTTTTGGGGGGTGGCGAAATTCCCGTGGAATCCCTCATATGCTTTTCAATATTATCTTAAGCAAAGTTCTTAGGTTTTCCATTCTGCGCATGATTCAGATCAAACTACTAGGCAGATTGGAATGGTTGACGTCTTATTTTCTTCTTCATGAAAAGATACACCGGCTAAATAGAGCAAACTATTTTTTTTTCATTCTCAAAGCAAAAACAATCACTGATTTAGAAAATAGCATAACATTTATTTATTAATAATTAGGTCACTTAAAAGATATTACCTTTTATTAACATTTGCTCCATTTAGCCGGTGTATCTTTTCATGAAGAAGAAAATGAGACGTCAACCATTCCAATCTGCCTGGTAGTTTGATCTGAATCATGCGCAGAATGGAAAACCTAAGAACTTTGCTTAAGATAATATTGAAAAGCATATGCAACTCAGACGACAGTAATAAATCCTTTCATCGAGTACCAACAATATAGTGCATTGGCCATTTTTATATGCAATAGGATTTGGATGATATTGAATTTCCAAAATCAATTTTTTTGACCTGACTCCCTCCCCTTAAATGAGAAGCGCTAAAAAACAATTTTTCAAAGGAAATGGTTTCTTTTTGCTATGTAATAATAAATAAAAATATTCCGGAAAATAATAATACCAAATAAATAACAAACCTTTTTTTCTATTTTTTTTTCTTGTGGAATTAGAAATAGAAAAAAAAATTTATAATTTTTATTTTACAATTTTTTTAAAATCCAGGCTATAAAAAGATTTTGCAAGTTTGGTAAATTTAAAAATGTCGTTTCATTAAATGAGAAGCGATAAAAAACAATTTTTCAAAGGAACTGGTTTTTTTGCTATGAACAATAAATAAAAATATTCCGGAAAATAAAAATACCAAATAAATAACAAACTGTTTTTCTTTTTTTTCTTGTGGAATTAGAAATAGAAAAAAAATTGTTAAAGATATAAGCAAAAGTTTCTGTGGACTTTTATGGCCAAAAAAATTAACTAAAAGTACAAGAAATTTTATCTGGTTTTTGATGTGAATGTAATTCAGTCAGGAAACTTTTTTTTATTATTTGCATCATGATTACTCAGATGTCTTTGTTTATTTATCAATAATGTTCCGCCTCGACGTGCACGATTCTCGCTTTGAGCATTCGTTCTTTTACATTCGAAGAGACGGGAAGCCTCTTGTGTAATCAACGTCATGCTGAGCTCCGAGTTAGTTTCAATCACGAATGCGTGGGTGACTACTCAGAGTCGTGCGACTGCTTATCTACCACATGCTCATGTTCCACGTGTACACTTTTAAACTACACGATCGACTTCAATCGATTTACAAAATATTGATTGTTTTTGTACTATTAAAAGAATACATAATCGATAAAAATTTTATATATGAAGCATTCTCTGTCAATTCAGCCACTTTTTTTCCCTCTATTTTTCGGAAAAGAATCATACTCACAGGAACGTGACAATTATTTGGAATATTCCGCTCGAAAGTTTACAATAAACGACAACTTTTATGTGCAGACTTTTTTTTCAGTAACTTCAAAATTCTGAGATATTGGCACTTGAATGAAAAAAGCCATTTTCTGAAAAATTATTTTTAAAAATCTGAAAAAATTCACATAGATTGTCTTTTACTGGTACATTCATATAATCAATTATAGGTCAAATCGGAGAGGGTCGAAAAAAAAGTGGCTGAATTGACAGAGAATGCTTCATATAGGGCATTTCAAGATTTTCAAGCCAACTCGATGAACGGCTAACCCTTCATATTTTTAATTGGATTTGCCGTCGGGCTCTATTCATGTTAGAAGTGAAAAAATACACCATAACAAAAAAATGTGAAAAAATCTCAATTTTTTTTTAAATCCCAAAAACGAAGAAAATGTGGTGTCCTTTGACGTTTCCTTTTTTGATGATTTCAATTTAAAAAATAATACATTGGAGAATATTTTGTCCATTCTATACTATATATTCTATATGAAACTATCTGTTCAATTTCAAAAAGAAAATATGATTCTTTACATTTTCTGCGAATTTAATTATTACTAATATTATCAAAAAAATGAAAAAATGCTATTTTCTTTTTTAAATTGATCATATATTTTCAGTATGCTTTGAAATCGTCGAAAAAAAGGAATCGTCAAAGGCCACATTCATTTTCTGTTTTTTGGGATTTTTAGAAAATCAGAATTTTAGGGATTTAAAAAAAATCTTTTTCTTTTGGAGTTTTTTTTCAGTTTTTCATAGATAAAGTCTCATGGAAAAATGTTAAACAATTTTTAATTCACTCTTGGTCGTTTTTGGCATGAAACAAGCCAGTGAAATAGAATTAAGTCAAATTAAAAATATGAAGAGTCAGACGTTCATCGAATTAGCTTGGAATCCCCAATATAGAGATATAAATCTATATAATGAGCGGATAAAAAAAAATACCTGAGGGGGCACCCGGGTTTGAACCGGGGACCTCTCGATCTGCAGTCGAATGCTCTACCACTGAGCTATACCCCCAGTTGAGATTCGAGACGAATCGTCTTAACCAAGTACGTCTCCCACATAGAGAGTACGAAAATATATCTGCAGGTACAAAAAAAAATAGTGAGGGGGCACTCGGGTTTGAACCGGGGACCTCTCGATCTGCAGTCGAATGCTCTACCACTGAGCTATACCCCCAGTTGAAGTTCCACCACGATTATCACCCTCGCATTATCCAAAGTTGCTATACGCATAGAAAAATTGAACAAATGAACGTATTAGAAAATATGCACTGCATTTAAGATAAATATAAATATAAAATCAATTAATTTATTACTATGTATTTCGGACTTAGTTTATAAGATTTAATTTCCAATTATGTGCAGTTTCAGTAAATACTGAACATCTCTTAATTTGAGCAGAATTTATAAAATTTTGGTTTTTATTAATCATATTTTAGCGACATTAGAAATGTAAAATACTTTTATTATAAATTTAGTCATATGTCTTATTTATCTTTAAAGTTTAGAAGATTTAATTTTTTATTATATCAAGTTTATTCTAATTTATTACAACTATTTCGTAATTATGTTAATTTAAGCAAAATTGATAATATGTACGTTTAGCTCCTTAGTATTTCAGCTAGATGTCTAATATGCATTTAACATTTTTTAAATTTAATTTGTATGTATATATAATTCACCGAAAGTTATAACATTTATTCCAACATAACGTATAGTTATTACAACTATTCCGTAATTATGTTAATTTACGCAAAATTGATAACATGTACGTCACTCTTTACCATTTCAGCTAGATGTCTAATATGTATTTAAAATTTATAAAATTTAATTTGTATGTATATAAAATTCACCTAAAGTTATAACATTTATTTCAAAATGACGTATAGTTCAGCAAGATATATAAAAGTACAATATCTTATTTTCGCTATTTTATCTAGGTGTATCTAAGTTGGCTTTAGTGCTCATAAACTTAAATTTCAATTATCCCAGATCCAAAAAAATTTATAACATTAATTCTCAAAATATGTTTTCTTCCACTAAGCTAAAAAAATTAAACTACGCATTTTTATTATTTAATAAACTAAATCTCTAATTTGCCTTAAGAGGACTTTCCCAATCAAAATTTCTTTTCGTTTAACCCGAGTGATATTCTTCCCCATTTAAAAAATCCCATTGATTTCAATTATCCCAGATCCAACAAAATTTATAACATTAATTCCCCAATTATGTTTTCTTCCACTAAGCTAAAAAAAACTGAACTACGCATTTTTATTATTTAAACTAAATGTCTAATTTGCCTTAAGAGGACATTCCCAATCAAAATTTCTTTTCGTTTAATCCCAGTGATATTCTTCCCCATTAAAAAAATCCCATTGATCCCATTTAAACTCATAAAGTCCTATTGAAACCGTATCGGTTTTTATTGGTATAAATGGTGTTTTTTTTGTCCATCCATTGGTCCAAATAGGATTTTCTAAACAGCATCGCTCACTCTCGTCATGAATAATTATCAGATTACGATCCAAATATCGATTTAAAAAAAAACTGAACAAATTATATTGCCTGCAGTCGAAGGCAATAAAATTTGTTGTCTGTTAGTCGTCATTCGTTCAATGGAAGCCATTTGCTGTTAGATAGGCGGCAATGATTGTTGGGGATGCGTCCGAAACAAAAAAAAAACGTACTCGGGCCAGTGTGTGTTGTCAAATATACGCTCGAGCCAGTGGGTAAGACTACTGGGCGGTTCAGTCGACGACAGGTAGTGTAATATACTGCGGACCACCTAGTGGCTTCATGACTTTGCCATATGCTACATAGTCAGCGTGACTAAGGCCCACATGGCCAAGCTTTATATCCACAGCACTTTCTACAACACAGTGGGCTCTATGACCTAGCCTTCTTTGCTCAAAGCTCCCCTACGTACTATACCATGCGCTCATCCACAAACAACAACGGAAGGAAACTATTGATCACCAGAGAGCACCGGTAGGGTGTATATACACATTTTCCGGAACTAGGACGATTGATTCTTTCATACCTGTGCTAAATCCTCTAAAATCTTGTCCATGTTCATCTCAACCCTAACACTCACGAGAACGATCATAATAACAGGGAAAATGACACAGTCGTTTTTGTACACCTTGATAATGGCGCGATTTTGGTCAGAATAACAAAAAAAAAGGATGCAAATTACTTGCACATTGCTTCCTCATGCTTTTTCGCTATTTACAAAGCCGCCTCTATGAGGAAGCTTCTTTACTTTATTTTTGGCTTCCTCATAGAGGAAGCTTTGCGAAAGATGAAATTTATTGACGAAGTTAATGATTTCTGACGTTTTACGAAATCCAGAGCGACGTTAATAAATTTTAAAAAAATTCAAAATCACGTGAAATCTGAACCGCTTTGCCGATCATCACCAAATTTGGTACGTAGCAGGGCTGAATGTTATTTTTGCTGTGTAGAAAATTTCTTTTGATTAGTTAAAGTTTTATGTGAATTAGAGCAAAACGAAAATTTTTCGAAAAATTCAAAATAAAATAAAAACCGAACCGCTTTACCGATTTGGCCCAAATTCAATACCGAAGGTCGTATCACTTTGTTCTATTTTGATACGAAGTTTCAGACTGATAGATAAAAATTTGTTCGAGCATTTACGTACTTTTTTCAGAATTTCAAAATTATTATAAAAATGAAATGCGTTAAGCGATTTTTGTAAAATTTATACCAATTGAAGATTAGCCAGTACTGTACATATTGTTTAAATTTTAGCTGATTCGGTCGAATATATTATAAGTTACAGTTATATGACGGACAATTTTTCTAAACCACTTTTCTCGACATTTCAGACCATTTTAAACGTTTTGACATGAAAATCTCGAAAAATAAAATTTTCATGAAACAAAGCTTCTTCCTTGAGGAAGCAAAAAATGACGGTGACCAAGATTTTTCTGTTATTATGACCAAAATCGCACGTTATTAAGGTGTACAAAAACGACTCATTTTTCCCGTCATTGTGGCAGTTATGATCACTGGTATCGTGAGGGCTAGGGAATCTCTACACCAGACTTATAAATCCCTAATTCTGCTTTGTTTTCATGAAATCATTTTTTTTTCGAGATTTTCACGTCAAGACACTTCGAATGGTCCAAAATATCGAGAAAAGTGGTATTAAAAAATGTCCGTACGTGTGTGTATGCAGGGCTTCGAAATTTCAATCACATGTAACTCAAAAACCAATTACGCTGAAATTCGGCACGCAGGTGAAGCTGTAGCGCTTATTTGATTGTTAAAATTTTTAATAAAATGCATGTAGAACTTTAGAACTCATCGCTTTTTTAATTTTTTCCAAAAAGGTATGATTTAGCGTTCGTAAAATTTAGGCGATCTTACTAAATAGTTCTTCATAAGTGCATGTACATTTAATGTTGTTGGCAAGAATCGGTTGAGTGATTTAAATTTAACAGCATTTTGAAATACACAAAAAAATAGTTCATTTTCATTATAACTTTCATAAATTTCGGGATATCAGGCTGAAATTTTGTACACAAATGGACTAACATTAAGTCGTGATCGAGATCAAATTTGGCGAAAATTGATAGATTAAATCTAATTAATTAATTAAAAACGTAAATCCAATTTTATTATAATTAAAAAAAAATTAATGTAACAAAATTAGATTCAATCGATCGATTACATTTCATTCAGAAACTTTTTTTGGATGATAGTAATGAAATTTTGGTTTAGCATTAAAACAAAAGTTCAATCAAAATTATGCAAAATTAAATTTTTATCGATAATAATTTATTCATGAATCATAAATTTTCGACTCGACGGTATACCTCTCAAGAGATACAAATAATCGCGAGTGATATACATGTAAGGGTCGACAGATGAAAACTTTTGGGTTTCCTAGCAGTAGGGGTGAAACGTCCGCCCCTTAGAGGAATCACCGTAAAGATCATGCAATTAATCAATGTAAACAGAATACTCCGACGATGCATGTGCGGCGACGGTGAAGGAAGGGGGGGAGCCCTGTAGTTTTTATTACGTCCAACACTCGAGTTGCTGGCACCCGCCTTCTGTCAATAAATAAATCTTGTCCCGCAGAGAGGAAGAACCCCCTGCTGATCGACGGGTATCCACACACCTCTCCAAACTGACACGGCGAACGACTTTGGGTCAAGAAGCCGGAACAAATGTGTGTAGACAAAAGGGTGGTCGAAAGGTTTCCTCGTAAAAAAACGTTACCGGACGTATTTCAAGTGGGAAGCAAAAGTACACCCAGAGAAAAATTTTCCTTGATTCAAAGAAATTTCATTAAAATCCCAACCTATGAAACATTTCTTTGAAATCAATGAAATAATATACTTAAGCTAATATTATATTTTCTTTCAGAGTTGTAAATCTCCATTAATTCATGAGATATAGTTTACAGTACAATTTATTTTGTAATTATGATTTCATAATAATAATATGTAGTGATTATAAAATAGAGTGTAAATATATGAATAGTTGAAAAAAAACTAATTTTCGCTTTAATATTGCAAGAAATAGTAGAAAAAAAATGGAAGAAATAAGTAATGCATTACTTTTTTTTTCCATTTTTTCAAAAAGATTACCGTGAATTTTTATTGAAAAATAATAATTTTTGTAGCCATTCCAAAGTTTAATCATCGTATTACAATCGCTACATGTTATTATTATAAAATCAGAATTATAGAGCTGAGCGTATCATCATCATTATTTCTATAAGTATTAGGCATTTACAACTCTGTTTTCTTTGAATGATCAGAAATTCAATGAAATGTAGTGACATCGAATTAATGAAAATTTTCCTTGAACGAAGGAACCGTTTTTCATTAATTAAAAAAAAAATCATCATATCAAAATCGCTAAAAGAATGCAAACGCGGCAGAGATTGCTATAAAAAAATGTTTTTCCATGCCATACTAGATGCAAAAAGGTTATAGAAATAATTTATTTTAATAAACACAGGTACCGATAACCCTTTCTTTGAAATTCAAATGCACCATTTCATTGAAAGCAAAGAAACGTTTCTTTAAAGTCAATAAAAAAAATTCATTCCACCCATTTCTTTGGAATCAATGAATTCTTTTTCCTCGGTGTATTATCAATATTTTCAGAACATGCGAAGACATCGCTCTAATCAAAACTGAAGTTCGACTACAAATTTCCGATGCAAATCACGTTAGATGTCCTAAAATTCGATATTACATGCATGGAGGATATTGTACGATATCCGGCTTTGCGCAAATTATTTATGCAAATATGACAGATTAAATTGATGAATTTTGTAATTGGTGTCATACCTGATGAATCGCGTCAAATATTCAGGCAAATCGAGGGTGGAGAATTCTCACGTATGTTCGCTCACTTCCGCCTCGCCATGACTAATATTTAGACGTATTATCTGCTTCTAACTCTGACACCGAATTGCGATGAAAGGTGGATGCTCCATTCATTGACTCGTCAAGTAAAATCGGATTGCTGGTATTATTATCTACAGTGATTGGAAGATGAATTCTGGGTTCTTGGGCCTATAAAAAAAAATTCAAATATACAAGACAATTATTTTTTGTGTTTTGCAATCAAGAACAAAATTACCGTTTGTACCAATATTTCCATTATTCCATTACAGGTAAATGAAGCTCTTTTTCAGAAAAAGGTATGTTAATATGCAATTGACATGTAAAGTTACAGTATTTCCTACTAAAATAAAAAGTCGTAATTTTACTCCACACGTGTTTTAAATTATTTATATCAGCTGATGATTAAAATTCCCGGTAATATAAATTTGCAAACTTTTTTAACAGCGTAACGTCGATTCAATATAAGTGATTACGTATTCCCATTTAGTAAATTTTCCAACTCACGATGAGTAATCAAAAATAATAATAATAATTTGCACGAAACATGCGTAAACGAACAAAATATTTTTACATAAGAAAAAAACATGCCATAAATTTCTCATTCACCAAGATCCTGTTGGACTGAGCCACATACACGGAAAAAAAAGATTAGTTGCCATAACCAATCGATGATTCTATTTATCTTGCAACTCAAATGGTAATACCAAGGATTCGAATGGTAATACCGACGATTCGAATGATAATACCGACGATTCGAATGGTAGTCCTAACTATTTAAAGAAAACATTTCTTTCCGTGTATCTTACACCTCATACCGTACACGGAAAAAAAAGATTAGTTGTCATAATCAAGAAATGAGTTGACACAACCAATCGATTATTCTATTTCCCTTACAACTCAAATGGTAATACCAACGACTCGAATGGTAATACCGACGATTCGAATAGTAATATCGATGCTTCGAATGGTAGTTCCAACGATTGGATTAGTTAACCTAACTAATCTCGCGAGAACTAATCGTGAATAGTTGAGGTTACTATTCAATATGGTTGAGGCAACTAATTTTTTAGTCATTGTGTACAGCAAATCTAAAACGTAGTTGCCACAACCAAACATTTCTTTCCGTGTATCATTTTTCGTTATTGTTCGTAGCGATGCCAAAGTAAAACACGTTCAGGCTATGAAAGAAGTAGTAGTGGTAGTAAATGCCTACACATGAGCACATAATCTCATATCAACGTATTCCATCTATGAATTAGTGCAAGTGCGTACGGCAATGAGAAAATTTATCGTTTCTACGTACAATACTAAAAAAATTAAGTATAATTTTCCATTACGGATAAAGGAAGCTCTTTATCAGAAACTGGAATGTTAAATTTGATATGCAAGTGACATGTAAAGTTCTAATACTTTCGAGTAAATCCTATGAAAATTAGGAAAATCGATATAAAAATTCATAATTTTACTATACACGTGTATTCAATTAATTATATCAGTTGATGATTAAAATTCCCGGTAATATAAATTTGCAAACTTTTTTAACAGCGTAACGTTGATTCAATGTAAGTGATTCCGAATTCCCATTTAGTAAAATTTCCAACCCACGATCAGTGATAAAAAAAAATAATAATAATTTGCACAAAACATGCGAAAACGAACAAAATATTTTAACATAAGAAAAAAACATGCCATAAATTTCTCATTCACCAAGTTCCTGTTGGACTGCGCAACATATCTTGCACCTCAATACCGTATAATTTTTCGTTATTGTTCGTAGCGATGCCAAAGTAAAACACGTCCAGGCTGTGAAAGAAGTAGTAGTGGTAGTAAATGCTTACACATGAGCACATAATATCATATCAACGTATTCCATCTATGAATTAGTGCAAGTGCGTACGGCAATGAGAAAATTTATCGTTCGTACGTACACTACTAAAAAAATTAAATATAATTTCCCATTACGGATAAAGGAAGCTCTTTTTCATAAACAGGTATGTTAAATTTGATATGCAAGTGACATCTAAAGTTCCAACACTTTCGACTAAATCCTATGAAAATTAGGAAATTCGATATAAAAATTCATAATTTTACTACACACGCAAAAAAAGGCTTGGCTAGAACAACTAAGCGCTTAATTATATATGCGCCAAATAAGTTATTTGTTAGACCAATCAAGTTATTTGTTAACCAACCAAGTTATTGATTGACTAACCAAGATGATTTAGTTGGTATAACCAATAACTTGGTTGATCGGACCAATAACTTAGTTGACGCATATATAACCAAGCGTCTTGGTTGATCTAACTAAGCCTTTTTCTCCGTGCACACGTGTATTAAATTAATTATATCAGCTCATAATTAAAATTCCCGGTAATATAAATTTCCAAACTTTTTTAACAGCGTAACATTGATTCAATATAAGTGATTATTACGTATTCCCATTTAATAAATTTTCCAACCCGCCACGATCAGTAATAAAAAATAATAATAATTTGCACAAAACATGCGTAAACGAACAAAATATTTTTACATAAGAAAAAAACATGCCATAAATTTCTCATTCACCAAGATCCTGTTGGACTGGGCCACATATCTTACACCTCATACCGTATAATTTTTCGTCATTGTTCGTAGAGATGCCAAAGTAAAACACGTCCAGGCTGTGAAAGAAGTAGTAGTAGTAGTAGTAAATGCCTACACATGAGCACATAATATCATATCAACGTATTCTATCTATTAATTAGTGCAAGTGCGTACGACAATGAGAAAATTTATCGATCCTACGTATACTGCTGAAAAAATTAAGTGTAATTTTCCATTATGGGTAAAGGAAGCTCTTTATCAGAAACAGGTATGTTAAATTTGATATGCAAGTGACATGTAAAGTTACAGTACTTCCTACCAAATCCTATCAAAATTAGGAAAATCGATATAAAAATTCAAAATTTTACTACACACGTGTATTAAATTAATTATATCAGCTGATGATTAAAATTCCCGGTATTATAAATTTCCAAACTTTTGTAACAGCGTAACGTTGATTCAATATAAGTGATTGCGTATTCCCATTTAGTAAATTTTCCAACCCACGATCAGTAATAAAAAATAATAATAATAATTTGCACAAAACATGCGTAAACGAACAAAATATTTTTAGATAAGAAAAAAACATGCCATAAATTTCTCATTCACCAAGATCCTGTTGGACTGGGCCACATATCTTACACCTCATACTGTATAATTTTTCGTCATTGTTCGTAGCGATGCCAAAGTAAAACACGTTCAGGCTGTGAAAGAAGTAGTAGTAGTAGTAAATGCCTACACACGAGCACATAATCTCATACATATCAATGTATTCCATGTATGAATTGGTGCAAGTGCGTACGACAATGAGAGGAGGGAGTGGCAGAGAGAGAAAGAGAGAGTTACAGTGAAAAGGAGGGAAGGGCAAGAGGAGGGTGAGATAATATGTTGCACACTGTGTGTTGTAGATAGTTAGAGGATTGTGCGTAGAGCGTGTGGCGGTGGCAGAGCGATATCCGCGGGAGAGTGCGGGTGGTAAGATCAATATAAGCGATGACATAGCGAGAGCTCATCTTTAAGCCACGCCCTGGTCTACCGTGTGGCCAACCCCATAGCGGGATTCTCACTCTTCCGACCAATGAAAGCTTAGCATCGATTTTTCCTGTGTCCCCTTTTTTTCTTCTCTCTCTCGAAAGTAAATTTCTTGGGGTGCCTCGTGTCCCGCCGTGCCGCGCGCGGTTCCCGCGAGGACGACCTGCTCCTGCTCTGCTGGTGGATGAACGTTGCGTGGGTGGTGAACGCTTCGTGCGGGCCACCAGCACCAACATCACCAAGAGCACCACGAAGAAGGGGATGAATCGATGAGCCGGGCGGGAAGGATTCTCTTGCTGGGGTAAATGAACCCCCACCCTTATCATGCTATATGTAGCAGCTATATAAGTACTGTATATACGAGTAAATATATATATATATATATATCTATGGGGGTATATATATATATGCGTGTATATAGAGAGCAGTAGAAAAGCCAGAAGCCAGGAAGGCTCCAACGCCACCCCTCATCGACTGTCCTTTTTTCAATCGCAAAATCTACCATCGCGCCGCACCCCACTGTGCCTTACGCTTCGTTCCCTCTCTCGCGTCCCTCTACAAACGCGCTCTTCGCCGCGCCTCCGCCCGCACATTTCATTTATCGCAAACCGAGTCTACTGTACTGAAGTCTTATATCCCTACCGAAAGATCTCAGCCAGCTTCTTTCTCGTATTCTTTTATCTGCCAAGGAATTCCAGAGTGACTTCTATATCAGTTATGTGAAATAAACATTTTTTTTCGTTTTTGTTATTTTTGTTTTATTATTAAAAAATTAGTTGGGAGATTTAAAAACAATAAAATGGTAATTTTTCTTTAAATTATCCTTTTTTTTCAATCGTCTCGTTCCCTCTCTCGCGTGCTCTATGCCGCGCCTCTGCCCGCACATTTCATTTATCGCAAACCGAGTCTACTGTACTGAAGTCTTATGTCCCTACCGAAAGATCTGAGCCAACTTCTTTCTCGTATTCTTTCATCTGCCAAAGAATTCCAGAGTGACTTCTATATCAGCTATGTGAAATAAACATTTTTTTTTCGTTTTTGTTATTTTTGTTATTTTTGTTTTATTATTAAAAAAATTAGTTGGGAGATTGAAAAACAATAAAATGGTCATTTTTCTTTAAATTATCTTTTTTTTTTCGATCGTCCCGTTCCCTCTCTCACGTCCCTCTACAAACGTGCTCTTTGCCGCGCCTCTGCCCGCACATTTCATTTATCGCAAACCGACTCTACTGTACTGAAGTCTTATATCCCCACCGGAAGATCTCAGCCAACTTCTTTCTCGTATTCTTTCATCTGCCAAGGAATTCCAGAGTGACTTCTATATCAGTTATGTGAAATAAACATTCTTTTTTCGTTTTTGTTATTTTTGTTTTATTATTAAAAAATTAGTTGGGAGATTTAAAAACAATAAAATGGTAATTTTTCTTTAAATTATCCTTTTTTTTCAATCGTCTCGTTCCCTCTCTCGCGTGCTCTATGCCGCGCCTCTGCCCGCACATTTCATTTATCGCAAACCGAGTCTACTGTACTGAAGTCTTATATCCCTACCGAAAGATCTGAGCCAACTTCTTTCTCGTATTCTTTCATCTGCCAAAGAATTCCAGAGTGACTTCTATATCAGCTATGTGAAATAAACATTTTTTTTTCGTTTTTGTTATTTTTGTTATTTTTGTTTTATTATTTAAAAAATTAGTTGGGAGATTGAAAAACAATAAAATGGTTATTTTTCTTTAAATTATCTTTTTTTTTCGATCGTCCCGTTCCCTCTCTCACGTCCCTCTACAAACGTGCTCTTTGCCGCGCCTCTGCCCGCACATTTCATTTATCGCAAACCGACTCTACTGTACTGAAGTCTTATATCCCCACCGAAAGATCTCAGCCAACTTCTTTCTCGTATTCTTTCATCTGCCAAAGAATTCCAGAGTGACTTCTATATCGGCTATGTGAAATAAACATTTTTTTTTCGTTTTTGGTATTTTTGTTATTTTTCTTATTTTTGTGTTATTATTAAAAAATTACTTGGGAGATTGAAAAGCAATAAATTGGTAATTTTTCTTTAAATTATCCTTTTTTTCAATCGTCTCGTTCCCTTTCTCGCGTCCCTCTACAAACGTGCTCTTTGCCGCTCCTCTTGCCTTTGCCCGCACATTTCATTTATCGCAAATCGACTCTACTGTACTGAAGTCTTATATCCCTACCGAAAGATCTCAGCCAACTTCTTTCTCGTATTCTTTCATCTGCCAAAGAATTCCAGAGTGACTTCTATATCAGCTATGTGAAATAAACATTTTTTTTCGTTTTTGTTATTTTTGTTATTTTTGTTTTATTATTAAAAAAATAGTTGGGAGATTGAAAAACAATAAATTGGTAGTTTTTCTTTAAATGATCCTTTCTTTCAATCGTCTCGTTCCCTCTCTCGCGTCCCTCTACAAACGTGCTGTGTGCCGCGCCTGTGCCCGCACATTTCATTTATCGCAAACCGAGTCTACTATACTGAAGTCTTATATCCCTACCAAAAGATCTCAGCCAGCTTCTTTCTCGTATTCTTTTATCTGCCAAAGAATTCCAGAGTGACTTCTATATCAGCTATGTGAAATAAACATTTTTTTTCGTGTTTGTTTTTTTGTTATTTTTGTTTTATTATTAAAAAATTAGTTGGGAGATTGAAAAGCAATAAATTGGTAATTTTTCTTTAAAATGTCCTTTTTCTAATCGCCTCATTTTCTCTTTTGCATCCCTCCACAAACGCGCCCTTCGCCGCGTTTTCGTTCGCACATTTCATTTCTCACAAACCAAATCTACTGTACTTTAGTCTTATATCCCTGCTGAAAGATCTTCAGCTTTTTCCTGGTATATTTTTTATCTGCCAATTGCCGGAGTGACTTCTACATTAGCAATATAAAATTAACATTTTTTATTGTTGTTGTTGTTGTTGTTGTTGTTGTTGGTATTGTATTATTATAAAATGGTTTGGGAGAATGAAAATCGATAAAATGGTAATTTTTCTTACAACTGTTCATTTTTCAAACGCCTCGTTCGCTCTTTTGCATCCGTCCACAAACGCGTTCTTTGCCGCGTCTCCGTCCGCACATTTCATTTATCACAAGCTGAGTCCACTGTACTGAAATCTTATATTCCTACCGAAAGATCTCCAGCTTCTTTCTCATATTGTTTTATCTGTCAACTGACGGAGTGACGTCTATACTAGCCGGCTGATATCAACATTTTTTTGTTGTTCTTGTAATTTTGCTTCCTCATAGAGGAAGCTTAGTTTTCTTGAAAAAATTTTTTTTCGAGATTTTCAAGCCAGTACGCTCAGAATAGTCCAAATCGACAAGAAAAGTGATTTAGAAAAAATGTCTGTATGTGTGTATGTGTGTGTGTATGTTACACGCTCAAAAAATGTAAACCTTTATAACTCGGGAACGCCTCGATATATACAGCTGAAATTTACACCATAGATAGAGGGGTCAATCCTCATCGTTCATACCAATTTTTGTTAAAATCCCCATGATCGTTAAATTTTTACGCGGTTTTGAATTTTTTCAAAAATGTCTGTTAACGCGATAACTCTTTTAATTTTCGAGATATTAAGCTCAAAATTGGTATGTACGTGAGCTTTCATACACTGGTGATCTCTATTAAATTTGGTTAAGATCGGTTGATACGAGAAAATTTTATGAGATTTTGATTTTTTTAATTTTTTAATTTTTTTTCTGCGATGCGAATTTTGGTATCAAATATCAAGCTGGAAGTTAAATGAGTATCAAATTCATGATTAACAGAAAAATACGTTAGGTATTGCCCAAAAATGTTGAACGATACCATATTTTTATAGCGATGTTGTACAGTCTATATTGCGAAAAGTAGCGATTTATGTCGTATAAACTATACATATCCTTGCTTCTCAATGAAATTTCGGAAAACACCGGTTTCTATCGTGTTCTACAAAAAAAAACAGAGAAGATAGAGTATTCGAGGGAGTTTCTGGACCGTTCGTCCTTATTATATTTTTACAAAGCGGGAGTGTGCACTTATTTATTTAAAACAAGGATGCAAAGCAGAACCTTGCACATTGCTTCCTCATTATATTTCGCTTTTTATAAAGCTTCCTCTATGAGGAAGCCAAAATCAATTACTGTACTTCCTCTTAGAGGTTGCTTTGTAAAAAGCGAAATATTATGAGGAAGCAATGTGCAAGGTTCTGCTTTGCATCCTTTTTATTTTATTATTAAAAAACGAGTTAGGACAATGAACATTGATAAATTGGTCAACTAACATTTGTTTAAATTGTCTTGTTTTCAATCGCTAAATCAACCATCGCAATGCCCTTCACTACTGTGCTTTACGCCTGGTTTCCTCTCTCGCATCCCTCCGCAAACGCGTGCTTCGCCGTTCCTCCGTCCGCACGTTTCATTTATCGCAAACCGAGTTTACTGTACAGATGTCTCTACACGCCGAAGTTTTATATTTCTACCAAAAGATATCAGTATTCTTTTATCTACTAATACCGTAATAATTGGCGGTCTGAAATCAAATTTTTTTTTTCGTCATTGTTATTTTGATCTATTATTAAAAAATCTATTGGAAGAATGAAAATCGAAAAATTGACATTTACCATGGTTTTTTAATTACTGGGCGAAGCCGTATGTATTATTCTGTAGCACTATTGATAATGTAATGATTAGTAAATCGGCTGCGTGGAAATAAACTATTTATCGACTTTTAGAAATTCCCAATATTGTTCTCAAGTCGTATATTCCACCACAGAAAACACACGTTTCAAACCTTTTGACTGAGAAAAAAGATAGTTTTGGTCTTTACTAATTCCAAAATTCACAAATCTAACTTCCGGTCAGAAAATCCAGTTTTTCCAATATTTATCATAAGGAAAAAAATCCTTATGGCACCGAATTTCGGTCTTTGCGTTTTCAAGTCGTACATGTCACCACAGAAACAAAATCGGTACCAAATCTTATTACAAGAGCAAAAAAAAATGTCAACGGTTCTGATGTCATAATTCATACATCCAACTTCATATTGAAGATTGATCCCAGAGCGATTTGCTTGCAGGGTACTAAAAACATATGTTAAAATTTCGTCTATACGCCTGATACCTACAATTTTTCGTGCGTTTAAAAGAATCATCTTCATTTACTTCCAGGGAAGAATCTTATTATTTATCTGTTTTCTATATTACTATTTTTTTATTTTTTCATTGCCTCTTAAATATATACAATTTTATATTCGATGTCAACTCTAAAGAGAATTTAGTTCTAGAACTTTTTAATTAAATATAAATAATAACAATATCAATAACAATAATAATTGTCAAGAAAATATTTGGTTCTTACAATCTTATAAAATTTTGATGTAGAGATGAAACGACACAATTTCTTTTTGACAAGCTATTTGTTCTTAAATAAATAAGAATAAATATATATATAGTCATCGTGGAAATTTCCAATTTCAGTTAGTTTTTTTTTGAGAACGTGGGAAAGTTTAATATTGCTAATAGAGAAAGGATCATTGGTCCTTAAGCTTTATGTACGACGCAGTCTTAATGCCTGGTTCACAAAAGAGGCGACAAAGCGGAACGAGTTCATCAACCAGGCGTCCACGTTTCAGGGCCGTCTCTTCCAGATATGATATCGTAGTCGCATTCCCACCAGGAAATTAAGCAAATCGTATAAAAACGAATTAAAAAAAAAGAGTACAGCGAATCGATCGTACGAGGCAGAGGATAGAATACCGGAAAAAGAATGGTGGTCGACGGATCCACAATCCTCTATGTAGCTGTTATAATACCGCACGATACTACGTATTATAATACTGTAGTACCGATGGAGAAGAGCGAGTTATATCAAAGCCAATCTTCGCTTCAAAGAGAAAAGTTAATTTGCACACGCTCGAATTTCTCTACTGTAAAGTTTGCCGGGAGGAGCTTCTCTCATTGCTTGCTCCGAATCGTACGCTCGATGAATACGCAATGGGTAACGGTCGAAGTTCATCGACTATTCACACAGAGAATTTATGAGAAATTATATAGGAGAATCTCTGCGCTGTTCGGAAATTACTGCAGCCTTTACGAAATTATAGGAAAACGGAAAGGAGAAGCAGATGAATAAGCTTTATGTATTTTTAGTATAGCGCAGAGCAATCGAGGCAGATTTTAAACACGCAGATTTAACGAGGCGGAGACCGGTTAAAATCGGTAATATTCATTGAAGCATAACTCAGTTGTTTGGTTGCAGATTTTATATTTAAAAATATGTACTGTTCACCCCTAGCACAAAGAATTTTTTGGTAGGTAACAAAAGCATCTGACTATTTTTGGACAATCGCAATATTTTTTTTTTGTTTTTACACTCCGCAATTTTTTTTAAGAAAACCAGTAAATCAAATATTGTCAAATAATTACCAGTTGAGGGAGAGACGAATCATTTCCGAATTATTTCAGTGATTTAAGATTAGAACTTAAGAAACGCCATGGATTAAAATTATGACATGAAAAAAAAAAATTCTGTATGAATTATGAGTTCACCGATTTTTAGAATTAAAAAAAATTAACACATGGCGCAAGAATAAATCATAAGTACAACTGAGAATTATTTGGAAATTTTTTATCTACTGCTTTTTTTTATAAAAATGTGCAGACTGTACAAAAAAAATGATGTCTACTTTTACCATCTGACAAAAAAAAATGTTTAAGGGTCTAATGGCCAAACAAGTAAGATTCATAAATAAATATCACTTTGATCGCACTTCTAACCCTTAAGGGGGCTTAATAGATATGAGATGATTTAATCGAATTAAATATTTAAAAACGCGCTGTTAAATGGGATTTAAAAAAGTTCATCGTAACAAAGATGAATTTTTGGTGATTTTTGTAACGATTGGAAATACAACATAAGGAGAGAACGAAAGAAGTTAGTATGTGATGAGGGGTTGAATGAACTAGGAGAAACGAAAGATTCTGGACACTTTTTTTAAAAGTAAAACTTGTAATATACGCATTACACGTGTAAGCAATTTTTGCTGCGTTATATTGATTGAAACAGCCTTGGAGAGCACAGCTTGTCCAAGATACTTCCTTTCCTTTCACCATCAGCCTTATAACAATTAATATATCCATTGTGCACCGAGTTGTGGCTATAATCGTTGTAAACTTGCCCTGTACAGCCACAACTCGAGGCACGTCTTCTTTTTTTATTTGTTCCACTTGAATTATCTATTCTAGTGACTAGACGTCGTCTTGCTGATTTTCTTAGATATCCTGACATTGTAAAATGTCAAAGAAATGTATAAGCATTGAGTATATCTATTTTGACTTCATGTATGAAAATTTGCAAAATTGAATTCTTTTATTTTCTTAATTTATCTGATTACATATATTTTTGAATTTTTGTTTCTTAAGATTTTCTACGGTCATCATATCAGACCTAATATTTATCTCACCAGTTTGATATTTTTTCTTGTTGTATTTAGTACCAAAATTTCATTTTGGTAACTTGTTTAAAATAACAAATTATTTTATTTTCTTAATTTATTTGATAAAATATATTTTTTCATTTTTATTCTTTAAGATTTTCTACGTAAAACATAAGGCTTAATAATGTATCTCTGCAGTACGATTTTTTTTCTCGGTTTTGTGGTAAGTCTGAATTGCAACATTTTCAGGGATTTGAATCTGAAATTGTTCGTAAAAATTAGACGAATTTGCAAATTACAAAACCGTATATTTGGTGAAAAATGTATTTAATGTTTTCCAATGCAAATAAATTATTAATATTTATTTATCATAAAGATTTAGGTTTTGCAATTGAGTGTCGTAAAAAAATTAAATAACGATTTTTTTTTTTTTGGAGGTAGAAACGTTGGCGGTTACAGAGAAATACGAGCCCGTGACAATCGTGAAGGCGAGGGAGGCTGCAATCTGTTCAATTAATACCAACAGCCTGCGGTCATAAAAGTACCTGACACGAACTCGGGACAGTTCCAATTTTCTCCAACATCCCCTGCGCGCACGTGAATTACCGATTTATACTTAGCTGACTCAGCATTCAGCATGATCAGGTACTGTTGGCACATTACTATTATAGTTTTGATAATAAAAACTCTCCCACTTTGTGCAAGAGTAGCACGTGACAAGAATCTACTCATATTATATTTTCAACCCAAATTTTAAAATCCATTTTACGTTTTAACTGTCGTAGGAATTTAAATATTAGCAAAAACTAGTAAAAAAAATAAATATCGCTGAGATTGTCGAACGATAGGCCCTGGAGGGATTCAAATGATAATAAAAACTGTCCCGCTTTGTGTAAGAGTATCATGTGACAAGAATCTACTCACATATTTTCAACCCAAATTTTAATATCCATTTTACGTTTTAACTGTCGTAGGAATTTAAATATTAGCAAAAACTAGTAAAATAAAATATCGTCCTCTACGAAAAAACTGGAATCACACCTATAAGAACTAGAACCCAACAACTTTCTAAGAAATTCGCTACCATCCAAATCGAAAATTTAGAACCTCTATGTATTCAACCTGATCAGAATATTACACGTAAATTCAAACACCCTACTCATACCACATATCAAAAACTAGAAATATTCAGCAATGAAGGTAACTAAGGAAAAAAAAAAAAAAAAAAAAAAAACTACGATACTAAATTAATTATTTATTTCTTTACTAATTAAAAAATGGAAAGTCGAAACTATGTATAAAAATCAGGGGCTGAAGGACCACGGTCGATGGCCTATTGTCAATACCAGTTTGTTATAAAATTGTAATTTCCATATATGTAAAGCTGTAACCTGTCATGTATTGTCAATAAATATACGATTACTACTACTACTAAAATATCGCTGAGATTGTCGAACGACAGGCCCTGGAGGGATTCAGATGATAATAAAACTCTCCCGCTTTGTGCAAGAGTATCACGTGACAAGAATCTACTCACATTATATTTTAAACCCAAATTTTAATATCCATTTTACGTTTTAACTGTCGTAGGAATTTAAATATTATCAAAAACTGGTAAAAAAAAAATTTCGCTGAGATTGTCGAACGATAGGCCCTGGAGGGATTCAGATGATAATAAAAACTCTCCCTCTTTGTGCAAGAGTATCACGAGACAAAAACCTACTAACATCATATTTTCAACCCAAATTTTAATATTCACGTTTTAATTTTACGTTTTAACTATCGTAGGAATTTAAATATTAGCAAAAACTAGTTAAAAAAAATAAATATCGCTGAGATTGTCGAACAATAGGCTCTGGAGGGATTCAAATGATAATAAAAATTCTCCCGCTTTATGCAAGAATATTACGTGACAAGAATCTACTCACATTATATTTTCAACCCAAATTTTAATATCTATTTTACGTTTTAACTATCATAGGAATATAAATATTAGAAAAAACTAGTAAAAAAAAAAAAATATCGCTGAGGTTGTCGAACGACAGGCCCTGGAGGGATTCAGATGATAATAAAAACTCTCCTGCTTTGTGCAAAAGTATCACGTGACAAGAATCTACTCACATTATATTTTCAACCCAAATTTTAATATCCATTTTACGTTTTAACTATCATAGGAATATAAATATTAGAAAAAACTAGTAAAAAAAAAATATATCGCTGAGATTGTCGAACGACAGGCCCTGGAGGGATTCAGATGATAATAAAAACTCTCCCGCTTTGTGCAAGAGTATCACGTGACAAGAATCTACTAACATCATATTTTCAACCCAATATTTAATATTCATTTTACGTTTTAACTGTCGTAGGAATTTAAATAAGATCAAAAACTAGTAAAAAAAAAAATTTCGCTGAGATTGTCGAACGATAGGCCCTGGAGGGATTCAAATGATAATAAAAACTGTCCCGCTTTGTGCAAGAGTATCACGTGACAAGAATCTACTCGCATTATATTTTAAACCCAAATTTTAATATCCATTTTACGTTTTAACTGCCATAGGAATTTAAATATCAGAAAAAACTAGTAAAAAAAATAAATATCGCTGAGATTCTCGAATGACAGGCCCTGGAGGGATTCAAATGATAATAAAAACTCTCCTGCTTTGTGCAAGAGTAGCACGTGACAAGAATTTACTCACATTATATTTTCAACCCAAAATTTAATATTCATTTTACGTTTTAACTGTCGTAGGAATTTAAGTATTACACGGAAAGAAATGTTTGGTTGTGGCAACTACGTTTTCGATTTGCTGTACACAATGTCTAAAAAATTAGTTGCCTCAACCATATCGAATAGTAACCTCAACTATTCACGATTAGTTCTCGATTGGATTAGTTAGGTTAAGTAATCCAATCGTTGGGACTACCACTCGAATAGTTGGGACTACCAATCGAATCGTCGGTATTATCATTCGCATCGTCGGTATTACCATTTGAGTTGCTAGGGAAATAGAATAATCGATTGGTTGTGTCAACTCATTTCTTGGTTACGGCAACTAATCTTTTTTTCCGTGTAAAGAAAACTAGTAAAAAAAAATAAATATCGCTTAGATTGTTGAACGATAGGCCCTGGAGGGATTCAAATGATAATAAAAACTCTCCCGCTTTGTGCAAGAGTAGCACGTGACGAGAATCTACTAACGTCATATTTTCAACCCAAATTTTAATATTCATTTTACGTTTTAATTATCATAAGAATTTAAATATTAGAAAAAACTAGTGGAAAAAAATAAATATCGCTTCAATTGTCGAACGATAGGCCCCGGAGGGATTCGAACCCTCGATCTCCTGTTTACTAGACAGGCGCTTTAACCAACTAAGCCACGGCGCCGTTGACCATCCTTCCATTAATAACTCGTATGAGAACTACATTTCATATTTCTTAATAAAATTATAATTCACAACTAAAATTTTGTTGTGAATAAATTGGCCAATTTGCAAAAATCATCTAGTGTAATTCTAATATTAAGTCGCTATGCAGTATATTTAACCAACGAAGCCTCATCGCTGTTAATCATCCCACAATTAATAACTCATATGAAAACTATACTTTATATTTCTTCATAAAATCATAACTCACATTTAAAATTTTGCTTTTATTAATTTTAAACAGATCATCGAACGTATAATTTTCTCTTATTTTCAATATTTAAAAAAAACTTAATACAAACAATTAATTGATAGTCTTGCCAAGTTTGAATTTTGTTACATTGAAAAATATTTATAAACATATAAGTTATTATTTAAACGAAAAGGCGTTGTATTACTTACACAAAGTGCCACCGAATAATGTATTCGTTCGATTCATTTGAAATTCGTACAGAGGATAGTTTTTAACAATATATAGGTCACGACCCTATGAATTCATAGTTTATAATATTTTCTATCGTATTCTCGAATACTTTTTCGAAATCAAAAAAATTACAAAAATGGCAAAATCCAGAAAAAAGTTCGATGTGTAAAAAGAACAACAGTATTAATCATGTATTATTAACAAACGGATAAACTTTTGTTTTTATTATCCGGTTATACAATAGAAAATGTTCAAATGCTCTGTCCAAATTCGAAGTGAATCGGACAAGTTGATTATTCGGCGCCATTTTGTACAAATAACGATAACTTCATTGTTTATCAATATTTTCCCATTTCACAAACAAATTAGTTAATCTCATCAGAAAAATATTAATAATTATTGTCCATTTTTTTGGCTCCAAGATTACTCAGACTCCTTACGAAGAGCTTTGTTTATAAATTATTGCTTTATCAAAATAATCGAATATAAAAATTTAAGAATGCTAGTAAAATTAATAATAAATATAGCTTCATCATTAGTAAAAAAAATGATTGTTGGAGGCGCTGGGTATCGATCACGGTATCTATCGCATGCTATGTTTACAACTTATTTATTTATAATAATGATCGAATATAAAAATTTAAGAATTGTAGTAAAATTAATAAATATTGCTTCATAATAATTAGTAAAAAAAAATGATTGTTGGAGGCGCCAGGTATTAAACCCCGTACCTCTCGCATGCAATGTTTATAACTTATTTATTTATGAAAAAAATCGAATATTAAAATTTAAGAATTTTAGTGAAATTAATAAATATAGCAATACGAAAAAAAAAAAAAAAAAAAAAAAAAATTGTTGGAGGCGCCGGGTATCGATCCCGGTACCTCTCGCATGCTAAGCGAGCGCTCTACCATCTGAGCTACGCCCCCTGATGTTGAGACTAGAAGATATAGTAAGTGAAATGTCGAAACGTACAGTGAGTCACGAAAATTTATCGGAAATGTACATAGAAATAACAGTGAAGTGGTGCGAGTCGATGATTATACACTATTGAAGAATAATTAGCGTGATTCGATATCCCTGCGAGATAATTGAAGCGCTGTAATATGTATCATGGAAAATCGAGCAACTCAGTCTCGAGATCGTTAATATATTCAGCAGTAACATCAGTTCGAAAGTTGAATGTATTAAGCTGATAACCGTAGTGGAATATAGCAACAATAAAAATTTATAGAAAGGGAATAACGTTGTGAGCTTGACCATGAAAATAGTTACCGTCATGGCCAAGTTTTTCCGCACTCGCTGCCTATAATTACGCAATTTATTCGTGCGAGACCATTTGTTCCCCTTTACATTCTTCTAGTATGTAATAAAAGCGAGGAGTATCGTTAAATTTTAAAGTTGCTTCAATTTACCTATGAACAACCATTGGTATGTCGTTAAAGAATGAATGTCGGTTGTATCCGCAAACCCTGGGGCCTCCCAATAGTGAAACATGGGTAAGGCCGTTTTGCAATGTTTACGGCGCCGTTAAGGGAACCGAGTCACCTAAAAATTATAATAAGAACATTTTAAAATAACTGCACTTATAAAATTCTGCAAATTTATTTTTAAAATACCATTTGAATGACAGGAAAATTTATAAAAAATTTCATGAGTGAAATATTTTATTTGTAGTTCAGTTAAGTGGTGCAAATACTTTTTTTTCAATTTTCAATTCGGTGTAATGGTCAGACTACATCGATACCCTAGCAGATCCGACCACCGAACAAAACACCGTCGAAATCACCATGGTGGTTTTCTACAAACAGTTCATACAGAATTTTTTCGAAACCACCGCTCCGAGATTCGTTTAAATCTCGGCGTGGTGGTTTACGTGGTGGTTTTGTCAAAATTCTAAGTAAACTTTTTACACAAAACCTCTATAGTGGAAACGACCGTGATTCTATGGTGGTTTGCGCGGTGACCGGCTCTGCTAGGGTGGACCAAGAATTATAAAAATTTCTGGGGTGACAAAAGATTATAGCTACTACACGGGAAAAAGTTGCAAAGTAGAACTTTGTACCTTGATTCCTAATTCATTTCCACAATTCCACCTCTATGACTAAGTTTATTTATTAATTTTGACTTCCTGATAGAGATGATATTGTTAAAAATGAAAATTAATGGGGAACTACTGTGCAAAGTTTTACTTTGCAACGTTTTTCGTTACCTCTACAATTTTTGAAAAATTCCAAATCACGTAAAATCCGAACTACTTTACCGATCATCACCAAATTTGGTGCGTAGCAGCGCTGAATGTTATTTTTCATCTGTACAAAATTTCAGTTGATTCGATGAGATTTGACGTGAGTTAGAGCAAAACGTACATTTTTTTCGAAATTAGAAATTCCGTAAAAATCGAACTTATTTATAGATTCATCCCAAATTCAATATCGATTCTTCTTTAACATAGCTTTATTGATAAAAAATTATTTAGCTTTATAGCTGGAATTTTGTGGAAGCTAGAGCGTGTGCAGACATTTTTCAAAAAATGCAAAGTTAAATAAAATTAGAACTTATTTTTTAATAAAAAAAATACGTATATCACGAACAAAGTCGTCTACCAGCCCCAGATGTGTGCCAAATTTAAACCCGATTGTTCAAGCCGTTCTTGACATATGTAGGTTTGAATTTTGAATGTCGGGCACACACACACACATATCCACACATCCATTCATACATTTTTTCTAAACTACTTTTCTTGACGTTTTGGACCAGTTTCAGCGTCCTGAAAATCTCGAAAAAAAAAAATTCCCGAAAACAAAGCTTCTTTTATGAGTAAGCAAAAAATGGTTAGCTGTGAATATTGTACTATTAAAATTTTTTGCGAATTTACATTACGGAAATTTGATTCATCAACTGATGTATTAAATTTAACACACGTGTAGTAAAATTACAAATATTTATATTGAATTTCCTAATTTTTATATTAAAGTTCCTGATTTTCATAGGATTTAGTAGAAAATAGAGTAATTTTACTCTTCACTCGCATGTGAAATTTTGTATAGCAGTTTAGTTACAGTGCAGTTGAGAATTGATGACACACATCAAATTTATTATTGTAGCTACTTTCGATTGCTTATATCAACCAAACTTATTAGTGAGTTGACGTAGCCAATCGATTGGTTGATTTTACCATTCCGATTATGATATTACCAATCACTTGGTTGACTTATCAACAGTTGATTAGTGTCACGAATCGGTTAATCCAAGATACCGATCAAAATTAAATTGGTTGCTCTAACTAAATGCAGCGATGAAATGCGTTAAATCGCATTTAAAAAAATTAAAATTTTCCATGAGAGAAGTTTTTTTTGTCGCTCAGTTCATTTGCTGCTTTTTGTAAAGTCAGGTTGCACTATTGGACCAAATTCAATTTGTAAGATTTTATTCTCCTTCCAAGAAGACTCTTCGTAGTGCGAGTATAAAAATTTCCATTTCAAGATCGTATGCACAAGATATACTCACTTTTGTAGTAAATTTTTCTTACCTAATAATTTTTGTACTCGGGTCGTACAAAGTCTTCATTAAAAGGAAATGAAACCTCGCTAAGAAAATGTTGTCTATCCCTGTAATCTGTACTTTATGACACACTGAGAGAAGAGTTTGTTAACATTTAACAAATCTTGGTTAAATATGGCGAAATGAATCATTTAGTTATTCTTATTGAATCTCACTTGACCTAAATAAAATTTGCTTGTCGCAAATGAAGCTCGCTGACATTTGTTAATAGTTAACAAATCTTATTTGGCTCAAGTGAGATTCAATAAGAATAACTAAATGGTTCATTTCGCCATATTTAATCAAGATTTGTTAACTGTTAACAAACTCTGAAGTGCAGTCTGAAAATAGAATAAATATTTGCACCGATAAAACCGCTATTTTATATGATTTTTTTAGAAATTATTATGGCACAGCAAAAAAGAAATTGAATTTCTAGGTGATTCAGGTTCCTTTAAGTGAAAGAGAAGAAAAAAAAAATTGGGCTCGTCCGGGATTTGAACCCGGGACCTCTCGCACCCTAAGCGAGAATCATACCCCTAGACCAACGAGCCACACATCGGTTTGAAAGTTTCTCGATCACAGGAACCGGCCGATCGCCGATCGAGCTCTTAAAAAGTGGGTCATCATGTAAAACGAACAAAAAGTGAATGGGCTCGTCCGGGATTTGAACCCGGGACCTCTCGCACCCTAAGCGAGAATCATACCCCTAGACCAACGAACCACATATCAGTTCGAAAGTATCTCAATGAAATGAACCGGCCGATCGTCGATCGAACGTTTAAAAACTGGGTCATCATGTAAATCGAACAAAAAATGAACGGGCTCGTCCGGGATTTGAACCCGGGACCTCTCGCACCCTAAGCGAGAATCATACCCCTAGACCAACGAGCCACATATCATTTCGAAAGTATCTCGATGATCGGAATCGGCCGATCGTCGATCGAGCGTATAAAAACTGGGTCACCATGTAAATCGATTAAAAATTCAATGGGCTCGTCCGGGATTTGAACCCGGGACCTCTCGCACCCTAAGCGAGAATCATACCCCTAGACCAACGAGCCACATGACGAGTTACATGACAATCAAACTTTTATTCTTTATCCTAACCGATTTTCCAATGAATACTAAAAAAAATAACTTTGTAGTCTCGAATGCTATTAATAAATTATGGTTCACTTGGCATTGACGTAATTGTTAATATTCAATCGCCTCTTGTAGTTAAAAAAATGATGAGCTGTTTTCTTCGTCGCCATGTTTGCAATTCCAAAGTTGTGGAAAACAAGTCTGTAAAGTAGAACCTTGCACATTGCTTCCTCATTGTTTTCTAGTTTTCACAAAACTTCCTAGTTGCTCTATGAAAAAAAAAATATTAGTCGCTACAACTAAAAATATCGAATTTTTTTATTAGTTCAACATTTTTTTTTTTTTGGTAGTCATTCGGATTTGTAGAGCAATACATGTTTAAGGCGAACCAACTGGGTTATACACACCATAAAAATTTTGTTGACAGCCATTTACTGTCGAATTTAGTTGATCCAACTGCTCTCTTTTCTCTGTGTGAAGAAGAAAAAAATATTCAATCAATTGGCTCGTTGGTCTAGGGGTATGATTCTCGCTTCGGGTGCGAGAGGTCCCGGGTTCAAATCCCGGACGAGCCCAAGTGACATCAATTCTTTTATCACATATTTTTTAATACTAAAATTGCATTTTGTTTTGAATCATATTTCATTCTATTAAAAAATTCAAGTTTCATTTGTTTTGGTTTACTGATTACTCTAAGAAAGATATTTTTATTTCAGGATATATTAAGCTGGAAGGAACAGTTATCGTATTGTGGTGGAAACATAACTTTGCTTTTGGCCAAGAATACGCTTATCTTGCGAATATATGACTCAAAGTGACGCTCAACAAATAAGAGGTCAGCACTTTTGAAATTGTGATTGTAAGATTGTGTAACAATTCTTTCTTTCAACTACACTGAAAGAAATGATTAGTTGCCATGACCAAAAAATGAGTTGATACAACCAATCATTATTCTATTTTCCTTACAACTCAAATGAATACAACGATTCGAATGGTAATACCGACGATTCGAATCGTAGTCTCAACTATTCGACTGGTAGTCCTAACGATTGGGTTCCTTAACCTCACTAATCTCGCGAGAACTAATCGTGAATAGTTGAGGTTACTATTCGATATGGTTGAGGCAACTAATTTTTGAGACATTGTGTACAGCAAATGGGAAACGTAGTTGTCATAACCAAACATTTCTTTTCGTGTACACATAGTGTACAGCAAAAACTCAATTGAAATTTCTTTACTTAAATCAAAAGTAATACAAAAATCTCGTGAATTTATGAATTTTTATTTTATCCAATTTTTTTTTAGTAATCTTTGCAAAAATTAAGTGTTAATCTTCTTTGACACTATATTAAAGAATTACAAGTCTGTGTGTAGCTACGCGGGTTTCTGTTGTTAATTACTGTAACTTGGGTATCGCGGTTACACAAGGGCTTTATCAAAGTTGTTCCTATACACGTAATCTTTCCGATTTTGCTTTAGTACCATGCTCATTATTCCTATATTAATGTTTCCAAACGAAATTTTACTTATGCATATACGTATGACAGTATTTCTTTTTTATATAGGAATAATTAGTAAATTTTTCGTACTGTTTACAATATGATACAGGAATTAATTATGTAAGGATTTTCTATGCGTTCCCTTAAATGTATTTAAGGGAAGGAAGGGGAAATGTATTTAAGATGATGTGCTACATGTCGTCTGTCTCTCTCAGATCGCCATAAGTCCGAGTGAGATAGCTGAATCTTCCCGAAGTGTTATTCTTTGCCACGGTTGATTTTTCGAATAAAAGTCGAGAAGTACTGACTGCAGAGTGCCAAGATGCAGTCAGTACTTCTCGTATTTTGCCTGAAATATCAATTGTAACTAAGAACAACGCTTTACAGTTTTCGTTACCGACCGAGCAGTAGCACATCATCTTAAGGGAAGGAAGGGGAAATGTATTTGATATGCTTTGCAAGTTAGTGTATCAAAAATGTAAACATTTTTACAGACACCATCATATTTTGTGATTTAATTTTGTTTTGATCGCTTAGAGATGTCTATTTTACTTTATAGCACTCCGTGCGTAAAACGCGGTTTTACGCACGCTTCGCGTGCATCAAACCCCATTTACACACCTCGTGAAATAAAATTTTGTACGATACTCGTGCGAAAAACGTTTTCTTAACTCGTGTGATTGCAAAACTCGCCTTCGGCTCGCGTTGCAAACTCACACTCGCCAGAAAAAGTTTTTTTGCACTAGTATCGTAATGTACTATTCTGAAGTTGCCACGACACGGCGCTCCGATAGGGTAATAATACCCATAATGCAATGCAAATACTGGCTAAATAATAACATAACCACCAACTTGAAATTACGAATTCAACTACTAGCTTTGGATGTCGTTGAACGTCGAATTTAAGTATTCATAAATAAATGATAATTTGTTTATTTTGTTATCGCCGTACGCTTATCTTCTGCTCAAATATTGTTTTGAACCTGCCAAGCTAGTTTGGTTATGTAGGGAAGAGAGACAGAGAGCGTTGATGTATTTCTATCTCTGTTTATTACACTCCCGCAGCGACGCTCGTGGCTAAAAGACGAACAATTATAGGTTTGAAGACCTGTATGTAAGACCATGGTTGAAACTGCCACACGCAAGCCAAAGTAGGTCGGTAAGTCAGAGTTGTAACTTATCATATGTCAACTCGACCAAAAACACAAATATCGGGCAGCATCACCGCCACGTCTTCGACGTCCCACGAAAGACACTTTTGGCGAAAAGTCTACTCTTCATATGCAACGCCGTAGATCTTTTCATTTACGAGAAAAGTCGTGGTTATTCGCCATCTAGCGGCTGAAAACTCACTAAATGTTCTCTGTGTTTGTTCACCATATAAATATGACATGTCAATGTTTCTTATGGTGTATAGTAATTACAACATTTCTTCTACACTCTAGATTCATAGTTCTATTTATTTGTGCTGTCGCTAGATGGCAAATTTGTGTACCGAATCGCATAAATGGAAGTAACTACTGAGGCACATATAAGCGAGGAGGTTTCATGCCGATTCGTCCTGTGGCATTATATCACAGAGCAATATATGAATTTTTGGTCGCTCTTTTCGTGTCGTTATAAAATAGTACTGACCCAGCGCTCGTTGCTGCCACCAGCCAGAATCATATAACCTCAAAACTCGCTCGGATTTAATTTGTGTTTTTGGCTGCTAGTTAACCCTTTGATGCACACATTTTTATTTTTAAAAAGTTACTTTTATTTAAAATCGAGAAAGAAAACTTTGAAATATTTAAAAAATGATAATAATCTAGGTGGGATATTAAACGTCCCGCTGTGCATCAAAGGGTTAATATAATGTACAACGTAATATTGACTAAAGATTAATAAAACAAAATCACAAATGAACAAAATGGATTCATTTGACGAAATCACGAACGAGGAAGAGGTTATCAAAGATTTTGATGCCGAAGCGCAATTAATAGTACAAACAGAAACGTTATCAAAAAAAATTTGCTGACAGATATACACTAGTCTACGAGACTTATAAAAAATGGCAAGAAGAATATAAAAGTTCTCTATCGAAGTCTGAAGTGTCACATTGACGTAAAATTATTCCTATTCTAAAAAGTTGATGACTCGAGATATGTCGAAGATCTCGAAAATATCGCAGTCATAGTCATCATTTTATTCGTGTTATGATTGATTTGCGGTCTCGTTAGTCAATTACACTGCGATCGGGACCAAGATCATGCATTCATTTTTTTGTTTATGTTAAATGTCAAAACTTATAAAAAGAGACTCGGGCGCTTAAGCGCCCGAGTTCGCTTAACCCTAGTTTCTTTTGAAAATGTGTTATTATACTTGTTTTTGTCGATGTATTTAATGCCTGCCCCCCAATCAGCAGCACTCGTTTTCCTCGGGCCGCAAATGTCGGGACAGGCATCAATACATGCTAAAACGTACATATGTATTGATTATAAAAATACAATTCATCACCGTACTTTCGACCGGGTATGAAGAAAAACAGTATACACCACGCGGGAAGAAGTTTGAAAGCCCTGCACTGCGAGATATCACGCAGTGCAGGAAATTCAATTTTCTGCCCTTGTAGTGTAATATACTATTACAGGTGGATACTCGATATGGCGTCTTAAAGAAACACATGAACCTTATAAACGGTTTATTATTTTCTTAAAGATAATATCATTTATAGCTAAACCTTTTGTCGTTATGTCTAGTAGAGAAATAGTAATATGGTATTGATTAATAAATCGAAATGATACCAAGATATGCGAGAGGGTATTGGTTAAAAACTGAAATTTATTTGTTTTCGATTTCATGAATTCATATGATTTAAATGTGATTTCCAGGAAAATCTAACTCAATGATTCTGGTGATTTCTTATGATTTCGTTGTTGATTTCATACGAGGTGCTTCAATGATTTCGCTAGTGAATAGCCCCTCAACATTTTTTTTACTGTGTCCGAATGAAAAAGGCTAAATTTAACTAATTCGATCTTTCTCTGATGTCTATAGAATTTTATTCTATATAATTATTAGTAAGATGATGATTATCCGAGTTCATTTTTTTTTCGTCAACAGCGGATCAACCTCGATGAGACGAGCAACGTATAACTGAAATTGTCCGAGGCATTGGGCGAAACCTCGACAATGACTGTGTACGTTGACCCGTGGCCTCAGCTACAGCTTCCGCGACGATTGAACACACAGTAGTAAGAAAAACTCTAAGTCGAACGTCGCACAAAAAGTGTCCTCTTTGTTGTCCACGAACTTGCCATTGATCGACTTGAAAACTTCTGCATCGTGTATTAAGGCTCACTCGTTTTCACTCGAGATTTATCATAAAGAAAGTTTTTAGACCTTTCCATTTAAATACTATCAACTACAATGTAAAATGTATTTTTTTCAAACTGTAAGTTTAATTCAAATAAACTTTCATTTTCTTCTAATGAATCAAATGTTTCATTTTTAATAGTTAACACATTCACTCCCATCCACAAGAATAAGTGTATTTAACAAATAAATAGAAAATATGCCCTAAAATATATCATTTTTCGTATAAAACATATTTAAAATATATTTTCACATACACTTGGATTTGCAGATGTACGACATATGCATTATATTACATTGTCATAGTTCTAAGTTCGGCGATAATGAGCTAGAAACATACCAGCGAGTATTAAAATTTGCATTAACGTGATGAATAATTTTGTGACTACAATTTTTATATTTGAAGTACTTTCAACATGGTGACTTTAAATAATGGTGATTTATGATAAACGTCAATAATGACGTTTATATCACCCATTTTTAATATATGATAAATACATATCCCACGCTAATGCAAATTTCAATGCTCGATGGTACGTTTCCACTTCATGTTCTATTGGTTTACCGTCCAATAAAATATACACTGTTAGAAAAGACTGCAAGTTTTTATGCATAAACTCGTAATCGAAATTTAATACACAATTGTGGTATGAAATTCATGTACTTTTCCAGTAAATTAAAGCAAATTATTAAAATTCAAATACTTTTACTGTAAAATTAAGGTAAATTATTGAATGTGTTGTACCATACATTAGTTTTCTATTATACTTGTATATTAAATTTAATATACTAGTTTACCAATAAAATATACACTGTTAGAAAAGACTGAAAGTTTTTGTGCATAAACTGGTAATCAAAATTTAATACACAATTGTGGTATAAAATTCATGTACTTTTTCAGTAAATTAAAGCAAATTATTAAAATTCAAGTACTTTTACTGTAAAATTAAGGTAAATTATTGAATCTGCTGTACCATACATTAATTGTCTATTATACTTGTATATTAAATTTAATATACTAGTTTATGCATAAAAACTTCCAGTAAAAGTGCATTAAATTTCAAGAAGTTTTTTTTTCCAGTGTAATGCATATGTAGTACATCGACAAACCCACACCGTGAGAAAAATATAATTGAATGCAACAAATCTTCCAAGTATATAATTTACTTGGAAACATTTTAATGATTTTAATGCAATATGTATTTGAATCAATCATATATTCCATTTTAAATACACTGTCAGAAATTTTTATATGAAAATTAATATAAAACATTGGAAGTTTTATTGCGGATACGCGTATATTAAATTTAATACACAAATGTTAATTAATAGACAAAAAAATTGTTGTAACATTAATATATACTATACTAAATACTTCATAAAACTTGTGTTTATAATATAATTATTGGAATTTTACGACATATCTGTATATTAAATTAAATTTAATATACTGTATCTGAAAAAGAACTTCCAATACATATATTAATTTTCAAAATATTTTTAACAGTGTATGTTATTTAGTTCATTCAATGCAATATATTGATCTGTCCACATATATAGTTGCTTTAAGTACCAGATACTTTAATCAATTATCGGTTTTCAAATAAATTTATTTGCTGTATTCAATTATATTTTTCGCTCTGTGCAAAAAAGTGTATGCGAAAATACATAAGGACGAGTAGTTATTCCACAATTAATAAGTTATTTGTGTCAAGTGCATATATTAATAACATGTTTTAAAAAAAGCTAATTGATTTGAATAAATCTATTTTTTTCCCAGGGCAGTATTTAAGATTGGTATAGATATGAGGATGGAAATTTAACTACTGCCAAGGACGTTCCTCTCGGATAGACAATCGAATCGAACATTAAGTGTTTCCCGCGACAACATAATGAATGTTATATAAGAAGAATACCAATAGCAGGAACCACGTTGTAGATCAAGCAGAAGCATAGAAGGGCGGGGGAGTAATTGCAAGAAGAATTTGCGTGCTTTTTTACGCTACATTTCTGAGACATGATAAATTCACTCTTTCTTTATGACGATTTATTTTGTTTAACCTTCTTTTTTGTTTCTCAAATGATTCACGATTCGTTAAATTAAAATATAACTAACTAGTTACCGATTAGTCGAATCGATGCTTTGTTCAATAAGAATTAGTACCATTACTGAGTAAGAAAATATGGCATTTCGTAGTGATTATGGATATTTTAATAAATTTAAAATAATAATATTTTTGTGTCTATGATTAAAGGGTAGAAATTAGGAACCTAATGTAAGGAATATAATCTTCAGTTAAGCTGCAAATTAGCTGAAAAACATATAATGACAGCTGAATGCTATCATAGATTTGGAACATTACCAACTAATTAAATTTCAATAAATGTATAATAATCATTATTACATCAATACAATTTTTTGTGTCTATAAAGTAAGGGTAGAAATTAGAAATGTAAGGAATATGATTTTCTGTTGAGTTGCGAATTAGCTGAAAAAAATGAAATGACAGGTAAATGGTATCATAGAGTTGGACCATTAAGAACTGATCAAATACATAATTTCGTAGTGATTATTGATACGTCAATTAATTTATAAAACTCATTATTACATAAATACAATTTTTTGTGTCCATAAAGTAAGGGTAGAAATTAGGAACCAACTGTATGGAAGATGGCTTTCAATCGAGCTCCGAATTAGCTGAAAAAAATATAATCAAAAGAAAATGGTATCATAGAGTTGAAACACGTGTGTATGACAAGTATGACGAAAAAGTAGATAAAGGTGCGGGCATTACAAGTGATATGCAATATCAAGGACAACAGTTGGTTGTTGGTAGTGGTTGCTGGGCTCGGCCATCTTGGATCGAACGTACGAAAAACAATAGTGTGCTCGGTACGCCGAGCTGAGACGAGGATATATAAAGGAGAGGGCTAGACAGGAGGAAGTTACAGTATAGATGAGGTCTTTCGGTCTATAACGCACAAATTATTTTTCAATAAAAATATTCCTTGAGTGTCATTGTCATCTCTGATTTTTTTCAAAATTCTCGTAAAGTGCACGATAAAATTCAGTGGTTTTACAAAATTAAACGGTACGTGAAAGTGTGAACTACTCGTTTTTGGACTAACTAATCATTCATTAAAAAGGTACATGGATTTAACAACCTAATTATGGGTTATCTGAAAAAATGACAATTTTTTTATTTTACTTCTTTCTGCATGCGATTGGTAGACAAACATATTTTTTTTAGTTTATGCTGTTTTTTTTAAATTGCAGGGTTTATTCGTCAGTTTAAGGTGAGCCATAGTAAAAATGAATGTTCCTACTTATGTAGAATCCAGTTTTCATTTATTTCAAGTTACGATTTTCATAATTTTAATTTATATTGAAGTAAAGAAAATCTTATGGTTGATCAACAAATTAAGCTAATTAACAAGCACGATTTTAAACTTACGATTGATTTTTCTTAAAAAGATGCGCACCGTTGACGAGAAAAAAGCATAATTAGACTTTGATTATTTGAGATATCTAGGAAATCTCATCCCTTATTTAATGGATTTAACCATTGCGTCGGTCGCTTTTACAACTTAGGCATAAATCGTACACATGGTGACATATTTTTATATAAATCCTGCCCCTCGTTGCATATTTTCATCGGTCCTTTTTCCGTATAGTTTTTTTTCTGCATTCTTTTTTATCAAATTAAAGTGAATTTTTACTTTATGGATCAGATTATTATCAAGCTTCCCGATATCAAGTATTTTCAAAGAATATTATAATATTTAAAATATTTACTTAAACGGTAGTGGAAATGAGACAGCATCCGGGAAAAGTAAGTGAAAGAGTAAAAGTAGAGCCTCGTTAAAAAAAAATATTGCAAGTGTCGCAATATTTAAAAATAATTACCGTTAGCAATCGGCTGTTTTAGTTAATTAGAGCAATTTTTTAAAATTGCAATTAGGAAATTATTATAGTTTGATTTTTCGTGTTAAAAAAACAGAGTATTAACTGTAAGTGTTGCTCACATCCATTTCACATTGTAGAGAGCTTAGAAAGTGTATTTCAAGATTTTTGGTGAGTGAAATTTCTTTAGTATAACCTTTTTTTAATGTACTGAGCTACCTTTTACCATTGAAACATTTGTTACTGCCATAATAATGAGATATATAGCGATATAATAATAGGTACAAGGACATTCAATTTTATATCTCTCTTAACTTTCTCGGCTTTCCTATTAACATATTTTTAGAACCCGTTTGAAAAAGACGCGTGCTATGTGTTCGACTTTGAAGTGAAATTATCAGTTTGTTGTGTGTGTCTGAATAGAACGTGCATAATATTTTTATTTAATAAAAAACCTAAAATATTCTATGGATGAGACGTGCATGATTTTTCGTAAGCTTGCACCGGTTTTGCTGTTGATTCGTTGTTTTATATAGAAATCTTTATAAATTCCAACGTTCGTTTGTTAGTATGCACGCAGTAAAATCGAGGCTCAATGAATTTGCATGTTGTTTTCGCTATTTGAATATGAGATTGCTTGGAAATATTTAAAATAAGCTATTCAATTTTTAAATTCACAATAAAAATACAACCAATTTACAGGCAGTTTATGCCAATAAAATGTGACATACCTCAGTAATATTCTAGAATAAAAAAATGTCATATCGAAAATCCAGATATCCTAATATCTATAATAAATAAAAACTTTAATTCTGAATGACATTTCAAATTGTGAAATGAACATGCCAAGTTGCAAAATAAAAAATACATCCGATTTACATGGGATTTTCATCAATAGAATCTGACATATCTGTACACGAGAATTCTAAAGAATTTCAAATTAGCCGTTTCCACATTTCAATTTTTGCTTAGTGCGGGTGCAAAATGCTATTGTTCACTTTATCCTCCTAGAGTGATATATAAACTACCTAACCAAAAGCAATTTTTAAAACAAATCCCGGGAGAAAAGAGATGAATGATAAAAAAAGGAAATTATTTTTTTAATTTCGTCAAAAAAACAGCCCATCTGGAAAGTTGTTAAATATAACAATTAAATTTTTTTATGAAACCAAAAACACTTATTTTATTCGTGAATTTGCTTTCCTAAACTGTAGCGAACATTTTGTTGTTACGTGTAAAATGATTTCTTGATTTTAGCAGATAACATTTATTACAAAATCCTAATTTTGTTTTTTATCGACTAGAATAATAAAGAAATCCAAGAAACTTAATATAAAAATATTACAAATTTAAATGAAACCAATAACGCTTCTTTCATTCGTGAATTTGCATTCCCAAACTGCAGCGAAGACTTTGTCTCCACGTGTAAATTTTTTTTTTACAAAATCTCATTTTTATCGAACTAGGGTTGAGCGCCCGAGTCTCTTTATATAAGTTTTGACATTTCACATAAACAAAAAAAATGAATGCATGAGTTTGGTCCCGATCGCAGTGTAATTGACTGACGACACCGCAGACCAATCATAACACGAATAAAACGATGATAATGACTGAGATTTTCGAGATATCTCGAGCCATCAACTTTTTAGGATAGGAGGATTAAATATAACAATTAAATTTTTTTATGAAACCAAAAAAACCTTATTTTATTCGTGAATTTGCTTTCCTAAACTGTAGCGAAGATTTTGTTGCTAAGTGTAAAATGATTTCTTCATTTTAGCTTGCTTTTTTCATTTGTGAATTCCCAAACTGCAGCGAAGACTTTGTCTCCACGTGTAAATTTCTTTTTTACAAAACCTCATTTTTATCGAACTAGGGCTAAGCGCCCGAGTCTCTTTATACACGTTTTGACTTTTGACATAAACTAAAAAAATGAATGCATGATTTTGGTCCCGATCGCAATATAATTGACTGACGACACCGCAGGCCAATCATAACACGAATAAAACGATGATAATGACTGTGAGATTTTCGAGATATGTCGAGCCATCAACTTTTTAGAATAGGAGGATTAAATATAACAATTAAATTTTTTTATGAAACCAAAAAGACTTATTTTATTCGTGAATTTGCTTTCCTAAACTGTAGCGAAGATTTTGTTGCTACGTGTAAAATGATTTCTTCATTTTAGCAGATAACATTTATTACAAAATCCTAATTTCGCTTTTTATCGACTAGAATAATAAAGAAATCCAAGAAACTTAATATAAAAATATTACAAATTTAAATGAAACCAAAAACGCTTCTTTCGTTCGTGAATTTGCATTCCCAAACTGCAGCAACGACTTTGTCTCGACGTGTAAATTTATTTTTTACAAAACCTCATTTTTATCGAACTAGGGTTAAGCGCCCGAGTCTCTTTATACACGTTTTGACTTTTGACATAAACTAAAAAAATGAATGCATGATTTTGGTCCCGATCGCAGTGTAATTGACTGACGACACCGCAGACCAATCATAACACGAATAAAACGATGATAATGACTGTGAGATTTTCGAGATATCTCGAGCCCTCAACTTTTTAGAATAAGACAATTAAATATAACAATTAAATTTTTTTATGAAACCAAAAATACTTATTTTATTCGTGAATTTGCTTTCCTAAATTGTAGCGAAGATTTTGTTGCTACGTGTAAAATGATTTCTTCATTTTAACAAATAACATTTATTACAAAATCCTAATTTTGTTTTTTATCGACTCGAATAATAAAGAAATCCAAGAAACTTAATATAAAAACATTACAAATTTAAATGAAACCAATATAATACCCAATACCCGCTTCTTTCATTCGTTAATTTGCATTCCCAAACTGCAACGAAGACTTTGTCTCCACGTGTAAATTTATTTTTTACAAAACCTCATTTTTATCGAACTAGGGTTAAGCGGAGTTTTTTCATGTAAGTTTTGACATTTCACACAAATTAAAAAAAAGAATGCATGATTTTGGTCGAGATCGCAGTGTAATTGACTTACGACACCGCAGACCAATCATAACACGAATAAAACGATGATAATGACTGTGAGATTTTCGAGATATCTCGAGCCATCAACTTTTTAGAATAGGATTAAAAATGTCTCGACTAAAATACTGAAGAAATCCAAGAACCTATCTTTGTACCGTTAGCACGTGCTGCGGTCATATTTCTGCGCCGCAAACTCCCACTACCGTTGTCTATACTATGTACGCACCTCCAAGATACAACAGACCAGGTGATTTCCTGAAAAAAACTTGGTCAATCGTAGTCATGTCAATTTTTTGCTGTCAGCAGGCGTGTCCGCTACTAGCTATCCCATTGGATGATAAAAAAAACTACTGTCACGTATAATGCATGGCATTATAATGTACTTCTTATTCTAAAACTTGAATATACCGTTTCCTGCATATCTTTGCTTGCAAAGCCACTTATATTAGCGGAAACTGCGTCTCCCAGTCATTTCCACATTGGTTTGCGTGATAGATAACAACTATTTAAGCATAGAACAAAGTAGTTAATTGCACTACTTTTGTAGGCAATTATTAGATCAAAGATATGAGGTTGGATATTATGATAGATCATAAGTCATTATTAGATGATTCTCTAACGGTAGTTTGTTGGCAATTAGGTCTATTCACATAAGATTATGAGTGTGTAAATAGGGAAGGGGGAGTCCACTGATGAAGAGGATGACTGGTGGAACGATGGTTCGTGTTGGACAGCACGCGATGCCCTAGCCCGATATTTTGAATAATTGCGGAGAAAGCAAGAGAAAGTTTTCCCCGGTTCGGAGATCTTAAATGTTGGTGAAGTCGGGACGGTTTCTTAGTCTCCGAGGTTCATTTCGTTGAGGAAAGTTGTGGGATTGAGAGTTACGTACGGGAATAAGTCGTTAAGAAATTTTCACTCGGAATAAGTCGCGATCAAATTTTCATCGGTTATTCTACGTCAGAATAATCCATCGGGGTCTTTTTGTCCGAGTCAGCGGTTATTGTATCTGTAAGGAGACGATTAGACACGAAAGTTTGTTGAAGGAGCTTTAATCTCAATTGTTATGTGTCTCAGACTTAGTGACTAAGTGATTGACTTAGTGCCGAAATTGTGAAAAATCTGCCGCTGTCTCAGAACTCGAGAGGAAAATGGACAGCAAGGAGTTTGCAGACTTTGGGAAAGCCGCGATTGATTACATCGTCGACTTGAATGATGGTCTCCGTGACCGTGACGTTCTACCGAGTGTCGAACCGGGATATCTGAGTAAACTCGTACCAGAAGAGGCTCCACAAAAAGCTGAGTCCTGGCAGGATGTCATGAAGGATGTTGAGAGAGTTATAATGCCAGGCGTAAGTAGTGACAGTCTAAAAATAATTTAAATAAAAATGAACATAGAAATGGTGATTTGAAATTAAAATGTCACAAAAGTTGGTTTGTGAAAACATATTGACGTCCAAATATGCATATTTATAAATCTGACATTTATTTCTTAACCAAGAAATAATTCTACTGGATTTGATTGCGGGAAATATATCTATTACACAACAACTGTACCATATCAAAGAATTACCATAACTTGAGAATGAGGTAACTCTTCGCTATTCTATTCGTAGACTTTGTACCGGAAATTTTTATAAATCTACTATAAACGTCTAAAAAAACTCCACCACATTACAATGGTACCATAACTCCGCAATGAGATAACTATTCGGTTTTTTATCATCAGAATTTGTAAAAATATTCTTATAATTTCTGGTGGTTTAATTTACAGTTTCTAGGGGGTTTTCACGTAGCAGAATTAGTTGTTAATGTATAAGTACATGTATAGCTATGATTCGAATGGAAAATCGACTGACATATGCAAACACGCGATGTCATGTTTTTTCGTGCAGTTTTAAAAAAGAATGAATCTTAATAATAGTCGAATTATGACGAGCATTAGTTTATTTTGATTATGGGGTGATCCTTGATTAATTGACCGTCCAGATTTTTTATAGCATTAGCTGTTCAAAAGTTGCAGCCATTTGTATGTTCGATGTTAGGCTACGACAGGATAATCAAACGGTTCAATCTTTCGAACTACAAATACTCTTAAAAATCTACACGGTCAATCGATAAAGCATATTTCAATATACAAAATGAGTTATTGCTCGTCATAATCAGACCGGTACTACGGTTTACGCTTTTAAAAACTGGATGAAAAAACACGACTTGCAGATATCAATCGATTTAATTTTCAAATCACAGTGGTGAATGAATTTGGATATTAAGAACTAATGTTGCTACGTGAGTAAATTCTTAAAACATTTGATTAAACCACCAGTAATTGTAGAAATGCTTTTAAAAATGTAACACTCATTTGATTAGTGCAAAACACAGAAACCTCCTTAATCTACCATAAACTTCTAGAAACAAATCTACCATTATAAAATTCTACCACATTACAATACTATGAAATTATATCATTACCACGAAATTCCGTATTTTATGTAACCGAACTTTTTACGAGGTGTATTTATAAATCTACCTTTTAAAAAATACTCTACCTTCCTTGAATTTTGCCACATAACATTACTACCAAATTATAACTCTACCAAGAATAAATACTCTGTTTTTGTACTAATAGAATTTTGCAGCGCGTATTTCGAATCTACCATTAGCTTCTTAAAACAAAAACTCTTCTAGATTCTATTTCTACAATACTCCGCATTTTTATCATCAGTCCCACCAAATAGTTGTCAAGTGGTAGATTTTTTATTTGGTACTGTAGTATAATGGTAGAGTTACAATATTTAGAAAATACCTTCAGAAGAAAATGGTGTAACAGTAATTATTTGTTAAATAAATAAATAGAGAACTTATAAATGTGACTCTTAAGGTAGTTCAAGATCTGAAAAGGTGCAAATATTTATGTAACTTGAAAAGCGAATGTAATAAAAAATCGTGCTATTCATAAAAATGTCAATCAGGTCACCCATTGGAATTCGCCGCATTTTCACGCTTATTATCCAACCGGAAATTCATACCCGGCTTTGGTGGGCGAGCTGATAGGATCGGCGATCGGATCGGTAGGATTCTCATGGATCGCATCGCCGGCTTGCACGGAACTTGAAGTTGTGACGATGAACTGGCTCGGTAAAATAATAGGACTGCCCGAAGTATTTTTAAATTGCAGCGAAGGCCCCGGAGGTGGTGTTATACAGGTAATAAATTCATCAGTGTAAAAGCTTTGCGACACAAAAATAATATTATTAGCGTATGGGCTCGTCCGGGATTTGAACCCGGGACCTCTCGCACCCGAAGCGAGAATCATACCCCTAGACCAACGAGCCGGCTTTTTCGATCATTAAATCCCGGCGGTGGAAAGCCGAACAAAAAAGAATGTGTATTTATAAAATTAATTATTTCAAGGGTTCCGCCAGCGAATCGACATTCGTCGGTCTGTTAGCGGCTAAGGAACGCACGACAAGACGCATCAAGAAATTGCACCCAGAAATGGACGAAGGAATCATAAAATCAAAGCTTGTTGCTTACACTTCCGGTAACATGATTTATCATAACCATTACAATGTATTTATCATGATAATTAATCATTCAATAGATGGCACTTTTAATAATTGTAAAATAATCATTTATCGATTTCATAAATAGTAAATATCTATTATTGATAATATATACCAAACTGTTAATTAAATATGCACTGAGAGTAAAACTTGATTAATTAAACAAGATCAATAAAATATTTCGTTAAAATAATATACAGTTCGCTGGTTCGAATAAATGCTTGATTCAATTAAATAAATATTTAACCGCAGATTTCAATTATTGAAATTCATGTTTAATAATTGAAAAATAATTGTTCATCGATTTTTCAAAGAGTCAATATTTATTTTTATACTTTGTATAAAATTTTCAATAAAATATGCAATGAGAGTAAAAGTTGATTAATTAATCAAGAGCGATAAAATATTCAGTTTAAAATGATGCTTACACTTCCGGTAACATGATTTATCATAACCATTACAATGTATTTATCATGATAATTAATCATTCAATAGATGACACTTTTAATAATTGTAAAATAATCATTTATCGATTTCATAAATAGTAAATATCTATTATTGATAATATATACCAAACTGTCAAGTAAATATGCACTGAGAGTAAAACTTGATTAATTAAACAAGACCAATAAAATATTTCGTTAAAATAATATACAGTTCGCTGGTTCGAATAAATGCTTGATTCAATTAACTAAATATTTAACCGCAGATTTCAATTATTGAAATTCATGTTTAATAATTGAAAAATAATTGTTCATCGATTTTTCAAAGAGTCAATATTTATTTTTATAATTTACATAAAATTTTAAATAAAATATGCAATGAGAGTATAAGTTGATTAATTAATCAAGAGCGATAAAATATTCAGTTTAAAATAATGCTTACACTTCCGGTAACATGATTTATCATAACCATTACAATGTATTTATCATGATAATTAATCATTCAATAGATGACACTTTTAATAATTGTAAAATAATCATTTATCGATTTCATAAATAGTAAATATCTATTATTGATAATATATACCAAACTGTCAAGTAAATATGCACTGAGAGTAAAACTTGATTAATTAAACAAGACCAATAAAATATTTCGTTAAAATAATATACAGTTCGCTGGTTCGAATAAATGCTTGATTCAATTAACTAAATATTTAACCGCAGATTTCATTTATTGAAATTCATGTTTAATAATTAAAAAATAATTGTTTATCGATTTTTCAAAGTGTTAATATTTGTTTTTATAATTTATATAAAATGTTAAATAAAATATGCAATGAGAGTATAAGTTGATTAAATAATCAAGAGCGATAAAATATTCAGTTTAAAATAATGCTTACACTTCCGGTAACATGATTTATCATAACCATTACAATGTGTTTATCATGATAATTAATCATTCAATAGATGACACTTTTAATAATTGTAAAATAATCATTTATCGATTTCATAAATAGTAAATAACTGTTATTGATAATATATACCAAACTATCAACTAAATATGCACTGAGAGTAAAACTTGATTAATTAAACAAGACCAATAAAATATTTCGTTAAAATAATATACAGTTCGCTGGTTCGAATAAATGCTTGATTCAATTAACTAAATATTTAACCGCAGATTTCAATTATTGAAATTCATGTTTAATAATTGAAAAATAATTGTTCATCGATTTTTCAAAGAGTCAATATTTATTTTTATAATTTACATAAAATTTTAAATAAAATATGCAATGAGAGTATAAGTTGATTAATTAATCAAGAGCGATAAAATATTCAGTTTAAAATAATGCTTACACTTCCGGTAACATGATTTATCATAACCATTACAATGTATTTATCATGATAATTAATCATTCAATAGATGACACTTTTAATAATTGTAAAATAATCATTTATCGATTTCATAAATAGTAAATATCTATTATTGATAATATATACCAAACTGTCAAGTAAATATGCACTGAGAGTAAAACTTGATTAATTAAACAAGATCAATAAAATATTTCGTTAAAATAATATACAGTTCGCTGGTTCGAATAAATGCTTGATTCAATTAACTAAATATTTAACCGCAGATTTCATTTATTGAAATTCATGTTTAATAATTAAAAAATAATTGTTTATCGATTTTTCAAAGTGTTAATATTTGTTTTTATAATTTATATAAAATGTTAAATAAAATATGCAATGAGAGTATAAGTTGATTAAATAATCAAGAGCGATAAAATATTCAGTTTAAAATAATGCTTACACTTCCGGTAACATGATTTATCATAACCATTACAATGTATTTATCATGATAATTAATCATTCAATAGATGGCACTTTTAATAATTGTAAAATAATCATTTATCGATTTCATAAATAGTAAATATCTATTATTGATAATATATGCCAAACTGTTAACTAAATATGCACTGAGAGTAAAACTTGATTAATTAAACAAGATCAATAAAATATTTCGTTAAAATAATATACAGTTCGCTGGTTCGAATAAATGCTTGATTCAATTAACTAAATATTTAACCGCAGATTTCATTTATTGAAATTCATGTTTAATAATTAAAAAATAATTGTTTATCGATTTTTCAAAGAGTTAATATTTATTTTCATAATTTATATCAAATTTTAAATAAAATATGCAATGAGAGTATAAGTTGATTAATTAATCAAGAGCGATAAAATATTCAGTTTAAAATAATGCTTACACTTCCGGTAACATGATTTATCATAACCATTACAATGTATTTATCATGATAATTAATCATTCAATAGATGACACTTTTAATAATTGTAAAATAATCATTTATCGATTTCATAAATAGTAAATATCTATTATTGATAATATATACCAAACTGTCAAGCAAATATGCACTGAGAGTAAAACTTGATTAATTAAACAAGACCAATAAAATATTTCGTTAAAATAATATACAGTTCGCTGGTTCGAATAAATGCTTGCTTCAATTAAATAAATATTTAACCGCAGATTTCAATTATTGAAATTCATGTTTAATAATTGAAAAATAATTGTTTATCGATTTTTCAAAGAGTTAATATTTATTTTTATAATTTATATAAAATTTTGAATAAAATATGCAATGAGAGTATAAGTTGATTAATTAATCAAGAGCGACAAAATATTCAGTTTAAAATAATGTACAATTGTTAGATCGACTAAATGTTTGTTACAATAAACTGTATATTTTGCCGCAGATTTCAGTTATTCAACTTAATTATTTTCTTAGTTAATATTTTGATTTATGGCAGAGATTTTAACAACAATTTTTTCATCATCGTGTTGTCAGATCAGTCAAATTCTTCGGTGGAGAAAGCTGGACTTTTGGGTTCTATGCCCATGAGATTATTGCCAACGGACGACAAGTGTAGTCTTCGAGGTTCGACGTTGCTCGAGGCTATCAGAAAGGACGAGAAAGATGGTCTTATTCCTTGTTACGTGGTCGCCACTCTGGGTACAACTGGTACATGCGCATTCGATAACTTGACGGAACTTGGACCGATATGCAATGATAATAATTTGTGGTTGCACGTGGATGCAGCGTACGCAGGTAATTAGCGACGACGAATGAGCAAAGAAATGTACATAAGGACTGGTACGTTCGCTCAATAATTCTCAGCATCTCTGTTATTATATCGCACTTAACAATACTTTTCTTCCGGAACGTTAGGCGCAGCCTTCGTCTGTCCTGAATATCGTTACCTGATGGCAGGTGTTGAATACGCGGATTCCTACAACTTCAATCCTCACAAGTGGCTACTCGTTAACTTTGATTGTTCCGCATTATGGTCCGTCGTCTTGGCTTTATTAATTGAATAATATTTTTTATGTACATCTGTAATAGACATTTATTTGATACAGGGTTAAAGATTCAAGATGGCTCATTGATGCATTCAACGTCGACCGAATTTACTTGGCTCATGATCAACAAGGTCTTGCACCGGATTACAGGGTAATTTTAGTATATAAGATTTTCATTAACTGTTTAATCGCCGAAGTGGCACATTTATTGCGTTGAAGGAATAGCTAATTTTCTGAAAACCGTTTTTGTAATTTATATCCCAAAATTTTGAAACAATGTGACAAAATGTTAAATCTTGTTAGAAATGCATCCTTCATTTTAATTTTATGAATGAAAAATGCATTTTACACGCAGAAATTTTTTTAAATATTGTAAAATATTTATACTTACTCAATTGTATGAAAATTTATGAGTTTGTTTAGATTTTTGAAAGGATGTTTTTTGTTCAGACTTTTAAGAGACTTTTAATAGAATATATTTATCCAATTATAATGAGTGATAGTTAATCAAAAAAATTGGAAGGTGTTTAATCACATAGACTTTTTAGAAAACATTTGTTTGTCTAAGAGTCAGATAGACAAATATAACCTTTAATCGGTTTTATTTGTTTTTTATATCGTCAATAAATTTATGAAGCCTATTGCGAATAACAGAATTAGCTATTGCTTGTCCTAATCGAACTTATATTAGGCTCTATTTTGTACAAAAATAATCAACAAACCTCGCTAATAATGGCGTATTTCAGTTAATCTTTGGACAAAAGAAAAATTGGCTGCGACTGTATTCATATTTTTTTAATTCCTGCAGTCAAAGTCACTATTTACCTGAGTCAATAAAACTACGGAAAGTTATTGAAACGTTGTTAAAAATTTTGCATTAATTGCAAGTTCCAAAATCATCATCCACCTTGAATAATTACTATACCAGAGTTGGGCAAAATTGTAATGGAAAATTACAAAATACAAATTACTGGAAGTAATTGTAATTAATTTAAAATCCAATACAATTACTGGGAGTTTACCCACTGATTTTTTTAAGAGCGACTTAGACTTAAGCAGGCACGGGCGCTTCAGCATGTATATGAGAGAAGGGGAATAAAGTTCGTCATTCCGCATATGTAATTGGTCCTTCAAATACTTATGCACACCGGCAATTTTAAAGAGTTACATGAGAAACCTGAGTATTATATTAATTATTTGTTCGTGTAATCTGAAATATTTTCATCCGTCGATTAATAAATATCTAGTATCGACCACAGAAATCCCTGTTATACGCTATCAAGAGACGCAGTAGCATTTTGACGCCCAGTTGACGGATCCCTGTTACGCGACGCTCGCGCCTCAGAACCCTAATTTTCATTTGTCAAACGTTCTTGAAATATCAGTTTAACGTGATGTGTTACACGATTTTGTCTTTCTCTCTCGCTCCACTGCGACCACCATTGCGCTTTCTCACTCGCACTCATGGTAACTCGGTGTACCTTTACAATCTGTATTCTGAGGAAAAATGCTATAATTTATCGCAGTTATTACAATCAAATTGGACAAAATTACTTTCAGTAATTTTAATGAACTAAACAATTATTGAAAGTAATTTTATTCAATAAAAAAAATATAATTATTGAAAGTAATTTTATTTGATTTGAAAACCAATACAATCACAGAAAGTAATTGTATTTAATATGAAATCCAATACAATTACAAAATGTAATTGTATTTACATTTGTATACAAATTTGTATACAATTACAAAATGTAATTGTATTTGATTTGAAAACCAATACAATCACAGAAAGTAATTGTATTTAATTTGAAATCCAATACAATTACAAAATGTAATTGTATTTGATTTGAAAACCAATACAATTACAGAAAGTAATTGTATTTGATTTGAAAACCAATACAATTACTGGAAGTAATTGTAATTAAAGCAGTAATTTCTGACTCAAGTAATTTTTGCTGCCCAACTCTGTACCACACCTACATTGTTGTAAATTCACAAGATGACTAATGATATATGTTATTTCTCGCGTTTTATAGCATTGGCAAATTCCTTTGGGACGTCGATTCCGTGCTTTAAAACTCTGGTTCGTACTCCGATTATACGGAATCGAGGGATTGCAGAAACATATACGACATTCCATAAATCTTGCCAAAAATTTTGAAGCCCTCGTGAAGGCAGACGATAGGTTCGAAACTGTAACGGAAGCGTCGATGGGCCTAGTTTGCTTCAGAATGAAGGTTTGTAATTGGTTTCACAAATTAAAGAATTGGTTTCACTAAAGAATTGGAAAAAAAAAATTAATTTTGAAAATTTTCTTTTTTAGGGCGAAGATAACCTGACACGTCAATTGGTTGATCGACTCATGGCGCGCAAGCAAATTTACGTGATAGTCGCAACATTCGAAGAGAAATTGATCATTCGATTTGTGGTATGCAGCCGATTTTGCCAACAACATGACATCGAGTTCGCCTGGAAGGAAATTACGAGCCAGGCTGCGGCGATTCTCACACCTTCCAAAGAACTATCCACACTCATCGATACCTCCACCTGCCAAAAAGTAATACAAAAGGACGCGAAAACTCCAGGTGCAATCGCAGCGAGAATAGCGGGCCTGAAGATCGAAGGAAACAAATTAGGTTTCCAAAAGATATCATAATTATTGCATGTGATTTTCAGATATTCACTAGCGGGTTTTAATCTAGTGGACCATAACACCAATATTCCCGAATAAATTGTAGATTACCTCTGTAGCTTTATTTTTTTGTAGTATTATATGTAAAATTTATATTAGGACGTTATAAAAATTATAAAAACGAACTGACTATGCATTATTATTTTTATTTGAAAACAAAGTCTATTTCCGCGTATCAAATATCAAGCCCGTTAAATAAAGCATAAATGACAGATGGGGTAAGTGCGTGTAAATTGTAACACACTGGACGATTTTCGGCGCGAGAATTTAAACGGTTTAAGGGGAGGTAGTCAGGTCAAAAAATTGATTTTGGAAATTCAATATCATCCAAATCCTATTGCATATAAAAATGCCCAAAGCACTATATTGTTGGTGCTCAATGAAAGAATTTTTTACTGTCGTCTGACTTGCATATGCTTTTCAATATTATCTTAAGCAAAGTTCTTAGGTTTTCCATTCTGCGCACGATTCAGATCAAACTACTAGGCAGATTGGAATCATTGACGTCTCATTTTCTTCTCCATGAAAAGATACACCGGCTAAATGGAGCAAACTATTTTTTTTCATTCTGAAAGCAAAGTTAATCATTGATTTAGAAAATAGCATAAAATTTATTTATTAATAATTATGTTACTTAAAAAATATTACATTTTATTAACATTTGCTCCATTTAGCCGGTGTAGCTGTTCATGAAGAAGAAAATGAGACGTCAACCATTCCAATCTGCCTAGTAGTTTGATCTGAATCATGCGCAGAATGGAAAACCTAAGATCTTTGCTTAAGATAATATTTAAAAGCATATGCAAGTCAGACGACAGTAAAAAATCCTTTAATCCACTACCAACAATATAGTGCGTTGGGCATTTTTATATGCAATAGGATTTCGATGATATT